>JAPZDY010000021.1:24003132-24023658 GCA_029783645.1 Ctenochaetus hawaiiensis | reverse complement strand
AGCGGTTGACCAAAAGTGGGGGAAACTAGCCAGGTTCTAAGAAAAGATGTCCGAATACCAGCAGCTTTAAATCCTGCACATCATATTTCCTTTTTCTTGAAATATACAGAGCCATTTTGTGTCTTTCTAGCATTTTGCATCAGCTTCTGTGTGTGTGTAAGCTAAAGCTAGCATAACATAAACTAGCATTAGTTTGAATGTGGTGAAGGAGCGATGCCATAACTTTAACAAATATGGGATACATTAAGTTTCTGTTTAGGTTTTGTCATGGCATGAGTTAAACAGATGGAAGAGAAACATGAAAGAAAAGTCAAAGGATATTTGCTTTTAGCAAATGTGACAGGGAAACATACTTTAGTTTCTATTATTAATTAGAAAAAGTTGGTTGCAGTTCCCTTATATTCATAGTGATTTTCTCTCTTATTTCATCCATATAGTGCGTGAAGTGACATACCCTGCAATGATGCTTTGATTATTGTCAAACAACAATAATTATTGTCATCAAGCATGAGATTAGATCAAACTTTAGCTGGTGCAACAGGCTGTTTGACTGACAGCTAACTCTGACCTATGATCGAGTTTGGTGGCTGTATGGGCGGGACTTTAGCACCATATTTAAACTCTACTGTGCTGCAAAAAAGCGCAGATGGCAGCACCAGTCTAGGGGATATTTGGCTTTAGTTTTGTACAGTGCAAACAGGTGGAGATGTGTCATCCATCCATCAGACCATCTCAGCTGCTGTGTTGCTCCTTTAAGTATTTTCAAAACACATTTCACTTATTTCTCATAATGCAGCAATGATCCATGGGTATTTCCCTCCGCACTCCTTCTGATACATGCACTAATGTTTTTGCTGTTGATGGATGTTCAGCAGGTCCCACCTGGGCTTCATGTCAGTGATGGTTTATTGTCACTTTGTAAATGTTTTATTCTAACAGCTGTCGCAACACTTCTGCGCAAGGCCAAAAAAATCCAGCAGCCCGATTCATGAAAGTGGTAAAAATCTTCTCATCTAACTCTCTGCAAAAAGTAAAAAATGTGTGTTCAAAAGAAAAAGTTAAAGTGCTTTTAAATTCCCCCTGAGACCAGAGAGAGTGAATTTTTTTACCTGAAGTTGTGAAGGCTGCATGCACGACGCTCACTTCAGCAGAATACGTTTTTCAGTCTTCACAGGTTTTAACATGGAAGGACATTTATCTTCTGTTTTGAGCCTGTTTGTCTGTTTAAAGGCTTAAAAAAAACATGAATGTGATCCACTCATGTGACTTCATGCCTTCTGTGTGGCCTGCCACTATTTAATAAGTTTGTGGAGCGCACCGGTTGTATTGCATTATTACACTGAAGTGGTTTTTAGAATACAGGCTGTTCTTTAAATGCAAATATCTGAAGCAATAAATAATGCTTGTATAAATAATAATAATGACTCTTGTTTATGGTAATATGTGATCGTTTGACCCTCATGTCTTTTTATCCAGATTTTCCTCCTTTTTGGCAATAGTCTTTTTCTATACAAGGCTACACTTTGATTCCTGTCAGCTGATATTTTCCCTCTTTGGAAGCACAGTGCTCTCTGATCATTAATGAGTTTGTTTGGTTTGTTTTTTGTGGAAGACCTGTGCAGATGGCCAGTGTAAAGGTTTGGGCCACTGTTGAAACCATTTTTTTTGTTTCGTTTTGTTTTTTAATTGTTATGCAAACCTGAAATAAAGCTTCACTGACTCCATCTGTCTCTTTACTGCTCAAAAAAACCTTTTTCATGTGAGTCGAGGCGAAACATTTAGGACACGGAGCGTCATTTTATTACCATCAGTTCAGAGATTTTCATGTTATTTTTCTCCTCGCTGAGATTCCAGATAAACACACACAGAGAAAGACACAACATGAATCAGTCGATAGCGTACGAATCTACATATTTACATACATTTTATGCCATCGACGTGATAAAACGCTGCCTTAATCTCGCCTGATGGAACAACAGTCTGCACGTGCTGCTTCTCCTTTGATTACACTCATGCACATCCAGATCATGCAGCCTCCGCAGTTGGTCCACTGGTAAATCCATCTTGGTTGGTCTCTGTGGCGGTAACATCTGGCTCACATCTGTTTGTCGAGGGTTTAGCTCCATTTAAGTTGCTTTTTCCATTCAGCAGGGCCCATACTCTGCACCAAATTAAGCTGTCACTGATGGCACCAAATGACATCAATCATAGTATGTAGGTTGAGAGGCAAAGATGGCCGACGGTATATGCTGATGGAAAGGGCGAGTCCACTCTCATCCAACGCGATCGAATCACATTCCAGGGCATCGTGTGAACGTGCTGGTGCTCGCTGACCTTTATACGCACATTTTATACGACACACTCATTCAGCCACGGACAATAAACTGAATTCTGAGGAGGAACTGCATAAAGAAATGTAAGAAAAAAAGGAAATAATTTTTTTTTAAGGGAAAACTAGAAGGGAAATACAAATAAAAAATGATAAATAAGAAAATGTGTGACTTAGTGAATTGAACAACAAATGATTCATTAAATGGGAAAGTAAATAAATAGAGGAAACAATATACAGTTAAAAAAATACAGAAGCAAATTGAAACAAAACCAAAAAAAAATCATGTCTTATTTTACAAACTGATGCCTGCATTTGATAATAATAGTGTTTTGGATGCTTTTAAAAGGCATTTGAATGTATTTATTGAGTCATTTATCTTTTTATTTTTGATTATTATAGGTTTAGTTTTCCATACAAGCCAGAATTTTTTGTAATCTCACACATGGTAGCTTTAAAATTTTCATTCTTCTCCTCTAAATCATTATAATAAAACTCTAACAGCAGTCCAACTTCAGCCAATCAGCGTAATTGAAGTACTTGCTTGGAAAAAGCACAATATGTGTGTGTAGTAGTGTGTTTTAGCTACAAGCTAGCAGGAGCTAACTAAGCTAAAATCTAAATTTAATATAGCAACTTTGCACCTAAATGTTAGGATTCACTGCATTTGCTGTATTTGCTCTAAAATTGCTCTCCTTTTAGTTAGGTTGAATGTCTATTTTTGCATTTATCTAATATTGGTTAAATTAAGTTAATTTATACAGTGCTTCATAATGTTTTCATTTCAGTATTTGTTTCATTGTTTTCTTTGTTTGTTTTGGTTTCTCATCATTTTTCTCTCTCTCAGACCCACTTCCTGGATGAAGATGTTGGTTTCAGGTGTTAAAATGTGGACTGAACCAAGAAGGACTTCAGATGGGGGAGGAGGTGATGACTTTTGTTTTGTAATTGTTTCCCACCAGCCTGAATAAAGTCAACTGTGGCCTGAACATCATGTTGTAGAGTTGTACACGTTAATACTTCATTGGAAAGATCAAGTTAACTTACATTCTTAATATCTTGTTTGCTTAATTCTGCCCTTGCTTTTAGCGATGTAGTTTGACCTAGAGGTACATAGAGCTTTTGTTTGGTCTGTTTGGTCTTTTGTATGTTGAATAGGGCCCCTCTTTTTTGTCTGTGAATTCATTTTCCTCTTGTGTTGATGCCATTTGTTTAAGAAACTGTAAAAAGCAGAGTTCCTGCATAAATGTTCTCACTTCTTCAGCCCTCTCAGACCTGCTGGCTCAAGTCTGAGCTCAACAGGAACGACGAGGTGTTTCTAATATAGAGAACTATTCATCATGGGTGCTATCTATGACATGTCTGCAAAACTTCTTAGTCAGCGGGGATGTGAGGACACTTCTGCTCTTTTTACTTTATGCTCAGATGTACATTGCAGCTCCTTCATCAGCATATAAACTATCTGTGGCTCCTGAAGCCCACTGATGTAATTTCATCTCTGGAGTGCTGAGCGAGCGTTTTCTACTTTTTTCTACTGATTCAAGTGTGAATCTACTTTTCCTCTGCAGAGACACAAAGGACTTCAACGTCGTATTATGTAAATTTTTATCATATTTTGGTGTCTAACTGATCTTTTCTTTCCATGAACGTCATACAACACACAGTGTCAACAAATGTACAGCTCTAAGATTAAAAGAAAACAGTTTTGTTGATTATGTTATCACTGTATTGATTTTAGGGAAGAAAATCATCATAAATTCATACTACTACATACTAACAATTTAATCTAGTAACTAATTCTAATCATAGCAGGGTTTGTTTAAAGTTAAGTTTGTTTAATTGGCAGAGTTTTTCTAAAATACACAAAAGTAAAAAAGCTGTTAAACTGGTGAATTTTTTGTCATTTTAAGCTAAAATGAGCTTTTGAAATGATGACACCTCCGACCGACTTGACAACTTTCATTTTGAACATGTTGTATCTCTGTGATAAAGAAGTCTGGACTTCACACTTCAGTCAATCTGACATGTTCAGATGGCAAAATGATTTTCTCTTCTGCTTCACAGCCTCTTCTGACTAAACCTTCACTTGTTCTGGTGTTAAATGAGGGGAAATAACAAGGCCAACGTTGTTAAATTAAGTTGATTTAAGCTTTATGGATCACAGGTGTTTAAGACACAAATGGAACTTTTTGAATCTGCATAAGTAGTTTTGTTTCGCTCAACATCTTTAGGGAATCAAATGTAAACACATCTTAAGACTTTAAGTATGAATCTAAAAACAGTTTCACTATTTCAACTTCTGTTTTCACTGTTCTGTCACTTTCTATAATAATAATATAAGAGGCAAAAAATACCCAAAATGTTACACTTAAACTTAATGACCATGCAAAGGTGCATCATAATGCATGTCAGCATATTTCTGTAATGGTTCGGAATTAATACAATTTTACATTCTAAATCAAGCTGTAAAATAATAAAAAAGACCCTCTCAGAGTACTTAATACATACAAAACATACAGCACATATAATGAGGGCTTCTATAGTAATTCTCTCACTATTTTCTCTGTTTTTTCCATCTTTTTATGTTTATTTCAGTGGATGGAAGTTAAATTTAAAGGCAAAAGCAGAAAATTATCACCTCTAATGCAAAGAAATACACTCTGAACCGATTGAAATAATTTAAAACCATTAAAATGAAGCTTGAAAAATGAACACGTCTTTAATTGTTTCCTGTGGGAACGCTGTGGATGTATTTCTTGCAGTGGGCAGCTCGTCATTATTGGAAACACCAAGCAATTTGTGCAGATGATTTATGCTCTTATCATGTTTTATATGAGCTCTTAATGCTGCTCTGATTCCCTCCTTCTGTACCACCGTTCACTCTGCTGCACCTGCATTTCTCTCTTCAACCAGCAGAGGGCGACAGCAGCCAGTTTCAGCAGCAGCACTGCAGACAGGATCGATGTCAGAGGATCATCACACAGTCTGATAAGCAGCATGATGAACCCTGCAGCTGCAGAGTTCAGTCATGCATGTTTTGTTTGAAGAGGTTTGTTTTTCTGTCAGGGTCAAAGAGGATCTGCTGCAAAGATTCACATGACACAGTCCCATTAAAAACCAACTGAAACTGTATTTTTATGAGGTGCTGTGGGATCTGGCTGTCATCGGATTATTTATCTCTACACTTTATTTCTACCCTGCAAAATTCTTCAGCATGTGTCGAGGGAAAAACACAAGAGGCCAACAGAGGGAAGAACTGCTGCTTCGGTTTTGATGCTCAAAAATGCTCCACAGAGACTCAGAAAGAGCTGTTGGTTCATTTAAAATGATAACCAAGAAAAGCCAAGAGGCAGTCACATGACTGTCTGAAGGAAAAAGATCCTTAATGGGGACTGTTGAGAGGAAAACAATTCATACTTTCTCATAGAAAAGAAATCATTTGTATAGCATGTGCTCATGTGCGTTATTCCCTATTTTACTTGAAAACAGTCTTTAATTCTCTTTCTGGTGACAGAACAAGGGGTTAGGGTTTTATTTAATCTGATATTAAACATTTTCCCATTAAAATATCTGAAAACAACAATCGTACATTTTGTTGTGTTTTTAAATTATTCCAGATGTTTCCAACAATGTTCAAATTCATTGAGAAATCTGTCGGTTCAGAGATTTTCATGTTAGAGAAATACAGAGAAACCTGTGATTTTCTTCAAGGTAACTTTCTGTTTCTAAACTCCAGAGAAACACAAGTCAGAGAGTGAAGCTTTAAGTCTGCAAAAAAACTTTAATCATTTCCTCGTCTGTGAACATTTCAGCCAGAGTCAGTCACAGAGATTTTCATCTGCAGGCTGTTTAACAAGGAAATAAACAAATCCCATGATGCCACACTGCTTCACAATGTCCTCAAACCACATCTTTTTTTCATTGTTTTTAAAAAGAGAGCCCCCTGGTGGCAGAAATCACATGTTGTGTGTTTAAAGCAAAACTTCAAGGATATTTTACATGAAGTTCAGTTTATCAGCTGTAGGGGGAGCTCTAAAAAGTTTAATTATAATGATGTCATCATGGTTGTATTTGCTTGAACTTTAAACTTTAAGTTTTTACAGGAATCCTGCATCGTATACTTGAGGTTTGTCTGTTCAAAGAAGTTGAAAGATGCTATTAAGTTGCATTTGTGGAAATTTCAGGATTCTGTTTTTTTTTTTTACTTAACCACATGCTAAAGTCTAAAAGTTAGATAGTCAACCTCCACCTCTGATATTTGGATTTAAAGTGTCACTTGTGAGTCCTTCAACTTCATGAATGTGCTTTTACTAAATCGCTACAATCCCCTTTAAATGTGTTAAATCTCTGTTTGTCCACACAACTTCTACTGTAGGAGGCAGACAATATAAACACACACCAACACACACACACGGGTCTCCAATTAGAATTACAAACACAGCTACAAAGGTTGCATGCCAATGAGAAGAATTTGGCACCTAGAAGAGCTCCTGCAGCACTTTGATATGCATACTTTCAAACAAATACGTGGAAACAAACAAGAGCTGCAAAAGGGGGCAAAACCACCTGTGCTCCAGCTGCAGGTGCATTACCACAAGAATAAATATCATTAAAAAAAACATAAATGAATGAAATTGAATTTAAAAACAAGAAGAAAGAGGAAAATTTTCCCTTTTTTCATCATGAAGCCTCTCAAATCTTTACAAAGTGATATATAATTAGTAGTAGCACATGTTAAATACTTTAAAGTCAGTGTCTATAATATAATAATTAACATATTCTCTTGGTGTTTTTCAGGCAAATTAAATGCAGTTACAAATATTTATACATATTTTCGTCTGGCACATTTTCCAATAAGAAAAGAAAAGACAGAAAAAAGAGGAATTTATTTTTTAAAGAAAGTATTTTTAAGCTGGTTTAAGTTGATAGTTCGTATGAGACTGAGAAAAGTGGCCCTCATGAAAGTGGGGTGGCGCAGACTCACGCATGCAGGACTTTTGGATGAACTGGGGGGCTTCAGTTTCAGAGGATGCGTTCAGAGTGTGCGCACCTGCGTTAAGACCCGCACTGTCCGCAATCTGCAGCCTCACATGTGTGAAGCTGCAGCTCGTCTGCAAACTGCCCGAGAAGAGGGATCCTTTTTTTAAAAAAAAAACACCCAGATTTTTTAACCATGACTGTAATTTCAGCCGGATTACAAACTATGTGGAGCTCCTCACCCGCCTCATCCTCCGAGCAGCTGTGACCGTCGCGTCCACGCACCGACACGCAGCGTCCTCTGACACATCTGTACCTGTTGGCACCTCGCGACAAACATGACATCCAAATTACTGGTGTATGTCCTGCTCCTGTCCGCCCTGCACACATGGTAAGTGCTGTGTTTTTGTCTCAAAATGAAAAAAGATGCGTTGTGCTCGGAGATGCTGGATTAAATGAACTTCACCTCTGTCTCTTATTTCCTCAAAGAAAACTTTACGCTTTGCTCTAAGTTCATCCGAAGGGAATAAAAACATGTTTGCATGCGTGCAGGCTGCAGAAAACACTCATTGCATCGCCTGTTTTCAACCTCCTTCCTTCATTCTACCTGCACAGCTCTTTAACAATCGAGTATGAGGAGGACTACGAGGATGTCACTGTGAACCAGATGCTGGCTCCTAAATCTCAAGACACCGACACCACGGAAATACTCAACAATTTACTGAAAGAATACGACAAGAAACTGCGGCCGGATATCGGAGGTAACTGACTGTTAAGTTCAACTCACTGCCATGTTGTGATGACAAAGACTGCAAAAGATATTAATCACAATAAGTCAGTTACATTCAAGAATGTAAATCAGCTATTTAACTCTTAAACGCACCTGAACCTGCAGATTCAGCTGCAGATTCCTGCTGTTAAAATGAGCACAAGGTGTCTGTCAGCTCATATGTTTTAGTAAAATATATCACAAACATAACTAACCTGATGTGTGCATCCTTAATGAAATGTAAGAGTCACTGTGAACCTTCATAATGTCTCAAAGCTGCATGCATGGGGACTGGATGTACAGATAAGTGAGGTTTTGATGCTTCACAAGGTCAGACGTTGTAGTTGCTTATAACTGAGGTGATAAAGCGGCATCATTGTGCTTTTTGTGTTGTGGTTGTGACCTGTTGTAACACCTCTATGACACCTTACTGTCAGGCTCAAGCGAAGTCAGAGTGTTTGGATAATGACTCTCAGATGCATCTGTCAGCATCTGAAGCCGAAACTCTGTATTTTTCCTTAATAATTCATTTAGATTTGCACAGAATAAATATTTGCATCTTGCATTTTAAACACAAAGGCACAAGGATGACTTGCATTTCAGATTAACTACATATTCACGGTTGCATGTTGGTGTGACTGCGTGTTACACAGCTCAAGGTAACATTACATCCTTGGCTGTTTGTTTGGAGAAAGGAGAGAATCCCCTTGTTTTTCTGCAGCTCGTTACTCGCTGACCTCCAGCAGCAGAGGTCAAGATGTAGCTCATCAGCATATATCCTCATGAATATAGATTGCATTGGATGCTGGAACTTTGAGTGCAGGAGGGAGATATGGAAGTTTTGTAATTCACAGGCTCTCGTGCCTGTTGCATTTGCATCTCTCGTGTCGTCGTCAGCATGAGAGGATGTGAGAATATGCTGTTTGTTGGTCGTGCAGAGCCAGAAATCTCACTCCCCTCCTGCTTCTGTGTCCTCTCTGAACGTCTTTGGTGTCAAGAACAAGAAACAGTGCAATACGACGGTCACATCCTGTCAAACGGTTTATGAGTTGGATGATTCACAGAAACGGGATTTGTGATTTGGTTCTTGTGAGACAGAAACACAGGTTGAAGTTGGTTGCAGACAATATTTACAGCTCAGATCAGAGCTGGAGGTCAGGTTTTCCTCTGCAGGTCAGTGTGAGAGGAAGTCCAGCTTCAACATCCTGTTTTATTTGAAGTCAGAATCTGGAAAGGATGAACTGCTTCTGGAACAGATTTTGTCTCATGATTCCTTCTTACCCGATGAAGTTTGTCTGTTTCTTTGGGTTCTTGTCATCATTTTCATCATGTGCTGATTCATTAAGAAATCATGTATTGGTTCCTTCGGATGGGAAAAACACAGAAGAGACAGTTTTTTAAAGGCTCAACAAATGCATGATGTTCCCAAAGTCATAATAATTTTAATGATTGGGATCTTAATATCGACCCAAACTGACATAATCAAGCAGCTCTGAGCTCTTTTCATTTCAGTTTATATCCTTCTCGTTCATATTACAGTAACAAACAAACTAATGAAATCACCACACACTAACAACCACACAGTGAACCTTCGCCCTCCTCAGTCCTCGAGGGTCCAGGGCTCAGGTTGGTGATTAATTTAGCAAATGTGCACGATTTAAAAGACAAGAAGAACCAAACCTGATTTACTGTAAACAATCTGAAATAATCTGTCGTCAGTGTCATGTGTCATGACTGGTCGACTGGTCATTTACATGCTGGCAGCAGAATTACTCAACTAATTTTTATTACTGCATTAATTTAAACATTCAAATATCATTCACTCTGAAATATCACATCTTCCCAGTCAAATGTGCTGCAGGAAATACAAGCATCTGTCATTTATATTGAAATTGCATGGTAACAGCTGCCTGACAGATGTTGTGCATGTCATGTTTTGGAGGATGATGTAAAATATTTCTCACTGCTCATCCATGATCATGCATTCAGCTCATGAAAACCTCAAAAAGTCGTGTGTAGAACGACTGGTTTGTCCATTCTGGGCTACTGTAGAAACGTGGTGGTGCAACATGGCGGACTAAGTGACAGAGGATTTTAAAGTAAAAGTTAAAGTTTTTTAAAGTAATAGTTCTTATTCTCAGGTGATTAAACACTAATTAATACATATTTATGAATATTATATTAAATATTTGCCACGTTGTAAACATAGATCTCTCTAATTCTGCACACTGGAACTTTTAAAATGTTGTAAGATTTTCAAATAACGCACAATATTTTACCAAGTGATGTTTAACTTTAAAGATGAGAGTGTGTTTCATTGCTTTTAGCCTGATTAAACTTCCATTCAAACATCACTGCAGATGAAGAGTTCATAACAGGAGCTGGACAAAGAAAACAGAAGCAGAACCATCGTATTATCCTGTAAAGTCGATCTTATAAATGTGTTTTTAGCAAACAATGTTCAGTGTCTGTACTCTCTGAGCCTCGGGGCAGTTGTTGCATGTATATTACACCTGTTACTATGGATACCAGCCATAGAAAGCCAGGTGAGCTGAGTTGTTTTGGCCTGACAGGGAGGGGACAAATATTAGCGGTGCACAGGATGTCACCGAGGGGGCGAGCTGAGCCGTGGAAAAGATCTTTTGATGCTCTCCGGAGAGAGTTGATCCCTCTCTCAAATCCTAAGTGCCACTTTCTCCGTGTCACTTTCTCCGTGTGTCATTTTGACTCCAATAAATAACCCGAACCTCTCGCTCTCCTTCTCTCTTACATAACACATCTGTTTGTGTGTGTGTGTTTTTTTTTCCACTGTGGACACTTTCAGATGCTTTTATTTATCTCACTGCAGACTCACTGTGTCTCTAAAAGGATGTTAAGTCGACAGATCCTCTTCACTTTCAATGCGATCTAACCGCACAGAGTCTTTATAAAAATTGAGTTTAAAGGTCATATAGACAACAATTGCATGAAAACAAATATTTTTTTAAAATAAATACATCCACAGATCTTCAAGAGAGGTGCAGAATTAAAGTTTATATTTTCCTGGAAAAAATATAAAGAGGTGAAATAATGATTTTAAAAAATCTTGCCGGGTCCAAAATGATCATAATATTTACATTTGAGCGAGTTTACCGATAAAATATGATATGGATCTCTGAGCCAATAGCATAACTGCGTTGAAGTCACGTGTTGTCATCGACCTCTGAGGAGTTAGCGTTAGCATTAGCGCCCAGTTTTCTTAGTTAAAACGTCTGATTTCAAGGTATAAAAGTATGATTCAGCAAATCTAAACCAACTACATAACAAGTAAGAGCAGTCAAAGTCCTTATAGTCTAAAATAAAGTGTTATTGCACGTGAAAATTAGAGAAATATCAGGTTCAACCTGAGTAGCTACGTTAGCATTAGCATTAGAGACGATAAGCTATAAATGTTGTCCATATTACCTTTTAACTGTATGAGCTGAAAAAACAACCATAGGAACTGTATAATGTTGTGGAAATAACTTTTGTCAGCAGAATTAAGAGAGCATGATGTATATTTTAATCCAAAAAAACTGAGAAAATTATAAATAAAGAGTAAATTTAGCATTTAATGGATGTTGTGTATGCTGCTCTGTTCAGCTGTCAACCTCTGGATTTAGCAACAAGGTGTCTGAGCTACAAACACAGCGACCTTTTCACCGAGCCACCTGAGGGACCAGATCCTCCCTTTCACATTCACACAGTAAATTATTATTCTATTGTGTATCACAGATCTGTATTCCTCCCTGACCAAAGCTGACTAAATTAATTTGTATGAATAATTTCAAAGAAGCAGTGATAAATAGGATGCTGGCAATTAGCTTCTTATTTTCAATTCCCCCGACCGCAGCCCGCAGATAATTAAATCAGACAGTCGTTTGTTGTGATGCTGGCCCTTCCATGGCAGATGGTGCATTAAAGTCATTTGACCTTGTCCTCTTGAGCATTAATGAATGTGACTTTTTAAAGCTTGTAATAGCTCATGGTTAAACAACAAGGGGCATTTACACCGCATGGCTTGATTGTAAAGTGATACTCATGCTAGTAATGTGCAGAGCTGAGCTAAATGCGTGAGTTTTGTCACATCTGTTGTGCTATTTAAAGTTTTTTATTTGCAGGTGGAGAAATTAAAGAAAAAGGACTTAATTCATTTAACTGTGTCATACTTTAAAGCATCTTTTGAAAGAAGAACTAACATTTTTCCCTTGTTTAACATAAAAAATTGAATTTGTTTGCTAAAAAATTTCAACTCAGAGAAAAGTAGTTTAAAAACTGACACTATCAAAGCAATATAATAGGTGTTATGGAACAATAGAAGAAGAAGAACATGAGTGTGATAAAGAAAAACAGGAATGTGCTGTTTCAGGTGGCGCCTTCCTCACAGAAACATGAGCTTTTGTTCAGACCATCACCTGGTTACCGTCGCTTACAAAAGATGCTGTCAGGATTCGTCCCACTCATCTCAGCAGATAACGGTGATTGATTGATTGATGTGGCTGCACATTTTACCTTTGATTCACGGTAATTAATTAGAGCTGTGTGTCTGAATGTGACTGAAAACAGAAAACCCTCTGAGTTTTATTCAGGAAATGTTGAAACTCAGTCAGTCACAATAAAACGAAATGTGGCGGGATGGAGGAAAAATTCATTCACAAGTTTCAAATTTAAATGTCAGCACAAGTGAGGGTTCATTCAGGAGTTGAAATGAAGAGGGAAAACTGACTCTTTTTGGTGAATCAAAGCAGCGTTAGACGAGACTGAAGCAAGCTAACAAGTTTTATTCGCTAGCCTGAAAAGTGGTGTGACAGAAAACCATAATCCTCTCTTTTAATGCTCCAAGATTATAAAATAAACTGCAGGGCTGTTTGTAAAACACAGACAAAGGTCTTTTGCAAACGACCCTGAAGGAAACATGTTGCTGTTTGCATAATCCTGACCTTGGTTGAATGTGTAATGGACATTGTTGGTTATCGTCTGTATGCGTCGCCTCTTCTAGCATTTAACCTTGTGTTGCTTTTATTTGTTGTTTGAATTCAAACATGTGAACTTATGTTTTTATGTCAAACTGCTTTGTGCTGCTGTTTTGACCAGGAATCCCTGGAAGAGGAGTTTTGATATTTCAGTGGGACTTCTAGCTAAATAAATAAATGAAATGAATATAAAAATCAAACATGCAGCTGTGGAGTGTGTCACTGCTGCACTGAGGTTGATATTACATTTGAAGGTCTGACCTTGAAATACAATGGACAAAAAGAAATGTCATACATAACTGCAGCAGTCTGTTGCTATTTCTTCACACATTTAGTTGATATTTCATATCACATAGTTTATAAAACTCATGCAAAGTTCACAACAGGCTTGGACTCATGGTTTTAACTGCAGTACCCTTCATCACCAGCAGGGAAACCACTTAAGTCCTGCTTGAACTTTGCAAAGAGATAAGTTCACTTTCTATGCAAAGTTTTATAAATAACTTCTGACACATGGTTTCCTGCTGAAGTCCAGCTTAAAAATAAGTTGATCATGAGTTCCTTTTTTATTTGAGGCCCCTGAAATCTTTATCTCCTCCCCTGTTGTTAACATTTGCATTTGGATTCTTCATTTCAATAACCAACCAAGCTTGAATCTGAAATATAAACATACATTTTAATGATACCTCTCTGTTTTTTATAAAAACTATGACAGATCAACCTCTTTTATTCTTGCTAGAAGATACAAATGATAAGAAAAGATTTGCCTCCGGTCTCTGTTGCAGCCAGACTTCAGCTGTTTTCCCACACATTCATCGAAGAACTGCTCAAACAAGCTTTGGTGTCTGATTTCTGGGTGACAGATGATCGTCCGTGCTGCAGTTCGCCCGAGGGAGGCGATCTGTTCTGTTCTTTTTAAATATTTCAGAGCCCTTGGCGTTTCTTCTAGTAATGAGGCCGGACAGTGAGAGAAGTTGAAGTCTTAAGTCATTATGTTTTCAGCTCAGAGTGCGTCGACGCCGACTGAGAATATGTTGCAACTCTCCCACGTGTAGTTATGTCATCGGGAGTTCCTGCTAGCTTATGTGATTAATGAGTCGACAAAAATGTGCAGCGGAGGAGAGACACTTCTCCAGAGAGAAACAAGTCCTAGTTTGAGGAAGCAGACAGTGATAAAACTCTGCTTTGCTCTCCAAGGTTGGAGCACCAAAAGGAAAAGAAAGCATCATATAACAAGATGATGCATTTTATTTATATGAATTAATACGGAAGCCCGTTTCTGCCAGAAAAAAAAGAGGATTTAGGTATTTTTGTTACCATTTGTTTTCTTGTTTTGGCAGAAATGGGCCTCTGTACTCGAGGGGAAGAGTTTATCTGTGTCTGTGAAGTCTTTTTATTTGTCTTTTAATGTTTTAAAACACATTATAATATATATCATTTCAGCTCTGCTGTATAATGATGATATAATCATATGTTGTTATTTTTTTGTCTGTTTAAATTAAAAAATCAGAGCAAATTGTGGTAAAAAAAAACTTCAAAAAGTTGTTTTTTGGTTAAGAGTTTTCCCTCATAGGTCAGTGCATTGAACCTCAATGTGATTATTTGTTTATTATGTTGGTGTTTTTTCATTTATATTATTTAGATACTTCATAAATACATTAGAAAAATGTTCTTATCAGTATCCTGGTCTTGTTTTCATCTGATTCACTGTTCAGCAGTCAGAGAGGAAAGTTAATCTCCTATTTTCTGGCGCTGATCAGCCATCAATAATATGCTGAGTGGGCAGCACCTCTTCCCTCTTCCCTTTTTTGATTGGTGATGAGGAATTATTGAAAATCAAAGATGGATTACCTTCCTGACCGAGGAGCCGTGCGAGGGAGGGTTTGGTGGGAAGATCCAAACCCGGTCAGGATAACGTGGAGGCCAGCAGAGGTCAGAGGAATTGATCTGCTCGGTGCTTCATGAGTGGAAGTTGAATCACCTTTTTAAACATTTCACTTCTTTGCAAATGAAAAAAACCTGAGGTGAAGACAGATGCAATGAATCTGCATCTGCATTACTGCTTTTTTATTCATGAAAGCTCACTTTATTCCAATCCACATATTTCTGCTGGGGGTCTAAGGTCCATTTTTTTCATTTTTCTTACTTCTTTTACTTCATATTTGTTCAAACTCAGTCTCTTTGAATAACTTTGACAGGCAAATGTGGCCTTCAAGGGCACGTCTAATTTTAAAATAACATAAAAAGGCAAATATCCAGTGGCTGCCACATGTCCGTGTTTGCCATAAATATCGTTGTCAGCATGTCAAACACAAAAAAAATGCAGTTTTTAGCTGCTAATGTGCATTCATTTGTCAAACAGGACCAGGCTTCAGTGGGAAACCTG
Source organism: Ctenochaetus hawaiiensis (assembly GCA_029783645.1). NCBI lineage: Eukaryota > Metazoa > Chordata > Actinopteri > Acanthuriformes > Acanthuridae > Ctenochaetus > Ctenochaetus hawaiiensis. Next base: position 24,008,206 of record JAPZDY010000021.1, on the reverse strand, counting down.
GACAGATTAGCTAACGTCTCCGCGGACCGGTTCATCATCCTCTGCCCATCTTAATGACAAATAAATCTCACAAGAGGTTAAGACTTCCTTCCCCTCCCTCACTGGATGATTGTTCGAATGCCTCTGAGCCTCTCGTTTAACAATGCAGAGCAGATTATACCATCCTGAGAGACTTCACTCTGTTATTCTCTTGTCTTCCTTTTGTTATTTAAAACTGCCCATATTCATGCGGTTTGCATCTATTATGTTGCTATCTGAGGAGACAGCATCCTGACCAGCGCTGTATATTTAGCAGATGACCAATCCAAGTGTTTCACTCATGGCTGCACTGATAAGTAACCCACAACTACTCATTAATTTCTCGTTCATGTTATCTATTTTCCTAAAGTTAATGAGCTGTCCCCATTTACTGAATGACTAGTCACGACCCGACTGTGGCTAAGTGGCACTGTAGGCAGGTGGAGAATTATAGCCTGCAACGCAATTAGTACTGTACAATAAAGAAAGTAATGTAATGCAGCTTCATTACAAGAGGTGCACATTTATGAAAATGTGCACCTCATAATTTCCAGTTGAACCGCTCCGTGTTTTCAGTCTTTCAAACCTCAGTGTTTCTTTTTTTTTTTTTTGCACGAGCAGAGTTACACAGTGCTGTTTTTCTGACCATGAAATATGTTTTGTCCATCTCTTTGCTGTTTTATGGCTCTTGACTGTAAATAGCGGCTCTGTGTTGTTGCCTTAACAGTTGACCTGCTGCTATTTTAACTATTAGACTGGTGAACAATACCATGAATGAATTAAAGTGACAACAACTTGAGTTATCACCTAACATTTTATCTGTATTTTATCCAGTATTGTGGTTTATGATGAAATACCTGCAGAACTGATGACATTCCCATCAGCCTCACCGGTTACCAGCCATGAGAAGTTATTATCAGTTATTCATATTGGCTCATGATCCCTTGTATGTAGTAAATTAGATGAAACTTTTTTCATGATGTTTTCTTTTTAGAAACAGTGTAATGAGCCGGTTTATCTGTCCAATGGGATGACAAAAATGTGGAGTTTGTCATTTGTCTGTTGTTTTTTTAATATAACGACTGCTGTGAAACTGATAATCTAAGACTTTATTATTAGCTGAAAACTCAGCTGTCGTCTTCTGGGAGAATCCTGATGAAACCATCTAAGATCCCTGTGGTCATCACCGATCTCCATTAATTAGATTGAAATTTTTTGCATGTGAATTAACTCTGTTTTTGGAGAGAAGATCAGGTTGAAGAAGTGTGGCGGACTGTGAAGCAGAGCAGCTTTGTGTTGCTGGTCAGCCTGCAGAGTCGATTCTGTCGGTGCTGGAGCTGACATTATTACCCAAAGGCTCACATACAAAGAGCTGTTCACTCATCCATAGGAGTATGTTTGAAGTGTTTGCAGCTCTCTCCCACCTGGTGGTTATACGGCATGAAACTGGTGCTGAAATGAGAACAAATCAGTCATCATAAAAAGGTTTCTGAATGATATTAACAAATATTACAATCAGATCTTTACAGCCGTTTGTCTCCTTTTATTTTTAGACGTTTATACTGTGGATCCCTGCAGTTTGCTCACCAGGTGTTGTGTGATTATGAATATAGTGCTTTTGAAAAGCTGCCTCAGCAGGGACTCTCCAGAAGTGTTCTCTAGTGTGCCATCTGTTAGCATGTGAACTGAACGCTGGAACGGAAACTGGCAGGTGGAAAAATTCTCGCTGTGGACTTAATTGGCTGAGACATGAAGACTCCAAAGACAGGTAATGTAAAATGATGGAGGAGCTCTTTGCTATGTAAATGTGAACACTCATGGCAGCAGTATGTCACAGCTGTCACTTAGCCGGCTTAAAAGTTCACGCTGTAAATGACATTTTTACGCTGAGCATGAAATCTTTGGGAGCGGCAAAGTTGGGGAAAGCCAGGGGTGTTTTACCTGAGTGAAGCTGGCAGGTTGAGGGGGAAGCGGTGAGAAAAAAGAAATGAGTTCTTGTGATTTGATATAAATGCACTGTGAAGAGCACGTTGGTTCATGTGATCCTGCAGGCTGTGAAATCTGGTTGAAAATCTATATGGCAGATCTTTCTCCTTAGCAGAGTCTCATGTTGGGCACTTACATATAGATTTATATGATTTATCCTACTGACAGATCACAGAACTGGTCAGGATGACACAGCAGTGATACTGTCAAACCACTGAGAATGGGAAAATTCAACATTAATAAAATATATTTGTTTTTAGTTGTTGCTTTTTTTCATTATTGAAATTGCAGTATAGACATGAACATATATGATGTGTTTATGTAATATGACCACCCATAAACAGACTCTGATGAGTGAAAACAGTAGAGTTCCCCTTCAAAGCTTCAACTAATTGATATTTTTCCAATTTTTTATGTTTACGTTTATAAAATGTGTTACTCACAGTGATAATCCCACAGAGAATTATCACTAAATTCCCCTCATCCTTGTTTTTTAGCATATTTTAGCTGATATTTAAGGCGTCTTTGTAGGAATTGGGGTATAAACAGAGATCTGCTAACAGTCCACAAGGGGGCGGTGTTGTGCTGTCGCTCTAACTCGTTTAAGTTGCTGGCGTCTCCTGGCAAAGAAGAGGAAAAAATAACGACTTCCGGGTCGAGTTGGAGAGGTCTAGGCAAAACTTGAGAGGCTAAACTACAAGACACATTTGAAGGCAAAAGAAACTGTAAAATTGAGTTTATTACACCCGATACCACAAACTGCAAACATTCACATTTTTACATCCGGACCACAATAACAAAGAGGTCGGCCGACTGAACGTCCACCGTAGGTTGTTACGGAAGCTAACCGAGCTAGCTTACAGAGGCAGCTGCTAACTGGGAAGCAAAATATAACCCGGTTAAACAGGTGAGTTATTTTATAAATACGGAGATCAGGACACATTTTTTGACAGCCTTACAATTACATTTTAACCCATTCCAGGTTAGCTAAGCAACATGGCAAATATTTAATCTTCTCTCTCAGGTCTCCTTGACCGATGTCATCAGCTTTCATCATTGGCTGCTTTCAGTGAAATAGTTTCTAAAACGAAGATTTAGGGCGAAGTTAGCTGCTAGTTTTAGCCAGTGAAGCTGCTGAATGGAGCATTTATCTGCTAAACGCCAGGAAAGATTTAAGACCATAAACAACAAAAAAAAGAGCAATTAGTAAATAAGCCTGGTTTTCTATGACATTTTAAGGTAGCAGATTAATATATGATTGCTGTGTTTACAATTTGTGCTGCTTTCCCTAATTGGCCAAAAACAAGCTGTTTTATTTTTAAGTGTATAATGACATTTAATGACATTTACTCAAAAGAAATGTCATAACTCACAAGGTTTTTCGTAAAATGAAATGTTATATGTATGTTTGATAAAGTCACCATTAAATCACATAAATTTATTCAATACTTATTGACACAAACATTTTGAGATACCATTAGATTTTTTTAAAACTGCAGTAGTGATTTATATTTAGAAAAATGTCAAGTAACTGTAGCCCACTAGATTGAGTTTGATTTAACCAGCAGCACAGAAATAGCACATTTTCCTCAGATACTTTCATCATTGCTTAAATCATAACATTTTTTTAAAATAAAAATATATATATACTCAAATTCAGGTGAAAATAGACCCTATTTTTGTAGGTTTCTATATACATGTATATTACATATAATTAAAGTTACAGCTGTACAGTCCCAAGGCTTTGATGAAATAAGGGTTATATATTAAGCTGTGATTAACTCAGTAGTTTATTAAAGAAGGCAGCCCTCCGCAGTTAATAATTTCATTCTGTTAGCTCTTTGTAAGCTGCACTGATTCCTCTGCTGTGCATCACTCTTGTGCTCCCTAGTCTGCTGCTGATGAAGATCATTGTTTACTGTTTCAAACTGGAGGCTTCAGCCTTTTTAATTTGTGGAATTATTTTCTCCCTCCGGGTTTTGTAGAAAACTGGAATATGAAGCAGTGCATAGACCACCACAGCGCTTCATCTTGGTCCAATCAGGGACAAAAGCTTTGCCGGTTTATCAGTTAATTGCATATATCTGGCACCCGTGATGTAATTCAGTTCATGATTAGTTGCTGGAGTGAAAACCAGCAGGGATAAGTGGGATTGAGAACCAGTGGAGTAGACTGCCCTTCACTTCCTGTGATGTTCCTCTGATATTCTCCATGCAGATGTCAGCAACGTCTAATAAGATGCTGTGTTATGTTGCTGGACTGTGGCCTGTTGCTCAGTTCATTTGTGAATGCATGAATGCTTAATTGCTGCCTTCATGAAACACTAATAGGGGTTTTTTACGACAGCCGTTTATGTGATGTAGCTAATGTGTGATCATTATTTACAACCACGGCTCCCTGAGGACGGCTTTTCACAGCAGCTACTCGCTCTTCACAAGATTGAGAACAACAAAGTCTCATCGATCAAACTTCACTTTGCCTCTGTTTGATTTGAAAAGAGGCAGGTGCCCTAAATGAAAGGCTCAATCAATAATTATTTCTGCTCTTTTTCTCCACAGTTAAACCAACTGTAATAGATGTCGACATATTTGTGAACAGCATCGGACCAGTGTCATCAATAAACATGGTAGGTTCATCTCTTTCTTGAGGTTATGTTTTACTATTTTGTTTGCATTGAGCTCTGTATCTGTTCAAATGAAGGTCTTCATGTTGGCACAAAGTGAAATTTTGGTCTTTGTTGTTCTGGTGAGAAAAGACATTTAAGTCTTTTAGTAAGTCTGTTTTCAAAACAGCATCACTCACTTGATCATTTTAGGTTTCATCAGTATAAACTAGCAAACCTCTGTTGGCTAAACCACTGACTGTTTCACCTTGTTAACCATGTGCTAGGAAGGCGTCTTACCCATTACCACCATCGACTGTATAAAACACTGGACAAACCCTTCATGACGTACCCCATTAGTTTCTGGCTGAGCAAAAGTGAAGCCTCAGATATCTCGTCCTGGGCGCCGCCATTTGCCAGCGCCTGACTCCGCCAAGAGCCCGCCTAAACGACGAAAAACCAAATATG
>JAPZDY010000021.1:23978244-23997532 GCA_029783645.1 Ctenochaetus hawaiiensis | reverse complement strand
GGAACTCACGGGAGGCTGGCCAAAATTGTGGAAAAGTCGCGGTGATTGGACAAAATTGCAAGGTCGCGCAGAATTCATGGAGATTGGTTGAATTTGCGTGAATTGTTGCGATCGCAACATCACGAATTCCTGGAGGGACTGATAAGTGACCTCTGTTTGTTACGAAAAGCATTTTTTTTATCATCACAGAAGGAAAACACTTAAAGCCAAATGTGCCAGACATGTTTGCTGGTTTGTGTTAAAGATAAAACAGTGGTGACTGTGTATTTTTTAATCCTGTGATTTACAACAATGTGCTTGTGTATCTAAATCTTGATGCTTAAGTTCAGTCTTAAATAGGACTTTGCATCCATAAATCAAACAAAGCCTTTTGCTTTTAATAGCCGTTTTTGGAATATTTAACATACACACATTGCAGTGTATTTTAATTAAATTTAAATTAATATATTTGGTTTCAGCAGGCGGCCATGCAGTCCCTCTGTGTGACAAGATAATTCAAGCCCTGTTGTTAAAGAAATCCTATCAGTATTAGTTGTCATACTTGTGTCTCTAATTGCGATGCAATGAATAATTCAGGGTGTCATGACTTCTCCAGGAGACTGACAGTGATTAATTCAATTCGCCGTGGGAATAAAATCAGAAGACATTCGGCCATTTTCACATTACAAAAATATAATAAAATAGAAAACTGATTGATTTACTGATTTAAAAATTCAGAATATATGGACTTAATGTTCATTAGCCCCCTGAAGTTTTGTGTATCACCAGATCTTTACATGTTAGAGACGGTGCTGCAGAGGTTTCGGTGACATCCAATCTGCAGCCTTGGAGCCTTTCAGTCGCAGTAATCCACTGACCTTGTACTGTTCTTTCATGAAAAGGTGACATCTCTTGGTCCCTGAATGGCTGCAATCACAAGCTCTCAACCCACAAATTTATCTTTTTAGCTTTTATGAAGTCAAGTGATTATTTTATAGTGTTTTATTTACTTGATTTTACTGTAGACTTGAGGGATTTCTAAAGCTGTGAAGTACATGCTGAGTCCCAAATCAATGGAGAGAGCATGTAATTAATCAAAGACTGGATGTGAAGGACAAAGCTGATAAGTCCTCCCCAAAAGAGACGCCACTGGTTTAAACTGGGGCTCTTCTTCACTCCATAAGTCAAACATTTACAAGTAAATTGCAAAGAGGTGTTCTTTCACAGAGCCACATAAGCATAAATGTACATTTAATTCTTATAAAAATGATTACTGAAGTGACTTTTTTCCTCTGGTTGATGTTTTGGGTCTCAGTTCCTCTCATGTTACCTGAAAGTGTTGCTACTAGATGACATTTCTCACTGATATCCCTTATGTCATGCTGGCTAAAAAGGGCTTATAGGCTAAGGTAGATGTGTTGTTAAAGTTTTACATAGAAGGACGAGCACTGCATACAAATACGTCTCAAATCAGTCATTTGAAAGGTTTCCAGCAAGTTCCCTGATTTCTTAATCCTAAAAATGTGCACGATTGAGCTATCACAAGTCTGTGGCAAAGAAAACTCGTCTATTGTACCTTCATTTTTCCCTCATTAGACACTTTGGCGATGAAACACACCTTGAATGACCCATTCAGAGGAAAGAATAAGCCGAGCTGTGTTTTAATAAGCAGTGGACAATATGTTACGATAGAGAAAGCAGCCTCTCCGTTATTATGAAGAAGCTATTTTCATACTTGTGGCTCTTGCAGTGTCCAAGGCCACCTGGTGTCATCCAGGAATTTCTGCCAAATAGAAAAGCCGGTGCCAGTGGGGTCCCCGATGCTATTCTCCCCCTGTGGCGAGAGATGCCCACTCACAGGCTATAACACACTGGATATCCAGAGAAATACAATATTCATGTCATTTCATTTCCAGCCGTGTAAGCACGCTGCTGGCAGGACCGCTGCAGCATCCTTGGATCTGTGCTTTTCTTTAGCCCCCAGCGCAAAATTAATTTTGTAATGTTCCTGAAGTTTGCAGCTTCCTGTGATTGTTGGCTCCTACCTGCTGTGACAGAAAACGTCCTTGAAAACTTTTCCGTTCACTTCACAGAAAGCTGTCTTCAAAAAGCGGGTCATCTGATTCAACTTAGTCAAAGGGAGGGTCACATTCAAGAAGAAAAAGTATGATTTCACTAACAAGCCTGAGTGGTGCATCAGATTTTTTTTATTTTTTTATTTTTTTTTCTTATTTCTGGCTGAAAGATTTGGGTAATGAAGTCGTCAGCGTGAGGATCATGTAATGAGGCTCTTGGTAAAACCACAAACAGAACAAATCTCAGTGGAATATTAACATGCTGCTTGTGTGGTTCAATCAGCATGTAATGAACTTACAAAAATATCTCTTCCCGTTTCACCAGTGTTCATGGGTTTCATGGTACCTGTGCGACCAGAGTAATGAGCTTCCTCGGTCTGTTCTGTAGTGCCGCAGACAGACGGGTCCTGATTTGCAGAACCGCAGCTTTGTTTTGAGCTGCTTTGCAAACTGTTTTGATTTCAGACATGAAAAGATGGACACTATACCACCACAGCTCCACCACCTACCCATTAGGCACTTTGAAAAGGAGTTATGCATGAGTGAGTGAGGCATGGAAGCTGATGCTCTCGTGTAATTGCAAAAAAACAAAAGGATTCATGGTGACGGGAAGTTTGAGATTCAGTTTGATTTAGTAGTTATTAAGCCACTTGATGTAAGGCCTCAGTGCTGAACCTCCTGATGCTGCTGTAAAATATTTAATGTAGGCATTTAAAAGGACTTTATGTACACTTTTTGTGTTTCCTGCACCTGTTTTAAAGATATAATGTATAACATGCAGAGAACAACTACTTAATTTGCACCAAATTGTTAAACACACGATGATAAATCTTATTTTATCTTCTCAGACTTTTCCTTACACACCGTAGTGCTTTATATTCAAGAATTTTTGTGTACTGCAGCCAATATGTAACAAAATATCCCCAAATGTTATTACATTATCGTTTAATAAATGTTTTAATAGACCTATTCAGGGTTTAACTGCAACTAATGTGAGCTGGGATTGACTCGAGCCTCCCAACGACCCTGCAAAGGATAAACGGTCACAAATAGCAGAGAGATGGATGTTTTTATGAGTAAAACTGCTATTTTTACCTTTTAGACTCAAAGAAAAAGGCTGACGAGCAACAGGCGATCTATAATCATCATGGTTGTGTGTGATAGACTGAAGAAAGTGATGATAGAAGACAGTAACTACAATGTTGAAGAGTACTAATTATGCTGGACAGCTATGTTGATTAAATTAATTGAACTGTGAAACATAAATAATACACGAGGAGAACAAGCGCTCCATGTTGAGAGCAGCAGAAGCTTTTGTTAACAAACTCCCTCCATTCATTTCCTCTGTGTCTCTGCACAGTAAAGTGGGGGTTGGGGCACTTCCCAGCATGCACTGGGTGAAAGGTTGTACACATCCTACAGGCATTTTAGAGTTTCCAGTTTACCTGACCTGCATGCCATTAAAGTGTGGGAGGCATTATTCAGAAGTGAAGGACATAATTCAGTACTTTGCAAAGTAGATGAGAAGATGTGAATGAGAGCCACACGGTCGGCTAGTTGTGCCTTTCAAAGATAGAATGAAAGTGAGGAAAATTACACCTCTGTCATGTTCTTACACAATGGAAGTGCTTAATGAAAACCTGGGTTTTGTTGCATGCCGGCACTTACGATCAAATTGTGAATTATGGAGATTTCCGGGCTGAACACGCTGTTTCTGAACACTTGACAGAAACTCAGAGCAGCAGATCCCACCAGGTGGATTGTTAAGGTTTTTCCTCCTTGTTTCAAGCGACCTAAGTTCCCTCTAATGAGAACACAAGGAGAGACTTGAAGCCAACTAAGGAACATGACAAGATGTCTCAAAACACAGGACACAGGCTGTATGTGCTGTATGTTCATAAAATGCCAAGTTCACTCGGGGGAGCTTGAGCTGTGTGATTTGCCCCAGTTTACAACATCTGGTCCAGTAACCATGAATGCAGTATTTTACCGTACTTTTTGGACTATAAGCCGCACCTGTATATAAGCCGTATCCACTAAATTTAACAACTAAAACCACTAAAGCTGTCTTCTTCAGTGTCGGAATTTAACAACCTCAGATTTACTTCGTCAAACACGTTCTCGTTTATATTCGTTTATTTTTGTCCATAAATTAGCCGCATCGTAGTTTAAGCCGGAAGGTTCAAAGCGTTGGAAAAAAGTAGCGGCTTATAGTCTGGAAATTACGGTAAATAAACTTTCAAACTTTATTATGCCAATTATAATTGAATATTTAAATGTCTATTTTGATTACCTGCTTTTAAATAGCTTTTATAGTTGTTTATCTACCCCTTTCATTTTATCTTGTAAAGCACTTTAACACCATAAAATAGCTTTATTATTTCTTATTGCACAAAAAAGTTAAGATTTAGTATGTTTAACTATCTTTATCTAAGCGACAGAAAGCATAAAAATAATGTTTTTTTGTTACTTGATGTATTATTAACCCACAATTTCATGCAGTAAGCCTTAGTAATTAGATTTTCAGACAACTTTGTGCAGACTGTTCATTCACAGATTTATCAAAAAAAAAAGTCCAAAACAAATCATGAATAATGCCTTATTTGCATGGGGGGGCAGGAGGGTCAGTGGCATATGCCTCCGCTCTCTGTTTACAGAAATTAAAGCCGTTTCATGCTCTGCAGGCGGCGCAGAGCGCTGGTGTCGTCATGGTAGGTGGCTTCGATCTGGCTGCATCACATTCCAGCTGTTTATTCCATCCGGAGCCATTAGTCAGCCGGGGTTTCTGTCTGATTTATATTCCGGTCATTTTTAAACAGCGGCTAAACTGTGGCAGAATAATTCCCCGCCTATCAGAGTTGACAATAAGCCATGTGCAGATTTTCAATAATGACTAATATTTCCATTTGTCCTCATGATTTAAAAACTAATGGGAAACGATTTCAGTATTGGAGTAAATATGATCAGTGTGACTTAACATCCTTGAGACAGGAGAGAATAATTAATGATAAAATTAAATATTTCATTTTAAAAACTACCATGTGCAAAGGTAACAGAAGAGAGTTTTCAGAACAGTCTGATAAACTAACCTACTAACTTTGGACACATTGAATGTTTATGTGGGAATATTTTCACATCACAGAGGATGAAAAAGGCATTAAAGTTTGAAGTCTTCCAGGTAAAACATGAATTAAAACATCATTGGACTCATGTAAGCTGTTACAGGAGTAAGAATGGGGCTGTTGCTCTGCAGGTTAGCTGAACTGTATGATATGTGTTCATAATTTACAAAATCTGATTTGGGCACAACAAAGGTAGTTACCTTTGATGCTAATGAGACAATGAGTCAACAGTTTATATAAAGGGCACTTACTCTTGTCTCATTACTGTAGGCAAGCTGTGCCTCTGTGGTAAACCACTTTATGTAAGAGATCAATGATTCGATAAATAAAAATAAATTATTTTAAATTTGGCATTTTTATTCTTTCAAAACCTTACATGCACATTCCCTTATTCATGTTCCCTTGGAATATAATTTGACATTCCCCTTTATCAAAAATTTGCAGGTCCTTTAATATGTGAATTGCCCCGGGCCAAACTGTGAGCTTTATTATATTTAGATTAATTGTTCAGTCCTACTTTATACTCCTTCGAACAAGATTAACTGAAACAGTCAATCATGAGGACAAAACAGACAGACAGGGTTAGCATCCTTTCTCTATTTCCTCTAATGTCAGCAATGCTAATGTTAGCTACTCAGCAAGTTATCTGGACACCTGAATGTTACATTACATCATTAGATTACACTGTATCACAACTCCTTCTAAAACCAATTATATGCAGCCTTTAATCTTCTGGTTTCAGGCTTTCCATAAGACTCTGAAACTTGCTGCAGGGATTTGCTTCAGTTCAGCCACAGGAGCTTTACTGAGGTGGGAAACTGATGGTGGAGATAAAACCTGGCTGGTAGTTGACATTCCGGTTCATCCCGACGGTGTTGGACAGGTCGGAGGGCTTTGTGCTTCTTAAAACCAAAAAAATTCCAAAACTGTCTCTGCAAAGTTTGAGGTGCTTATGTAGAATATATTTAATGTTTTCGCAGGATTTTTTTTCATAAACTGGAGCAAAGTGGACCCTCTTAAACCCTGAAAAGAAGCCACAGGCAAAATAATACAAAATGGTAGTTTGATCCCAGAATGCATCTCAGTCTTCTGCTACAAAAAAAGGTCCAGTTTAACAATCCAGGTGGTGTTTTCATGCACGTGACAGTCTGCATGTCTCTGTTCTACTCTTAAATTTAAATTAATCTATTATGTAGTGTCCTTAATTACAGATATCTTTGATTTACTGAAATTATATTCTGTAACTTACCTCTAAATCAGCAACCTTAATATAGCAGCTTCTCTGAGGCAGTCGAGGTAAAAGACCCATTTTCCCCACAGCGATGTCTTCTGTAGTGGCTGAAAGCAGCAGGGAGGGGAAGTGGGATCGATACTCTTCCAGCGTCGTTATAATTTCCTTCTAATGTGAAGTTATAAAAGAGATAACAAAGCGGTACATTTAGGTGTGTTATTAGAGATTTACCCTCCATCTGCAGCTCGCTGTCGCCAGATGTGATCGCCTCGGCTCAAATTAGTTGTATTTATTTATTTGATTTGCAGCACTTTCCCTCCACTGGTCGTTAAAGCCTGGATAATTTTCAGTTATTTCAAATCCCCTGAGCTCCATACAATTAAAGGTCATGAGCACCCAGTGGTTCTCTTGATTACAGACTTCATTTTAATTGGGAGCTATTCAAACTGGTGTAGAGACTGCAAAAGGTCAAATGCATTTCCATCATTGGCGGCAGTATGAAAAGGTGTGGGCTTTTCCGGAGGAGGGCACACTGTTATTAATTTCTTTATAAAGTACATGTATTGTTGCTAACGAGGACTCTAATAATTCTACTGTCGCTGAAGAGATTTTTGCCTTTGAGGTTTACGCTGCTGCATCACTGAGGAGCCAAGCAAAGTGAGGACTAGTCATAATTATCTGCATTATTGTTCTAATTTTGTTGTTGCAGCATGAAAATAGTTTGCATCATCACTTGCGTACAGTAAGTAGCTAAAAGTAGCGGCATATCATCTTGAACACAATAAGTGGAGCAACTGTTTGCTTCTTGAAATTGCATTTAGTCAGAGCTGTTTATTATGTTTGCCGCCAAAAAGCCAATTGTCTGCTTTGCAACAGCTGAAGCAGGAGATATTTCAATATCAGCTGTCAATCAAACTGACACTTTGTGCATGTGAAGTATGTGTAGTGGTTTGTATAACTTGTGTGAAAAAAGATGTTTTTAATCTCATTTCGAGGAAAATTTTTTGGTGTTTTTTTAATCATCTTTGACTGGTGATTCTACTGCAGTTTTCAATGAAGTTATTGATCTCATTCATTTGGATAGAGACCTGTTACAATAAGCCTAAAATAATTGTCGAGGGGGGGGTTCCAAGATGGCTGCTGAGTTGCAAAACTTGCCAGAAGAACTTTGATCTAGTTTATGATTAATCTAAGGCAAAAATTAGTAGGTTTTTAAAGGTACAACACAGGTGCATTTGAAAGATGCAGCTATTTAAAAGAGTTATTTACTGTTGTGTGTATTTGCCAAACATGGAGACTGCGAACTGGACTTGACACACACAGTGACATGAGACTTGTGTTCAGACTTGTACTTAGAAGATTTGACACTAGGTTACTGTTTCAGTGGATTTGAGAGCGTAGAAGGTAATGCTAAAATTACAGTTGATCATCATCTAGTTGGTCTTTACTGTAGCCAAGTGTTCATGGAACAAGGCAAAAATACACTTAAACTAAAGGGGAAGCTGTGATTTTGGGGCTTTTTTAATGGCACTGCGATGGACTGTTTAAAATGATCACACACCAAACAGCTCTTCAGTGCTGATACTGTACACCTATCAATGAGGAATTGATAATAATACAGTGATACATGCATTAAATTCCTTAGATAGAGCTTTGCAGTGTTATATAAAATAAAAATCTGTAAGAATTCAGCCATGGTTTTGTAGTGTTAGCGTTATTTGACATCAGCCGTGTGTGTTCACCTTGCAGCTGATTGGATGATTTCAGAGTCACATCACGTGTCGGCATCCAGAACATCTATACCTGGATGTATGATGAGGATGTACATTCACTCCTGGGAAATGAGTGTGACCAACATAAATTGGCTTTTCACTGTCGATGTATCACACCTCAAGGTGCTAAAATCACTGCAAGTAGCAGCAACCTGCACACCTGTGGATGTCTCACCTGTACAGGATGCCAACCTGACAAACTACTAAAACATTGAAAACTAAAAATATTTATATTTGGGGAAAAAAAACTGGCAAGATATGCACTCTGAAGGCCACTGACTGCAGACTCTCCAGATCTGCAGTATAACTTGACATGTGAATCGGCTTTACATTAACTGTGTATTAAATCATAATATTTGACTCTTTATCAAACAAATGTCAGGAGAATATTTGTGGCTCTGGAGTCGCTGACAGAAGCTTAAAACCACAGACTGCTGCCGTGCAGCCTCGGACAGTTTGCTGTCAGCACAACGTTCAGTTAAGTGAACAAGTAAAATGATAAATGCTCTCGCTGGTGAAAGTGATGAATGATAGATGGCTCACAGAGATGTGCTGATAAAACTCGAGCTGGGTAATATAGATCAAAAATCATATATGTCCTTACAGGAAGACACACACACACACACATTTACAGAGGTATTTCCTACCAGTTGTATCAGAAATCCAGTTGTCAGAAGAATCATTTAAGATGTTACAACACTTCTAAATCATGTGGACCAAATCAAATACTGAAATATTTGACATAAATATTTGAAATATTTAAAAATACTGAAACAAACTCTATTGAAATTTTGACAATATAACAGGGATGACTATTGATGTTTTTGCAAAATATGAAAATTAGATTTTAATAAGTAGTTGTTAGTAATTTGGATTTTCTGACTAAGTTGGTAAATACAAATACTAGTGGAGCTTAAACATTGTGGTAAGTCTTGAATTTACAATGTTTTACTGTAATTCAGCCTTTTAAAACAGGGAAAAAAAGCAGTTATGCAATACTCAGATACTTATCTCAAGAGGCTTTCTGTTAAAAAATGCCTGATATATAACATAAATCTTTGAAGATATCTAGTCTCGCATCGCCATATTGACATAATGTTTATATTTCTTTGCCATGTCTGAAACCAGTAATCCTTCTTTTGAGCATCATATAATAATAAAATCAATACTGTTGAGTAGCAGGTGAAGCTGGTCCTGTTTTCTTTCCTTCACTAAGGACTCAGAACAGCATTAGTGATGTTTTTGTACATTTATGGCATCAAATGAAACAGCACTGTTTATCCACATGATTGTCCTCTGATGTGTCTCCTTTAGGAATACCAGATCGATATCATCTTCGCCCAGACGTGGACAGACAGCCGCCTCAGATACAACAGCACCATGAAAAAGCTGACTTTGAACAGCAATATGGTCGGACTCATTTGGCTGCCAGATACCATCTTCAGAAACTCCAAGACTGCAGATTCCCACTGGATTACGATGCCCAACCAGCTGCTCAGGATTTGGAACGATGGCAAGATACTTTACACCCTGAGGTAAACACAGAGGGGTTGTTTATCCACCATTTGAGCCCAGATTAAAGTCAAACCCAAACAAGCTTTTAAAGTCAAAGCTTATACACATTTTTTGAACTAATTTCAATTATTGACATTACAGTTACAGGTATGACCAGATTACTGCACACTGCTGTTAACAGTCAAATAGATTACGCTGCTAAACGACTGTTTGTCTAAAATCAGATTGCAGTTTTTAGTAAAACAGTGCCGGAATTTGTCATCAGAGGTTTCCAGATTTCAAGAGTTTTTCTGAAGCTGAAATAAATTCTTTTAACAGTTTAACAAATCACAGAGAAGCAGCAGAACTTGACCATGAAGAAACAGGAGAAGGGTTGTTTTGATTTTTTGAGAGAGGCCTAAAAATGATCCGTTATCAGAAATGTTGCTGATTTAATTTCTGTTAGTTGACATATTGATTCATCGGCTCTGATCTGTTTTTTTTTATTACTTTGAGTTTGCACAAGTCTTATTTTCAACTTGTACAAAATGTTTAAAAAAACTTAAATTTCCTGTGTGCAAACTGCAAAAACAGCGTGACAAAATGATCATATGTTGCATAAATTTAGGACACAATATGGAGGTGAGACACAGCAACAGGCTGGTATAGTTTGGAGAATTTGGGAAAAAAATACTAAGATTAAACTAATTGTGCTTATTAGATTTATAGGATATTATGTATCTTTTTATCTGTGACCATTAAAACTTTTCCTTGGAAATCACTGAGGTTTTTCAATCAATCAATTAATCAGTTTAACCATATTTACTGCGAGATTTTTGTAAAATAACTTGTGGCATAAACATTCTCTAAAAAAGAGCAGTGATAAAGCAGTTAGCTCTTGTCTGTGCTGTTTATAAGTGCAAATTGCCTGTTTGAGCTCTAAGACCACAGCCACCTTTTTGCCCATCGTTTTAATTGGAGCATCCGACATTAATATAAACTGCTCCATCAGTAGGAAGCATCACCACACTGTCCACTCTCATGCACTACTGAGCATTCAGGAGCGTCCAAACTTTGAGGAGTAATATCCGTTGATGGCATACGCGAAAGACAATGAAATGTCATTGGGTATTAATTGTGCATTGGCTTGGCTGCAGTAAACAGAGATGACATTTTGTGATACCCGATTCTCTCCCACATGCATGGCATTGTCCCATTTCCATGCTTTAATGAGGTTTAAAGATCACGCCAGAATTACATTACCAAGATTTCTTTTTCTGCTCTTTCTTCTTTTTCCTGTCTTGTACGTCCACTCGAGTACGATGTTTATAATCTACAAATGCAGTTTTTTCTCCTGTTTTTGTGTTTATGTAAAGTAGTTTCACAGGAGCTTCTGGATTAAAAAAATCTTATTAAAGCATTAAACTTATTTGTACTTATTAATTAATTATTATGTCTTAATTTTGTTTAAAAATGTCAGGACACTTTTTATGCTTCCTGTCGCCTTTTTTTAACCAATGAAATAGCAGCTGTTATTTACTTTATTTAGCTTGTTTATAACTGTTATTATTCGTAATTACTTCCTCAGGTTTGTCTGGTTTCAAAGACCAGCTGACCTTTTTCTACATCACGAACAGGCTGTCAAATCATCTACACATGATGACATGATGTTTGTGTGTGTGTGTGTGTGTGTGTGTGTGTGTGTGTGAGAGTGTGAAGTAGATTTATTGGTATGTCGTCATTGTGGCAGCAAATGAATGGAGCTGTCACTGAAGGCTGATAAAAGCCAAGTCCACTATAAATGTTTCCTTTTAGATCATTTTCTCACATTGATGCTGTATTTCCAATAGTCCCAGGATTAATTAATGAACCGTTTCAGAAATAACCATGAAGGAAAAGTAAAATATATTCAGCTACTTTCAATGTTAAATTCATAGTTCTAGATACCAGAGGATTAGACCAGACACATCGTAGGTTATTAATGCACACATTTTCCCTTTTACAGCCTTGCAGGACCAGTTTTACTATGTATAGCTAGACGTGGCACGTTAAAAGCTTAAACCAAAAAAAAATGTGCCTATTTTGTTCTCTCAATCAGTTCTTTACCACCAAAAATGAAGAAGAGATTCATCACAAACTGTTCCTCTGTTTCCTTTTCAGGCTGACGATAAATGCAGAATGTCAGCTGCAGCTTCACAACTTTCCGATGGACGAACACTCGTGTCCGCTCATCTTCTCCAGCTGTAAGTTCAACATGTTCAGTGTCAAGTTCAGATTCTGTAACTGCTTTTATTAGTAAAGTAGAAATGCAGAGTCATTTTTAAGAGGGCACTCAAAAAGTAAATCTGTGCACTGACGTACAAAACTAAAAGTATCTCAGTACATAATGAATTAAAATCACTTTGCATAAAACATGTTCCTAATACAAATACTGTAATATATAGTGCTAATCCAAGTTAGCTTTGCTTCATGACGGCTCAACAAAAGAGTTCTGCTGGATTAAATTTGCTCATCAGAAACTTCTCTGTAAAATCCACATTACTGAATATATTCTGACTGTTTGATGGCTGCATGTCAGGTTTAGAAGGATGCTGGTCCCTCCATCAAGATGATGCTCTGAGGGATGCAGCGTTGTGTTGGAAGTGTTCGTATGGTTGATGTGTTATCTGCTGTGGACCTGCAGAGCTCTCACAGAAATCTATTACCAGGATCCCAGAGTCATTGAATGAGACCTTAATGAGACCGTTTGCACCTTGTGCTGCGTGTCAGAGCTTGAAACCTGCTCACAGCGCCGACATGTCAGCAGGGCCGAGCTGCTGCGATCCATCAAACCCATTTCCTGGTTTCAATAACAGCGTCTCTGCTGCCTGATCAGTCAGATTTGCTTATCTTTAAAGCCATCGTGTCTCTTTGGAGCTGTAATAATTAGAGGAATACAATGCAAATATGAAGCACAGTTGAATAGACAAACATAAAGGGAGGAGAGACTGCAGATAATGAACATGCCACATCTGTTAAACCTCCTCCTAGAAACAACATTCACAGTCTTAACCTCTGATTAAACACACAACATTTCCTCTGATGCCGGGTTCAACTTATTAATGACAATTCTGAATAATACAATGTGTGATGAGCCACCAGGAGACTGAGAGTATCTCACAATATGGGATGATCATCCAGTTCCATTTCCAACCTGTTACCATGTGTCATTTCCTGTAGTTATAGAGTTAAAAAGTAAAAAATAGTCTATGATTATAGATACTGTAGCTACATTTCAATGCACCTTAACAGAAAAACAACAAATGCCAAGTTCTGTTGTCAGAGTCGGGTGCTAAAAATCAGGTTTATGCATCTGAAAACTTTTCACCAGAGTTCAGAGAGAAAAAAAGCAGCAGTTCTGCCACAAAAAGTCTTTGTTAACATGATGCAACAAAAGAGGAACAGACGTTGCCTTTGAGTGAAGGAGTTTGACACGTTTTAACAGGGAAAACTCACAACTCTTAGTCAACACTCACTATTATCACTCACTATAACAATTTCTAGTAATCAGTAGTGGAGAAAGTCCTCAGATAGAACACAGGGGGATAAATACTTTAAACCACATAGCAAAGTCTCTTTTAGCTGCAGGTGATGTTGTGTAAACTCCAGACCATCTGAAACTCTTTTATTTTGAAAAGCACAGAGGCTTTGTCTCATGCCAATGTGTGTTTGATCTCATGAGCATCTTTCATGTTTAAAAGCATCATGAATTGTCCTGTGAGTTGAGCTCATCACCAATGTTTTATGCAAATATTACACATGAAGTTGCTGGTTTCAGTGTTGCCATTTAGAAAAGTTTTTAAGGTAAAAAAATCTCTTTTTTTTAAACAGTCTGCTTTTATTTTCTCAACATTTTTGATTCAGAGTCTTTAACAACATCATTATTAGCAAACAAGTGAATGTGGCAAATGTTAATGAAATTCATTCATCAAGCATGTTTGAAAACAATTAGCAGTTGGGCAACAACTTCCTTCCCACTTAATGTTTTTTATATTAAAATCTATCAGCGGGGCTCATAATTTTGTTAGCTTTTCCTACTTCAAATGATTTTGTGTCTCTTTAAGGCAGGAAAGATCGGGGGCTAGTGTGACACCGGAGCAAAGATGGAGTCATTAACCCATCATTAACCTCACATGATCGATTGTAAAAGCACTCCCAGGTGCATCAGGTGAAGGTCAGGCACAGCATCAAGATGAATTCAGTAGATTATTGAACCCAAGCTCTCATTTAATCTACTTTCCTTCTGCCTCTGTCTTCGTTCCAGACTGTCTTTTCATTAGTCGGCCTCCAGCACAAGACAAATGTTGCTCTGGGTGGCCCTAGGTGTGTCTGCACAGGACATCCATCATTGAGATGTGCCATGTATCGCCCAGGGTCACGCATGCATGCTCTGTGTAATTGCAGATGGATACCCGCGAGATGAGATGATTTACAAGTGGAGGAAGAACTCTGTGGAGGCGGCTGACCAGAAGTCCTGGCGTCTCTACCAGTTTGACTTCATGGGCCTGAGAAACACGACGGACATCATAAAGACGACAGCAGGTAGGATCTGATCCGTCTGCTGAGCTGTTCCTGCTTTAACATCAAACACGCTGAGATTTATTTAGTCAGAACCTCTTTTCAGTTCCAACAAGTTGTTCTCATCACATCAACCATCGATTAGTTTTTCTAAATTAGGACATTAAAGTGCGATTGGTCTGAAAAGTCAAGAAAAGAAACTCGGATTGTTAGAATAATGTCACACCTGAAAACAGATTGGAAGTCTGAAACAATAAACATGACAAGAAAAAACCCAGTATACACTTTTCTCTGCCTGACTGCTCGTGTTTGCCACAATTTATGTCAGTGTGTGAATTAAAAAAGAAAAGACTGTTGACATCACAAAGTCAATTCAAAGATAAAAAGGATGAATCCTTCAGTCAGACCTCTGCTGTCCCATCAGTTCTTATATAAAAGCATCTCATGTTTGACACCGATCTTTCAAAAAGTATGAAGCTCAAGTTTCAAAAACTGACGTCTGTCTCTCCTCTTCTCCATCTGTCGATGTCGTCTGAATCTTTTATTGCACTGCTTGAATTTGTTCTGCCCAGAATTTCAAATGCAGATTGTTTCACAGGTTTCTTCACTAAGCAAGCTGTTCTTATTACTAAGACTATCATCGTGTGCCCTTTTAGAGTTTCTAATAAATGTCCTGCACGTAAAAAACATTTGTCACATTTTAGATTTTTGAGACATATTTGATGTAATCTTAAAGTTTCAGTCTTGGTAGCTTTGCAGACATCAGTAGTCAGTTAAAAGAGCAGTTTTTTTATCACAAGAACAGAGGAGCAACTGGTTTATCTGTTCACGTATCAGCCAAACAAACTCATGTTCAAAGAAGAAGTCTTAAAATAATGTTGCAACTGTGTTCAGATTTTTATGCCGCACTGAGCACAAGTAGCTTTCCACACAACAGCAGGTCACGGTGAAGTTGGTTACCTTGCTGAAGAGTTGGAGGTGTGCAGCTCTTCTTCTAACAGCTCACAGCGGCTGCGAACACCTGCTGTGTTGCTCCCTGCAGCGTTTAAAACTGACCCACCGTCACAAAATGCAGATATTTGCAGCTCGTTTTCATCCTTATTTGTACAATTTCTCTCCCAGAGCATAAATGGAGGCATGTGTGTGTCTGTCGAGTCTCACATCAAGTTGTGTTGGGGTGTTTTTTCACACACAGGAGACTACGTGGTGATGACAGTGTACTTTGACCTGAGTCGAAGGATGGGATACTTCACCATCCAGACTTACATCCCCTGCATCCTCACCGTGGTCCTCTCCTGGGTGTCCTTCTGGATCAAAAAGGACGCCACGCCGGCAAGAACCACATTAGGTAACATGGAGTTCATACCTCTGTCCAAACTGCTGGAACATCTGGAACAGTACCTTGATTTACACATCTGCATTACTGATGCAAACATCATCTCAGGAACCTGGTTCTGATGTTTTCATTTGCACATTCTGGTCATGTTTTGCTATGAATCTGCTCCATCATCATCACATGCTGCTGTTTTTTCACTGCATGGATATTTGTTTATCACCTGACTTGAGTTTTTCTGTTTGCTTTTTCTGTTTTGTTGTGCTTTTTTCTCTCTTTTTGTTTCTGTGCAGTCCTGTGGAACATTTTGTTGAAGGTAATTGACTGCATCCATTTTTTTATACGTTTACATTTGGTTTAACATGCACACATGTGAGTGAGGTTGTTTTTGCTTTGACATTCAGAACAGGAAACTAAAAAACACAAGTTTAAGCAAACTTCAAGACTTGCGGTATGAAGATATAAAGATGTTGGTGTGTTAAAGTGTCTCTTTAACAGTTATACTACAAAATACTGGACTTTCTTTGTTAATCTTGTTAGAAATTATATTTTGGCTTGTGAATAATATAAATGCACGTGATTTTCTCTCAGTTCTTCATGTAAACATCTAATGCCTTGTGCACCCTCTCATGAGTGACCCAGTGTTGTATCATCTGCTCAGAGCCCAAGGTGTTTTATAGTGAACGTTCACAACGGATGAAAGAGACTATTAATCTAATATAAAGCTTCGGGATCAACTGCATGTTAATGAGGAGAGAGACTGAAGCTAATGAATGGATCTTAGATGTAGGCAGGTAGTAGAAGTACAGATGCAAGCCAAGCCAGTGTGGGAGTGAAGATGAAGCTGTTGAGGTGTGAAAAAGAATAGTGGTGAGTCAACAAAGCTTTCAACTGAAGTTTGAGCCTCAAAAACAGATAGTTACAGTCCTAACTTTGCTTGGTAGCCTGTTATCTCACTGAACATGCTTGATTTTAACTCTCTGTGATGGTGGCAGATGTTTGTGGAGGGATTATGTTTTTGGTTTATACATCTGTCGGTCCTATTCTTATAAAACATGATAATTCTTTGCAGCAACTTTCAAATTTGAAGCATCTTAATCCACCAAAAGCTCACTGGTTTTGCTGATATAAAGATTCAGGCGATTGTTGTTGCAACATGTGAAAAAGCTCTCATGCGTGTTAATATAGTGATAATATCATTTTTTGCAGAAAATAAGCTTATCTTTTATTAAATTTCTTCAAAGTTTTTTATCAAATATATTACATGAAGCTTGACAAACATGGATGTGAACCTAACCTTGACTGCTCAGCAGAAAGCCACAAACCAGTGATTCCAGTTCAGAAAAGCATTTACACACACACACCGAACTCTCAAACCGTTTATGTTTGACGCATCATATACAGAACATCACAATTTCCACCACATTAAGCTGTCAGTTAAGATAAATGTGCCTGAGAGTTTTTTTTCTCTCTTAAAACCTGCTGTTCAGTCTGTCATTTAAAGAAAATTAAAAAAAAAACTCCTGAATCTGCGCCACAGCATCAGCATCAGCAGCAGGCAGGTACGCAGAAACACTGTGGCAAGCAGAGGCTAAAGGAAAAGTGTGAGATGTCCGCCTGAAATAGATGGGGCCAGCTTGTTACCATGGGAACCCCTGTGAAACAGTCACAGATGTTTTTTTTTTTTTTTTTTTTTTTGGTTAAAGGCATCTGTTTAATGCTAATGGAGAAGATTGGAGAGAGAAAATGAAATCACACAGAGGTGCTCGAGGAATCGAGGCTTTTCTTTTCGGTCTGAGCGACATCAACATCATTTGATGTTTAAGATGCAAATTGCAGTTTCTGACTTTGAAGCTTTTAGTGACAGTTTACATGAGGATATGGTTACTTTTACAACAGATAAGCTTACAAAAACACAGACCAACGTTCTTTTGCATGCTGTAAATCCAGAGAAATCTTTAAACTGTATTTATCAATAGTTCATATAGCAGTAAAGGCTGTTGTGTATTGTGCAGGCAGAGCTGAGAGTCAGTTCTTCTGAGCTCTACAGAGAGTTCAAGCATCTTTCAGACTGTTGCTTTGGTTTGATGGTCCACAACTTTACTTCTTGGTTTCACTCTCACTGTTTTCATGAGCGTTGCAGATGTAACGAGCAGCTGGTTTTAGTGAAAAAGCTCTTGGATTTAAAAAATGTTTGGATTTGGTGTAAAACGTAAAGCATATAGACTTTGTTTGTAAGTCTGGGCCACTGTTTGAGAATATTTAGTCACAAAAAGGACACTGATACTGACCTTGTTTAAACAAACCACTGAGGATTACAAACATGCATAAATTACACCAAACTTTTCAGAAAATGTTTTTATTCAGGGACAACAAACAGAAATAACAAAAACACGACAGAATCACAGAATCCTCAAAAATAAATAAAACAGACGGACGTGTTTTGGCAACACTGTGATATCAAACTCAGGATGTTATCAAGTACTCAAATATTTGTTCCTGATTGTAACAAAAGCTGCAGAGCCCAAGAAAAATGATCAAATGTTGTTTTAAAACTTAATATTCAAAGTTATAAATCAATCTTACAAGCTTGACCTATTAGTTACAAGTCTCTCTGTACTTGGCACATTTTTAGACACATTGAGCAGTTTGTCCGAAAAATCTTTTTTAACAAGAAAACCTAAAGAAACGGCACTGAATAAGATGTCTCTGCTGCTGAGAATCAAATTCATTGCAGTTAAAAGGGTTTTCAGGTAGTTTGCTTTTTTCCATTCAGAAACCAGTTCAAACTAAAGTGTTGCTTTCTGTTGTGAGTTTAAAAACCTTGTGGATCTTCATTATTACCTCAGAGCTTCGCCTGAGAGGAGTCTGTCCTTGTTTTGTGCCCTTCAGGAATAACCACAGTGCTGACCATGACCACCCTCAGCAGCGTGGCCAGGACGTCACTGCCCAGAGTGTCTTACGTCACCGCCATGGACCTTTTCGTCACCGTCTGCTTCTTGTTTGTGTTTGCTGCTCTGATGGAGTACGCAACGTTGAATTACTATTCGTACAGCACTCGAAGACCCAGCTGCATGGAGCATAAAAGATCGGTGAGTTGGCACTGAATTATTATTATTATTTTTTTTTTAAAGATATTTTTTCGGGCTTTTATGGCCTTTATTTGATAGGATAGATATGAAAGGGGGAGACAAAGAGAGAGGGGGGAGTGACACGCGGCAAAGGGTCGGATCCGGAGTCGAACTCACGACCGCCGCATCGAGGACTAAGCCTCCGTACATGGGACGCCTGCGCTACCGATCGAGCTAAACCGGCGCCACAGCAATGAATTATTTTTATATAATAATGTATTTTAAAGACACATTCTTGCAGCAGCACAATGACTTAATAATGAACTCAGAAGTGATACAAAGGATTAAATGTAGATTGTTGTGATGCCCTTATGTGCAGGCTTACTGTCGCTCGTTACAACAGCAGAAGCTCCTGTGATAGTGCTTTGGTTTTTGTTATCACAAGACGGAAGTGAGAAAATCTTTCAAGGTTGAGATGATGTGACGCTGCCCTTTATAAGCTCTTCTGATAAGACTGTTGCTATTTTAAGGGACACTGCATCAGTTTAAACAAGCTTCCCGGACAGACGGGCCTTTTCTGCCCGTCAACAACCGAAGGAAAGGAGCCAGACGGTCACCTTAAGTTCTGAGCAGAAAACCACAGCTCTGTCTGTT
>JAPZDY010000021.1:23965973-23978093 GCA_029783645.1 Ctenochaetus hawaiiensis | reverse complement strand
CTATAACTGCATGAGCATTAATGCATTATAGATTGATGTTTGCCTTTGTGGATACTAATGAGCTTTTCCCTCTAATTGAGTTTATTCTTATTATTTATTAAGATGAAAATACGCCTGCATCCCTCAAACAATTATGATTTGTTGTCTAGTTTGACAGATTTGGTTCGTTATTTGTGATAAGTTGACATCATGCAGGATTTATCTGTTGATGACACTTTCTGCTTGAACCTTTGTTAGAGGTTTCTGTAGAATATGTCTGTAATCTGTGGGAGATTATTATTTAAAATACTTCATTTCCATGCAACCGATGTATTAATACTGCATACTTTTCAGAGAGGTGCATTAGTGAAAAAACATCTGGATAAGGATGTTTGTATTTTATCCATTTGTAGCTCTGAACAGGCTTCTTTGAGTCTAACAAAATAACCCTGAAGAGGTCATCGGGATTATCTTGTTTTGGTTTTAAATGCTACTTTAAATACAAAGTTTTGGCTACAAACACCTGTAGTTTGAAGAATTCAGTTATTTATCAGGCAGATCAGGTGAAAAGATGTTATTTGAGTGCAATGTGAGAAGTGCAGGTAACCCACCAAAGGTACGGTCACATTCAGTTAGGTGGTTTTATTTTTTAGGGGGTTTATTATCCCTCCTGTTAGCAAAATGACAAGGATGCTTCCCCTTGTTAACCTGCCATCTTCCCTCCCTAAAGGCAGACAGAGTGCAGGGCCAGAGGGTTTTTTTAGTTTAATATGTTAATCCTGTCTGCCGACTCATTGATCCTTTATCTGACGGAGGTTTATGCAAGTTAGAATCTATGGCCCTGACCATGACTCTGGTATATATCAGTCCATCTGTGCTGTGTATTGATAAATCTATGGTCTTATCTGTGGTGCTAAAGTAGCAGACGGGCTTGTAATCGAACCTTTTTTTTCTCAGTCCAGCCCTTCTGTCAGTTTTATTTTGAAAGGGGCTAATGATAAAACACGGTGTCCCATTTGCTCTAAAAATCCTTGTGAGACAACAAGTTTGTAACATAAAGTGTAAACTATCTTTTCAGTAGGTAAGCAAACTTAAATATGTGTTTTTCTTCTCCTTCCCTTCCTCTGACTGCCTCTTTCCTCTTAGAACTACTCTGTCCTTGATGTGAGGCCTCCACACACCGTCATCGCTTTGAACAACTCCATGTACTGGCAGGACTTTGAGGACACTTGTGATTACGAGTGTCTGGACGGGAAAGACTGCCAGAGCTTCTTCTGCTGCTTCGAGGAGTGTAAAGGAGGCGCGTGGAGAAAAGGACGTTACCACATAGACTTACTGGAACTGGACGCATACTCGCGCATCTTTTTCCCCACCTCCTTCTTGCTGTTCAACATCGTCTACTGGGTAGGTTACCTCTACCTTTAGCGCACTGCAGGAGGACGGCGCAGTTTCAAAGACGACATTCGAGATTAATAAGAGAGGTGACACCAAATAAACTCTGTACTGTGGTACCTGAAGTAGCTACCTGGATATAAAAAGAGAGGACAGGGTGATTTCTGCCTCTTTGACTTCAGGTATGTGAATACAACACAATACTGATTCCCTTCGATATGCTGTATACACAGAGGAGGACAGGATGGACTGTGAGGACAAAGGAGGAAATGTGCTTTGCACTGCAACCCCAAATTTCTCAATCAGGAGGATGACTTGTGTTGTAGAGATTGTACCGGCACGTTATTATCCAGCCATCAGTCAAATCCAGTTGATGAAAATCCAAGGACATTCAACCATTCATAGTGCCTTCCTCTGGAGGGGTAGATACTATCTGCTACAATAATCAGGGAATAATGATTTATATATATATATATATATATATATATAAAAAAAACACATGAGCCTGGCTTTGACTGATTATGGCTGCTCTAATTCAGAACTTTGGGTTACATTTGTAAAACAACCATAAGAAAAAACGTTGGTTTTTTTTTATTGCTTCATAGTTTTTCAGTCATTAGGAATGACTCATTCCTCCTGCTTGACACAATTTTAGCACCCCTGTACTGTACGAATACGTCAGAGGGAAAAGTGATTTGAATGTGAAAGTGCAGCAGAAAGAAAAATGATGCTTTATATCGGCATTATTTTTACATTAGATGACGTGATGTCAATGATTAGAATGGTTTTATTCATGTTTGTGTTCATACAGGCACCTTTTCTCCCATTAGGGGATCTTGGATGTGCATCCAGGGGCTCAACAGAAAATCAAGAGATTATTGGAAACTAATTTTTCTAACTGCTGTTGGTACAAAATGCAGTCCAGCTCAAAGCATCAACCTCATGCAGGCTACATGTTCATACCTTTCCTGTATGGGAATTATTTTTGGGAAATCTTGGAAAATATACTCAATTGGTTATTTTATTTGAAAAAAGTTAGATAAAGAGTTACTCTACTGCAATTTATGCAAGTTAAATATGTAATTAAAACTTTGCTAGTTATCTTAACTTAGCATAAGGACTGACAGCAGAAGAAATTGGAATAAAAGCCTGCCTCTAATACAAAGGCCTGGTGCTCCCCCCAGCAGCTGAGGTAAATAAAGGCCCCGGTCAGTCGTCATGTGCAGGATTACAGTAGCACCTTGTTAACAGAGGAGCCTGGGAACACAGATATGCTCCCAACACAACACAGTGGTTTGTTTTGTCTACCGACTGCATTGTCACAGATTGGGAGCCTTCTGAGATTGAACACCCAGGGAGCAAAAGCAGCCATGTGCATAATTCAAGTGTTATTTTTCTAGGTAGAACACATATTCACACCATGTATTGGTGTTGCACAGCAGCCACTTTTTTTTTTTTTTTTTTGCCAGAGCTCTTAACACACACTCGATGACATGAATGGGCAAAGAATTGTGTTTCTTCTTTCAGCCGTTAAGCAAACAGAAACCCTTCAGTTCTCCTCAGAACAGCCGGAGCCGAGCCGCCCAAATGAAACATAATGGTGTCATTTGTAAAATACTGAAGGCGCAAATATGATAATCCCACTCACAAGGATCACTTATCTTTGTTTGGCTGTTGACTCTTGTTCGCATGCAGTAGACAATTTGACACTACCCTGAAGAAGTTGTAATACATTCTGAGATACAATTATAGTTTTAATATAGACTGTCTGTGTCTTGATTTGATTTCCCTCCGTTCAGATTTGGCATTAGCAACCGTTGAATTGCCTTAGTGTAGCCCACGCAGAGCTGAGATGAACACCAGAAATACAAGTTTACCTCTGATAATGACCTCAGCATGGTGAAGACCTCACTTCAGCAAAAGGCTACGTCTTTGCTTTGGGCAGTAAAACTTAAGTGGATCTTTTTGTATCCCTCATTTGAGCTGTTTTCTTTTTATTACATTAGCTAATTTTGTGCCAAATATTTTCACACATGTGCCCAGTCATGTATCTTTTCAGGCGAGTTTGAACAACACAGTTACACTTAGATGTTCTGATAAAGACATACAGTGTAGTATGTTGGTAAAAAAAAAAGAAGTTTAGAATGTAAAATGTTGACTTTTCTTGAATTGTGGACCACTTAGTGACTGCCAGGGGTGATACTGAGTTCACGTTGTGGCAGCACACAGTAGATATGAAACTGAACGGTCATTATTTTGCTCAGCAGAGGAACAGTAAACTCAGCCAGCACTGGTGTAAAGTGACGCCTACTGTGCCTGCAGACAAATGAGATGCTGAGTGAAAATGGATGCAGCCACATATGTTAGTGCACCTGTTCCTTGTGTCTCCTCAGCAAACACAAAGTACTGACGGCAGCTCTGACTGTCTCTCTGTGGTTGTTTGTTTATTTTTAATTTTTTGGATATGTAGTGATTTATAAAAGTAATCATACTTATAAATAAAATTAATAATAACTCATTTTAACCTGATACACATGGCATTTTGTTGGCCGCAATGTGAATGTAAAACTGTTGTTTGTTATCACCTTTGAGACCAGTGTTTTGCAGTGTGAATTGATTCATTAATCTGTGGAGCCCAGATGTTCTGACTCCCCTTCTGTTAACAGATGAACGGCGACGCAATAAGGTTTTCTGAGTGGTGCTACACTTTACAATAACTTGCATTAACGTGTGTTAGGATAAAAAGTGATTTAAGTTCAAAGATCGCACATTCTTCTGGGACGCTTTCGCCTTCATTAGACAGCCGACAGAGAGGGGAGGCATGAGACAGAGATCCCAGGCTGGTTCAACAGCTGTGCCACCGGGATGCACATGAGTTTATGAGTTTGTATTCTGCCAGTGGAAACTAACAGCAGGACCCTGACTGTTAAAATCATACTGTCATCTCAACTCATTTTTGTCTCACTGTGTATTCATCAGAGCAGCGACGGACACAAGAAAGGTGCATCATTTAACGCAGCAGCTTTTGTGGAAAAGGTCAAGAGTTACTGCCAACTTGGTTCCCGATGGTCTTTTAAAGCTCATCATCATTATTACATTCTCTGTAAAATGGAAATGAGACTACTCAAATATGTGGTCAAAGCGATGAGATTGATTCGGTGCATTGTCTAATGTGGTTAAATAAAAGCTGTAGATTGATTGGAGACGGTGTGAAGTCATTACTTTGCATCACAGGGTTTACATAGAACATTAACACCTTCCTATAGTGTTTTTTTTAACATGATGACATTACAAAAACATGATTTCAGGAAGCCTTCGGACTGAAAAACAGATTTTTCATTGGCTGTTGTTTAAAAAACAAAAATATTAACTCCCAGTCTTATTCGCTGTTGTTTGTGCATCGTGTTTTTTTAAAAATTTGGACGCCCCACATTTTTCATCATTATCTTTCCAGACTCTGGGAAAGCAAAGGGGGTAAACACATGGTGCGATTCAGGCTGGGATCGGATGGATTTGAGCCGAGGCCAGTGTGGGCATGTGTGTGGCTCCAGACTGAAACAGTGAACCAGCTCTGGGCACCGAGTCATCTGAGGATCAGCAGGATTATGCAGATGGGGCATGTTGAGGGACAGACATTAAGACTTGAAACTCACCTCTTAATGTGCTATGTAAACCCCCTTTGCAAAGAAAGTTGTGTGTTTCTGTGATTTGGACGTTTTGGAGTTTTTAGTGCAGTTTTGGTGACTTGAAGTACAATGAAGTCGGTGCAAATTCTGCATTGATTCTAAGCCACATTCAGTCGGTTTTATTGTGACGAAAAAGCCAAAGACGTTTGTTTTATTCTCTGATCGTTTGAATCATGTTTGAAGTTTTAAAAAGAAGAACGGCCTCAGTTTCATGTATTCAGTGCAGTACTGTGAAGTTTCCTAGAAGTGCTCTGAGATGGTTGTTGTCATTTCCAATTCAGCCTCTGTTTTCTGGTATTATTTGTGGGAGTTAACAGCTACTTTAAGTGCAGAACAGGACTTTGAAGAGCGTCTCTGCTGCTGTACACAGTGTGTTTTTTTATTCATGCTCTCATTCTGTAGCCAAACTTTGGTCTCTGCAGTGTATTTCAACAGTGGTGATTCATGTTTTTGTTGACATGTATTATCTCCTTATCTTACTTACTGTACACACAATTCTCAACTGTACAGTCTTTCTGCTTTGTGTTCTCATATGTGTTGCTCCACTGTGACATAGATTTCTCACTACTCAATGGTAAAGTCAAGTGCAAGTGTTGAGATTGTAATCCTCAGCGGCGTGGTTGTTTTCTGTGAGTGGGATTGTTGTCATGATTTTTTTCTTTTTTTTTTTTTGCCTCTAACATCTACAGTTCATTATGATGCGCCACGCTATTTTCATACCTATGGTTCTTTTTATATTTGAAATGTGCATTACTACAATGGAAAATATGGAATAAAGTTTTTTTCATTGATGTACATCCAGACTGTCAGTTGTCAGTTTTGCACTTTTAATGTCTTTTGTTTCAATTAGGGATGGCCAAGGTTGAAGTTGAACTGGTTAACCTTTGATAATTCCTTTAACCGGTTAGTTATAAAAGTCTGAGCTCAAAAACAAGCAAAATGAAGTAAAAAGCAACGTTTGAGATCATTTTAAGTTGTCTTTATGCAGCGGCCAAGCACATTTTTATGTTCTTAATCTGTTCTTTTTAATTATTAAGTTCGATTACTTTTTTAATTGCACTAATTCAAAGATGTATACGTTTTTAAAACAGTCCTGATTTAATTTTATTTCATCTAGAGCACTGTAAAGTAGCCGATGTGTGATTAAGAATTCGGAGCCTACTGCAAAATTAAATCCTCCATATGGAAAATATTAGTTTGCTAACATTAGTCACATTACTTCTACTAAAATAAAACATTGCTTTGTTATCCTACTGCTAAAATTAAACATCCTTTCTTATGCAAAATTAAATCTGTTATACTTTTTTTTTTTTAATGAGTCATCTTAATTTGCATATATTAACCGGTTAATCCCTGGTTAAAGGTTTCTGGTGACCGTTTAAGAAAAATATTAACCTTGGCCATCCCTAGTTTCAATGCATTTTAATTCATTTTAAAACCACGTAACCACACTATTTTGGGTAAACAGAGCAAGGAGCCAAACACATTATTATCAACAGACATCAACAGTTACAGGTAGAGAGGAAAGTCTCCAAGTCAGGAGTCAAAACTGAAAATATGCCTCTGAAGAAAGTCCAGCATATTGCAAAATAATGCAAATCACAGGCAGGAGAACAACAACCAAGGCCCAATGATCCTGTGCAGGATCAGCTACAGTGCATCATCTTGCAGCTTCACACACGGATTCATTCAGCATCATTAAAAGTGTGTTTCTGTATGTGAGCAGCACAGCGATGCAGCTGAAGCTGTGTGATGTCTGTGTGGGACAAAAACCAGACCCAAACAGAAGTAGTCAATCTCATTCATAGATCTGCGTCGTGTCGGCAGCCCTGCCTACCCGGCACTACAAATTCTCAGTTGCCATGGTAACCGAGTTCCTTCTGACATAATGAAGTGTAACTAAAGGTCTGATCCCAGGCAGCGATGGAAACACAGCAACGTTTTGTTGGCCGGCCTTGACAACATTTTCCCTTTTGTACTTTCAAATTAACTTTCAAAGTTTCCTTCTATTGAAAGTGATCGTTCACTCACACACACACACTCACACACACACTGCAGAATCTCAGAGGCTTGAAAGGACTCAGCGAACTTGAATGATAGGCCTGACTGCGATACAGGCTATCACCAGTGTTACAACACATCCTCCATACATTGTTGCAGACACGATCACCGCTCCTCATCAATCCCGTATCTGCACCATGCATCTGTTAAACCTAATTCAAATTTTTTACAGTAAAACTGCACAAAGTCTGCTCCGTAACCTTCACCTCTGTGAGTGTTTATAGACAAATCCAGGGAAAAACCAGAAGTTACTGTGGTGGCATCTCTCTGCAGTATGCACACGTTTGAATGCAAGCTCTTCTGTAAAGTTAACTTTTTTCTGCTTTTACCTCTGCACCCTTTACAATGTTAGCTTTGACAACAAGGTTTAGGAAATCAGGAGGAACCTGTGCAGTTTGTGAAAATGAACATCTTTTTTTTTTCTAGCTGAAACAGTGACTTTCACAGTTTAAACAACCATCCAACACCATCATCATCATCATCAGCAGCAGTTACATTTTTAGGTGGAGGCAGCTGTGTGGCTAACTAGTGCCTGCACATTGTGTCCTTGGGTGCAGCCAGCTGGGAGCAGGTGTGGAGGAGGAGGAGGAGGATGGGAGGAAGACTGCAGGATGCAGACAGTTAGCTGCTGGAAAAGTATCTCTCTCTCTCTCTCTCGCCTCGCGCTGCTTCATACTGACAGTCTAATCACTTTACATTAAACCTGGATTGAGCTTCTGTGTGCAAGTTACCAGGCAACAGTTCAGACAAAGCAGCTCTCAGAAATCAGTGAACACGGTGAGAACTTACGGATTCATACACAGGGTTGAATTATCTTACTGATTGAATGTGGGTTTTAGCCGCTTGGAGTAGACAGGACTTTTTTTTTGAATGTCCTGCACAAACACTGTGTTATGCAAGTGAATCACTTGGCTCTTATTTCCTGGTCGATCCGTGAAGGTGCCAGACTGTCCAGCTCTTTCTGCCACCGGGATCAGACCATCAGGCGACATATCTGCCTGCTCAGCAGCATCTTTTCATGCTCAATGAGTCCTCTAACATGAGGACATGGATTTTAAAGGGATGGCTAAACAGTTTGGGCAAAAAAACGCTTATTCACTCTCTTGGCAAGAGTCACAAGAGAACATTGATACTAATGTCAGTATGCTAAATAAAAAACTGTAGCACAAAGACATGTAGGTTCAGTATAGCAGAGAGACTGATAGCAGGGGGAGGCCAGTGTTAACAAAATTAACCTACCAGAAACTCTAAATACACTGCATTCATTCAAAGCTGACAGAGCAGAAAGGACATAAGAAAATCTGACATTTAGGGTCAAGTATCATTCCAACATAAAACCCCTGTCATCATTTAACCAACTGTCATTTTTGTTGCTTTACCTGTTTTGTTTGGCAGGTCATTAATAAGTAAAACCAGACAAAAACAAACTGTCCACAGCTCCTTTTACATCGGAGTTGAATTGACTGAGTCAGAGTTAACACAGGAGGCTCATATTTTATTGCCACTTTGACAGCAGTTGTAGTTGTCTGCTAGCATCACACAGTCATTTGTAGCAATGTGCATCCAACCCGGCTTCACCCTCTCATCCACATGTGCTCACTTCTGGCTCCAGAAAACCAAGATGGCGTCTCTATATTGCCAAACGTCCACTGATAGATAAACTCACTACAGTAACTCCAACTAAAGACGGTCAACATGAACATTTTAACTGTTTGGAATAAATTATATGACACAAATGTAGCAGAAACTTACACACTTTCTCTCTTTGTGTGATCAAACTGCTGTTTTATAAAGGGGTTATTTGCTAAATTACTTATTGATCATTTCAATATGAAGATTAATTAAGCTTTACAGGGATGCACTTTTTACTTTTGGACAGGGACAGGATAACTGATTCTTCTTTTTGTGTTAAGATAAGCAAACGGTCTCTCCCTGCTGTAGTTTCATATTTAAGCTTTTTTTAAACTCACATGTCATTAGTTAACTGAAAAGACATTAAATTAAAATCAGATATTTCATGACTCAATTTGGGTGGACACGTGCCTGAACAGACTTAATTTTTTATTCGTTTTTTTTTTTAATTTAATAACTCAGTTAATTAGTCTTACTATTACAATATGTAGCTATGATAATTTTCTACCATGAATAAAACTTTATTCTTCTAATTTTATCATTAATTATGCATTAAAAAGTCACACACCCCCTTTTTCCCATCATATTGGTTTCTTCCAAACCTTGTAGTTAACAGGTGGCTCTGTAGTGCCAAACAGGGTTAGATGTACTTTTTTTTTTTTAATAAAAACTGTCAATAAAAGAGTCTAACCTCACTGTAATGTTTTTATTGGTGTCATCTGTGTCCATCAGATTGTTTCAATAACCACAGAAAGCAAAGTTTGGCCAAAACAAAGTGAAACCCTGCACAGATCGTGACTCCGACACTCACACTCATAGTCTGTTTCATAATGCACACAAAGCCTTGATAAGAAATCCAATTAAGTTGATGCTACGCAGTCTTATTTCCCCATTTCTGCAAATCATCTCGTAGATGTCCATAAACAATAAGCTATTGAAAGTCTAATACATTTTTGTCATAGATATGCAAATGCACCATTATTAGCGGGTGGAACAATAACAAGGCGAGTGGGTTTTGATCAGCTGTGATCACAACTGGGGTCCAAGCGGGAGGAGACACTGCAGCGTTTACTCCGAAAACCTCTTGTCTGTCAGTTTGAAAAGAGAATAATGGAGCTCTGATGACTCCTGTTTCAATTGTTTGTGCTGTCACAGGTAATTATCACAGGTAAGCTGACACAGCGGAGAGTTCAGACTGAATCGTAAGTGTGAAGCCTCGTTTCTTAGAGTTCAGTGAGTTTGCAGGTTTGAGCTCCGACCACACGATTCACCAGGTGATCTGTCTGATTACTTCAGACCCGTCTGGATAAACTTCCCTAATCAGTGAAACCAGCTGCTTTAACATTTGAATGGAAGAGAATACCTGCGGTGTCTTGACCCTCCATGGCAGCCGGCGCCACACTGTGCTCAATCACTGCACCCAGCGGTCGTCCAGAAATCCTCAACATGTTGCTGCTCCTACAACATAATTTTTGACATTTTTATGTCTAACCACATTACATGTGCAATATCCTGTATAAATAAAGATATGCAGTTGTTGATAATGTAACTTAAGATGGAGCTGGGCAACACTGCACAGACAAGAGGGGTGGATTCAAGGCTCCAGTGACAAATTTGATGACCTTAGACTTGATTTGACAAAATAACAAAATAAAAACTCAACTTTTACCCAACCACTGCTGATTCATGACTTGAACTTGAACATTTTGACTAGAAAATACTTGATTCACTTCCCCAAAACCAAAATATTAACAAGCATGTTATTCAAAAAGTGTGCACGAATCAATTAACTCCCCTAATTTCCTGAAACAACCATTGATCTAATTTATTTCCAGCGAGTCAACATTTAATTTTCCACATCCATTGTGTCTGAACTAATTAAACAGCAGCCAATAAAATTGAAGGAATGAACCATGAATAACTAATGTTACGTTACTGAGCTTCAGATGGAAAAAATTATTCCATTTGCATGCAAAAGCCACACGGTGATCGACCCGAGATGAAATGCAGCTCAAAACATGCAGGTCAAAAGTTACAGAGATGCAACCAAGTTCTTCAACATTCGAAGTTGTTGAGTCCAGTTTCTGCTCATTAAATGGAATTACAATCGGTGAAGAGCACACCATGACCTGTTTAGAAGTAAAAATCAAAGTTATGGACTTGTGACTTGTCAAACTTGACTCGAGACTTAAGAGCAAAGACGAAAGATTTTGTACTGTGACTTGAAAAACAATTACTTGATCCTAACTCTGGCGCAGACAGATAAATGTGAAGTCAATCTTTTCATGAATAAGACAGCAAACAGTCGTTTTCAGCCAAATGTCAAATGGTTCTATTAAAGCATTTTTAATGAATGAGAAGGACACAGCGGTCCAAAGCGTGACTCCTTAAAGGCCATGGCAGTGATTTTCTAAGTTTTATTCCAGGAACAGTAAATTGTCTTTATGTAATTTCATTATGACTCACCATCCTCAAATATACGATAAACTGTATAACAATTTTATATCCCTCATTTATTTCAATATGCTCAGGAAATCAACTTGCAGGGAATTTAGAATAAAGTAAGTAATTAGTCACAATAAACAGTCTTAATTTATTTATGATGGTTAATTTAAAAAACAACAAACACAGATGTTTCTATATGAAATTGGTTGATAAGCACTTTTAATTAGCCCATTAATGTTAAGCACTTTGTATTTAGTCAAGTATTTCTCTTATAATGTCTCAAATGAGGACGGATGCTCATCAAAAGTAACCATGGTTCATGTCTTTCAATTACTCTGTCTAATTAAGTGATTAAAAAAAATGATCCTATCGAGAAAAATCCCTTAGTTTCACTGATCCAGTGATCATTTCAAGTCTATCAAACAGACAAGTTCATTATACTCATTCATTAAACTTGAATGAAATTCGGCTGCATTAAAATGTTTAGAGATGAGCTTGTTGTACACCAGCAATCTGCTGTTTTGAAAATGTTTTGGAACCAATTCATAATCTTCAAAGGATTTGTCAATGAGACTGAATGCCTTTTCACAGAAACCTGCAGGATTATACCCTCATACCACAACAGAAAAGTTACACAGAGCATGGGAAAGTTATTGAGCTTGTTTTAATCTAGTTTCCTTTTGGAGACGGTCAACAATGCAGGAAAAAAAGCTCTACTACCAAAACACAGACGCTAAGGTCTATTTCAGTAAAATATCTCAAAAACTGCAGGATAAATGGCTATGAAAGTATGATAAACACACTAATTCTAGTTACAACTACAATAATACAGTAATTCAATTCAATTTTATTTATATAGCGTCAAATCACAACAAAGTTGTCTCAAGACACTTTACATACAGAGCATGTCAAGACCACACTCTAT
>JAPZDY010000021.1:23934414-23960954 GCA_029783645.1 Ctenochaetus hawaiiensis | reverse complement strand
AGGAAGATCCTGAGAAATATCAGCAATATCTTGAAAGAGAAAAAGAGAGATACAAAAAAAGAAAAGAGACAGGAAAATTGAAAGCCATCTCACAATTATCAAAGCGGGAACAAAGATGCAGGAGACGACAGTGGAAAGTTAACCAAAGAAACAAAAGGGCTAGTGATAAGAACAGAGAGAAGATACAAAGTTATATAGCTGGAAACACACCTCCCACATCTCCTATTGGTCAGGAAGAACATGAGAATGAAGTGCCCATTCTTGAAGCTTCACCTGATATTTCTGACAGTTCTCATCATAAAACCCCAAGTCATATGAGAGGACGGAAAATTGTGAGAGCAAATAGGGCAAAAGCTTATCGTGACCTTGCTGAGTACCATCTGAAGCTTGAACATGCTCTGAGAAAGGTGGAGAAGTACAAAAAGAGATATCAGAGGCTATCCGAAAAGCTGAAAACTTCAGAATCCCCCAAAATGAAATTAAAGCAACAAATGCAGCTAAAACCGAAGGCCCTTCGAAGAACACTACTGTTTCAGAATGTAGTACTTTCTCAGCTGAAAAAAAAATATAAGGATTCTGGCACAAAAGAAAAACAAGTAGTGTCAAAGATTCTGGCTGTTAAGATTCTAAAGAAGTACCACTTGGTGAAAGAAGTGCAAAACCAACTTGGTTTCTCAGCCAAGATGATGCGGAAAAACAGCGAACGGCCTGCTGGTCTTCACTTTCATAGGAAACCCTACAAAAACATAATCAGTGTGGATACCACTGAGAAAATCAAGATATTCTTGGAACGAGACGATAACAGCAGAGCAACAACAGGGAAAAGGGAGACATTCACCCGACAGAAGGTGAAAAAGCAGAAGCGTTTTCTGAATGACACCCTTCACAACCTTTATCTGAAGTTCAAGATGGAAAGTCCACTGTTGAAGTTGTCATATACAGAGTTTTGCAAAAACCGACCTTTTTGGGTTGTGACACCTACTTCACGCGACAGAGATACCTGCTTATGCAAAATACATGCCAATGTGCAGTTTATGGCTGACAAGCTAGCATATCATAGAGTGATACAAAGCAAAAACCCTGACAGGTTGATGGAGACCTTATGCTGTGAAAAGCCAACAAAAGAATGTGCATACAGAGAGTGTAACCTCTGCAAAGGAAAAGAGCTGCAAACTGGTGAATTTGATCCTGGCTTACAGACCTACTGGTTTAACTGGAAAAATAAAGTTGAAGAGCGTGAGAAGACAAACAAAGATGGAACGAAACACAAGTTCAATGTACACTTAACGACAAAGGAGCGGATATATGGTACCCTTCAATCTCTTTTGGAAGACTTCACAACTGCTTTAAAAGAGAGGTTTGCAAGACATGTCTTCAACATCCGCCATCAGTACTCCACGCTGAGTTGTCTCAAAGAAAATGTTGGGCAGAGTGAGATTATTCTTCAAGTGGATTTTGCTGAGAATTATCTCTGCAAATACTCATCTGAGATTCAAGCCGTACATTTTGGCGACTCACATAAGCAAGCATCCCTTCACACTGGAGTTGCCTACACAGGAAAAGGGATATCGTCAGTGTGTTCAGTTTCCTCATCAATGAGGCATGATCCTTCAGCTATATGGGCACATCTCTCTCCTGTGCTCTCCCACTTGAAGGAACAGAACCCCTCTGCAACAACCCTCCATATCATAAGTGATGGCCCTACAACCCAGTACCGATCCAAGAAGAATTTTTATTTACTCTCCACAATGCCGTTTAGGTTTGGGTTCAGCAGGGTGACCTGGAACTTTTTGGAGGCCGGGCATGGCAAAGGGCCTGCGGATGGAGTTGGGGCAGCAATAAAACGAAATGCAGATGCTATTGTTGCCCGTGGAATAGATGTACCAAGTGGTGAAGTCCTCTTCGATGTCCTGTCGAAGGAGCAATCAAAGATCAAGCTCTTCCATGTCACTGAAGAAGACATTTCAGCAAAGGATGCCTTGCTACCAAATCAACTGGAAACAGTTCATGGAACAATGAAAATACATCAGGTGGAGTATTTTATATATTATAAGATTTATTTATTAAATTAGTCTTTATTCACTCTGTGAATGTAGCATATTCAGTAACACCCAATTGTCTTAATTTTTGTACAGATTTTCACCAACAATCCAGGTCACATCAAGTGGCGAGTACTCAGCTGTTTCTGTTCAGCTCCAGAGGAGTGCAAGTGCTATGGCCCGCAGACAGTGGCCATTCAGCGAGATGAGCCAACAACAAGCCAGGAAGGATCACCCCTGGATCTGCAGCCACCTGAGATGGACACACAGCCATCAACACTTGTCCCCGTTTCAGAGATCACAGATCAACTGATAGGACAATGGTGTGCCATTCAATATGACCAAGATGGCGGACGGCGTTGGGCAGCAGGCGTTTCCGCATCTTCCTCCTATTCCAACCGGCCACAATTCAGCTTGGCATTTTTTACCACAGTTATGTGTCTTATTAGTAGGGGTGGACTGCCAGTTGTGTTAATGCAGTTTTCTCCTGTTTTTGCTTAGGTAGGGAGGTAAGGCTCATGTCTTTTGGTTCATTTGTTTTTTTTGTTAGGTTTGATATATCCTCCCCAGTGAGAATTGTTTTGTTCGTTGTTTTGGCCTTTGTCCACCCTGAAGTCTTTAGTTCTAAAACACGTTTTAATTTATTGTCACTTCTGTAAGTAAACACACATTTTGATTTGAAAGACATATCTCTGTCTGTGGCTGCTTGGGACTTGGGGAAGACGGGGCTCATTTCGCGTTATGCCTGTCTACCCCCAGGCCGGTAGTTAGTTGATGGCACATAACTCAGTTTTTTAGTCAATTTTATCTCTAAAAATGTCTTCCAATGTAGTATTCTGCCTCTCCACATATCTGCTCCAGTTCAATCCCAGAAATCCCGTCGTCTTCCTCTCTGTCGGTCGGAACTGGGATGTGAGTCAAAGCCACAACGGAACAGCGCCCCCTTGTGTATTGTTAGTGCAACTCTGTTTTTTTTTTGCCCAACAATCACATCTCCTCAATATAACTTGCATGTATCTGTATGATGACCATTTCTGGACCTTTTTTGAATAAGAACTGCATTTAGTCACATTTTTATGATGATTTATTCACTTTTTATTGTGCGATTTTTAAATGTGAATCAAAATGAACGCTGCTATTTGCCGAGAACTATTTGACAGTTCAAAACATTATCTCACCTGCCCCCCGTCCCCAGAAAGCTGCCTGACACTCCTGTCACTCAGTCTTTCTTACATAAATATTCTTGGCTTCCTATCTCATTGTTAACTTTTACACTTGGAACAATGATGCCGGCTGGATACGAGGCTTCATATTTCATGATGAATGCTCTTTGTTACAGAGAAGCAGACAAGGATCAACAATGACACAGTCTGTGGACAGTGTGAATAGTTTTGTAGATAGTTATGAGAGCTAATATATGAAATCCAATAAAGGAAATAATGTACAGATGGAGTTTGGTTATTGGTTAGTTAGCCATAATGAATTCTACCTCAAACAAGTGCACCAGGTAGACAACAACAACAATAATAATGATAAATTTTATATTATTAGGAATACTGTGCATGATATCTTCCTCTAATCTGTGCAACTGAAGTAGTTTATCCATCTTTTTAACAGTATAAATGCTGAGACATTTATAGTTTATCCATCTCCTTTTTTTCATGGATGTTTGCTTTGTTGCACCTGTTATGCCGTGACAGAGGGTTGACTGACTGAGCTGTGGGTGAGTGCTTCTCTTCATTTGTCCTTACCAGCAGGATGCATGTTCCAAGGTGGGTGGCAAGCTCAGTAAAAAACCTCTTAATGGAGCTGCAGATATTATGCCACAGCGAGCGAGTGACCGAGCGAACCAGCAGGAGCATTTTCAAGCTTCACCTGTGATTGACAGGTGTTTCTGGCTCTGGTGAAAATAAAAACAGAGGACAAGGGACAAGAAATAATCTGGGCAGGAAATCAAGCATGTTGGCTGCTTGAATCAACACAGATATCTCACATTAGCCTCTCACAGTTTGGAAATGATGGGAGTATTTTTAACATTTATTTTACCTCTGCTGTGTTTACAAACATTACTGATGTAAACACATTTAATGTCATAAAAAAATGTTGGACAAATTAATTTAAGAGACCTAAATTAGCACTTACAAGTGTTAATTGGCTGTCTAGCTAGCAAAGCTTACATGTTTTCATAATGTCAGTTTTGTTTTGATGTGTATTGCTTTTCATTTCTTTCCCTTTTGTATGTATTTGCAAAACATTAAGTGTTTCTGCCTTTGTTTTGTTTTGTTTTTCTTACATTTTCAAATAAATAAATAAATAAGAATGAAAAAAAATGTGTTTTTCATTTAACATTTCATATTTTTCACACCTTTCTTTTTTGGATTGATGCTCCTTCAACGATGCCAGTTCCTTTTCTTCTACACTTTCTTAATGACATGAAAGCACAAAGGCGTTTTCACTTTTCATGTCATTGCCAACGACCTGCCTTTTGTGGTCGTGTTATGTCATTGTGACATCCAGAATTCAAGTAACTGACTTTGGAAAAAAGAAAAAGGAAAAGCGGTAATGCTGACCTTTGATTGCTCTCATGATGCACTTCACACTTTTTAAATGAGCAAAACAGGAAAAACGGCAGCTCTTCAGAAGTTCCCAGCAGCTTTGAAGCCTCAAAACATCTCTCTGAGTCCAATAATTGAAAATCCTGGTCATGTTATCGATTTGAGTGTTTGTTGATTCTTGGAAACAAAGATTGAATATTCAGTGGACTGTCTTTGGGGCGGGGGCCGGGTCAGTGAGCACAATAAATATGCCCCCGGCACTCAGTGAGGACGGTCACACCGAGCTCCAGATAAGTGGCTCACAGACCTGCTGGATTAGCTCCAGCTCCAACAAAATGTCAGCAGTTATGCAAAAGAGCAAAGCAAACAAGGCAAAAATTGTTCGACAGGAGCCATCTCGCTTTGTTTTTCTTTTCTTTTCTTTTTTTTTTTTTTTTTACAGGCTTGGGCGCCAAGACAGACAGTCAATATAACAAGCCTCTGCAGCTGTGAGATGTGTGAGTTTAATATGGAAAAAAAAAATGTTTGTGGTTTATTATTGCATAGTGAGATACACTTTGAGGCTCCTTGCAAACAAGATCTGTCCAGGCTGGATCATGCTTAAATGGCTTTTCTGTCAATGACCAAAATGCTCTCATGCCAGACGGCGTTTGGATCAGCAATGCAGGGGGAAAAGTATGTTTTGCATATTGGAGGTAAACAGCTGTCAAGGCTGAAATTCAAACACACAAAAAAATGAAATTCAAACACAAAAATTCCTTTAAGATGTGAAGTATAACTTGAAATGTCTTGGTTGTGAGAAAGATTTCAAACTTATACACCAAATGTGGTTGCTTTTGAATGTACGGTTTATGAATTAAAGCTCATTTTAGTTCAGAAGAGCAAAAAAAAAATTAGGTTTTAAGCCTCCAGCCAGAAATCAGTCTTA
The DNA here is from genome assembly GCA_029783645.1 of Ctenochaetus hawaiiensis. Taxonomy (NCBI): domain Eukaryota; kingdom Metazoa; phylum Chordata; class Actinopteri; order Acanthuriformes; family Acanthuridae; genus Ctenochaetus; species Ctenochaetus hawaiiensis. Next base: position 23,955,432 of record JAPZDY010000021.1, on the reverse strand, counting down.
ACTCCTGGAATGCATTAAACACATTAATGATACATAACCATGTAGAGTTCTCCGAGGGTGGAGGAGTCTTTAATTAATTAGATGCTAATTAATGCCGTGATGCTGAGCAGGGCTCTGTAATAGCAACAAAGTGGACAACACACACACAGATTCCCGCCGACTGTAACAAACAGGGGTTTTCCTCACTTCATGCTGCCGTGATCCCCTGAGAGTTTTGATGCAAAACTACCTGCAGGAGCTCATATATCGATCTGTGTAGTTGGGTTTAACTTGGCCTGGAGCCTGATTCATTAAAAGGAACATGAAAGTCAGTTTTACTCTCAGTCGCTGCCAATAAACACCAAGAGTACAGCTGTGGTTGTGTCATGAGATGCTGAAGTACCACAAAGCTTTTCACATCAAATCCTGTCTGTAGATACTCAACCATCCACAAGAGTTTCTTATGGAAATGTCATAATTTTAATTTTTTTTTGTTGTTGTTGAGTGTTCTCTGACCTCCGTGTCCTCGACTTTACATTTAGTCATTTTTGACATTTTTAGGGTGTTGAGAACTCCCAGAGCTCGAGTGGGAGAGTGTAGGTGGACAGAGCAATTATGAGACTGTCAGTGAAGTTTAGAGCAGGTTTTTCTCTTATGATGACGAGTCAAAACCAAAATGACTGACCCCAAAAAAAGATTATGTAATATGTCGGTCAATTTTTTGAGGGGGGTCACATTTAAACAGTCTATAAACTGAAACTAATGGCTTCATCAGTGATTAATAATCATCCCCTTATGCTTCACACATATATAATCAGGTAGATAGATATATAATTAATAGCGTGACACAGATGAAGAAAAGTTGCTTTGGTCGTCTGCATGAGGATGAGAGATCTTAAGATTTTCTTTTTTGACAGTGGAAACAGCTTCTTCTTTTTCTCATCCTTTTAAAAAATGTAAGTCAAATATTAATTATATGACAACTTATTTACAAAAGTTGTTTCCATCTCCCGTTTAGTGCATTAACTCTTTTGCAAAGAACATAAATCACAGGTGTAAAATATTTGCAAAGTTATTCAAAATTTGTCATTTTCATTAACTTTCTCTAACAATATATCAAAGTGCACATAAAAATATGCTGATGTAACAGATCTAGTGATTTATAGAGAAATAATAAACTTACAAACTGTTTTTCAGGAGTACCTCATTAAAAAGTGTTTTTTTAAATGTTGAGAAAGAATAAAAAACTCAAATGAGCCAAATCAAAACAAGAAACATCACAGTCTTTATTGTTCATGTTGATTTCCGTCTGAAAGTTCAAACAATTAAAGAGAAATGAAGTTCAAGTTGTCAGGCTGTACAATAAATACAGGTTTCAACTGGACAAGGGAAGAAGATTTTTTCTGTTTTTTTCTACGTTTTCTACATTAAATATGGTTAAATGAACCAAATCATTGAGTTTACAGGACATTATTGTGTACACAGTACAAAAGATAGTATACAATGTTTAGATAACAGTCTACATCTGTTTTATTTGATCGATCTGTTCTCTCCATGATGTTTTTGTTTGTTCTCAGATTCACACACGAGGCGTTTTGATTGAAAAAATATTTGATGTTAATGGTTATAAAATCCCTTTCAATGGATGTTGTGGCTCCTTGAAAATCTGAAAAGTTTGGCAGAAATATTTACCTTAAACAGATGATCAGTGTTGTAAAATGTCTCTAAATCAAATCAGTGTGAAACATTTGAACAGACAACGGAGATTTTTTAAAACGAAGGAACAGTCTGACGGAGCTGAGATCACACACACTGAGGCAGTAGCACCATGTACAGCGTTATGGAGTGGGACCATTTTTCCCAGTAAAGACACATTTCCTTCCCTTGGATCGACTCTTTGCTGAGGACAAAAAGGTTCAAGTTTTTGACAAGCTTGGTAAAAAACTCAACAGGGTGACAGCAAATCAGTCACCGAGAACCGACGCTTCACACTCATGTTGTCGGATGTTAGATTCAACATTTTGGTCGAAGCTGCTGCAGTTCTGCTCCCTGCTGGTCTGCACTGAAGTCAAAGACGTTTTCCAAAATATGGCTGCTGTGCTTCATATATTACACACACGCATGCATGCACACTTACACACACACACACTCTGTCTCTTTGGCTCTGTACAGCAGTTGTGGTTTACATGTTCCATCCCAGTCCGATGTGAGTGGCCAGCAGGTAGCACATGCCGATCATACATGTCATTATCATCATGGGGAATCCCAACCTGTAAGAAGCAAAGAAACGACAGATTCAAACCATTAACCAACTTTGTTTTTCCCTGAATTTAACCTAACATGCTGTTTATTTTAAGATATGTACAAAAATTCAACTTATTTAGTTGATTAGAAGACTTGGTACAAAAAAAGATCCAAAAGAATAAATTTAAATGTTCAGTGTGTGGGATTTAGTGACATCTAGTGGTGAGAATGCAAATTGCACCTGATTTAATACCCTCCCCTTGTGTGTGGGAGAAACTACAGTAGCAGAGAAACTCAGAAAAAGATGCAAAAAGCCCCCTTTAGAGCCAGTGTTTGCTTTGTCCCTTCTGGGCTTCTGTAGAAACATGGCAATGGCACTCCACAGAAGAAGACCCACCCCCTCCGTAGGTAAAAAAAGACTCGTACTTATGAGGTCATGAAAACATTTCTTATTTTCAGGTGGTTAGGCAGTAATGAAATCAAAGTTATGAATACAAATTTCCATTTCAGCCACTGATCCCCCTAAATCCAACAAACCAGACCTTTAAGAGGTAAAAGTGCTGTGAAGTTCATGTGATTTAAAGCACTGACTGTAGAAACACAACGGAGACAGCTACTCAAAAGTGGAGCCCAAATGATCTTGATCGTTCCTCTGGTGTTTGGCAGCAATATAGGTCATAATTCATAACAGTACCTCTAAAACTAATGATCAACAGCCACAGCTGGAGTTTGAGCTTGATGCTAATGTCATCATGTTAGCATCCAAACATATCAAAAAATGGGCAACTGCAGACACATCTGGGCCACATTTTACTTCAGACAAATGGAGCTGACTGCCCAAAGCAACTGGTTCATGAATAATTCTTTATGAGCAATTGGTACTCATCAGTGCCACAAGATATCACAGCTTCCCTCTGCAACCATTTTCTGTCCGTCATCTTAGTTTAAAGTCATTTGAGATGCAAAAAAGGTCCAGGAAACACAGTCCTTGTATGTATTAGACAGAGATATATGTGAATGTTTCCTGTTTTCCTCTCCTTTCTTTCATCAGACGATTCATTCTGGACAAACTCCAAAATAAATAAGTGGAGCAGCGCTCAGTGTTGATGCAGTTAGCTGTCTGCATGCAGCTGACCTGACATTTATTAACTGGTGTCTTTCTGCTGCTGTCTTTTTCTTCAGAAGCTAATTTTCTTCTGTGAGGTCAAAAGACAAAAAGCAAATTACGCTGAGTGGGAAATAAATGGTCATTTTAGAGAAAACTTGTCTCTTCATGCTGCAACCTTAAAGAGACCTACTGCCTCATTCCAAATGTTTATTATTTTCTACCCTTTTTTCAAAGCTCAAAAAACATCTTTTGGTTTATATTGTGTAATTTATGTCTGTGACGAATTTAAACTATCTGCTTATCTGAACTTAACTAAATAGGTTTAATGTGTGTTGAACTTTGGCAGCCATTAGTCCTGTTTCTGTTGAATTTTCTAGCAATTGAGGTGAAATGTCACAAAAATAAAATAAATATGAATTAGGCATAATTTTATTAAACAATTTGTTGGCTACACAAGGAGAAGGTTCAGAAGCTGGTAGTATAAGCTACATCATGAATGACTGTAATTAACAGAGTACAAGAATTAGAGGTTGTGCATCTGAAACAAAAGTTGTTGTTTACAGACTACCATAGAAGAAGAAACAAAACCAGTTGCCTTGGAAACCCACAGGGGATACGTCCTTAGGAGCTTTCTTCTTCTCTCTGAGCCTCAACAGCTGATCAGTCACACGAGTTTAACGTTTGCTATGTCAGGACTTACAAAAATACAGCTACTGGCGGTCGAATTCCTCATATGAGAAAACTTTCATGGTCAATACATTTCAGAGGTGTGACACTTTTCTGAGCCCCCCTGGTGTAAATTTCTGTTCACTGCACAGGGAGGTCAGAGCTGCACAGCCGTCATGGAGAGTGATGCTCAAGGACACCTCAGCCTGCAGGCGGAGGTTTGTCCTCCTGTAGCTTCAAGACAGGCCGATGGGATGTTATAACAAGCTTGCTTTTTATTATTTTTTAAATGAAATCACTTTATGCTTGACATAAGAATCTAAAAAAGCATTTTAAGTGCACACAACCAACTGGCTGGTCCACAGTTAAACACCTGTGATGGACTGAAGTGTGTTGAGAGAAAACTGTCTTATTGTCTGGCATTTGCAAAGGCCAGGCCTCTTCTCATTGCAATGACCGAGATACAGTTACATACATGACGCAACAGCAATGATTGCTGCCACAAAAGTTGCAGAAACCATGAAAACTGTGTTAAGTAGATTTACAGGTCAGACTGCTTCTATGATCCAGTCCTCAGTTAGTATCATTCATTTGAAATGTGTCCTTTGATGACTCCGGACCTGCAGATGGTTTGTCATTTGGATGTCTACCATGTCCTATATGAGCACATGGCTGCTCCGAGGGCCAGAGATCTGTTTGCCCCCCAGTCTCTGGCACAGATCAGTTTTGGAGGACAAAAACAGAGAAAAAGAGACTACATGTCTATTTAGTGGGACAAGTGATCTATCTCAAAGCTGGAAAGAAGTAATTAAAAGTATAGCACTTCGTTTGAAAAATTAAGACAACCCATATCGTTAAAATATCATTTAGAGCAGATGTTGCTTACTAGTGTGATGGTGCAGTTTGAGGCTGAGTTAATGACAGACTCAATAAATAAGTCAGGACTAAATAAACCAGAAAATAACCATAAACCTTCACTTGCAATACCTCGCAACGATGATGGTTCATTTCATGTGCTTATCTTCATATTGAGATTAATGACGATAACACAAAGTTATTTCTAATGCCCGAATAATCTTTATTATGATTAAGCATGATGACAATAGGCTGCATGTTAAGTTATTTTATATTAAATTTGGTCTAAACGTAGTTTTACCAGCTGACATGTTTTTGTTTTTCCAGTGTGAAACCCTCCATATGCTGATGTGTCTGTCATTGCAGTGCTTGTCGCACATTTCAGGTCAGACAAGGCCTCAGAAACAATTATGTGAAATGGCAAGGTTAACTGTGCAGCCTCTTTTTTTAAAGAGAGATGCAAAAGGTTACATGTCTCTTCACTGTGTCTATTTTCTGTTGTCCCAGACAGGTTATTTATTCTGAGAAGATCCCAGCGCCTGAGATTTTGGTTTATTTTCAGATCTGATTCATTGTTATTTGGGACTCTGGTTTTAGTTTTTAGCTTTCCTCTTTGACCTTGTCCTTGCAATCCCTAGAAAGTTAGACTAAATCAGACTAAAACACATGTCAAGCCACACCCAAAGTGAATTGAAAGCTATTTAATTCTTTGAGCACATACATTGGCTTGGTATTTTTTTAAAGGTAAATTTCTGAATTTTATTCTCTGGTACACAGAATTCCCTAAAGTGCTACTATCACTAAGTAACAAAAGAGTAAACCAAGTATACCACTGTGCTACCAAGCCAAAGCTAATGAAGACTAACAAAACTACCATTTAAATTACAAAAAACATCTATTAACTGTCTTAATATTGATATTTGTTATCCTGTTAAATATTCTTAATTGAGGGTAAATAGAAACCAGCAGGTTTAAGGTATTTATAAGGACTTATTCAAGTAATGTACAGTTATCTACTTATGGCTTCTGATGTAAAAGAGCTCTAGAGAACATTTCACCAAACAAATTATTAAAAAAACAGGACATAGGGGAAAAATACACTAATTTGATTGGCATATTTATGGAGCACCACTAGAGAACGAGTGTAAGAGGTTTCCCACTGGTTTGACCGAAGCTGTCAAAGTTACTGACATTATGTGATGTGGTAAAACTGTGAACTTTAATTAAAGATCCCTCATGAGGCCAATTAAGGCTGTTTTACATCAGTTCCTTCATTAAGATATTTTTGACAGCCGGGAAAAGTTAAATGTTTTGATGAGTTCATTTTTACTGCACTTAATGATTAACTAGTTATAATTATTATCTTCATTATGCTGCAGAAAAACTAAGAGAAACAAATAACAGTGAGTTCAGTACATGCTTTTTCACACAGAGAAAGAAGCAGCCTACACATAATACAGAAAAATCTATATCTCTCTATATCAAAAGACAACTCAATTGTGTCTCCTTCTCTAAGAGTTGCCATGACCGTGGCCTTATTCTCTATTTATGTCTCTTATATAAGGTCCTCTGATTCAAAAGCAATCTGAAAGTCTCACTTTAGGAAAACCTTTCAAAATTTCCCACATATTAAGTTTTAAACACAGAAAAAGCTGAGAAAAAAAAATACAAGAAATCCTTAAATTAAAGAGTAAATGTTACATATGTGTCTGTGTGTATCTGACATTTGTGTGTCAGTGTATTACTCTTTATTGCTTCAACTATTTCTTCATTGGGATGGATAAAATTATGCAGATTCCATTTAATATTCATGTGGAAATGCAGGATTAGTACTTGAACTAAGGATTAATGAGGCTAGTCAAGCACTTAATCACATTAATAATGATTTCAATAGGGTGTGGTGGTGCATTTAAATTGTAACATAGTCAAACTTTCTGAGAGGCCAACTGAACAGAGTTGCAAAGGGCAGAGTGATTAGCATTTTTATCTACACATCAAAGGTTTAAGGGGGGAAAATAATGAGGAAATCCTCAAACAAAAATAAAAGGAAAGATGTAAGGGAAACAAACTGATCTCTAAGAACTTGACCTTTCATCCCGAGTCTAAAACCTTCTTTAGAACAAAGTAAAACATTTCCGATTGAAACTGTTTTAGCCTTTTGCTAACAACTGACAGCAATAATTCTTAGTGCACTTGTAATTAACTTCCTATTTTCACACTTACAGTAATTAAAGAAAAAAAAAATCAATGTAGCTGTTTAAAACTATCTATCTGAACTATCGTACTCCTCCTCATGAAGCACCTCACTTCCTCATGTCTCCACCTCTATGCAGATGACATCCACCTTTATGTATCCACTTAACCCATCATCATCTACTTCACTGTCTTTGTCTCACCTCACATCTTCATTTTTCTTTCCCACTCCGAAATACCTCCACTGATTCCCTGTATCACGTTTTTATGTCAAATATCTTCCTCTTCACCCTCTAAGCCCATCATAAACAAGCCCTCTTCTACCTCACTGTTTTTCATCTCTGATTCCCAATTGGTAGCTTGCTAGCTGATTAAGCTAATCTTAGTGAGTATCAAAGAGCCTCTAACACCATAAGACAAAGGTTCTGCCCTGCTGGTTTAAAAAATATTTCATGGCTACAAAGCTATGTAATATTGTGCTAAAAGACTGAGGCTAAAGTTAAAATGTAGGATCTCCTCCATCTTCTGAATGCAGAAGATGTCAAATCAAATCGCACAGAAGGACAAAGTCGCTAATGTTAGCCTTTACTTTGATAGTATCCAGGCATCCTCATAGTAAGGAAATGTCACTCGAGAAGCATGCAATGGACATGCTAGTTATGTACAGACTTTTCTTTAGTGCAGTATGACACGCAGTACGCTACTGAAGGATGACCACAGAAATAATCACACGAATAAAAGAAATCCTTTTTTATTTTATCAATCACACCAGTTTCCAGCTGTCAGGAGCTTTGGTTGCACACAGACTCTGACTGTGAGACTCTTTAAGTTAAGTGAACAGAAAACTGTTGACCACTACACATCATCACTCACCTTCTGGCTTAAGAATCAATGCTGTAAAACACACCATAGCTGGACAGTAATGTTACATTCTGCAGTGTAGGTGGAGGGACACAACAGCTCTGTGGTGTGTATAATGATCTGTGATGTGAGAATATAGTTTATTCCATACTGTGCTGCTGAGCCTTTGTTCCTAATAGCATAATATACTATGGTTTTAAATTATACTCTAAATATATATAATATGTAAAAATTGGATAGATAGTTTTGCATAGTCAAGGCCTGTTAAGAGAGCATGAACATAGGACCACGGTGATTATCATCTGTGTGGAATAATTGTCCACTTTAAGATGGATGGAGTGAAAACTCTCTAAAGAGTTATCATGTTCAGACATGCTGGAATCACCTCTGTATGAGTGAATCTCTGTTTCTGCTGAGCAAACCCCATTCCCCCCATCACAAACCCAGCATGAGGGGGCAGGGGGGCAGATATAAAAACTTTCCACAGAACTGCATTGAGGTGAACAAGGTTTAGCTTGTCTAAAAACTCCCATCATACCTTGGGATCTCACACATTGATTTTAATTGCATTTGGTGGAAGTTCTCCTCTAAAGTCCTGATGCAATCTCAGAAACTCTCTTTAGATAAACCAGAGGGACACTTGTCTGTATCCTCGACATAGGACAGCGCTGCTTTCTACAGTATGACAATGCTTGACCTGACCTATATAAAAAGCTGCAAATCTTACAAAATACCCAAATATGTAATGTTCAGGCTAAAAGCTTTTACAGAAAATATTTTTGCACCCCAAAAATGTGCAGGATATTTAGTGGTCATCATGTAATCTGTTTTTCCTAATTACAGTGCACAGAAGATTTCATGGAAATGAAGGTAGCACACCTGCAGGCTGTAGTGCGACAGACTATTGTTCGCAGGTTCACAGGTCTGCTTTGCAGATGCAGAGGAGCAGTTTGAATGGGAATATTAATCCTGTCACTTGGTGAAGAGGGAGGCAGCGCAAGACGTGGAGAAGCTGAATAATGTTCCTTTCTTTCTAACTCAGCTCATATTGTCCAATCACATTTGATTTGCAGCCTGTTTGTTTGCTGCGCTTGGTGGCCAGGGCAGAGAAAAGCAAACCAGAGTCTAAACTGCTAAATATTTAAATTTCTATACTTAATTTATTTTGAATACTACATTTTTTAATGTTACATTTGATTTTTCTGCAGGAGCTGTTCTGTCACCTAAGTTCAAGATTAATTGATTGGTGGATGTCATGATGTTATTGGTTGAAGCTGGTTGGTTCAAGTCAATTTAAGCAACAGTCATATAATATTTTACAGGAAAAAAAACATGATTTTATGTTGAAATAACACAAAGAAATATATTATTATATATTGTTTTATATTATATTATATTACATATTGTATTATAATATATTGTATTATTTTGACTCATATTGTGAAATATCTACACAGTATAACCAGGGATGTGATCTGAAAGCTTTTTTTTTTAATACCATCTCATCTTCACTTGTGGTGCTGAATTGTCTTAGTTTCTTTTTCCCCATGTAAAAGCAATGTTGTTTCTTAAGGCTGCTATATAATCAAAGATCATCATTATTATTATTATCATAAATATTTTTTTCCATCTGCATCTCTGAAATCCTCTTTCAAGGTGCTTAACTTTAACAGCTGCTATTTCACAGTGATAATGTGAGCACTAACAGTGGCTGCTGAGGTGGACTACGTACATAAAGAGGAGGTACTCCTGCCATGAACCCTGGGTTAATGGTTTGAGGATGAGGAGAAGAGAATAATCAGGGCCTGGAGGCATGAAGGAAGCAACAGGGACCACACCAACCAACTGCTGAGCTACTCAGGGCCACTCATTTTCCTCTGTGATGGTCCATCTAAGAGGCATCCATGTCTTTGTGGGCTCATCTGGGCCTCGACTGTAACCACCTGATACAGCAGTAGTCAGTCCCAGCTGTCTGGTGTCACATACCGACTTCTCCCCGTTACCAGTCTCTGTGAACAGCTGTGACCCTTGCCACAGACAGCCAATTACAGGCAGTGCTTCAGCCGAGAGCAATGCTTCTATCCAATAACAGTAAACACAGCGGCAGTGTGAGAGAAGCAGAGCTGACAGGCTGCAACTGTTCTTATCCATTTCAATAAAAGCCCACGCTGATGGACAATCCCGAGTCTTTTCACGGCAATAGCACATGGCTATAATTAACTGTGGTGACATTTTACCTATTTATTAGAACTTGGAAGCAGAGTGAGGATGAGGGAGAAGGAATGACAAATTAATTGTTTTCTCTATAAAACCGAGGGGCTCCAGTTGTCATCCTTTCTTTTACCAGCATCAGCCACAATCTAATTACCTCCTCTACGTTCCACCTGCTTCAGGAAAACCAAGAAAGGTGGACAAAATCCCGATAGAGCCACTTGAAATTGTGAGCAAAGAGGCACAGAAAAGTGAACTACCTCAAGGTCAATAAATCACAAAAAAATCACAAAAAGGTCTCTAGATGGCTGTTGACTGAATGACAGATGGTCACATCCTTCCAAGATCCAATAAAACTAAAATGCTAATTATATACATAATTTAGATTAAGTTAGGACAAAACACTACTGAAATTACAGTCACAGCTAACAATTGCATTTATCATTAAATCATCTTTATTTTTTGATAATCTTTTGATAATTTTTGATTTTTTTTTTCTTTTAGAAAAACAACTGCAGCTCACGATTGAAAAAAAATACTGTTTATAGTGAATGTACTTTTGTATCTTGATGTACAAAAGGTTTACACTGCAGTGATTCTCTGGATTTTATCTGAGGCGATCTACTGAAATTATTACAAAATCTTTGGTAAATACCAGTTATTTTCACAACAGAACATGTTGTTAAAAATACCAGAATTCCCCTTTAAGGTGCTTATTGTACAGTCAAAGCAAATACATTCTCTCATATCTTTCTGGAACCAGCAATGTTAACCATCTTTTTGTCTTAAAGATTCATCCTCTGGTTGCCAAAAATGTTGGCATCAAACCTCATGGACATTCATCTAATATTTGTTGAAACAGTTCAGCTTACGTTGACTTACAGCCATTCATAGAGCCACACGGTAACTAAAAAGAACTTGCAGAAAAAGGCAGATTTGTAGAAAAAATCTATTTTTCTTCATGTGATCTTTTGAAGTACATTTGCAGATGAAAGTCTACACACTGCTGGCACAACCACACACACTGTTCCCTGCCTTCAAACAATGACGGTATCTCATGTAAATCCCGCCTGCAGACATTCAAGTCACTGATTTAAACGTAATCTGTCACAGGACAAAGTCCCACAAGGGAACAGTTCTGGCTCTCTTTTCATCATCACATACGGCACACTGAACAGTTCCATAAATCAAATGACAGGCTTTTTCCAAGCAACTGCAAATTAAACCTCATCAGACTCATATTCATCCGTCTTTCAACTTCATTGACCATCCCCAATGAGCAAATTGCAAAGTATGTCTGGCTGTTACGTCACTGAAATGAAAATTATTGGTGAGCAGGTGGCAGTTTAAGAGGTAGCTCACATAGTATTCTTCCTCTTCAGATATAATGATGTTTTTAAACCACCAGTGTTCTCAAATCAAATGTGTTCCACTCAGGATTAATTCAATCAGTCACACATAAGTTTAAATGTTTATGCTTTTCATTGTTCTGTGGACGACTGAACACGATTTGCTGCAGTTCGAGTTCCTCCACACTCGCTGTATTGAACAGTTTCTGCACCTTCACAGCGTCACAGGTGAGGACACACAAACCAAAAATCACTGCCCAGACCAGATGACAGTAACTCGTTTCTGCCAGGTTGTTTCCTGGACTTATTTACCTGACAGAGGGATACACCTGCTGTACGAAACCCAAATCAGAACTCAAACTTTCCAGCAACACTCCCACACAGAGAGGACCAACAAGACGCACATTTTAACAAACAACAGCACTCTGGGGAAATCAGACATTTGGCTTTTCTCTAAATGTTCTCAGGCAATGAAATACACAGTGTTGGCATCTCCTTTTGTGGCATGATGGACATTAACATGTAATCACCCCCTGAGGCTGGGCAGCCAATGATACAGGATTCAGATTGATGCACAAGCCTGCATGATTAATCAACTAGAAATCAAGTGTTCATGACTTTTAACTCTGAGCGGCCTGATTTTTTTTTTTTTTAATGCTGTTCAGGGGGAGAGAGCTCACCTGAAGAACTCCATGAAGGAGAAGCCGTAGCCGTGTTGTTCAGCAATTCCTGCACACACAACGTTGGCTGATGCTCCGATCAATGTGCCATTTCCTAAACAGACAGGATGGTAACATTAAAGGGTCAGTAGGTAACTTTTTTAAAAAAAATAATTTTTTGCTGTTCTTGCTGAAACTGTTATTATGTCCTGCCAGATGAACGTCAAACAGATAAACCACAAAAAAATATCAACTTCCTCTGAAACCTTCACGGCTAAACAAAAACAGCCAATCAGAGACGATCAAAAACTGACGCTTTGAGACTGGTAGTGAAACAAAAACATCAGTATTCAACATCTGGGAATAAGAAAAAAATGTTAAACAAAACCTTTATTTAAATATTCTTTTCACATTAAACACAAAGTAATAAAGAGAACATAAGGAATGAACATTTATTAATGTTATTGTTACAACAATATAAATAATCATCAGCACCTTCACCTTCTCAGTAATTCTTAGCCTTGACCTAACTTAAAGTTTTACTTTTTCTGATCTACTGTCGACCACATTTTGACAGTCTGGCTGCGTATCCGTCCTGCCGTTCAATAATGCTCACATCTCAAAAGGTGTCAGAGTGAGGATGGAGCTGGGCGGCGGCATCATTATACTGCCGATCGATATGGACCTGTCACAGTGCAGTAGATTAAACTGTAACACTATGACAGCCCTCTAACTCTCTCTCTCTCTCTTTCCCTTTGTGTCCTTCCCACCCAAACTGAGCCACACTGGTGCTGAAGGGCTGGCCATCGGGGTGAGGTAGAGCCTGAAAGAGGCAACTCTGAGGGCCTTGGGCTGCTCAAAAAGAAAAAACAACCTGACCCCCTCACAGAAAAAACACAGCTTGAACCCCCCAGAGAGTCACATAGACTTAAAAAAGTGTGGCTGTTATTTAGAGCATGAGACATCTCCTTTTAGAAGTGACCACTGATAAAGATCCACACCTTTCAAACAGGGATAAACTCTTAATTCCCCTGTTGACTCGAAGGGGAGAAGTGTTCTGGCCCAAAACAACAGTCTCATGGCCTATTTTATACTTAAGTTTATACTTAATAACATAAAGAGGAGAAATAGAAACTTACCTCCAAGACAGGCTCCCATGGCCAAGGCGAAGATGAGAGGTTTCACCGGCAGGTTCACATCTGCATCCTGACTTAAGTTGATGAGAACTGGAATCTGTGCACACAGAGAAAAACTAGATTACTGAAAATATGATGTGCTTTAAGTCTTCACCCTTCTGGCAAGAGATTAACGTGAATACACTTTTTAAATATTAATTGTATTAAAATTTAAGCAAAGTAAGCTGGGTAAAACTTTCTAATACAAGCAACCCCTACATATATATGCATAGGGGCTCCTCTATGATGTGATATGTGATTGGTTTTACATGTAACACAGTTTATAAACCAGATTGAATCCCATAATGACACAAGAACATGATGTACTCAGGGATGTCACAACGTTTTAGAACTTCTAAATTTAAAAGTGATGCATGTGAAGTTCTCTTTCAAACGTAGAAAAACACTTGCGTGATCCCAAGAGTATGAAAACCGAGAAAACGATATTAATAAAAAAACATTAATACACAAAAATCTGGCAGTTTAATTCCAACAAACAACATCTCATTGTGTCAGTGAGACAACATCCTTTCTTTTCTCGCTGTCATCATAATTGAGCACACTGGTTCCCCTCTGAAACACAGATCTCTGTACAATCTATCATTTTTTTAGCAAAACAAACTTCTAAAAACAAAAGTGACCAAGTGGCAGGTGGTTTGGTATTTGCAACAGGAATTTTATTGATTTTTTCAATAAAATTTTTTTTAGAATTTTTTAGAATTTTTCATTTTAAGATAACAGTTGTTGCAGATAAAGTACCATTTAGCAGTGCCCTCACAATCTTTAAGTATAAATCAAATAGCAGCTTCATATATGAACATGATTTGTTTGAACAGTCTTGGATTTCTCAAGGATATACTGGAAATTAAAGCATCACATTGAAGTTTCTTACCATTGTGGCAGTGAAAGGAATGTTGTCAATGAGAGAGGAGGCCAGAGCCGAGACCCACATCACCAAGATAATGGCTATGGCCAAGCGCTGGTCCTCTGGCACCGCCTGAGAAGGGAGATAATAAGAGCAACAGATAACTGCTACCTTTCATTGCCACTCAGACTCAAACCATCACTGAATTAAATCAAACACACAATTATCAGTTTCTGACACTGAACCTCTCATGAGGGAGCAGAGGCAAAGAGGATGAAGCTGTTTGAAGGTTTGACATCTAAGGGTGATGGTGGTGGAGGTGTTTTTGATTTTATCCTGGTGCTCTCATGTAAACACACACACACACACACACACTGAGGCCAATTCTTTACATGTGACACGCTGCTGTTTGAACCTTCTTGATAGTCTTGTCTTAGGTACGCATGGCCAGATTAAAGAAGGCACTATCTCCTCCCTTCACATGCCCGCCTCTTGTATTGCGAGAGAAAGGCCATGCAATTCTTACCCAGCATGCTTTGGGGAGGCCGAGCAGTCAGAAACCATGAATACCACACCACCTGTCATATGTAATTATTAGACTTGTGGAGGCCGATGGTCTAAACGCGAGCTGACGTACCTATTACCCATGCAACGCTCTGCTAAGAGACACCTCCCCTGCATGATGCACACAGGCTAGGATATGGGTGAAAACTACCTCAGACCCCTTCAACTGCTGACAGGAATCAAATGTAAACAAAGTAATTGAATTCAGAGGCGTGCAGAACAAAAAGGATCAATATGCATGAAATGCAGCATCATGTCACCTGTGGCCAGCTGCATGGAGAAGTGACAGACGTGAAAAACTCACCTTTATAAGCAGCGCTGTCTGTTCGCCAATGTAGTCGATAAGCTGCAGCTGAGCTAAAGCCTTAAAAAAGAAGAGAGAAGTAATATGGAAAAAAAATTGTTATAGGTGGGTTTAAACCAAGGCCAAAATAAAACGAAAAAATTGTTTTTTTAAGTGGCCATAAGTAGACAAAGACAAATCTAATCTCATAATTTTTGACACAAAAAAACAAAATATTCACACACAGAGCTGCTCTCTGACACTACAATGCTATGTTGGGAGGGAAACAACAAAGCAGTTTATTGTGCTGACACTTCATTTCATCCTTTCACAGGGAGGCTCATGGGTAAAGAAATTAATAATTACTTTTTTTGGTTGTTTGCTCGCTGGCTGACTGAATTTATGTTGCTGCCCAGTTTACTGTCAACAGATCTAAGCATCCTGTTTTCTTCCAGAATCTTAAAAAGATGCTGGTTAGAAGGAAGCCCAGAAAACGAACCGACAGCGTGGGCTCACTTTTTATTTGTTATAATTACCTCGTGCGACAAATAAAAAGCTTCAGGCAGAAGATTTTGTTTGGCATCGTTATGTGATTATTACTTTAATGTGTGGGGTCCAAAATCTCTTGGAAAAATGTAAATGGGCTTCGGTCGATGCAAATACACAGGCTGGATGTTAATTACCTCCATCAAAACAAAGAGGCCTGCAAAGAACAGTAACGTGGCCCACTCCACCCGGTGCAAGATGATCTCAAAATCCTGGATGTCGGCCAGAACCAGGAGCCACAATGCGCCCAGAATAGCAATCCAACCTGGAGAGAGAGAGACAGATCATGTGACATCCCTGTTTATAGCCACAAAACACTGTCACAAACACAAAATGATTTAATGGTCTTATCTAACGGACACTGCGTTTATAGTGGCAGATTTCACAGATTTATAATGAGAGGACGTGTAGCAGAGGACACATGGGGATGCTTAAGAGACTTTAAAAGTGTTCATTAATTTCAGAAAATGAAGTTCCATCTGTTCACTTAAATTTGTCTTTAATCAAAACCCTCATAAAGAACAGCAAGTTTTACTAAATGCTACAGATGTTACCGCTGTGTTTATACATTTAAGCTGCGTCATATAAGTCAGTGATCATCATTTAGCGCAAATTAATGTACATGTGATGATAAAAACGCCATAAAATCAATCTGCTTGAGAGTTTTTAACCCATGCTGCCACTATTATCCAGCAAACAGGCCATACAATGAATGGTGTCAATGAACAAAGTGTTTGGGGCGTCATGGTGCGTTTGATGAAGCATTTATGTAGGAAGAAAAGTTGTTTTAAACACATTTGAGTTTGGGGGACAAAAGCTGGCACCAGGCAGTGTTTTTGAAGAAGGGGAAGAGTGTGCATCCACTTGGAGAGAATTTGATTAAACAGGTGAGCACCAGTAATTGCCTTGGCCGAAGCCTTTGGGGAAATAATTTCACAACTAATGAGAATTAGTGAAGAAAGAAGAGCAACGGATGGACACAAAAAGGAGAGTGACAGCAGGAAGATTGAAGACAGAAAGACTGTTTGGAAAATCAAGACTAACATCATGTTAACGTTTTTCAGAAGCTGCTGATGCGTTTCTGGTGGTTTCTGCCAGAGTTCAGCTGGAACTGGACTGGAAATGTGTGTTTTTAACAAACAATTTGGTTCTCTAGTACCGATTTAAATGAAAGGATGATGATCATTAACCCTTTATGTTAAATGTTGGCAAATGAGTATAAACAACTAGGCAACAGGGGAGAGCAGTTAGTGAGGTAAAAATAGATAAAAACAATTAATAACTTTAAATACATTATACATTTGGATTAATAAAATGTTATATGATGTGTTTGTTTGTTAATTATGTTTTACTTTATTTTTTCCAATTAGGTTTGTGTCCATTTCAGACTAATACTGTTTACATAGTGGCACACGTTTCAATAATTTAACATTTTGAGCAGAAACTTGCTGACAACATTTTTCTTGAACCTGCATTCATTGATTTTTTTTTTGGCCACCTGGGGGCAGCGCAACAAGCTGTGAACACAACACAGACATATCACCCAATTAAGATGTTAAAGCTAATGTGTTTGCAAACAGATGCTTATTTACACATTTAGCAAATAAGCAGCAACATTATCATTTATCTGAAGTTGTGTTTCCGTTCCACCAAAAGCCAAACACACTTAAAACTAAATAATAGCTAAAATTAAAAACATTTGTCTCTTAAAACCTATAGTAATTGACTTTCAGGAACTAGGCGGCTACAAAAAAAACAAAAATCTGACCTTTTAATTGCAATGGTGATCTTGTTGGCTAACACTTGTCTAAATACTGTAAACATCCGCTGATACAGAGCTTTACTTTCACTACTTTGCACTAACTTTGCTTATCAATTAACCGCTGTATCTGAAAACAATGCTGATGAGAACCGTGAGAGTGAACCGACACAACAAAGTTGAATCGTGTAAAACTGATGAGCTGAAAAAGCTCTGTAGAGTTGAGGGGGAAACTGCAGAATCGGGTGTTATTTTTTCACGAGTTCATAAAAATGAGCAGGAGGTCGTGCATTTGTGAAGCAGCAGGGGAAAAAACATTGCATAGAGCCAGAAGATTTTCACATGCTCCTCAGTGAATTAAAGGTTTATTTCAGCCAAAGCCAAAGTTTGTGATTGTTGGAAGAGCAGAAAGACAAACATTCTGTAGCACTTGAATAAAGTTTGTTTTGAAATGATAAAAATTATTGTTTCTGTCAATGGAGACCGGTGAATTTGGCAAACGAAAACTTTTTCAGTAATGTTATCAGATTTTACAACAACAATCTGCCCTTTTAGTAGCAGAAACAAGAACTTTTTATTGGACGTATCAGACAGATGAAGCTGCTCTGAAGGGTTTTAATGGCAGACGTGTCACAGTACCTGCTTGAAGTGATCCAATTACAAAGCTTTCTGTAGGTGCTTGTTATTTACACATCAAACATGCCAAACCCCTCTTCAATAAAGGGAGTTCCTATGTTAAAACCTATGGAAGCTAAAGTAGCCCTGATTGTTCGTAGAGGCTTTCGATAGGAAATGCATACATATGAAGAATCACTATAATTTGATTTTTTACAGTTTTCTGAGGGGACTCTGAGTTCACATATAATGTCATGAAGAATCTTGTATCATCTCTCAGTCGAGTTTAAATCAGAGTTCAAACAAGCTGAAATGCTGCCACAAAGGGAAGGTCAGCAGGGTTAGAAAACACTATGTCTACTGCTGCACTGTAACAGCTGAACGGTGGATCTTCATGAGAAGAAAAGTGTGACATGTCTGTCTTTTACAGATGATGTCTGTTGAAGGTCTTTCTGGATAAAATGTCACGTTTTCTTTCCACAAAAGGCCGATTCTTAGCTAATATTCCCATTACAGAGTTCATTTAGATTCACCTTACTGTGCTTTAGTGTAAGAAAGAAATGCAATGTTAAGTAACACAAATAACTTACATTCCTCCTTTGTTTGTACTTACTCTGATACATTCATCATCTAGCAAATGTAGAGTAAAATACAGATTTATCCTCAAGATCTTTCTGACAATAACTGTTAAATGTGCAAAATAAAACACATGAACATTTAAATATTTTAAAATGACTTTAAAACTTTATCATATATTTTGTTGAGTTGTTTCTTTAATCTGTCCTTGAATAAAATCTTTAATTAATATTTTTATTGAATAGAACGTATTTTATTTAAAGCAAACATGACTAAAAGCAAAGATTACATGAGGTGCATTTGAATGTAAATGAATTAAAACAGATTGCAAACTTCTCTTTATCATTGAGTAGTGTCTTGCAGGCTGCAAACACAAGCAAACAGTTTCGAAACAGTGACAAAAAAGCTGACGAAAAATTGACAAACTGTGACACTTTTAGTTTCCTCAGTGCCCTGATATTTGCTGCATCCAGGAGCAAGCAGCAATCAACCTAAACAAACTATCCACTTAAAAAGAGCTTTTAGGCAAGTCTGAGCAGTTTATGACAGACTCATCTATCATAAACAAGACATCAGTGTCTGAGACAAGAAATGTGATGTAGAAAAAAATGTCACCACAGTTTTATGTAACAGACCCAGAACCAAGTGAACAAACACAAGACAAAAGCCAAAAGATGAAGAGATTTGTATCCCAAACCGAGTATTTCGTACATTTGTGAGCATGTGGTCAGTAAGAAAGTAATGTTTCAGGGATTCTTTTACATTTACAAAAATTATACTTAAAATTCAAAGCGATAAGAATGTTTAACGATTTCTTACCGGTATCTCCAACTTTGATATTTATGCAGTTCTCAAAGACTTTCCTTGCTACTCTCCTGATTTCTGTACAGGGATCAATAAAGTTTCATCCAAACCCACAGTTGTATTTCACATAACATTAAACACATAAAAGGGAGCAAATGACCAGACAGTAATCAGACCGAAATTAAATCTTACTGTGTGAGGTTGATGAAACTTTAATGAGGCTCGGTTTTTTTTAAAACACATGTGAATGAACAGATTTGGCCTGCTGCAGTAGTCAACCCCGACCGTGACCTGCATGCATTAATGAGAGTCGTGTTTGGACGGGCGCCCACCCCTCCACGGGGACAGAAAACACGCCGCTGTGGGGTCATTCCCATTTAATAAATGTCACACGGACGTAACCTGAGCAGCGCCTGTAATTAACTGAGCGTGTTTGGTGACTGAGTGGCCTTAGCGGCGATGGGAAGAGATGACAGGGTGTGCATGCAGACAGCCACCTTCATTTAGGGATAGTGTTAGCGTTAATGAGACGCTGCTAAGGTCGTCGACTGACCGCACGTCAGAGACATCACAGTCAGACAGACAAGATATGACTCTTGACCTCACCACATGTCCAGATTTAGCTCACCTCACCACATTTTATTTACACGCCCAAGCAACTACAGTGCCATTGACTTCCCCCAGAACATTAATGTCAAGTTTACATCAGCAGATCGGCTATTAGCTGACTCGTAACATCGATTCACAATCATTTAAGTCCACCTGGAACAGTATTTTGAGGGTACGCAACTTCCGTATTGTGACGTAGTTCCAGCATAGACAGGACATACAGGCGGGACAAAACACTGGAAGCAATTTGATTGGACCATTGAAAAGTGATAAAAGTGGAGGAATACTACATTACTAATACAAGTGATTAGTGATTTGCAGTTAGAGGCTAACATTAGCCTTTTTTCAATCATTGTGGACCACTTGCCTCCTTCATCCCCATAATTATTGGAGCAGAAATATCAAAAAGACTTTGTACTTCGAACTACTGCTAAAACTACTAACTAATGATGCTGCAACAACAAACTACTGATAACTACTACGGCTTTTCTGACGGTGTGCCGCTAACAGTAAATGAATTGGATGTAATGATACTATTGTTGAAATTGCTCTGAGCAAGATAACGAAAGTCATGTGACATTTTTCTCAAAAGGACAGAAGTGTAATCAAACTCTGATATAAAAATTCCAAATTAATTTCTGTAACTTTATTTACATTTACATAGTTAAGCAAGTGAACTATAAAACCAGGGATGTGATCTAAAAAGATTTTAAAGACCTTTTTACATTTCAGTTTTAGGGGGCAGTTTATATAGTAACACTCTGTTACACTCTGATGCTGCCACTCTCGTGCAGATGTACAGTTTGTGTGTACTTGAGTAATATTTATGCCTATCTTTGCTATCTGTTTTTAAGTGCAGATCATCATTTTAAAGGGGCATTTTTTCTGAAAACACAGGACTGAAAATGCAACACATGAAAAGATATAATGTGATGAGATCTAAATGCAGACCAGCATCCATGTAATTTATTGGTTGCATTTACCAGTCGGCCCATTATCTCAGGTGATTTCAAATGAAAGGTATACCTTACCATCAACCTGCCAGGGGGTCTGCAGATGGAAATTAGCCCAAGGCTATAATCTGGCATATTTACATT
>JAPZDY010000021.1:23908470-23926846 GCA_029783645.1 Ctenochaetus hawaiiensis | reverse complement strand
GAAAACTCAGTGAACAAATGAACGCAAAATGGATGTTGCTGAAAGCCCAGGTAGAAAAAAAATCATGGCAGAAAATCCTGATTTCAATTCAAAGCTAAAAAATCCAGATTCATATTTTTTCCTGAATCGTGCAGGCCTATTGTGGACAATCGAATAAATCAAAAAATGTCAAGCATGTCCAAAAAAAGCAAATATTTATAACTTAAATCTTGCACCAGTGATCCAGTGGATGTGAGGGGGTGAAGAAATACTACAGAATTTCTGGATACAAATCATAATTAGATACAAGAATCAGAATTAAATGCAAGTTAAAAGCTATAAAAACTTGATGAAAAACATTGGTTATGATGATTTAAGATGACCATTATCGTTTATCAATTATAAAAATATTCTGTATCTGATGAGAAATTACTGTGATTACATTACGCCAGCAGCCAGTTAGCCTAGTTTAGCACAAACACAGGGGACAAGGGGAAACTTCTGGCCTGGTTCTGTCTCTGATAGTCGCTCTTAAACAAAATGTTAATGAAAACAGGTCACCATTTCACACGTGGTTCTGCTCCCCTCTATTTTCAGTCCGTGTGTTAAACTTTCAAAGCTTTATATTTATTGTGCTGACTTAAAACTGGCATAAATCTTCTCGTTTAACTGTCTGAAAGAAAGTGAAAAAGTCCAGTCTTCTCTGCCTCTGGTGTAATTTAGGATATGCAAGTTAAAATCAGAGACGGATGGAAATATGAAATGACTGTCCTGTACCTTATCGTGACGGGGGTGAAAAGCATCATAGTGGTCACGTTGTCCAGGAACGCAGAGAGAATGGCAGCAATGAGACAGAGGATGATGATCATTGGCCACACTCTTCCTCTGGATAACTGGTAAGCCTACGGGGAGAAGGAATATAGTGATGAGTCAAGTGTTAATGGCACTTAAAACGGCCTATTAAGTGAATGTCTTGGTGCACTCGCAGTACGAGTACAGGATGGATTTAACATCTAGGAAGAATGAGTCAAAGCCATCATTGCATGGTGTTGCTGAGGATGAGCTCCGACACTTCAAAGATGTGTTTCGGCCTGTTGGAGCATGAAGAATATCAAAGAAACATCATAAAGGAGCACTTTGATGCTTTAATTTCCATTGTGAGCAGTAGCACTACACCAGGTATCGTACTCAAGATTCCAAAAATAACCACAGTCTATAATACTGAATCACACAGAGATTCATATTCAGCCTTCAGTGCTGCTACACCAGCCTCTTCCTCCTGGGAGAGGCTCAGGATGCCCACCTTTTGTGTGCAACAGTACGACATGTCAGAGCTGCCACACTGTTCCCAGAGAGGGTATTTTAATTAAGAGCGCCTGCCCTTGTCTAACTCTTTACACTTAAAATTCATGAGCCTGCATGATCCCTCTGTTCTTCTGGCCTGAGTGCTACTGTACCTGAAGGACAAAGGCATTCGCCCTACTTCAACATCCACGCAGAATATTCAGGATTAAAACTGAGCATCCCAGAGCTGTTTTTCTGCTGGGAGGAAACCTTGACCTCGCACAGAGAGGATTAAGGTCTAATTTTCTACTGTAGAGCAACAGACTTATGTGAGAAAGTGTACTTCTTTTATTATTCATAGGATAGGATCTGCAGTACCAAAAGAATACAACTTTAGCTAAATTTACTTCACAGCTAGAATTTGAGGTATAAACAGCTCAAAGGTGATGTTAATCAGCTCATACTGAGAGTAGCTGCAGTAAAATATCCTTTTTTTTTATAAATAAGAAATATGAAATAAATTTGGCTCATTTCAATAGACAGTACCAACCTAGATGTCTGATCTTTTCCTCAAAACAAAATAAATGTCATTCCTGTCAGCTTGTTACGGTGCTGTGCCTCTGAGTCAGGATGTAAAGATAGGCATCAAAACATGTAAGGTCATCTTATAGTACAAAGGTCCTTCCAAATATTGGTGGTGTCAGATTAGTCAACATAACATCTACGGGCTCGTCATGCATCAGTGCAGATTTCAGAAATAGCACAAAGCCTGTCGCCTCTGAGAAAACTCAAAAAAATGCCAGTGGGAGGCATTTTTTTTCATGGACTCCTCATTCAAAATCCCCATGGTGCATTACTAGGAAATAACAGCGATTGTACTGTACACCTTCATGAACAAAATGTCAGACTTTCACACTGATTGTACTGATTTGGTTATTTTCTATGTTAGCACCGGCGACCGTCATTATAATCATCACTCACCTTCACGGCACAATAATCAAAGAAGCCGGTCTCTGAAAAAATGGCAACCAGAACCATCTGAAAGAAACAGGACACTTTTCTGAAAAATGAGGCAGTGCAGGTGAAAAATAGTGCAAATATAGTTATTACGGTCAAACTTCCCAGTTACAGTTGACACTTACGTTGAGAAAATACTTTTTTATGTCAGAAGTTTCTCAAATTTTAAGTGTATATATGAAAATGATTCATTAGTGATATAAATAATTGGTTGCATTTTCAGCACAGAAATCTGAATTTAAATGGGGCCCTTTCGTCTAAAAGAAGACATGTTATGGAAACAAGACAGACCAGTGTGCCAAAAAACTATGTTTTCACCTGTCGAGTCTTTCCAAAAACAACTATTTTCTATTATGTAACAAGATTATATATGACTCCGAAAATAGTCTCCTCAGACAACAAGATAGTGCTCATGTAAGAGACGGCGGACAGTGAGACGGAAATCTCTACTGTGCTCCACTTTCAGGGTTGTGAGATATTCTTTTACATTTTATTACACCCATTAAGGTATGATAGCAAAAGGAGAGCAAATAATACAGTCTGAAAATGTCTTTTTTTAAAAAGAAAAGACAGGACGAAACCCTCCAAAACTCCCTGTTGAAAGGAAGTTTTCTCACCAGTTTTGCAAAGTGCTCATGGGAGAATTGCTTCAAATTGTTGGGTTTTATAAAATTAAATTAAACTACAGTGTGATTTAGACCTACTCTTTATGTAAAGTGTCTTGAGACAACTTAGGTTGTGAATTTATGTTCTAAAAATAAAACTAACCTGACTGAATACAAACCTGACTCATTTCATACAAACATACATAAACAGTTCAAAATAATTGCTTTATATAAAGCACATTTACTGTCTAAAAACGTATTCACTTGAAATGTTTTGCCTTCAGATTTGGTATATTTTTCTGAAACTCCCTCCCTGATTTATTTCTCAGAATAGGATGAAAAATTTCAGCAGCAGCTGTTGACAGTGGAAGTTGTCCAAAGGAAGCTGCCATCTGTGGTCGTGCATCTTTATGAAATTTATCACAGAATTATCCTTTATGTGAGTAACAAGAGTGGAATATTTGCAATAAATGAGCTATAAAAGTTCCGGTGGGTCTGGAAAGAATGAGCTAAATAAAAATTCAGCCAGTTTTAAGGCCTTCATATGAGGCGTACTGTTAAATTTAATACTAAAGTTAACATGAAATGTTTGTTTCCATGGAAACAAGACTTTGTATTGTGAATATCAATTGCCTCCACAGAAATAAAACAGAAAGTGAAAATGAGGTTTGGAGGTCAGGCGGTGATATAAAATAAAGCAATGCCTGATGTTTCTTTTCTATCTAAAATGTTACAAACCAGACAGTTGAAAAAGAAATTTCTCAATTAAATGAACAGACAGCAAAACATCTTTAAATTCGTAGGTCTAACCATGCCAAACAGAAGAGCCAGTGTTTCGTAGTCGATCCATTCCACAACAGTAACCAGACTGGGCCGCTGCGGAAGAAACACACAAAATATTTAGATTTGACAGTTTATTCATTATTTAGTAACATAAGTTGTCACTTGCTACAAATTTAGCGATGGTAGCTAGCTTATAGTTACTAAGGTAGCTAACTTTCTCACTAATTTAGCCCTGTCACTATTATTACCCTAACCTTCAGAAGAATACCCTCTCATATTTTGACAAAATTATAGTGTTTGGATAAACAAAGTGGTTCTCATTACATTAGGTTGTATATTAACCAGGAGGAAAAGAAACTTACATCACCGACGATAGCCAAAGCAGCTAAAGCTGCTAACGATCCCAACATGGCAGCAAGAGTGCGGTGCACAATCTGAAACATTAAAAAAAAAGATTTACAAGAAAAACATAATTTGATGCCTCTGAATTGAAGATGATGACAATATGTAAATATGAACTTTTATATATAGTTAAAGCAAGATGTCCATTTACATCTATGAGAGATATGACTTTATTTTGACTGATTCTTTATTGTAAGCAAAGTCACTTGATAAGTAAGCTAAAAAAACAATACTTTGGTTTGACAAACTGAGCCAATGACAGTTGCTGCAAAATTACACTCCTTCAGTCAGTCACTCATTTATTTTATTTATTTTACAATGTTTTCGTGGTATCTGTCGTATTAAATTTAATGTCGCATTACCTTGCATCTCTCTAAACCCAGTGATTTATTTCACTTTCTTGTATTTGTGACTGAATGAGTCTGATGTCATTTAACGCTTGTCAAACTGTAGTCTGCATTTCCATTCCATTCCATTCTCAAAAAAAAAGAAAAGAAAAAACAATTATTCTCAAAGGATGTCAAACTTATAGGAGCTGCAACAGCTTAAAGATGAGTGAAAAAAAAACTTGTTGAGGCTTTTGTTCCAGATGGCTATGATAATCTGTCATTTTCTTCTTTAAAATGTCAAGAAATGCAGAACTTGGAGGAGATATTTCTGACATCTCCATGATGCTGTTGAGAGATAACGCGCCCTCTTTAACCAGGCTCTATCATTACTCCTGTGTATGATCCCTACTATTAAAAATTGAGGCCTGTAATAAGCGTGCATGTTATGTATTATTAGCCGTAAGAGCGTCTTCTCTGACATTCATGGCATTGCATTAAATTGCAGGAAAGTAGGTCACTAAATGTTCGTCAGAGGCGGTTCTTAGTGAAGAAACCAGGGTCAGTGACTTTTGCCTTGACCTAAATGGAAGACTGGCTCACTATAAATAGTAAGAAAAACAATTAAATTCAATCTGCATTTTGTGGTTGTGTTATATTAATGTTATTTTGACAAAAGAACATTTTTAACGTGTTAATTCTTTAGTCTGCTGTAAAAGAACTACATTTAATGAGACGAGGGATAATCATCTTCTTTGGAAACCGACCTTGCTGAACTACTCGGCACTAAACTGGGTTTCATCACTCAAGATGAATAAATAGTCAGACTGTCTACTGACTCTTAGAAACTTCTGAATACATCTGTTCAGATAATAAATGAAAGAGAACAAAAGCATCCTCTTTTTTTTCTGCCTCAGTCTGTCAAAAGTGGTAAAATGAAAACTGCACTGTGAGTCTTTACTTCAGACCTCGATCAGGGCTTCTATATACAGTATTGACTCAGAGTCATATAATCGTGTGGAGTGATAATCTATAAATTTGAAAACTTTTATGTAACTTTTTAATATCAATTTCTTTAAACTAGCCTCAGTAATAGTGTATCTTGAATCATTCAGATAATTAAAGCTCATTTGAATTTTAGATCTTTTTATTTGAACTTATCATTCGGAGAATTAAAAATTCATAATATTTATCTTGATTTTAGTTAGTATTGTACGTGGCACCTTTTGATGGAAAAAAATGGCACTCTCATTCGTGGAATGATTAACTTTATCATGCAAGCTTTGAGACTTGATTACTTCTTTAAATGTGTATTTAAGTTGTGAGAACTCATGGTTGTGTTACATGTAGCTTATAATTCAGTGCTGTTCTCCTTCTTTTGTCTGTGCTATGAGTCTTATTGTCCTACATGTACGCCTTGCTGCATAATAAATCACCCCACAGGGACAATATCAATAAAGCTGAAGTTGAAGTTTAACCCTGAATGTGTTTGAAAGTCTGTGTGATCAGTCATTAAGCTGAAGTCTGATGGATATAAACCTTTCAGATGAGCTAGACACTCACAAATGGAGACCTGACAGAGCTGAATTCAGCTGACATCTCCTCTGCTGATGTCTGAAAAGCAAAGCACTGTATGCTCCACCACTCAGAGATATTCCCTCACACTCTTAATTACAGCCTCTGCGAGCAGCCATGTCAGTAACAGAGATGATGATGCAGACTGTAACTTTGCTGTCGTCTCTCATAGCTCACCATTGACTTTCACACCACAGTTTTGCCCCCCGTTACAGCTTACTGTCGGCATGTTTACACCTAAGATTATCCTGCAATTAAAACCAAATGCTGACTGGAAATTTATAAAAGGTACAGATTTACATCCAGAGAGCTTAAATTTAAACAAATATGTGAGCAACACATCAAAGAAATGCCAACTAATGTGGAAAATAAGCGATTATTTCATATCTTATACACTATAATACAGTGCATTAGTGTAGGGAGAAAAGGTGGGTTTCAGACAAGCTTCATCTGCCGTAAACAACTGCTGTATGTGTTACACATTTCCAACAAGGCAGCAGATACTGTACTGAAAAACTTGTTTATCATCCATAAAAGAGCTCCAGCATCACATGACATTCACCTCAAAGATGATGAGAACATAAACTCCAGCCAGGATGATTCCAGCGATGGCTACCTGAGTCTCCACATTGACGTAGAGCGACTGGTGGGTCATTGATAACGGCACCACCTCGTTGTCCTGCAGGAAGGCCTGAATGGTGATGATGATGGGGTCACTGTGCGGGAGAGGAAACAGCACAAAAGTGAGAATGATGTGTATTTTTGTCTCTTTCATTAAACATTACCAATCCCTAAACTAGAAAATTTTATCAGGAATCTGTCATGTTGCGTTTATTGTGTGGAAGTCCGGAAACAGGGACAAAATATCACAAATACCTGATTATATTATATGAAGCTGTTCAATAAAACAACATCACATTTTCCAATATGATTAAAAGTATTATTAGTTATGTTGCATAAATTCACCTAATTTAAGCTACAAAAGGATTTTTATGTTAAAAATGAATGAATTAATATATATATATATATTGACTGAATAACTGCATAAAGTTCTGTTTCTATTTGAATTTTTTAAAACAGTCCTCACAGAAGAGGGTGGTTTAATTGTATTGGATGAATTTATACTGTGTAAGTGTTCATATTTTGCTTACTCATCCTGTTTTCTATATTTACAAGTTATTAGAGCCTGTGTGAAAGCAACTGGGGTTGAGTGGTGGGATGAACTTTCTGTTTTACTTCCCAAAAAAAGCAAATCCTCCTCTTGCACCATTTTGGACTGTCTTATCCATCGCAAGAGAGAGAGTTCCAGATGCACATTTATCAAAGTGACCAGTTAAATCTCATCATCGAAGTCTTTTCTCTGGTAAAAGTGGAAAATACTGTGTGAAAACACCATCTGGGATGCAGCAGACGTGAAAAAAGGTCTTCACCTGCACTCTGAAGAAAAGTCAGACTCCCCTCAAGCTAAAATAAAAATTACATAACACTCCCACTTTTCTGACCCTCTAATAGCATTTATACAGTCGTACAGTCCCTTTGGAGACCAGTCAAAGAAGCAAAACCAGCAGTGTCATACACTGTTCTGAGTACCTGCTGAGCATCTCAAACGTCTTTGTCAACTGTATCTGGTCACTTCTCTCAGCATGCAGGGGGATGGTCCAGTTATGGATCACCTGTTAATAAACAGAAGCACACAAATCAGTTAAAACGTTCAATATTAACACATGATACAGCCGAGAGGGAATAAGAATCACCCAGGCGCCGTCACCTGCTGAGTCCTCCTCCTCCGCTGTCCCGGCTGCTCCGTCTGCTCCACCTGGATCAGGACGTACTCCTGGTTTGTGAGGTCGATCATCCCCCCTGTGAAAGGCCCCGCCACCTGGAGCTTCAGCAGAGCGTTGTCCCGAAAATCTGTCAGGTTCATGGCTGTGGGGTTCAGGCCGTCAAGAGAAAAATGTGCACATGTTGAATGTTTGTTTATGTATCTAAAATGACACTGGAACGGAGTCTTTGGAAGACAGCTGTTTTTGTTTGAAATGACATTTAAACCGTCTAAATGCTCCACTTTAATCTCTATACTCATGAACCGTGCAGTGTTCCTCTTCAGTCATTTTCATGATATAATAAAAACAACTGTATCCTCCCTCCTTGAATACAGCTCATAGATTTAAGTAAACATTAAAACACAGCTACAGGGATCATTTATACACCCGTTAGGTTTGCTTTGACTATCTTCCACCTCTATGTCACCCCCTCCTCCTGCAGGATTCACTCTAATTTAAGCTACATGACGATCATTGTGGATTAAACACAGTTTTAAAATTCTGTCAAAGTATTTTTTTTCTTTTTTGTGTCTCTGTGTGTGACCCAGCAGTCAAAGTACAGCTGAATCATGTTGCAAGTTCATGTTCTCCTTGTTGATTCAAGGCGTGCTGGAGTTTTTGTATCACACTTTTTGTTTAAAACTAAAGAACATATCATAAAATACAAATGTGCAGCGACAGTTATAACACAGGAAAAGATACAAAAACTGTCTGTTGTTGAAACTGCCAGCATCCTCGTGGGGTTGTGTCGATCAGGATACATGCTGAAGAACAACTGAAACCAGAACACATTCATCACTATAGTTAATCTTTCAATAAGAAAACTGATTGAAAGAACAGTTCTGAGCAAAGAATCAAGTTAATTTGCTATTGTCTCATTATACTAAAAGTGTCAGACAGTCTTGAGGGGCACATTCACTTACACTGCAGAGAACAACAACAGTAAATATTGTGACAGTTTTGAAGGCTTTGAAGCAGCATCTGAAAAGATAAAAAAAAATTAAGGAACATTCAGTTTGATGCAGCCAACTTTATTCCAGCAGTTTCCAAAAGGTGAGAATGAATCTGTGCTGAAATGTTATCCTAACTGTGAAGTTAAAAAGATAAGTTCTTCTCCACAAGATAATAAATTTTGTTGTGTCCCTTTCTAACTTTGTGCTTTTATTTTGTTAAATATTGTATCATTTGCCATATCAGAAGGGTAAATTTCTCTTTACACTGCTCCCAACTCATAGACAAGAGATCTCTAGTAGACATAACTTAATACTAAGGGACTAAATTATTCCAGTTAGCCATATTTTTGCACTGACAGCATGAGAGGTCTCACCTCATACTACTGGTGAGCCTGAAGCTGCGGTTCAGGTTGTCCAGAGGGTCACTCTTGTCCGAGGAGCTGGAGCGGGACAGGGACAAGCTGTTGACTTCACTTCCCAGTCGATACCTCCTCTCGAAATCCAGGGAGCCGTTGTCCCAGGGCTCTTCCCCTCCGACGAAGCTGGGATCATGCAGGGTCATGTAGGTTATACTGGAAAACAATAATCACTGTCAGTCCGCTGGGCACAGACCATTTTAGATCCACTGACTGAAACACCGGAGAGGCATTAAGGACAGCAGCAGTGGATTTTAGCCCTCAAATTGAAAAATGTTCCTAATACTAAGCTAAAAAATTTTTTGTAGAAAAACAAGCAGTGTATAATCACAATTTCATTACATGTGTTGTACACCAGTCAACTGAATCAATGTAAGAACGGTTGTACATAGACGTTTAATAAACTGAGCCGTTTCATCCAACAACCACACTAGCTTGTCACATCGTTTGAGTTCTGCCTGAAATATTAAAAGTAAAGATACATTTTTTATTTTCACAGTAATTCCAGTCAGACAACAAAGACTTTCTGAAAAACAACTTAAGATTCAGATTAACGTTTATAAACAGAAAGAGATATTTTGAGTTTGAAAATTTCATATGAATAAATTCTAAAATTCAACATATTGAGGCTTAATGTGCCAATAAGTAAAACCAAATATTATGAAGAAAAACTTAAATATGGAAAATACTCTTGTATGAAAAGAACTGCCTCAGATAACAAAAATATGTTTGTGAAAAATTAATTTGAAGTGCAGTTTAATATTTTAGTTTGACCTATCTGCTAACATGGAGAGGGCAGACTTTATAACCTGTACTGAAGCCAGCCACCAGGGGGCAGTGAGACATTTTTGCTTTTCTTCGCAATAGCTGTCATATCATCCATCTTTATTTTTGTCAATGGTGAAAAAAACATGAAAGTGACATCAAAAAATAAAAATGCCTTTGAAAATAATCAACTTGTTTTTATTTTCAGTTTATAAGAAAGGATTCACATTTATTTACAATAGTTACAAAACAAAATCTAGGTTCATTTTTACGTTTTACATTCATTTTCTCATTCATTAAATATTGGATATCCACGTGTAACCTGAAGCATGAAGAATTACTCACCTGTCATCTTGAGAGAATCTCAGCAGAGGCGACCTCTCTGTAATGTTCGCTGAGTTCGTTTTTCCTCTGAGAATGTTCACCACGCTGAAATTGTGCCTGAAAAAAAAAGGCAATAAAACACAAAGAATTTAAATGATTTCTAAAAATAACAAATCATAAACCTGTGCTTATGAAACACTGGATTTTTGTGAACTTTGACTGCAAAAAGAAAATCTCTCAACTGTCATGGACACAGCTGTCAGTCACTGGTTAAAGCAGCTTGCCAGGCCCTTTTTAACCCTCGGGGGGGCAGAAAGGTGGGTGAGCAGCTGGTGTCTCAACACCTGAGGAGACCATTAAAGAGTCTTTTTGTCACCCTGCTGCTGCACCGCATCCCAAAGGCTCCTGCAGGCCGTTGCCCTCAGAGCATCACAGCTGGGTCTCGACCAACAATCACATCCACACAAACACACACACTCACACACACCATATATATCTATCTTTATCTGTATTCCCAAGCTAAAAACACTCACATATGTGCATCTAAAGCAGCTGTTGTTGAGAGTTCTTTGAGTTAAATGCCCCTAAAAAGCACCAATGACGTCCTCTCTCACATTAATGGCTATTTTTTTATTTACTTTACAGAAGACACCAATCCACTGTTTCATCAAACCCACAGTCATCTCAGCAATTACTCTGACAACAGCAGAGACATCATGACAGTCATTATGTAATGGAATACCAGCCCACTCAGCCAAAACTGTTGGATGGAAATCTTCTTGAAAAATTAAGGTCCCCTCTCGGCTAATCTTATAATCTTGAAGGGTTTTTAGCCTCTGACTGTCAAAAGGGTTGGGTGTCTGAACACAGTCTGTCCATCATCTCGACCTAGCAGCAGTTTTTTGTTACTTATGCTGTCATTTTTTTCCAGTTTGTGGGTTAATTACTGCATTATCATATACAAATTATGCTGAGAGATTAGTTTGTGATGGTTTCCATTAAATCCTGTTGTAGTTGGGGAGGTAATTCAGCATTTCATAATGATTTAAGTGTGTTTTGTTGTTATTGTCTAACACATCTGGCAATCGATACCCGAAATGCTCCAGACAGATGGGTGCTTTGAATCAATGAATGTGTTGGATAAAGGAGTGTGGATTACTTTACAGAAGTCTGCCGCATTAATCCTCTTAGATACTCTTATACAACTATAAAGAGATTTACGGCATGTCTACAAATGTTTTCTCTCCTCCTCCTTCCCTTACATGACTCCCATCCCGTCCCCTGGATGCGACTTTGGATGGAAATTGCAGAGTCGCACTCTACAGAGCAGTCTTTAAGGGATATTAAGGCCAGACAGCACACAAGCTGAGGCTGGAAGACGGAGTCTCTTGAGGACACAAGGGCCAGTCAGTGTGATTAATACAGACCAGTGGAAAATGGGTCATGATTTACTATTTATTTTAGGTCACAAAGAAATACTTTCTGCTCATTATATAAAGAAAAATCTTTTTGGGTAACTATGTGAGGTTGTGTTTAGTCTCCTCTCTTTTTTGGCCACTTGGGGGCAGCAGCAGCAACAAACTGTAAACACTGACATATTACATTTTAAGTTATTAAGGCAAACGTTTTAAACAGCTGCTTATGAGCACACCCAGTAACACTACATAGCAACATTAGCATTTCATTTAAAGTGAATACAAGCTCAATATTTAGTCTACTTTTATCTCTGATTTTCTCTCCAACAGTTCCTGAGACAAATAACTGTCACAACTTTGTCTGCATATTTTGGGCTTTCCAGATCTTTTCTAACAAAACTTGAACCAAAACAGCAAGTTTAGGGCTGCAAAACTAAAACCAAATGCTACAACATGCTAAAAATCTCTAAATCTGAGTTATTTGTCATTTTCCATAATATGCAGGATATCAAAAAACATAGTGCTTGATTTTCACTGTTTGCAACGGCTAAGCAGAACAGCTGATCCAACGTACCAGAGGTCTGTGCAGGACACACACAAGAATCAGCTGTAGTACAGTGTTTGTCATGTGCAGCTTTGACTTTCTGAGTTCATGGGGCAAGAAATTCCCCAGTTTAATCCCAATAACGTCATGTCCACGGGCTTGAGATTAGCGCCCCCCTGAGTGACTGAGATACACACCCACAGCCACACACACACACACACACAGTTAAGCCTCCCTGTGTGTGAATGCTTGTATTTTTACAAGAAAATTCAAGTCTTTTCCATGTATGTTCATACATCGCCTGGAGGATTAAACAAGCAGGGCATGTGTAATGTGATTATGTACGTGTGGTTTGAATTAAGTAAAGTGTTGTGTGTCTTTTCACCAGAGGACCAAGTGAGAAGAGAAAATGAGTGCAAATCTCTTTCTAAACTAGAACACACACAAAAAACTTTGAGTCTGTAAACTCTTAACGACTTAATCGCAAAAGGCCTAAAACACAAACCTACAAAACTGTTTCTGGCCACGAGAGGGCAGCAGAAACAAGTTGTAAACACAACACCAGCACCGTGTTTTAATTTAAATCTGAGATAACTTCAAGATGTTACTTGTTGAAAGTAATGAACTGAACATAACATTACTCTTCTCTTCTCTTGAACACACTAGCATAGCTTTCTTTTAACTTTAGAGGATGCCACCAACCAACAAATCCGAGCCTCAAGAGCAGCTTTCTTTAAAATAATTGAAAAATAAATGAGATATATTATCAAAAAGATGCCATAAGAGAGTAAAAAGATGTTCAACAGGCATACCCATCCTCTTGTCTAACTGGAACAAAGCCCTCAGCGTGGATGACACACTGTCCTGAGGGAAGAACTGCAGACTGCTGTAGCTTCTGGGTGTCTCTCCTCTCTGAGATGCCCTGCAGCAAACGCAGCTCCCCAAAGTTTCCTGCAACGGCCTCTGGTGACCTGAGGCTGTTCCTGCCCTGATGGCCTTGGGCTGCCGTCTGAGACATCTCGATCTCCAGGTTGCTTTTGTTCTCCAAATACATGGTGAGACTGCTGCAGGGAAGAAGGAAGCAGAGGTTTGATTCAGTTTATATCTAAAAATATATATGTTCAAGACTTAAACCTGCATATCTGACTTTTTGGCCACCGGGGGGCAGCAAAAACAAACATAAACTTATACGTAATACCTTTTAAAGCCGCAGGAATATAGCTCAAAATAGAAAAAAGCAAAAACAGTTTAGAAGTTTAGCATTTAGATAAGCATCTATAAATATCTGCTCATCAAAACCATGTCAGAGGGCATGTTCTCATACTTTTTAGCTGTTTATTATAAGCAAATAAGATGTGAAATTTCACAACAAAGAACCAATCATGGCGTTGCTTTCCCAGGGGATTTAAGCTAATGTGCTAAAATGTCAGCAAACAGTCAACAGCAAACAGCCTACTAGCACAGTCAGGAGGTACAGAGCAACATCTGCATTCATTTGTAGTCATGTTTCTTGCAACTCACAAATATAAGACCAAAACCTACTTTCATACAGTACTTTTGCGAGGGAGAAATCTAACTCATTAGCTGCTGAAAACCAAAACAATGAACTGAAAGATGCTTAAGAAAATCTATGAATAACTTGAGAAGAAATGTTAGAAGAATGTTTTAAAAACTTCATTATGCTAAGAGGAACTGCAGAATCAGCCGATAACATTTTGTGCATTAATCACTACAAGCGATAACTTTCACGTACAAGTAATCAGGAGACTCACTGTTAATTTGAAAATACTTCCACATACTTTCCACATAAGCCTTAACATCACTAACCTTCTTTCGCCTGGACAAAAAGGGATAAGGGACTCTGTTGTAGAGCAGAAAGGCACCATCCTGAGCTGATAACTGAGCCACAGGCCAGTAAGAGTATATTGTTTTTGTCATTTACAGTATGAGACATAAATATAAGGCTTGGTTTCACGAAGTAAACGTATCAGCTGATTGTAAAGCACAGCAGAGGGTCAGTGGATGAGGTCAGCCATAGCAGAAATGGCCTTCACCGACACAAAGGCAAGAATTCAATGGGATTACTGCTCACATGAAAGGCAACATGAACTCACGTGTGATGTTTAAGATTTCAGTGATAATACCTCTTTAAGGAGTGAGGCTACACTCCTGTAAAGAGGCGACACAGAGACGCATTACTGATCCTTCAACTATTTCCAAGAACATTTTCTACAAGTGACCCCTATCAAGTGCTACATCATGATTTGATCCATGCAGAAATCTCAGTTTATTCTATAAACTACATACCAGAATCGGCATGTAATTTTCTTTTAGCATTTGGAATAATGTCGAGTGGTGTTTTAATATGTCTCACATAATATCCTCGTCCAATGTTTGTGATGTGCCTCATCGCGGAGAAGAATAATCCCTTTTATTTGACATCTTGCCTCTGGGCCGAGTGTGATGACAAAAGACAAACTGCTTTCTTAGGATTTTCATCCTCTTTCACAGCAATTTTAAAAAAAATCAAGACAAATGGCTTGAAGCAAGTGTAGAAGGAAAAAGACAAAAGAACACTAAGAGACTAATTACTGCAACCACAATACAAATAACTGTATCAAAGGATTATCCATTTATCAAGTGTTTGGGTTTTTCTAATTTTAAGATGTTTTTTTATCAGGTTGTGTCTCAAAAAATAAATGAAAATAACATAAAACAGTGTTTCATCCATGCATCACACAGCTGTTCACATATTAGTGGATTGAAAGGGATTTTTACAAAGCTTTTGTGGTACTGTATTAAGGCATAATGCTTAAACCCCCTAAAACAAAGCCTGCTACTGTAGTTCAGTGGAATAAATCCACAAAATGAAAAAATGCAAAGGAACCAGAGCAAACATGAGCAAGAAATTCAAATTAAACTCAAACTTTTTTATTTAAACAAGAGAAAGAAAGAGACAGGAGTGTTAACAGACTCACCTTAAAGATGCAGACAGTTCTAGATGATGATGATTAGAATGATGAAGAAAAAGACAATGCTGATGATAGCAGAGGTGATGATGATGATGATAAAGTTTATGTTGTTAAACGATGGACTTCCGACTGCAAAATCACAAGTTAATTCACGCTGATGATCCCGTAAAGATGCTGTTATTTGCTTCTGATGCTGGGACTGTTGCTATTGTTTTTGCTTTTATATTTTTGAGCACAGTAATTGTGTTTAAAGACGAGAGACTGAGGTGTTTCTTCTCTCCTGTGCTCCCCAGCAAAGGAGGGAGATGTTGCTGAGCAGTCTGGGTGTAAAGGAGCAGAGGAGGAGGAGGAGGAGGAGGAGGATGAAGAGGAGAAGGAGGAAGGGGGGAGTGGCAGAATTTGCTCTGCACTAATAGCAGAAAACTTTCTCATTCAAACATTTTCTCTTTCTTTTTATAACCAAACTCCCCGCGCTGCTTGGCCGCCTCCCCAAACAGCCTGCAACCATTTATTTTGTTCAAGGAACTCTCATGAGTTTCATGAGAAAAACAAACAAATGTCAGAAGAAACATTCCCCAACAACAAAAAGGATGTAAAAACCTGTTTAATAGTCAAACTGAGGCGCGAATGATTTGGAATCATTAAAAGAGGTTTAGGTTGGGTTGTTAAAGCATCTTGATTTGTAAAGATTACTTGAAAGGTGACAATCAACATTAACATTTTTGATTTTTTGTGATTTGAGACTAATGCTGATTGGCCTGGAAGGGTAAGCTGTTAAAACTAAACCACTGAGCCTAACTTGCATTGACAAGGTGAGTCAACTCCACAGATTTAAGGTGTAGAAAGGTCAGACAGGTCAGAGACAAAGACGTTTCGAGGAAAACCTAAACCCAAAGTCTGCATTTTCAGAGAAAAGCTCTTTTTTGGGCAAGAATATAAATCTGTGTTTTAGCTTCTGCTATATTTTTATGCCTTAATAGCTTTACAATGAATCAAGATTAAGAAAAAAGTTAATATATATTTGCAGTTTTTGAGCAAATGCAAGTTCGATAAATGGGGGCAGGGAAGAAAGGGGGTCGCTTAAACTAGATGCATTAAGAATAGGGTCACAGGGTCAGAAGGCATGGTGAGAGGAAACCTGCTAATTATATGCACCGTCAGATGAGGTATTTCTGGTATTGGTCGAAGTAACTTATACTAACGTTAAATGTGTCAAAAGGTTTTTACTTTTTAAAAACGATTAGCTATTCAATAAATGACTCAAAACTGTTTTTAGCAGAGAAATTTGATGTTCATGCTCATATCCTGTAGGAATAAATCTAATATTTTCCCAGTTCAGCCATGCTGATGTTAATGCATATGCACAAAAGTTTTTGTTCAATAGACTCATTGTGAGCCAAGAACATAATGTGGGGATTTCAAAGGGGGGAGGCACTATGACAAAACCAGAGATTGTATCCTTAATTTAATCTTTTAATATATTTGCCTTTGACCCAACACAACTGAGCAGATTAGGATTTTAGCATCCTGCCATCCATGAGTAGAAGCCAGTGAACCAGACTAAGAGGACCAAAGTAATTAGAAAGTCCCACCACTAAAGCCTTCCCTCGGGGACAATTATCTATGCAATGAACTGAATAAAATCAGTGACAAAAATATATTTCCATTAACTCTTGCGCCCAAAATGACGTTTGTAGGCGAGGGATTACAGTAGAATCCCGGCATTTGCCTTCTCCATTCTCAGAAATCAGCAAAGACAATGTTTCCCATTGAGCAGATGGAGTCACCTGGTCTGGACTCACTGCTGCCTGTGACACAAGAGGATGAAAGCTACTAAGAGAAGATGTCCAGGGGGGAGACTGCACACTGGTCTTGTGGGTTGATGTGAGATTTAGTAGTGAGAATAGAGAAATCACATGTATACTAGGAGAGAGGCCAGTGAGCCAGGGGCTTTGAATAATGTTAATAATGCCACTACAGACTCTGAGAGTCCTGCAAGAGTGACTTACTGACTACTGAATGTTGTTGGACAGAAATTGTCATGCACACAATCATTAAGTGAGGTGCACTTGTAAATATTAGAGTTTAAGTACTGAATTTGTATCAAGCTTGATGGTCATCTACAGCTATGAAAACAATATTTCAGGTTGTCGTTGTTTTCTTCCTCTACTTACAATGTACTCACAAAAATA
Source organism: Ctenochaetus hawaiiensis (assembly GCA_029783645.1). Lineage (NCBI taxonomy): Eukaryota > Metazoa > Chordata > Actinopteri > Acanthuriformes > Acanthuridae > Ctenochaetus > Ctenochaetus hawaiiensis. The sequence continues at coordinate 23,909,471 of JAPZDY010000021.1, read as the reverse complement.
TAGGCATCCATGTAAATTAGCAATGTCTTCCTCACTCACTGCCTCCCGTTTTTAAATAATTTTGATTTTACAAGATGATCTAAATAATGTCCTCCAATGCAAACAGTGCAAACACTTGCAAAGTTCCTCATTGGTATGCTAAAAAAGGAAAAAATATATGTATATATCACCTCAATAGAGTTTGTAAATAGGTTATTCCTACAAGTTTTTACAGAGACTTAGGCAACATTCTTGAAATGCCCCAGAACAATTGATGGATGCTACAATGGACTGTGGGGGAAAAAACAGAATTAAGTAAATAAATAAGAAGCTGAGGAAAATCTACAAATTGGCTTTCAGTCCAGAGCACAAATACTAACTCTGGGGCAAACTGGGGATGTCTCCAAAAGTAAGTCATAGTCCTCCAAATTAAAATACCTGACCTTTCACAGAGGTCAAAACGTCTTAGAGAAGTGCTCGTTGGTAATACTTTTGGACAAAAGGTGCCTGCATGAAGTTAAAAAAAAGCGGAACAATATGACCACAGGGACTGATGCTACAAGTGTAGGTGCTGCGTTGCTAGCTTACCTGGCTAATGTTTACTCCTAACTCGGAAGCTAGCAAACTAGTAATCGTGTCCCCTTCCATATTATTTGCATTTAACATGACAGAGCGTCCTTATCTTCTATGTGGGTCTAATCCTTCCTATCTGAAGAGTGTTTGTGTGAAAATCCCTTCTTCATCCTTCAGTCGCAGTATGTCCTCCTTAGAAGCAGCTGTATAACCGTTAGCTCCGTTAGCCGCGTTAGCTTCGTTAGCTCCATTAGCTTCTCTCGCGAGCTGCAGTAGACTCGGCCACCTAGCTGTAGCATTACTTGCCTTTTATTTTTTTAAAAGGTGAATAATTACAATTTGAAAAGAATAAAATAAAATTCCAAACTGTCTCTAGTGTGGCGTCTCGTGTTTCTTGCACATTCTCAAAAACAACCGGGACTCTTTTGTTCTTCTGTAGGAAATATTGG
>JAPZDY010000021.1:23860784-23883830 GCA_029783645.1 Ctenochaetus hawaiiensis | reverse complement strand
ATGTACAAAATCTTTTTTCTTTTTAAATTTAGTGGGTGCGGCTTATATTCAGGTGCGCTTAATAGTCCGGAAATTACGGTAATAAGACTGTAATTCTTCTTTGTTGTTCTCTTAAATGCACAGTTGTTCTGTGCTTTGACACCTTTTTCCTAAATATTTTGTGACTTGAGTATCTTTTTATCTACATTATCTGTAAGTTCCTTTTTGTTTGAAGGCTAAAAGTGCAACATGGAGAAGGAGACGTCATGGTATACGTCTTAAGTCAGACTTTAACTGGTTATGTTGTAGTTACATTGTGTGCATCTCAGTCTTTTGACCCTGCAGCAGAGGATTTGTGGACATCTTACCTGGCATACATAATCTGGAGGGCTGACAGCACATGAGACAGAGCCTGCTGTTTGGCCAAGTTGCCGTCCAGGCTGAGGAGGATCTTGGCCAACGAGGGTCGATTAGGCTTCACGTTGCTCTGCCCGCTCATCTTGTTGTTCACAGCTGATGAGTCACTGTCTGACTGGACGCCTTCGGTGTGAAACACAGAAACAATGAGACACACAATCATTGATGTGAAGCACAAAAAACCAGTTCATGCAATTTATTAGCAAGTTAGAGAACCGCAACGTCAACAGATTCAACCCTAAAAAATTAGTTTCACATAGCCAACCTTTCAGAACGGATTTGCTGCATCAATTGTCGTTCTGCTAATAGGGAAAAAAACTCTATGGACTTTTGGAATTTATTTAAACCAATCACAGTCGTCTAGGGGGAGGAAAATCCTAGGAGACACAGTAAAATGCAGACAGCAGAAGGGTGTGAAGAAAAAGAAAAATGTATATGATATTTGCATCTATTAGTGTCAGAGTAACTTTTAAGAGCAGTTCTCAAATGACCACATGATTGATCAAAAAAGGTGATTTAGAGGTAATTTGTTCAAAAATCCTGATAGTCTACTTAGCAATATCTTTTTTTGTAAAACATTTCATTTCATAATTTAAATTGTTCAAAAAATATATTAATTTGCTTTAGCTTAGATATTGTTCATGACCAATAATACTGAAAACAATCATAACGAAACACGTTACAGTTCATTTTTCATTTGCGTCCAAACTTTCATTAGAAGTAGTTTAACAGATGCAGACCCTGGTCTTATGATGACAGAACAACTCCCCCTACTGGCCAATCTGCACTCTGCTAAACATGTATGACTAAACATGGCTGAGTCTGTTTGAAACTTCTGAGCAGTTTCAAGACTTTTTTCAAATTATAAAAATCCTTAACCTGAAGACTAGAAAAAAAGGAAAAACTTTGTTGGTGGGCTTTAATAAAATACTTCAAGGAGAGCGATCATTACCTAAATAAGATGCTCCGAGGGAGTCTCTGGCCGTCTGGAAAAGTACTGGCTCGTGAACTGAGGGTGTGGTCACATCCACAGTGGTCCAGGCGACGCTGTGGGAGGAGCCACAGGCTACACGGGTGATCTTCTGTCCCTCCAGACCCTGGACCAGGGTGGGCTTCCTGTTCACTGTGGTGGTGCCGTTGCCCTGCTGCCCGTGATCATTGTCGCCCCACGCATAGACCTGTTACACATGTTAAACCATAGGCTATGAGATGTAATCAAGTATTATTCAAGCTCTTATAAAACAGACTTTTCAGTTCTTTTACATAACTACTGAACCAAAGAACGTTACACACAAGAAAAAGTAAAGGCATCGCTCCAAGCACTCGATCTTTACAACCTCTTAAAGTGGTCAAATATTGAGTAGCTGCCTCTCATCATTGGAAGTGATGTGCTAACATTATTAAATCTGATCTGATGGAAGATATTATTTAAGATGAAATAAGCTGTGTAACAGCAAAGGTCAGAGGTGTCCAGAAGCAGAGAGGGTCGATAAATAAACTCCCACTACAGGAGGAGAAATTCACTCATCTGGAGCAGAGCCATGGCCATGAATGAGCAGAGAGCCTGAACTTTGTTGCTCAGGTTTAAAATACTCGGTACGAACCTGTCCGGTGTCTGTAACAGCCAAACAATGAAGAGCCCCGACAGCCACATGGACAATCTTTTTGCCCCTCAGTCCCTCCACCATCTGAGGCTTCCTCACATGAACGTCGGTGCCGTGTCCCAGTCGGAAATAGTCGCCTTTTCCCCTGTTTGAGAACAGAAGCCATGAACACTCACTGCAAAGGTAAAGAACAAATGACAAGTGATCATGTAGAGTCACTGTCTATCTTACCAGGTCCAAACGACTCCAGATTTAGTGAGAGCCAATGAGAACTGGGCTCCACATTCAATCTGGCAGACCCCCTGCCCGTTGAGCCGCTCTATGTTCTGAGGGATGTTGCAGCCCTCGCTGCCTCCACGACCGAGCTTCCCGAAGTCCCCATCACCCCAAGAAAACACCAAACCTGGAAGAATAAACACGTCATCAACGAGAAACTCAACATGTCTAAGAATACTTCCACTGAGAATTCAAATTATTTGTGTAATATTCATCTCATCTTGTTCAAACTCCACAAGATAAGAAGTGCAGTGATATAAATACCTTCATCAGTGAGGGCTAAAGTTTGAGCATCCCTGCTCCCACAAGCCACCTGGATAACCCGGTGTCCCAGAAGCACTTTTACCTAAATGGTGAAAACACAGAAATGTGCATGCTCAATTTACACATTTTATAGAGTATACATTTAATTTACAGCTGCAAAAAAATCAAACAATTCAAGATCTAAACAAGGTCCAGTAAACCAAAGTGCTTACATTCACAGTGCTGGTTGCAATTAATGAGCTAATTACTAAACTTAAAGGCATAATGAAGGACACTTTTACAATAACATGTATAAAAAGACCACAAGTATATTGAAAAGTGGATGAGTTGTGTACTCAGATTATCCCAAATGTTTCCATCAGTGTTCAAACCAAAAGAAATACATAACTTTATTTAAAGTATGGTACCCTAACAGTTTAATTTGTTTGTCTGTAAATGACAACCTGACCCAACCCTCAACATAATTTCCCCAAATCTAACCAAGTCATTTTGGTGTCTAAACTCATCTGAGGATGCATCATGTTAGAAGTGTGTTCTGTAGCTACTGTGTTTCTGCAGACAGACCTGCTTCCTTTAGTTGCTGTAACTTTTTAGAAAACTTTACAAACAAGTTAAATGTGTGACTTAGGAGAGAGAGAAACGTACCAGTTTGGGCCTCAGCTGTGTGGTGTTGTCTCCATGTCCAAGGCGGCCATATTCCCCCAAACCCCAGCTGTACAGCTCCCCACTGGAGGTGATTGCTGCACTGTGAGAGCTTCCACAGGCGATGTCACGGATACGTTTGGTCTTCAGAGCCTCAATCAGCCGAGGTTTGTCACAGTTCCTAAGACAGGAAGTCATACTTTTCTTTAATCACATGATTAGAACAACTTCGCCACAACTGTCAAACAAAATAAATAAGTGAAGTCATGATCCATCTCAACATTTACATGTTAAAATAAAAAACAGTAATGATTTAGCAAGTGTGCATTTCTAAGTTATGTGCAGAGTCTGTGCAACAAAACATACATTCTGCTGAAGTGTCCCAGTTTGCCGTCATCTCCTTCTCCCCAGGAGAAAACCTTCCCGTCCACAGTCAGGGCCATGGCGTGTCTTCCCCCAGAATGCACAGCAACCTTCTTCACCACATAGTTACTGAGCGCAGTGATCTGACGGGGGATTGGGATGGTCCCACTGGAGAGGCCCAGGCCCAACCTGCCGTTAGTGGCTTCTCCACAGGCGTAGATCTTTCCCTCCACTGTCACTGCAACAGTAACGTAATGGTTAAACAGAACACATGTGCAGGTCAAATAAAAAACATTAACTACGAACACATTTATTACCAACCTGCAAAGAGGCTTTTGGAGCCGCCGGCCACTTGAACCACATTGAGTGCAGAGAGAGTTTCAGAGAAGGACGGCACTTTGATCTGTGAAGGTCACAAAAAACTGATTAGAGAATGCAGCAGCATCTGAGCTTCACCCACAGGGACGCATCTGCTCCCATCGGCTGTACATTTTATAAAACAACCAGTGGATTATACAAGTGTCTGACACGTCCTCAGATGTTCAATATACAGGTTTGGGTCACAGATTTTAAACAGTAGGGTTTCTGGTAAATTTAGCAAAGTACTGAACTTTTTATTCAAGCACTAACATTTTAGGTTTTTTTATAGTTCTACTTTGCTACTTTTTAAAAAGGGAAATATTACTTTTTACCCTGATGGCAGGTGAGCTTTTAGAATTGTTGAACTGTAGGTTACAAAGCTAAAATGTCGTCTATTTTTACAACGTTAAAATGCTCCCAGCGATGACAGGAATCCAATTACTTAGTATAAAATATTATCACTTTGAAAGATACTATCTAAACAAGTCATGAGTGCTCTTTCTTTTGATACTTATACTCAAATACATTTTGTACATAATTTAGATTCGGATACTTATTTCATCTCAGGGTCTGAAACTGCTCTTTTCACTGAGTTCAGTGGACAGATTATATGGAATCTGACAAGTTGACAATTCTGATATCAGGCAAAATTCTTCCATCACTGATTGGTAAAGTAGCAGCAAATATGACTGACTATGACTGACTGAACTACAAGCTACTTCAACCAGTTTAGTTAAACTTTACCTTCGAACCCTTCAGTCCTCCCAGCTGGTCCTTGTCATTAAGCCCCCAGACGAACACTTTGGTCCTGATTGTGGCTGCAGACTCTAATCCTGATGACTTCTTCCGAGCGAGGCTGAAGGGAAAAACAAAAACACACACATAGACAGATACAGGATAAAAATCTGCTTCATCTTCAATTAAATGTTTTAGTCTTGACTGTGCTAAAAAAGGTGAATACAGCTGTGTTAATTTAACAGGTATATAGTTGATTTACGCTGCTATAAGATCAAACACACTCTTCATGAAGCTTAATGATCCTAAACTAGGGCAATATTTCATGATGACATCAAGTCATGCACCTGTGAGCATGGTTCAATTAAGTTTTATATAGCTCTAAATCCTGAATTTACCGGCTCGCTGGTTCAGACTAAAACAAAGATACATAGGTTGGCTTCACTAGCAAAAACCTCCTGCCAGACTGATGAGAAAAAACATCTACAACCACACAAATCATCTTTCTACAAAAGGTTTGACAATCGAGCAGTGAAATGCTCCTTCTCAGGCCCGTCATACCTCCCAGTTGCAGCTTTGTCCTCATCCTCTTCTTCATTATCAGACGCCAAGAAAGGGACTGTGGCTAGATCTTCATCCTCTGCTCTGATGCGTCCAACGATACCAAGTCCATGAATCTTGCAGTCTATGCCGGAGCTGCGGCACTGCTTGATTGCAATCTCAATATATCTGTGATACTGTGAGGAAAGACATCACTCAGTTATTACAACACTACTTTTAGGCAGAAAATAATAAGTGGAAGTTGTATTCAAGCTAACCAACCTCAGTACAGTCACTAAGGAGAAGGACAGTGGTGTCTGTGGGATTGATGTTGATTGTCTTCAGCTCTATCAAGTTGTTCAAAGAGTTTCCACCTATGTCAAGAGAAAAACATAAGTTATAACAAATCCAGAATTTAGAATTTTGTAATGGCCAAACTAGCAGAAACAAAATATCAATTTGGACTTTTAAAGAACCAACATGAATTTAGCCCACCTGACACCACAACGAGTGACGGCATGTAGCTGCTGTCTGCTGGGTCAACAATCATCTTCAGTCTGTGCACGAGAACGTCTGGGAAGAGCTCGAGACGAATCCAGTGCTGCGGGAGGAAAGATGACAAAAACTGTCAGGTGGTGCATTATACTTTAATAAAGCCAAACTAAACAGTGTGTCATCCAGCTTATTGGAGTGTGCAATTAAATCTCTTGCCTTCCCCTGCGAGCCAGACGACTGCCAACACTGATCACTGCTGTCGATGAGGCGTGACGCCTGGTTAACGGACGACGACACGTTGAGGCTCTTGACGGCACGAGACCAGTTGTCAATCAGCATTCCTCGCTGGCTGCTGTGATGCTTCTTCAGCTGTTTTCCTGAGCGTCCGCAGAAAGCTGGAGACTGGCCTGATTGTAGGAAAGATGAGCAGCAAGTTAACACACAGAAAACACCACAGATGCTCAATTGGCGAGTGTGAAGTCAAAACTAGAGAGGAGACTCATGAGATACTAACCAGGCTCATTGATTCTGCCAAAGGAATGTCTGGTGTTGTGTTTGCGGGTCTTGAAGCAGTTTTCACAGAAGTCGAAGTCGTCACAGTTTCTGCATTTAAACCTGGCACCATTTATCGGGAACATCTGGCAGCCGTCACATCTGCAGACGACACGAGTTGCTACTTAAACAACAAATCAGGATACATAGTCAGCCGGGCTGATAGAAACCTAAAACACACTCATACCTCACTCCGGGGTGAACACTGGGCACCAGCTCCATTTCAGACAACAAACCAGTCCAGTGGGACTGCTGAGGGAAGTCGACTATCACATCCTTTCCATTGGCACTGAAAGCTACAACAAACAAATGACAACAGTGGATTCAGTTTGGATATTTACAGGATTAAAAGTGTAGAGGACATTCAGTTTAAAGGCTTTGGACAATGACTCACCTTTCACAACCCCGACACTCCTGTGAGTGACTGAGCCCCATTTGTACTTTGGTGTGGTGACGGTGGGCTTCACCCGCACTTTGTCACCGATCTTAATATGAGAGGGAGAACTTTGAGGTGGGAACCCTGGAAGAAAGCAGAGAATGATTCAGCCCGTGTCAAAGGTTTTCCCCACAAACACTCACTTCTCATCACATTCATGTCGCACGAACTCACCAAGCAGCTCGATGTGGATGTAGCGAACCCAGTACGTTCCTCCTTTCTGCTGCCAGTCACACTGCACGTTCAAATCATGAAGTCCATCTCTGTCCAGCTTGATCACCTTCCCGACATCTCCGTCATACACTTCCTCGTACGTTCTGCAGCACTTCACCATCATCCCCACCTGCAGAGAAGTCAAAGATCCTTCAGACTTCCGTCACACACTCAAAGCGGTTTTATAAAATCTTTAAAAAGGCCACTGCTCTCACCTGGATGTTCTCTCTCACATACACAGCATAATCGTCGTTGCTTTGGAAATCTGATCTCTTCTTAAAGGTCTGGCTCTCAGTCACCACTGCACCAGGAGGCTAATGTTACACACATTAAAAGCTATCATTAATCATGTCATACAGTCAGACTTTGGCAAGCTGAATGCGAGACGACTCAGTCCATTATTGAGCGGATTCGCAGCAGAAATAAAAGAAAAGATAACGTACCACGGGGAACGTCGGCTCAGCCTCCTCCAGCTCCTCCAGCACCTCCTCGTCCGAGTATTCGTCTGACACGGTGTCGGCATCTGACAGCTCGGTGACGTGGATGTCTGGATGGTCGAGCAGCCAGCCCACCAGAGCCTCAACACCTGATGGATGAGCTCAATTACTCTCCAAAAGCAGATCTCAAAACAACATATCACACATGCAGCAGACAGGTTTCTGCAGTGACAGCTACAGAGTTTTATCTGCAGTGATGATATGACATGATGATAATACCTTTTTATAAATTCAGTTTGTGTCAGAAGAAACTTTACCTGGGACACCTGAGGCACTGCCTGTTGTTCCGGAGAGCGACTTCAAGGCAAACTCGATGTTCTTCCGTGGGAAACCCATCTCCATGAGCTGGAGGACTATAGGTAATGGAGGGACGGGGGAGGTCTTCTGTTTCTTCTGTTTGGGAGGTCGTACATGTTGTATGGTGACGGGCGTGGTGGCCTCGCTGGAGCTGCTCTCCTCAAACAGAGGAGAGGACGGATGGGCTGATTCCACAGCCAGGTACTGACACACAGCCAGAGCTGCAGCCTGCATGCACAGTCAAACACAGGAAACAATGCCGTCAAACGGGTTACAGCAGCTCTAATGAATGCAACATTACCACTGACACTTACTTCAAACCAGTGTAACTAAAGGAAAGTCTATCGACTCACCTCCATCTCTTGCCTGTCGAAAATGGCCTTGATGGGGGAGGGCTGAGTGGCAGCAGACAGCAGCTGCTGCAGGAGGATCAGTGGAGGTAAAGGGCCCTCAGGGGACAAATCCCCCACATCAGGAGACGACACCACTGGATCTTCTGCAAAGACAAAAACACAAAGAGGAGAGGTTGCATAAAAAAAGCTGAAAAAACAGAGCAAACAGATCAAAAAGCTCTGATAATAAAAGAATCTCTGTCCAGACTTTTACATCCACCCACATACCATTCACCAGAGTGCAAGGTAAGCAGACTGGTTAATCAGACACTGCTAGGTTTGGCCTCCCACACAGAAGCTGCTGTGCTGTATTATAAACACATCTCATCATGACCACATTTCAACCCAGGCCTTCTACCGAGAGCCATGATGTTTCCCCAAAGCAGCAGAAAGTTTAGAGGGTCTTTACATTTCATTAGGCCAAAAAATAAGTTTCAAGTTCAAACATATTTTTTCACTAACCCTAAAAACCCACTTACCGCTGGGGTTGGGTCCCATGTCCACCACTGCTGGCTGGGAGAGGATCTGCCTGAGTTTGTCCTGATGGGAGAGCAGAGCCCGTGCTGCCTTCAGGATATACAGCCTCAGCTGCTGGCACCGCAACAAATGGATGTCGACCTGGTCAGCTGGAGAAACAAAGGGTTTGATTAAATCTATTGGACCTCAGTCTCACAGGTTAAAACCTTTTGACATAGTCATTATTTTAAAATAAGAAATTAGTCAAGTCATCATTTATCGTTAGAAAATAACCTGTAAACCTTCAGGATTCTTTGCCAATCTCATACAGTCTATAATTTTTAAATTTTTACACGATGCCTTAAAATCTGTAGCATTTCTGTTGAGTCTCTCAGCACCTGTGAGCCCTCGACTAAGAGACTTCTTCATGCGTTGTTTCTCCAGTTTACTTCCAGCCAGGCTGACCAGCTGGGCCCAGACTGCCAGCATGGGCTCAGTGAAAGGCAGGTTCTGCACGGTGAAGGTGACTGCAGGCAGCTGAGAAAAATGACAACAACAACAAGTTAAGCAGTCGTTTAGTGCATAATGAACTTGATCAGATGCTAACTCTATGCAGACACATGAACACTGATGCACTTCATACCGGTTTGAGATGGCTGAGCAAGCAAACCCTGCAGGTCCTCATCTCGTGAAACTGGACGGTGATGCGTCCTTTCGGGGTGATTCGAGTGACTGTTCCTTCTCCATATTCCTCATGAATAACTTGACCTCCAAGTCTGAGACGCCCGTCGATTCCTCCAATGACTGCAAGCACTGCCATCAGGCTGCCCACTCTGGGACCCTCCGAGTCAGGAAAATACTCCTCCAGGAAACACTGAAATAAAGAGAGGGGACATTTAAAATCACCATTTTGTGAGAAATGAAGTATTGATAAAAGCACTTTGGTGGATTAACACTTTAAAAGACATAATAATAGGAAAAAATTCTTACTGTTTCAGACTGACAGCCTGCCATAACATCTCCAATGGAGCTGAGCTGCGTGTTGATGTAATCATTTATCATGCTGTTCCACTGGCCAAGAGAGTGCAGAGTGCGTAGGACAGAAACAATCTCCTCAGCCAGTGTGCTGCTGTGAGTGGCTGTGAGAGACGCCTGAGGGCGGGACTTCCTCCTGCGCAGGGAACCCTCTGTGCAGAAGTAGAAGCAATTCAAAATACATTAAAAAAACGAAACAAACGCCCCCACAGAGCAGATTTCCACCAAGAGTCCTTGTGTGATTTAGCGACGTACCTCTGAGAAGTGGCAGATCTGAGGAGCAGGTGCTCAGCAGGCTTCCCAAGAAGTTAAACAACTTCTCCACCAGGAACTTCATGTCCTGAGAGCGCTCCGTCTTGTCCCATGAGGGCAAAACTGCCTGCAGGAGGCGCAGTGCCAGGATCTGAAAACCAGACAGTATGCATGAAACAGTGAGTTACTGTTGGTTTCAGCCCTCAAACGCTAAGAAATGACTTGGAAAAAAGCTTTTTAACAATAAGCAAGTCCACTTCTTCCAGTTTCTTTCTCATAACATATTTCTCTAAAGAACCTGAGCAGCACATCATGTGACTTATCTGACCTGTCTCTGCAGAGTGATGGCATTGAAGGACTGGTGTCCCTCAACAATTCTGATGAGCAGGCTGATCCATGCAGAGGTGCTGAGCGTGCTGCACATCTGGGGCATGAGAGCGATGCTGCGTATGAAGCCCAGTGTGCACCAACTCCTGTGCTGCTCCCTGGACACCAGCCTGTGGGAGTGACAGCCTGGAAACAAAGACGGATCCGCTTAAAACAAGAAAACACACAGTAAGTTGTCTTGCAAAGAGATAACTTGCTCTTGATCAACACGGAAACACCCACCTGACTTGTCGTTAGTTCCACTTTCCACGAGCATCCTCAGCAGCCCACAGAGGGTTCGTGTAGCATCTGTCTGTAAAACCTCTGCGTAGATCCCAGCTGACAGAGACAGAGTCTTCAGCAGGTTCACCGTGCTGATCAGCATCATGGCTGTCGGGTGGCTGCTCTTCTCTATCAGCTCACCTTCTGTAAGGACAAGAGGAGGTTGGTAGATTTTTATAATTCAGATCCTAAACTTTTCCTATAGCTGTGGTGGACTGCAGAGGGGAAACACTGTGAGCTGACCTGTGTCGTCCTCAGTGTCTGAGTCCTCAGTGGGAGGCTGAGCAGCTGGTGGCGGCTCTGCCAGTTTAAGGTCGTATTTACCCTCTTTGCCCATCCTGTAGGAGTTGGTGCTGCTTGTATCCCACTGGACCCTGATCCAGCCATCCTCACCCAGCTCCCCAATGACCCGGCCCAGACCTGGTGGGGGTCCATCCTGGATAAAGCATGCACAGGGTCAAGCACTAAGAAAGTTCTTTTCTTTTCCTCTTTAGTTAGTAAATACAAATCAATGATCCATCAACTACCAAAGTGACTGTAAAACTAATTCAGGTACCTGATCTCCCCATTTCCAGTCGACTCCTCTCATGACCCCGGTGCCTATCTTCATCATGGCAGCCAGCTCAGGGCCAGAGGCAGGTAGGGGGGCGGGGGCTGCCTCCTTTCTGGACTCCTCCAGAACTGTGGCTGAGCCTCCCAGTGCACATAAACTCAGGTCCTCCTCGCTGCTGTCTGTGCTCGGCCCTGACGATACAACGACAGAAGAGACGTCAAACACCATCATCCAAAAATACAGATGTTCTTACCTGCTTCTACGTGTTTCTGACATGAAATTACTCACCTATGAGCCGGAGGATACTCTGCGTGAGGGCCAAAATGCCAGAATTTAGCAAGAGGCTGAGGCTGTTGGACCCGTGTTTCAGGGACAGCATGTGTATCATGGAGAGAAGGAAGCGAGCTTGTGGAATGGTGCCGAGACTTGGTCCTGCTGGGTTCTCGTTGGTGATGGTCTGCAAGGGAACAGGCTGCACACCTGGTGACAGGGAGAGACTTTTCCAGTAAGGAACATGTTGTCCTCACTTAGAACACTAACAGAAATGCTTCTGCTGCTGAAAAGAAGATCTATAAATCCTAAAGTGTGAATTCTTTACACACAGAAGAGTTATACAATGACAACAGCTTTAAGTTGGACATCCAAGTCCTCCCCTTCTGTTCATGAGTTACGGTGCTGAATAATGGCCTCAAAGAGCTTTTGCAGAACACAAACATGTCACAGTGAGGTTTTGACCTTCGATCTCTTGGATATAAAATGCCATTAATTCAACATTTAATTCTATTAGTCATCTGTGCAAATGTTTTGTCTGTTAGCTGAGATTTCTTGAGTTAAGGCCAAAAAAAGCGTTTAGTGAGTTTTCAGTCACCTTTGACCTCCACAATTTAATCATTTCATCCTTAAGTTCAAATGGAAGTTTGTGCCAAATTTAAAGAAATTAAATTAAGACATTCCTGAGATGTTACTTTCAGGAGGATGGGACAAACTGACCAACCAGCGTCGGCTGCTGCAGAGGCACAAAAATGATATTTTACCTCAGGCAGAAGTGGTCAAGTTGTCTGAGAAAAGGCAGCCAAACTCACCTAGCTCTTTAAAGCGGGAGCTGGCCTCAAGCAGGATGTTGCGAACATTATGGATGGCCCAGGAATACAACTTGCCGAAGGTCACCTCCAAAAGCATGCGGTTGAAGGGAGGAATCAGATCCACGTCCTTCAGGCAGTCAGACAGGGGCTCTCTGAAAAAGAGAGTTTTAACATTTAGAAGGTCTCATCTAAACACTGTTACAACTGTTTTAACAGTTTGTCCTTTAGAAGTTGCACAAAATCACATGAACTGATTGAATGACGTCCATTGAAAAATCTAATTTTAATCAGTTTACTCTCAGAATTTCGGGGAAATATTTTATTTTTTGCCGTTGATCCAAAACTGTTGACTTACCCGATGTTGGTCCCTTCAGGTATGACCCTCTGCCAGCCACAGAACATTGCGTACTGCACAGACGGCAGCAGGAAGCTTTTGGAGGCCAGTTTTAGCATCGTGTCGATGCCCTCCAGTCTGACCTCAGCCCGCTCCAGCTGCAATCACACAGGTCACATCTGTCATGCTTCTACTTCTACTTCACACTTCAAATCAAATATCTCCCGTTCTCCCTCTATGTGTCTGTACTTTTTTACAGAAGTCAGTAATGATTTGCTGTTTACAGTCACCTGTTTGAGAAGACACTTCCTCATCTTCTCCACATCCAGGGGCTCCTCTTTTAGTGCAAACTCCACTATGGTGGCCATAAGGCTTGACTGAGAAAAGGCACCCTGGACGCTGTGTTTCAGCCACCGGTACTTCTGGACATTGGCCACGGTGTTCAGAAGCGGATGCCACTTGTCCTGCTGTGAAATATAAAAACAATACAAGAATGTGAAACTGCACAACAGCAGCATTTTTTTTTTCTCATGAAATACTAATGAAATAAACTACCTTGGATGTTCTGCTAGTGGGGGATTTCCTGTCTCCAGATGTGGGGCTGATGTGGACATTAAGTTCCTCTTCATTGGTCCCTTCATTCTCCAGCTTTGGCTCTTCAATGTCAGCTGACTCTGACTTCTTAGGCACTAAAAAACAGAACACATTTACATAAAGAAAAGACTGAGTGATATGAAAATAAAGCATTTTCACTGTGTGGTGAGTTTTAAAGAGCCCACCTCTTTTTTTCCTGCGGTCCCTGATGAGTTTCTGGGTGATCCTCCTCCAGCGAGGCTGAGAGCTCAACAGCTTCAGTTTGGACACTATAGACAGGTCGTTGCTTACAGCTGGACGCAGCTCATTAAACAGGAAGCGCAGACGCTCGATGACAGGAGCACAGACCTCTTTGTAAGAGCGACCTTGTTCCTGATGTGTCTGAAAAAACAAATATGTAATTTCAAAACCCATTCTTCTTAGTTTCCCCTTTGTATCAAAAAGAAATCAGTACAAACTATTGTTTTCTATTATTGTCCTAAAGTTCCCAGCAGCAGTCACACCTTAATTAAAGAACACTTCGCCTGGTAGACCATCCGGCACACGTCAATCACAGATTTAGGGAGGGACCTCTGTTTTCCTTGGTCCACCCCCAAGGCACATTGACTGACAAGTGAGAGAGCAATGTGACCTGCGACAGGAGGAGATTTTACACTGAGCTGCTGCACAAATGCAAATCATTTCAGATACAAAGAGTTGTTAAGAAAAGTGCTGAAGATTGTGGAAGTGCAGAGAGGAAAGATTTCAATGCATCTTTATGTAACTGATGACAACGAGAGGCCCATTTCAGTAACAAAGTGAGCCAAAATTAGCTTTTAATTCCTCGTCAAACAGCCTGTCTGAGACCAGTTGCTAGGTTACCGAGGTCCTGATGTTTGAGCAGGCAGCAGAGCAGCAGGCGGCCCACTTCCTCCACAGGGTGCTCCGGAGGGAAGGTGATGGGCGTAATGAGATGGTACTGCTTACAGCAACGCTCTATTTGGCAGAGGAAGTCCTACAGTGTGAAAACAAAGACAGAACATGAGAACATGCCTGTAAATTTCTCCGCTGTTTGGTCTTGAGTGTTCGGCGTGGTGTCTGTACCTTCACAGTGTGGTCCTGAGTGTTGTTGTCAGCAATGGCCTGCAGGAAAGGCTGTGCGTGGTCGCTGAGGGTAATTCTGCGGGAGTAGAGTTTGGCCTTGTCTGGGGTGGTCGTACCCAGAGAGCTGCAGTGGTCTTCGTCTTTCTCCTCATTGTAGTTATAGTGGATCTGACTGGTCTGCAGCCCCCCAGAGAATATGGAGGACTGGAGCCATTCTGTGCAAGAAAGAAAGAATTCAAACCAATTAAAATGCAGAGTTCAGGGAAAGATCCGGCCCTCTTTTAAAACTGCTGGACTATGAAATAATTAAACTCACTGGCACATTCGATCTCCATGGGGGACAGGGGGGTGCTCTTGGCCAGGTAAGAGGCATGGAGACCCAGCAGCAGCCCCAGATTCCTCTCTGTGTCAATAAGTGGGGAGGAGAGACTGCTGAGGTCTGGAGTGGTGACCGTCTCCTGGTTAGGCTGCAGATGATAAAATAATTAATATTTAAGAGTTTAACCAATTATGAGGACAAATATTATAAGAAAATGTGTTTGAATAGTTGGTACCTCCATGTACTGGCCAACACAGAAGGCCTGCATTGACTCCCTGGTGTCTTCAAACTGCAGAGCAGCTTCCAACGCAACAACCGGGTCCTCTCCTGCAAACTGGGCTGTAAGAGGAAAAAATAAAAATATATAAAATGCAATGAGATTTGGCATTAGTCAGCAGTCTCCACTTTCTGGAGTGACTGAAGAGTTTTAAAAATGAAAAATGTTAACTTTATTCTGAGTATTTGTGTTAAAACTCATTCAAAAGATACTTTTAACTTTACCCAGGATACTGTTTCCTGTTAGCGACTGAGACTGAGCCTGGAAGTCCTTGATGTCATAGACTTTTCCGTCGATGACGGTCCAGAAACCGCCGTCTTTGTTGTGGTTCTCCAGGTCAGCCTTGCGAATGAGGGAAACCTCCTCATTGTTCTTTGAACTTTGCCCTGTGAAGAAAGATCCTGCCACAGGAGAAAAAAAGGTAGTTACATTCTACACCACAACGCAGTGAGCAGCTTCTAATCTTCAACTAAAGGATTAAGATTAGAATAATTTCTCATCAGTGACACTGTAAGACACAACTGGTGTCATACCCATAATGCCCGGCCAGGCCAGATCCTCGTTATCGTCCCTCTCATGTCCAGGAGCCAGGTGGTTAAAACGGTCGAGGTGCTCCAGGAGTCCAGCCAGGAGCGGGATAGAACCCGTCTCCTGCATAAGACCTGCGTCGATGGTGAGAAGGAGGACGATGGACACCACCAACTCAGGCAGCAGCACTCCTGTCAGGAAAAAAACATTTACCATGAGACAAGTTCCTTGAAGGTTTGCATGCAGTTCATGTTCAGCACAGTGGGAGAGGGATTACCTGTTAGATCTCCTTCAATAACACGAGAAACTTCTGCAAAGTGGCGGCGACCAGTTGAAGCAATACTTGTTGCCACTGGGAGAATGTCTCCGATGTGAGTGCACAGGAGGGCGATGTACTTTTTTAACAGGGAACCAACTCCCAGAAGCTCAGGATCTGCAAACACAACAGGGACCAAATGTTGACCATCTAGAGCTCATTTTCACACTTGACAGCCAGTTATTCTCATCTGGATGACAAGAAAACAACATCTGGTTTGAAATACATGACTTACTGTATCCGTTGATGTTCTCTGTGCCGTTGACGCCCAGGTAAAGCTTGCTGACCAGCAGCCTCTGGAAGCGCAGCAGCAGGTCCAGAGATGCAGATCGCTCCTTGCTGACATGCTCCGCCTCTAAGTAGTTGGAGATGCGCCGAGCAACATCCTTCAACCTCGCGATGGTCTGGGAGGCGATGTTCCTGCAGAAATCAGATAAAAATCAAATCAGTACATCTGTTAACAGACAGCAGGGTTCCATTGGATTAGAAGCAGGATAATTAGGTGAAGAGCAGGTACCTCAGCAGCTGCTGCACAAGCTGCACCAGAGGCAGGCTTTGCTTGCCCGCAGACTCATAGATGCCTGTGTTGATGAGGTCTTTGTCCAGCATGGTGCGACAGCGGTGCATGGTGGAAGCATTGGCCTCCTGCTCATCAATCTCCTTCTCTTTCTGAGCCTCCTTCTTGGCTTCAATATCCTGCCATAAAAAAACAAATTACATAGTGTTACTCCTGTGTCCGCTGAGAGGGTTATCTCAGGACTTCAGTGATGTGGATGCAGGAGACTTAAATCTTTAGTGTCTAATATTCTGTGTTAGTTTAAGGATTTCAACAGTGCACTTAGTTTGTCTAAAAACTTAATTTACATTTAGTACAGCCAAAGTAACGCATTTGCTCAAAGGCCAGGAGCTTAGGGTGGACAAATTATAGGAAGTTTAATGAATGAAGCTGAATACGTTATGTGAGAAAAGAGAGATGAATGATGACTCATGCATTTAACACACTGACCTGAATCTCAGCGGTGATGGCTGCATTCAGCGCAGATTCCAACCCTCCATCAGCCATCAGACTGCTGACCAACAGGTCGATCATGAAGCGACGTCCGGGGCTCACACTCATTTCATTTCCGGATGCTGGAGAAAAAAAATTAAGCCTCAGTGTCTCCAGCCCCATCCATTTTTTCACTTAATAACTAAGTAATGGACTATTAAGTGTCCATTACTGTGTTTAATCAGTGTGAGCAGATGTTTTGATTTGCACTCACCGGCATTAGGCAGAAGTGAGGATAATGCCCTCGCCCTCTCCTCAGCGGTGGGCAGCAGCACTGACCAGCCACTTTGGAGAACTGCTTGGGCAGCTGCCTGCACAGTGCTGAGCACCCCGGCATTGCTAGCGAGCACCACCACTGTTTGTTTGAGGTTGTTGAGCAACACGCTGCCAAGACCCAGTCCAAGCTCCTCTGGATCCATCTGGTTACTGATGGCTGCATGGAGCTGGAGAAGGAGGTTTTAGAGATATTTAAGATCAGAAATCTAATCGTGTTTGGGGTAAAATAGACATGAGAGAAGGTGATGAGATTCCAAACTTCATTGCTGACAAGAATCAAAAGAAACAAAACAAAAATAGACACATCTATAATAAAACTTGCCTGCTGGCAGACTGTCACTTACCTGCAGCCGGAGCAGGTTGAGGGTGGCGACCACCATGCACTCCTTCTCCTGTGGGGGAGGCCAGTCTGAACTGCCGTCCATCCCCTCACTGACCTGTCGCAGGAGCAGGTCCAGCTGCTCAAAGGTCATCGGGCAAACGTCCACTACGAAGGGAACACGCTGCCCGACGGACCACTCCGAGCACGAGGACCAGGCGAAGCTCTGAAAACAAACAAACAAACACTAAGTGCTCATGTTTTGGGTTTATCATTATAAAACATGTAAAAACCATCAATGACAGATATGTGTTACCTGTCCTGGACCACAGGAGATTCCCACTATGTGTTTGGAGTTGAGGCCTGGGAGCGCCTTTGGCTGCTTCTTGTTGGAAAAGAGTGTATCAAAGTGTTGTAGCTTGTCGTTGCTGCCCCAGCTGTGCACCTCTCCATCGTCAGTGAGGGCCAGGCAGTGTGTGGATCCCACAGCAATGTCCACAACTTTCTTCCCTGATTACAAACAAAACAGGCAAAGTTCAGTCTCTGTATTCTTAAAGCTTCAAAGGTTCATAGAGATATAACAGATCACAGTCGACTCACCCTGCAGACTGTCGAGCAGCTTGGGGTAGCGGACATGCTCATCTGTGCCGTGACCAAGGCGCTGGTTGTCTCCCTTCCCCCAGGTGTACACTTGGCCATCTTTGGTGAGGGCCACTGAAAACTGGCTGCCACAGCACACCTTCACGATGTCCAGGTCCTGCAGCTTTTCAACAAGTTTGGGTGTCTTGCAGCCATCGCTGCCTCCCCGGCCCAGTTTACCATAATCTCCGTCTCCCCAGGACCAAACCTGACCTGTGGAAACACAAAGTGGTGATACATTGAAATACTTCTGCTTTAATATTGATGGATATTATGGCTGAAGACGAGTTAAAAAGGTTCTTGCCATTCTCTGTCACAGCAAGTGTTTGAGCATCACCACTCCCACATGCCACATCCACCACCTTCAGTCCCTTCAGTGCCGTCACCAGCATGGGTGTGGTCTGGTCCTCACTGGAGCCTAAAAACACACACAGACAGACAGACAGATGACAACTCTTAGCAAAAAGAACACACAAAGCTGTTTTTATTTAAGCTGAGTATGTGTCCACGTTTATGCTGAATGCAGATGGAGCTCACCGTGGCCCAGTCGACCGTAGTTTCCTCTTCCCCATGTGTAGAGCTCGCCATCAACAGTGATCGCAGCGCTGTATGTGCTGCCACAAGCAATGTGCACCACATGCTTCCCAGCCTGTTTCCCATTGAAGGCTGCGATCATTGTAGGCTCCTCTAGATACCTGAAATAAAGAGAAAAAGGAGAGTTAGCTCACTAATGCCACTCTAAAAGAGATACCGGAGGCTTTCTGGGAATTTTTCTAATTAATTTGAAATGTAATAACTTAAGTCTCAAGCAGTGTCTTAAGTTTTTTATTAAGCAATTATTAGTGTATGATATTTTCCATTAAGGCTTAAAAAATGCAGTCGTTGGCAGCTGCCCTTAGTGTTAATAAATAAAATATTAAAACAACAACCTATTTTTGGTTTATAATGCAATGCACAACTTGAGCATCTGTCTTTTTCAATAATTCAATTAGGAAACACTTTTCTAAAAATTTCAATTGGTGTCTCGAAAGCCAAGAATCTACAGTTTTACCGTAAATGTTGTGAGAGACACAACCACAGAACTTCTTTCTATCTTAAATTTCCATAAATCTTTTGATGAAAAGGCAGAAATGTAAATGCGGAGGGACCTTTTTAAAAATTAAATATCTGATGGGGTTTTTCTATTTGCTTACGTAGTGTCTCCATGTCCCAGGCGGCCTCCATCACCGCAGCCCCATGAGAACACCTCCCCATTGGATGACAGGGCCAAGTAGTGCTGCCCATCAGGATGAGCTGCAAGCTTCACAATCTTTCTGGAGCTCAAACCATGGATTAGCATCGGAGCCTGAAACAAAACAACTCTGTGACTCAGTAAACACAGACTAATTTTCTTTTTTTTTTCAGAATGAAGCTAGTTTATTGAAGAGGGAAACACATGCAACAGAACTGACCAGGGTTGTGCTCTTGTAGTTTTGGGTGTAAACGGTACCACTGCTGGACAGAATGAGAAAGCCCTTTTCTGAACATACAATCTGTGTGACTCCGAGGCTCGACAGGGCTTTGCACTGAATGGGCCCGTTCACATTGGCGTAAAGCTTCCAGCCCAACAAACCCCAAGCAATCACTTCCTGCAAGGTTCCCTGGAAAAAAACATGAGACAAAGTCAGTCACATGCTGATTGTTTGCCACTGATGCTGCTCCTATTTCTCCTTTGGCAGAAATAGCTGACTATAATCAAATGTACAAGGTTGACATGAGAATTGTATGAACTATATTTTAATAACTGCCGTTCCAGTTTTTCTGCAGGAGGATTGAGACAGCACACAGAGTACAAAGCCAGGATATATATAGCACTGAGACAAACAAAGAAGAACAAAATTCAAGCAATAACAAAAGGATGGAGCAGCATCACTCATCTCAAAAACAAGAGAGCTGACCATTCAAGCATTTCAAGTTGATAAGAAGAGTTGTCACCTTGTGTGATGAGGGGGAGTTGCAGTGAGGAGGGCTGCAGGGAGAAGCCAAGCGGTCCAGGTGAGCCATGATCACTACAGCTGTCTGCCGAAGGTCGATGGCCAGGTCATTATCCTGAGGCAGAGTCAGGTAGCGCAGGAAACTCTCGTTTGGACTCAGGGGGGCTGTGAGAATCTGGAAATAAACCACAAAGTGCTCAGCAGCTTGACTCAAAAACCACAAACAGGACAACAGGTGCATTTTGGGACAGGTGACAGGCCATAAAACACAAGACCAGCATGTGATTCGGATTTTCTGAAAAGTGAGAGGAAATGTTCACCTCTGCTTCCTCCTCAGGAACGGGCTCCTCCTTGCTGCTGTGTATGTTCTGAAAGCGCTGCAGGAGGGGCAGCAGAGGGGCGCTGGTTCCCTGGGTGGAGCGTTCGTTGTCCATCTCTCTGGTGCCACTTTCCCACAGACGCAGCAGCAGCAGAACAGCAGACAGCAGCTGACTGGAAACACACAGCGACAAAAAGATGAAGAGAGTCATGACATGCCAGCGCATTTCAACTGCAGGAGGATATCAGCTCATGCAAATCAAGTATTAAAGTATCTAGTCACCTGAGAGTGCCCCTCTGCACAGCCAGCTCCAGCAGGATGGCCAGAGCCAGGTGCTGGTCCTGAAGAGGAATGTTGCCTTTGGTGCTGGCACTTCCATGTACGTCACTGTTTCCAAAGAGACAAGACATGTGAATTACAAAAGGATTGTCCAGCATTCCTTACAAGAAAGAGAATTAGTGACAGATCAGTAAAAAAACACACCTGAGGAACTTGGTGGCCCTCTCAACAACTTCAAGCCACACTGATGACACAGTTCCCTCATCAAACAGCGTGGCCTCTGGCAGAGCACGCAGGGCATCCAGAGACTCCTGCAGGAGTTCACTGCACAGATCTGCATCATCTCCTGCAAAACACAAACCTCTTCTGTTTTATATACAGCCACACAACACACTGAACAGAGCGTTTCCAAAGATATAAAATATACAATCTGACAAGCCCAGCATGAGTGCAAAATAAGCTTTTGAAGGATTTAGCTTCCAAAAAAATTCAAGTGTTTTCTTAAGTCTGGAACTAAAATGCCATTGATGCACATAAGCATGTAACAACACACAGATTACAGATCTGGTCTAAAACAAATTTCCTAATTCAATGGCATGCCACAAAAAAGGAAATAAGAACAATTTATACATCACTCCTTGATTTTAAGATGCTGTAAACAAGCAATTAGTAACCGATCAGATCAAATGGACATTAGTCTGGCACTTTAAGGACCTGAAAAATCCAAAAAGCTCCAGAATATCGCAATATGTCGCAATACTGCTGCAATTAAGTTCTTTATTTACACTGTTTTTATTTTTTACACGGAACCAAAAGTCCTCAGCATATTGTTGACCCAGTGTGTGATTCTTGAGAGCATGACTGTGTTATAGAACATAAAGAAACATGTCGGGCCTGAGTTGTAACACAACAGCATCAGGGTTCAGTGTTACGTATAACATAGATGTTGGGCAGCGTTAGACAATAACAATGGCATAATGTGAGAATAAGAATCATTTACTGTCTGCGTAACAAGGTGTTCCATCCCCCAGTTTGCAGACATTTTCTGTCGCTGTTCTTCTTCTTTTAGTTAGCTACTAACAGCCACTAGTTGTTTTTAAGTCTCCTGCTGTAACTACCTCCTCTGACGGCTCAGAGGCAGAGCAGCAATGATCCTTCACTGCGAATTCGTAACTTTAGAACAGTTGGGTTCAAGAACGGCACAATATGTACAAAGGCTCCTGTTACACTTCTGTTATTCTTACAGAGTATTCCAGGAATACAGATAGGCTGAGGATGAGAGGCTTAACTGTTTTTGTGAGTGTGTGTGTGTGTGTGTGCTGCTCATGTTACAGGAAGGCTACAGAGAGGAGGCCCGGCTCTTTGTTCCCACCCGGTCCCTGTGGACAGGCAGCTCTCGACCTCATATCAGCAGTGCATGTAACAAAAAACAGCATCTCTACTCCTCAAGCTAACAAACACAGTCTAAGTTAATCATTATTAGATGTAATCAAACTGTATTGCTGACACCATTGTGACACATGTTTATAAAGCGTATACAATCAAATGAGGTCAAAGTCAGCCCACACATGAAGGGGACTGAATGTTAATACCACAGCTCATCATCTTCATAAACACACTGCCTAACAACAGCAGCAATGTCACCAAGTCAACAACTCCTGCAATCCTTCATCCAAGCAACAGCACAAGCTAATGCTAAAAACATAACATTGAGAAACATGTTGAGTTGTTTACTGTGAGCAGCTTGTAACATCGTGCACATCCATTTACAGCTGTTGGCGAAAATCCATTACCATGACGGCAGCTATCATCACCACCACATGTTGGCCACAAACATCTTCACTGTCAGTATCTCAGGACATTCTCACCTGACCTCCAGGCTCGCCGCAGGAAAGCAAAGGCAAAGGAGAGAGCTGCCCTGGAGCCAACTCTGGCCAAACCTTCCACACCTTTACTGGCTGGACGAGGGCTGAAAAAACAGAGCAAAATATACAGGGATTTAAAAAAAGATGCTTTGATGTATGTGCTTAAGAGGCCTTCGTAGGGAGAAGAAAGAGTACATGCACACCAAGCTGTAGGGTTTAACTCATACAAGCATGAAAAATCCTGTAAGTCGGGCACATGAAAGAAAATACCAGGAAGAAACCGCAGTGTATTTAGTTGATTTTTAACCAGTTACCTCTTATTGTCGGCAGCAGGCAGTGGTGGGCTGGGGGGTGTTTTCCAGCGGACCTTGTACTTTTCCTCCATCATGCTGTGGCTCAGAGAGATGAGGTAGCGCTCCAGGATGACGAGGCGTTGGCGTAGACGCTGGGCTGACAGGGTGCTTTTAGCCATCTGAGCCGAAAGCTTCTGCTGGTCGTCAACCAGGACCATGAGACAGTCCTTCAACTCGGTCTCATCTACACACACAAGGCCAACGAAAGCATAATTATTCTCAACACTATGGCATTTATCTGTTAGTACTGTACAGTTTTAAGTTGTGTTAGTTAGCTGACTGCTATTCCTTGTATCAAGAGCTCTGCCATGATACAAGAGACGATTTGTGCAACTTCAAGTCAATTTTCCATTAAGTTTTTCTTCTATATGCAATATGTGAAACATATTGTAACTGTTCACCAGAACTCTCTTTCAGAGTCAGAGCAGTAAAAGTG
>JAPZDY010000021.1:23844685-23860760 GCA_029783645.1 Ctenochaetus hawaiiensis | reverse complement strand
GTAAAAGTGAGGGCTAATTATATGAGTTATCTACAACAAAAACAATGTCCACTATGCTTTAAATATGTGGTATTCTACTGCTGATAAAAACTCACATTTTGGTTGCTGAGGCAGAGAAACCAATTTAACACCAACACCAACAGACAAACAAAACATCCAAAAGTGGGAAACAATTTTTGTTATTCTGTAAACATACAGCTCCTTTTAAATAATTTAGGATGAATTTTATGTTTAGAATGTGTATTTGAATTCTAAAATTCTTTTTCTTTTTAAATAAATTTAAATAAATCACAAATTACATATTTAGCTAAAGCCAGTACATTTAAATAATTGATGAAAGACAATAATTTATCATTACTTCTTCAATAAACTAAGAGAAGTGTCTTTCTCTCAGTTTCAAGAATTTGTCTCATGACATTTCAGCTTACGGCATGCTGTCTTCACTTTTTCTAAATGAAAAGAAAGAACATTGCTCATATTCAATATTTTCCCCACTGGCCTTTATCACAACCAGTCCTTTGTTCTGATACACTTTCAGAGAAAATGCTTTATGATGTGTCTCTACAGCAGCGTTGCAGGGAAGACGAGATGGGCCAAAATAGCAGGTCTGCAATCCACTTAAGCTTTATGTAAGCCAGACTGGCCTGAGGTTGTATGAGCCACACTACAGTCAGCTGTGCTCGGCTGTCAGGACAGATATGTATCACAGTCAGACAAAGTCTCTATTTATTATTCATAACACGTGACTAAAAAGCAATTTGTACTAGAAAGCTACCAAATTCATGAGTTTATTAACACCTTACAAAAGATCTACCATGGAAAGGAGAGGAAAACCACATCCACGGCTAAGATTGAGAACAAATCTGTCATATACCACATTCTGCACCATTCTGGTTTGCAGACAAAAGGTTGGGTCTGGGCTTTAACTGCTGAGATCAACATGTTCCAGATATCTGAGCGCTCAATGGAAAAGCAGGAAGTATGCTGTTTGAACTTTAAGCATCAATGACAGAGCACTCGTCCATGTAGCGATCCAGTCACTCTCACTGCGCAACCAGACCGGTGGGATTTTCTGCCCCATCGATAAAAAAAAAGAGAAAAAATAAAAAGAAGCAGCCATGTGGCTACAAAGCTTATCTCCCACCAACACAACACCGTCCCACCCAGTCTCGCCTGTAAACATAACTGGGGTGAGCGACACTACCCCCCGTGCTGGGCCACATCAAAACGCCTACCAAGATCACTTCAAGGAGTAAAAATAACCCCTCAGACCTTCAGACTGCAAGTTGTCATTTCAGAGTTTCCACACCTCACGTGCCAGCAGAACATGCACACATAAGCAGGGCTGTGACAGACATGAAAATTGATTAACAGGAAGGCTGACCATGTGTCGAAATGGCCGGTATCATTATATCTAGTCGACATTTAGGTGTTGTGAAACCATGTGCTGTCAGCATGGTATTAATTACCCTACTTGGAACCTAAAAGGCGTGAAATAACAAGTGCCACTACAGGGGGCGCAGGGCAGAATCTCAGAAGTAGGTTACTTGGTAGCCGGACACATTTTAACCTTGTTTAGGTCACCCTCTCACCTGGCTGCCGCCCCCAGTCCCAGGTCTCAATGATGGAGTGATGTACAGACGCTGACGTCTCTTCCTCCTCTTTCTTCTCCTTGTCGTTGGGTTCATCCTTCTTCTGAGTTCCAAAACAGTCAGTGCAATCCTCTAAAATAATTAAAAGAAATTCTGATATTAACAGTCAATTCCATGAGAATAATAGCAGTTTTTAACCCCCTATCCCTGGATCTCATTATTCTTAGACAAAGAGCAATAATGTACCATGTCATCATAAACAGAAACGAAAAACACAAAGGTTGAATGAATGCTGTAAGCTCTCAGTTCCATACCTGGGTGAGCTGATTCTTCTCCATTGAATGTTATTTCTTCATCTTTTACCATTTCATTCCACATCTCACTCAGTCCCTCTGGAGAGAATGCCCGCTGCCAAAGGAAGTAAAAACCAGACAAACAAACAAACAGAAAAGGACAGAAAATCAGCACAGATCATTTCTGATGTTGCATGTGCTTAAATCTTTGAGTTTGTTTTGTGAGTGCTGTAAAAGTGTATCAAAGACAGGCTTTTTCTAGTGAGAAACATGTTGTCTTCAGTTACAGACTATTTTACAGAGGCATACAAGGGACTGATCACATGGTGCAATGAAATTCACCTGAGGCTGATTATAACCAAAACTGAGAGCTTGGAGCACTACAATGCTTCAAATATCAAAGTTGCTGCAAAGAAGCTTCAAAATCTAAGACATGGATGCTACACATACATATTTCACTCAGCAGCACAGAAAATCTAACCAGTTTGTAGGTGGACACTGAGTTCAGTGTCACCCATTCAATATCTGACCAAATATGAAACATGGTGACAGATTTCCCTTCTGGTCCTGAGTTATGGTGTTGAATAATAGTCAGAAAAGTGTTTGTGCAGAACATTAAGATGTCTGAGTGAAGGTGACCTTTGACCTTTTGGACACAAGATTTAATAATTTTGTAATTTTATCCTGTCAGAAGTTTGTGTTAAATTTGATCAATATAAGTACATGAAATCTTGAGTTATCACCAAAACTGTGTTTTTTGAAATCACAGTGAACTTTGACCTTCAGCTACCAAAATCTAATCACTTCATCCCCGAGTCCAAGAGTTGGTAAGTGCCAAATGAGATATCATGTTCACGAGACTGGGACAGACAGACAGACGGAGGCTGTCATCTGGTGCAAAGCCATAAAAAAGAAATGTATCTTCACATCAGTGCATTTTAAACTATTGCCATGTGAATTATTTGCCAATACTTTGCTCGTCTTTAGATTTTTAAATATAAGACAACAAAACTAATTTTTTTTCAAAGATAAAACAAACTCTGAAATCTGTTTCAGGTTATGAAATCTGTTGTGCAATTTTCATAAACAATGCATGAAAACTAACAAAGACAAACAAAAAATTCAAAACAGAGGCTTTATCCTTAAGTTCTGACTGAATACAGCACACACCTGCTATAAAACCCGTATAATACCCTTGTTACACACCCATGCGTTCTTAAACTGACTAAGAAATACTCACAACTAAAAGGCCAATTCTTGTTTTGAAGGATTTAATCTCTTGAATGTGAATAATATGGTAGCTCACAGATGACACCAGACCAGACACATAACACTTAAAATGTTTTCAGCTCTGGGGAGAAGTTTAACAATGGGAAAACGTGACACTCTATCCAAGCTTGATCCTTCATTTGGTAGTGTAAACCAGTTTTTACATTTACATTCAAAATGAGCCCAGTGAAGTGAGAGCAGCAAAACAGCTGCAAAGCTAAAGCTTATTTTGTAGCATGAGAATGTAAATTAAAAATGTTACGCCCAGAAATTAAATCCATCACGTACTGACGAAAGACCTCATAATTACAATCAACAGAACTCTGTTTTCACAACATTGTTCCTTTTTCAACTTACTGTATATTATAGGTTACGCCTTTTTTCACATTACAGGAAAAACAATAATCATCCGTCAACAGGTTTGATACAGCTTGAAGATCCGTGATTGTAGATATGTTTTTAAGGATCAGGTTGGTCATCTTGTTAAAATAAATGTATTTCTTATTGTTCAAGTCTGTTCAATTCAAACCATGTTTAGGAAGTTATATTTAGGTGTTCATGCTATGTAGTGTACTTTGTATTCACTTTCTGGCATCAAAGACAAAATATGTCAGAAAAAACTGACAAGATAGACATTTTTTTATTAGGTTTAGAGGTTTTGTAGTTGGTCCCCCATAAGATGCTTGTTTAAGCATTTGAACTGACTTTTGCTTTTTTTTGCGTCAATGGAGATATCTTGTGAAATAAAGGCTGTGTAGGCAGATTTTTTTATTTAGAACAGAGGTGGAATACTACCAATCTGAAATCTGCATACATGTAAACAAGATCATCAATAAAAGTATTTATTAATTCAAGACAGTTTTATTTTTGAGCCAACAGAGGTAAATGTAATGTTCAAGCTGAAGCAGATATAAAAAAAAATAATGAGAAACTTTGCAGATTTTAAATTCTATCAAGTAATAGTTTACTCCCTCATACAATCACATACCTGTAAGTCTATCTTCAGCCATTTGTCATGAAATCTCAGCTGAGCATCGAGGGTAAAAGATGGAGAAGGCATCTTCCCCTCTCCTCTCCTGGCTGCAAACGCAGCCAACCTGCAAGAAGAAGAAGGAGGAAGCCTGTGTTACAACAAAATACAATTTAAAAAGTAACGGTCGGGCGAGAGTCAGGTATTACTGCCTGCTAATCAATAAGGGTAAAGCTTTTTGCCCAGCATCAGTATGATCTTTCCCAGGCCCATTTTCTTCGACTCAAATAAAACTGTAGTTCAACAACAACAACAACTACAACTTGTTTTAAGAAGAAAACTTAGATCAAACCGATTAACACATAAAGGAAAAATGCGCATAACCAACCAATATGATCGACCAAAGGTAAACAAACGAGAGACACAAAGGCCAGTTTTCAAAACACAGGACTGGATCACTCCCATTTCAATGACAGGTCTTTAACACTCAACCTGCATTAAATAGAAACTAGGTTACATCTAAATATTGCTATGCCATCATATACTTCATCCACACTGGGTCAACCTTTTTAATTATAGATGCGATTCGGGCTGCAGTTTTCTGACTTAATCTACAAAATACTGCCGTGACATGAAACTACAGTAACATCTTCCATTGGCTTCATTGATAACGCTAGATTTAAGGCCATAACTGTAACGTTACATGAGACATTGGGAGGAAATCGAGAATATCGTAGCATCATATGCTAGCAAGGGCAGAGTCTCAGTTAACCTTGATAAACCGGTTATTATAAACATAATATTAGGCAATGTGCAAGCAGGGAACACACTGACACAGCATCAGTATGCACATAACGTAACACCTAACGCCAGAATATGCTTACATTAGCTTGGCGGCTAAGGCTAATTCTTTAGCTTGCTAGGCAGCTAATACTAACACAACTAGCTAGCTAAAGCTATATCCAGTTATCATTTAGGCAACGATGAACAAGATTCCATGTCATGACACTGAACCAAAAGAGATGCAGCGTCATGGCAAGACCGGCAACACAACAGGCAACATGACAATTTTGACAACAAATATCTAAATTACCTGCGGTCTCTTCTCAGGCTATTCTCGTCCCCTCAGCTGCTTTACTGCATTAACAAGACGTTCATAATGGACTTGATTGACAGGTCGTGGACTGGGGCACGAGGCATGGAAACACATTACGTAGTCGTTACTGGGAGATTCAGTGCGATGGATCGGTACCGCGACGGGCCGCTGATGTGGGTGGGCTAGCACGCGAGCTAATCTGTTAACAACAGATTCTACTCCGCCCGCCCGTGCCAGCAAGTGTTTTAAAGGGTGCGCCCCTTTAGGAGGTGAGGCGGGACTTATGAGGGGCGGGGTTGGCCTAGAATGAGGGCAAACTGTCCGTTAGAGGGCGGTGTGTCTCAAGGAAAGGGCATTTACAGATGATTGATTTAGCGTCATATATATATTTCTTATGGTTTTATGTGTCTTTTAATTGCAGTTGATTATCTATATACTATTTTTAACAACGGACTTTTAAAAACAATTTTCATACATAAGTTTGTTTGAATAAAACTGTTTTGAGTTGAAAATTTTCGTAAAATTTATATTACTTTGCCATTTGTGAGCTAAGCTATTATAACACATTGAGGAACAAACTATGTCCTCTCTGGTTTCATTTGGAAAGTTTAGGTTTAGTTTAGCAGTGACATTATACAATACGGGCCCTGCTCATTAACAAAAGACAGAAAGCAAACACATCTTTGTTTGAGCATTTTCTATCCTGCTCTACTCCAATAACAAGCACATAGTGATTTAAGAGATCTGAGAGTTATGCTTGACAGTTCGTTAAAGTCTGGATTCTAACTAATTCTTATTAGTTGTTAACCCGCTGTGTTTTTTTTTTTAGGTAACGAGGAATTCAATCAAGCAGTTTGTATATTTCGGTGGGAAAGTGCCTCTATTCCCTTCGAAATTAGCGGCACTGCCTTGATTTGGTCTCTTTAAAATGAACTTAAAATGGACAAATTAGGAGGTTTTTATTGTGTGAAATGCCAAAGACAATATGGACATAAATGGTATTTTACTGTAATGTGGGGAAAATTAGAGAGTCATTTCCCTGTCATCAGCTGTTTGGAGTGAAAATTAACTACCAGTATATAATTTGGTAAAGTGCATTGAAGGCAACGCTGAAACTTCTGGCTGCTCTGGAAACCGCGCATGCGCACCGTCTCACTTCCGCATTCAACTTATGGGCAGGGAACTTCAGTCTTTCTGCCAGTTAAGCTAAGCTTCATTTCAACATCAATAGAAATGACTGTTGAGTCAGAGCCAGATGGCGCTTCGTTGCCCGTGGCTGGAATAGTAATAGCAGTAGTATCAAGTTTTATCAATGGGTCGACATTTGTGCTTCAAAAAAAGGGGATATTACGCTCTCGCGAAAGAGGTAGACGGACATTAGCTCCTCGTTAGCATTATTGACATGGGCAGAAGTGGGGAAGCATTAGATTAATTCATTAAGATATGTCAATCAGACTAAACTTTTGTATTTTTCGCAGGAGGCTCGTACCTTGCAGATGTAGTGTGGTGGATTGGCACATTGTCCAGTGAGTATAGTGCCATCTGTTGGTAATGGATGCACAGTTCAACTAACGCTAAAAATCACATTTTAGCTTATGTACATGTGTCCGTTCTTGTTTGTGATTTCATGCATCTGTTTGTTAATCTCATTAGTGGTTGTTGGTCAAATCGGTAATTTCCTGGCGTACAATGTGGCCCCCGCTGTGACAGTGACCCCACTCGGGGCTCTGGGAGTGTTATTTGGGTAAGTCCAAGAGAGAATTGGATTCTTATTTAATGAAATGCTTGAATTACATTGTGTCAATGTTTTATTTTACATTCAACAGTCGCAAAGGTGCAGAATCAGGATTTAGCTATTACACCAAATAACACTGTCACAGTTATTAAATCCCAATGCATGTCTTTCAACAAGATGTTGTTTTTGTGGGATGCAGGGCTATGCTGGCTTCTTGGATTCTGGAGGAGCATTTAAATATCCTGGGAAAGCTTGGCTGTGTATTATGTTGCTGTGGCGCTGTTGTGATCATCATTCATGCTCCTAAAGCAGGGGCTGTAACATCAAGACTGCAGTTCGAGGAGAGAGTATCAGACCCAGGTGACAAAGTCAAACTTTTTAGCAACGGATAAATACGTTCTCATGGATGTTTAAAGATGATGCACACACAAGTGCCCATAATTAATCAATATGCAAGAATATGTATTATTTCTACTCAACACATAGAATATAAAGGAGTTAAATATCATTTCTCATCCTGCAGTGTTTGTACTTTATGCCCTTCTGGTGGTCCTGCTGCTGGTCATACTGATTGTGTGGATTGCCCCAGCTCACGGCTCATCAAACGTCATGGTGTACGTTGCCATATGTTCCCTCTTGGGAAGCTTCACCGTTCCGAGCTGCAAAGGACTCGGCCTGGTTGCACCGGACGTCTTTGGGGAAGGGCCCCCGAACAGCAGAGCTTTGGCTCTCTTCCTGATCTTGCTGGGGACGCTAGCTGTCAGCATTCTGATACAGTTCTTCTTCATTAACAAGGCCTTGGAGCATTTCAGCTCCCACACATTTGAGGCCATATACTATGTGACGTTTACATCCACTGTCAGTCTTGCATCTGCTCTTCTCTTTAAGGAGTGGACTGCACTAACCATAATCGGCAGCCTCGCCTTGCTTTGTGGTCTGGCAACAGTGTGCGTCGGCGTTGTTTTACTCCGCATTTCCCAAGAGGCCTTACTTACATGGAAGAAGAAGACAGACTGATTTAGATGCCTTCATGTGAACATGACCTTTGTGCCATTCTCGATTTTAATAACACAGGGCTGATGTTTGTTATGTCCTGCGCATACAAGTTTGAATGACCAAAACTACAATTTATTTATAACTATGTTCTCTTAACATTTAACTTACATTTCTTATGGAAAAGTTGTTGGTTACTGTGTAATAACAATTGTTCCTTCTTTATTGTCATAAATACTCACAAATGCAATTGTCACAGTTAAATATAGCCTGGGAAACAGAGACTTACAAGACTTATGGAACAGAAGTAATTGGTTAAATAGAAAGAAAAAATAATTCTGTGTTACTCATTTAGTGTTTTTCCCTCAAGGTTTTAATTTCCATGTAAATGTTTTCCCAATGCAAGACTGTATCCGTTAGAATCACCTACACTTTGACTTATTCAGTGTGCCTCTGAATTATTCAGTGTAATTTCAGAAGCAGTCTCTTTAGTGTTGGAGTGGTATATAAGTTTAGTATGAACAATGACTGAATGTTTTGTCTGATCGAGGTATTTGAAAGGCTGATTATTGTGTGGCAACCAGCTATTATGCCATGATGTGCTGTAGCTACATGTTATACATGTTTATTAGTGATAAAAACATCTTGATTATGGATTATTCATATACATAATACAATTGTTTACAATAACTTCTACTGTTGTGTCAGTGTTGTGCTTGCTTTGCAAAGCCTCTGTTGTACGATAGGGTCCATTGTTCCAAGCTCTGACACCTTGGTTAGCTTGGATGTTAATAAAGTTTTGTTTACACAGGACAAAGTCAATGTAGGTATCGGAAACAGTTAAAATTAGATGTCACCATCACCTGTAAAAAATTTTGGAACTGCCATTCCTTACACAGCTTCTGAAGAATGAAACTAATCAATTGTTTATAATTATTTGAATAAGATATCTATTAAATTAGAAATCAGATGAGAATAACTTTTCATTTAAATAATTTTGTATAAAAAAAGGTGACTAACACTGTCATTACACTAAAATAAACTCAAAATAATTTTTTTCACATTATGATAAAAGTATGGGTTTAAATAAACAAGAATTTACAATTCTCATTACGCACTGTAGTTTGTGTTTTTTTATGACTTAAAGAGTAAAACAACTCATAAAAATGTCACGGTACGTGCTGCTGAGTGCTGACCGATTGCCCAGCCCCGGTATATTATTTTATTACCATAGCCATGCATGACGCTGTAATTATCTCTGTGGTGCTGGACTTCAGCCTGCGGAGGGCACACAGTTCATTGGTCGCGTCTCCGGTGAGGAGCAGAAGAAGAGCCTGAGTGCGGCAGTCGTCAAGCGGTGTCGGTGCTGGCTGAATGTGGACGGACAACTATGAGATGGTTAGCCACAGAGCAAGGAAGTAGGCTAGCTGTTAGCTAACCTCCAGCTGCTTCAGCGTTCTTCTCGTCGGGGAAACCGGTCACCTTTTGACAGGTATTTAACGCCGTCTCTCATCGTGACACACCAAACAAAACAAACAACTCATACTCAGATTCTCGGCTAACGCTAACTGATTTCGTTAGCCGTTGCGTTAGCCGTTGAGCTAATTTAAGCTAACGCGGCTAACAAGGAAATATACTGACATATACATGCTCTTAAAATAGTCAAAATGTAACAATATGGCTCCCTTATGGCGCTCTTGTCTCTGGGGATAGTTTAGTGACATGTAAAAGTCAGGTTATTATTAACAGACAGGTAAAGGGCGGGCTCACGGTAGCATTTAACGAGCTGCACCTAGCGTGCCCAAGTGTTCTACCTCAGTGGCGTGACACCTCCTGAATTCTTGTGTCTTTATTCAAGAACGTTGACATAGCAGCGGAGTAATACAAAGCACATTATGCAAAACAGTCAAACAGCCGGATAGCTACTCGGTAGTCACTCCTGTATTTGTATGGGACCAGCCGGCAGTGTTACTAGGTGCTTTTAAATGAGCTGTAACTATGTTGGATTCATCCTTTCCGTCAAATGATGGTTTATCAGATTGTAATATCACCTGTGGAGACGGTAGGACAAAGCTGTCATTTTTAAAATGTTTTTAAAGCCTCACCTTTTTTTTTCTGTTTTCCCCCTCAGGACCTAATACACGTTTTCTTGTCTGCTCTTGTTGTGTTCAGGTGTCTGGGCTGGCCAGAGCTGTACTTTTGGTCAGCATCTGCATTGTTTGATCGTAAATGTGACATATCACACCAACACATCCAGCCTCACTATGGGTCAGGACAGAGGAAAGTATGATTTTTACATTGGTCTGGGATTGGCCATCAGCTCCAGCATCTTCATCGGAGGCAGTTTCATCCTCAAGAAGAAAGGACTCCTCAGGCTGGCGAGGAAGGGATCGATGCGAGCAGGTAATGTACATAATGTATATCAGTCCTAAACATACGAGAGAGAAACTGTCTGCCTTTGTCAGCAGGGATATGGCACTCCCTAATCTAGTTGTGCAACAGTGAAAGTCACCCAAGAAGTCAAACCAGTGGGGACAGCCCATTAACACCTGAGTACACCTTCCTGACTCTTGCATAGTTGTGTGTGCGTGCATGCGCACGTGTGTGTGTGTGTTTTTGTATGCAAGCGCATGTATGAGTCATCAGCTCTTACTTACAACGAGTAATCATTAACTACACAATTGCACTTGTCCTTCAGCTCAAACCCAAAGCAGCTGCCTGACTTGTTGACGTGATAATAGAAAAAGTCAGATTTTGCTTACAGGGAAATGTTATTAAAATGAGTGGATCACATCCTCTAAACTCTTCCTTTCTGTTGCCTTCCAGGCCAGGGTGGTCATGCATATCTAAAAGAGTGGCTATGGTGGGCTGGTCTACTGTCAAGTAAGTGACGGCTCTCAGTAGTTAAATAGTCTTAGCACAGATCTGTCAATTTACAGGTTACATCACATTAGAATGTCTTGATTAAATGTGGGATAAAGTTGGTTGAAAACATGTTTTTAAGATGTTTAGGTTGCATGTTACTGCTGGTATTTCAAGTTTATCTGAATTACTTTATTTCTGTGTTTTGTTTGTGTTATGTTTAGCTTAGTTGCCTAACACAAACATA
The DNA here is from genome assembly GCA_029783645.1 of Ctenochaetus hawaiiensis. Taxonomy (NCBI): domain Eukaryota; kingdom Metazoa; phylum Chordata; class Actinopteri; order Acanthuriformes; family Acanthuridae; genus Ctenochaetus; species Ctenochaetus hawaiiensis. The sequence goes on along the minus strand of JAPZDY010000021.1, from coordinate 23,849,703 downwards.
TTAAACCAACACCTTCACATCTTCTGAAACGAAGTTACCAAACCAGTGCTGACATGTTTGTGTGCTTTAAATAGCAAAAACCCAAAGATAGCATTTCAACACAAAAGACTTCAGACAGCTTCCAGTGTTTATACCTGTTTAACTTAATTGCACCATACTTAACTACCCGCTCCACCAAAAATGTTCTTTCTTATGTTTATGTCCTCTTATATGTCAGACCTTGACTGTACTAACTTGAATCTGAGCAAAGTCTGTCACTAGAGAGGCGAACAAACAACTTAAATAAAAGATGCCAACTACACTTGATACGTTTGAGCATCGGTCTGAGTTTCAGATGTGGAGTCTGTGGCTGAATTTCACCCACCGCTCAACTTAATGCACGCAGCTAATGTGGGCAGAGATTCATTATTCTTGAATCCAAATTTTTTAATAGGGAACTAAAGGTAGATGTGTTTCCAGCATTTTTTCAGATGTTTTCTTTATTTTTAATGCAGAAAAAAATGTCAATCTTAACACGTCTGTAGAAGGACTTCAACCTTTTCATGTGTGAAAGTTACCGTGTTGAGTCATAATACTTCGCGCTGTTAGATCTCCATGCGGCCTTTGGTACTTTGGACCACCGTATCTTAGTTTAGAGACCTGAGGAGTGGGTAGGCGTCTCTAGATCAGCCCTGCAGTTTTTATTCTGCTTCTCTGATTGGAGTCTTGTCGTTCTGTTGGCAAGTTTACCTCCTCTTCACAGATTTAAGTCAATTAAATGTCCCATTTGAACCTCAAAACAGAACTAATTTAGTGTACATCAGAAATTTACTGCAGCTTAGATCACCAGCAGGTCCCTAACATCCTCAGATCAGGGTTTGCTGGTTGTACATCAATATGGAGTTAACCTAAAAGACTCTTTGCTTTTGAGGTTGTGGCATCTAAACTTTGGCACACTCTCCCATTGAACTTAAGACCTTTTAAAAAGCAGCTCAAGACCTGTTTGTTTACATTAGACTCTAATTTCTGTATTGTCTGTTCATTTCTGCTTTTAGTGTGTTGTGTCTGCATTTCTGTTTGCTTTATGTTTTCTGTGGGGAACTTTGTGACCTCTCCACTCTCAAAAGGTGCTATATAAATAACATTAATTACTTATTTACAGTGGGAGCTGGTGAAGCAGCCAACTTTGCAGCATATGCCTTCGCTCCCGCGACTCTGGTTACCCCACTGGGAGCCCTCAGTGTGCTCGTCAGGTACAGATGACTCACCGCATGACTTAGAAACTTAAGCTCTGTCTAAATGTCTTTTTCCCTTGTGTTTGTAAAGGGACTCACAGGTAGCGTCATGGTAACTGACTGTAAATGTCATTGCAGCGCGGTGTTGTCATCGTACTTCCTGACAGAGCGGTTAAACCTGCATGGAAAGCTCGGCTGCCTGCTCAGCATCCTGGGCTCGACCACCATGGTGATTCACGCTCCGCAAGAGGAAGAGATCAGCAGCCTCGAGCACATGACCAGGAAGCTGGTCGACCCAGGTACAGAACGAACTGAACACCAGAGATTCTATCTGTATTATATTTAACTTTTCACAGAGTTTATATCCTTATATCTCTTAATAACAAACGCATTAAAATACTGAAACAAAGTGTATGAAACTGAGTCACAATGATGCCTCTTAAGCTTTTTTATATTTTGTCTCGTCACTTTAAGTCCAACTTCACATCCTATTACCCTCTCTCTCTCTCAGGGTTTTTCATCTTTGCCACGCTCGTCATCATAGTGGCCCTCATCTTCATATTTGTCGTGGGTCCCCGTCACGGTCAGACCAACATCCTTGTCTACATCACCATCTGCTCAGTAATCGGGGCACTGTCAGTGTCCTGCGTCAAAGGACTGGGTATCGCCATCAAGGAAGCGATCGCTGGAAAGAACGTTATCAAAAACCCACTGGCGTGGATTTTGCTTTTGGGTCTGGTGGCCTGTGTGAGCACTCAGATCAACTACTTGAACAAGGCTCTGGACATATTCAACACCTCCCTGGTGACTCCCATCTACTACGTGTTCTTCACCACATCTGTGCTCACCTGCTCCGCCATCCTTTTCAAGGAGTGGGGCCACATGGGCGCGGACGACATCATCGGCACCCTCAGTGGCTTCCTCACCATCATCGTGGGCATCTTCTTGCTCCATGCCTTCAAAGACGTCAGCGTCAGCCTGGCGACTCTCGCGGTGTCCATGAGGAAGGACGAGCGGGTCTTTCCTGCAGCCAATGGCATGGGGTCCCACAGCACCTACGAGCTGCTACATAACCAGTCCACCGAGGACATGGAGGACAGGGAATTGGGTTTGCCTTTTGATAGCGTTTCAAGAAGAAACGGGGCAATGACTTCCTCGTTGGATCATTAAAAAAAACAAAACTTTTTATCTGCAGCAGCCCCTTCAGACTCACCAACCATGGCATTGTTATGCTATATGAAACAATAAGACAATCACCTACAAGGGGAAAGTGACTTGGACAGACCAGTGGATTGTATTTAATGTTTTAATTTGCCTTACGTTCTCAGAATATGACCTGGTCATATTGAGTTAGTTAAAACTTAATTTCATTCCTCTGTAGCACTGTAAATATGAGTTTTTTTTTAAAAAGAAATGTTTTGTTATATGTACATGTATATTCATGCACTGACTTACTTTCTACAAATCCAAAAGATCAAAGTTTTAATATATATTCTATATGAGGTCCTGCTGATAATTACTGCAATTAAAAGGACAGTCACTATGATTTGAGGGTTTTTTTTTTCCTTTTTCTTCTTTTTGGTTACTTGAAAGTAACAGTTTTTGTTGGAAGTCGTTCTGAACTTTTATTTTGTAAGGGTTTACACGAAAAGCTCTCGATGAACCAACAGATTTGTTACATATTTATTGAATTAAAATGATTAAAACATTTGAAACACAAGGCACAGTGAATAAATGCTTAACATGAGTATGAGCTTTGTTACTTTTCAAATATCCTTTAAAATGTTTAGCATGCATGTTCAACAATATAGAAAATATAAATTTACTTTCACCCCCACTTAAAATAGGCTGCTGTTCACCCTTAATAATATTCCACCACTACAAACCCTTAAATACTCAGCTGATAAAACTAATTTCCCTTCCCTGATCTATAGCTTTCTGCAAGTATAAAACAAAGAGTAGTTCATTCAAAGAGGGGAAATATCTATTCATTTATGTTAAGGCACAAGTGAATACAAAAAAAAAAATGTTCTGACAGAAAAAGTGGCCCGACTTCCTTACATTTAATGGTCCTTTGCTACTAAAGGCCTAAATCAAATGAGGAGGAATATTTGTGGGTGGCCTGGTAATGCTGACAGTGTTTGGAAGTTCACACTGGGGGCTTCAGCCTCTCAGCTGCTGGCGAGCGACTGGTGTATCGGTGGCTGGAAGCATCGGACGTGTTCCACCGGCATGTTCTCTCCGTCTCCAGACTTCAGGTACTTGTTCAGGATGGCAAAAATCTCGTTGTTCAGGACTTGGAATTTGCGGATTCTGTCAACCATCTTTTTCAGCGGCTGAAGGGAAACAGGAAATATGAATTAAATGAGTGTATTTTGTACAGAGAAGGTTAAAAAAAAACAAGCTAACTAGTTTTCTCACTGGGTCTGATCAGCTTCCTGTGATGCTTTAGATGGATTCTGGGCCTTAAGTTGGGTTAGTTAGATGTGAAGTGAACTCTCATGTCTGTACTCTTAAATGATGCCACAGGCAGCAAGTAGTTAGCGTAGCTTAGCATAAAGGCTGGAGCCGAGAACGGCCCTGGTTGCTTCCACATTTTTTTATTCTGTTTGTTCATTCTTGTTTGTTCAAAGGCTTGTTTTCTCATGATAACAGATCAACCCATTATCACGAGGTCACAAGCCATTATCTTGTGACAATGATGATTTTATTTCATGATCTCCAGATAACAGAATAAAAAAAGTCAGTAGCAACATTGGCTGCTCTCAGCTTCCGTAGGTGAGGCTCTGGCAGAAGGTGACCAAATCAACTAATCAGCAGCACTGAACTCACTTTTTCACACTGTTATCTTGTTTAATCTTCGTATAAATCTGACTACTTCTTGTTCAGGTGCTGTTACTTCCTCTCATTGTGTTTCCCAACTCACCACGCTCTTGATGATCTCATCCTTGCCGTCGTGTTTCTGCACCTTCAGAAGGTGGTAGCTGAAGTCGAGGATGTCAAAGCGTCTGTGCTGCCCGAGCAGGGCGATGATCATGCAGCCGGCCCAGTGGAGGCCGTCACCGAAGCACTGCCTGGAAAACAGGAACAGGAGTGTGTGAACAAAGATTCGGCACTTTGGATCACAAGTGGTGAGAACATGTGGTGCAGATGTGTGTGTGTGCTGCTCACTCGACTGTGAACTCGTGGGCTCCCACAGGGATGCAGTACACAAACTGCATGGCGCTCCAGAGACGGTGGAACTCCACACACTCGTCCACGTGCATCACGCCGTTGCTGGGCAGCGGTCCGCGCCAAATGGGGTCTTCCAAGAAGCCTCGCACACGTGTGAGGATGACCTCGAACATGGACAAGCCGCAGCACAGCCTCTCTTTGGTCAGGAGGTCGCCCTCACGAGCAATGGCAATTTGCTGAAACAGAAGGGAAAAATTCTCACTGAAAAAAAATCAGAGTGTTTTGATATTTCAACAGATCTTCCAGTCGGCTTCTTTCAGTCACAACATGATAAAACAGGGCTGATTCTGCAGTGAACACACTCGTACCTGCGGGGTGCCCAGGCGCTCGATCAGAGGAACCATGTGCAGCGCTGTGTATTTGGCTTCCAGGCGTTTCATCTTGGCATCAAGGCGTTCCCCCTCTGCGAGGAAACACAAGCAGGATAAATCTGATGGGGTTCGGTGTTTTGTTGTGTCGCCAACAAATAAATAAAGCGTCCTCTCTGTGTGTTTGTGGACTCCGGTTCAGTTTATTCCTCTGTGCCTCAGAGCTCCTTCTGTAGCTTAAATGATGTTTGCTGTAGCACTT
>JAPZDY010000021.1:23824277-23835787 GCA_029783645.1 Ctenochaetus hawaiiensis | reverse complement strand
GACCAAAGCAAGTAAAATGCAGAGCTTTGACTGTTGTACTCTCTATTGCATGGGCTGCTTCTCACTTATGACTAGTTTAACCTGCTTTCTGGCCCCTGAAAGAGTATTTTTTTAGCTTGGCAAATACCCCATATATGATAACAAGACAACCAGAAACATAAAGCAATCTGAAGTTGAGTTCTGAGTTGATTGACAGAAAACTAAAAAGGCAAACATATGATCAACAGTCTTGCAAGTTATTTTTATAAGTAAAAATGCCCAAAAAATTACTGGTTCTACGGAAGCCCTAAGCAGACATGGTTTATTTATTTATTTTTTTTTACAAGCCGTTTTCTCGAGATAACGAGATAATAACTCGTTAAAACAAAAACCGTACTTTGTTTTCTCGAGATAACGAGATTATAACTCGTTAAAACAAAAAACGAACTTTGTAGCTTGTAAATAAAAATTTAAACCATGTCCGCTTAGGGCTTCTGTAGGTTTCTTCCTTAAGAATGTAAATATTTGCTCATTTCTTCATGTTATGTCTTCATTTGATAGCATTTTATTTTACTAAATCTCTTTAAACCAAATATTTAACTTAGTTAACTAACTTACAAACAACCGGCTCAGCACTGACACCAACAGCCGACTGCGACTCAGACAGCGATCCCTTAATTCGTACCTGTTGGTGGAGCCGTTGTAGCAGTAGTTGGGCAGGAAGTCGTAGTTGAGCTCCCAGAAGACGTGCAGCGTTATCCGGCCGTAAGGGGCCGACACGTTGTGGTTGGCCTCTCGAAACATGGCGTCCATGCTGTCCAGGGTCAAGTACTTACTGAGGAGTTTGTGAGTCATGCGGTTGATTTCCAGAAGACCGTCCAGTTCCTTTAATTCAGTGATGAACAGAAAATCAGTCCACAACTGTAGCAGAAAGCACATACAAAAGTCTTTATAGAGAAAGATTAACATACCATGATCGAGGTGAGGTCCTCGCTCTCGAAGCGGTTGATGGCGAGCTCCAGAGACTTGTAAAGGGCAGCTGAGACCCTCTGAGTGATGAGCCGGTTCAGATCGATGGAGCGGCCTAGAAGCTGAGATTCACAACATGTTAGAGAGGCAGATTCAACACGACGTCGTTACAGCGAACATGACGGTGCTGATCGGTCAGAAAGCGTCGATAGTGAGGTACAAACCTGGACGTGACGCTGCTTCAGAAGAGTCTCATAGCGGTTCGAAGCCGGCCAGGGAATGTTGGCGCCCTGACTTTTGCAGTCGGCTCTCAAACGTTTGTCAAGCAGAAGACTGAAGGGTTAAATAAAGACAGAAAGAGTTGAGTTACTTGTACAGAGTGTTTCCATTGAATTGAGATTACTTAATTTCAAACGATCTGTTTTGGAGTGAAGCGCTTTCCTAAACATCCCATCTTCTGTTAATGCATTACTTTTATTTAACTATTCACCCCTACTTTAAGCTTACTTATTCAACTGTTTCTATGTCGCATTTCTAGCACTTTTTGCAGCAAAAAAGGCTTTAAGATTTTACAACTTTGAACTGTGAACTGTGTAGTCGCCCTTTATGGCTGGTAGCTTCACTGAATACTGTAAAAAATACAATTACTCAATCAGCATATCACCTGTGTGGACGGTTTCATGTGAATGGTTCTTTGTCCACTAAACACAAATATGTTTATATATTTATGTGGTTGAGCTTCTCCACAAACTCCACATGTAACACAGCAGAACTACTGAAGCACCTCTACAGGTAAAGACGGGTGTATCTGTACACTGGGAATCATTGAATTACAACACATGAAAACCTGCCGAATTCTTGCTAATAAAAAAAAATATAAAAGGGAAAGAGAAGCAAATAAAAATGTTTTATTTACCTTCCTGCTAGAATCTTGTAGTAAGCAAATATCTGATCAGCAAGTTTGTAGACAAACTGATCAAAGCACAAATTCACCTGAAAAAAACAGACAATGTTCAGAAAAATTTGTTTGTACTGCACAAAAACTGAACATACATGCCAACAAAACTTTGTTTTATTACACTACAGATACAAAGACTCAAAATGCACTTTAATAGTATCACAGACAGTCACAGATAGAAAATAGACACAGAACCACACAGGTTCTATTGAAAGTTTATATTCTGTGTTTCTTCTATGTCACATTAAACCACCCAGTCCATAAAACAAACATTTCATTACCTCAGCTTCTATTTCATCGTAGAGGAACTGCTTCTTGAATTTGGTCAGGGCGTAGTGAGCGCTGTCATTGTACAAATCCAGGGGATACAACACATACCTGAGGGAGATTAAAGCACAGATTTTTAGAGCCTGGAGTAGTGAGGCGTCCATGTTTGTTCACATTGTGCTGAAAATTTAGTTAGAAACAAAACTGTAGAAAGTGAATCACCCATTTTATCTGTAAAAGCAGAAAAAAAATCGAATCCTGATGACTCATTTCAGTCTTTTAAGACACAAGGTCGAGGAAATGTGTCGATAATTTCCAGACAGAGCTGCTCGAGTTTCTCTGTACAACCAGCCTTCATAAACATTTAGACAGAAAGACAAATTTGTTTGTGTTCCATAAAACGATCTACATCAATGTAGTTAAAAAGCAGATCTTTTTAAAGTAATTCAAGGTTCGGGTCAGGTAGAAGAATTACAGCACTTATGATTGCTGCCAGCTGATGTGCTTAATGGCTTATGTAAAACCTGCCTCATATCAACATAATCCTGCTGCAAAGACCTAAAACACACATGAAAACATTCAATGTTAATCCAAATTTTTAGTATTTTACTCGGATCCTTTTTTTTTAATACATTAGACTGAAAGAAACAACCACTAAAGTTGTTTGATGCCTCCGGTCATTTAAGGAAAAAAACAAAATCCCTCTCTGTCAGAAAACTGCCTTTAAAAAAAACAAAATTTGATGCTTTAATTTTCTAAAACAAAGACACAGCTCTGCATTTTAGTTGTTCTTACCCTCAAATTACACTATGGAGAGCTTGTTTGTTCCATAAAGGGAACAATCAGTGGTGCCATTTCTGGACACTGGCATTTTTCAACCTGTAGTTGCAGGTTCTCAGTAACCAAAAGTGTCATTATCTCATTTTCTGCAGACTTTGTGAGCTTTAAAACACAGAGATTTTCTCACAGGAGACTCTCCTGCATTCATCTACTCTCCTCTGCTTGATGGATGATTCTCATGCTGATTTAAAAAACTGTGCAAAAGTAAAAGCTCTGGATGTCTAAAAAAAATAACTTCTAGATGACCAAATAAATAAAAAAAAGGCAGCTGAAACTTTTCCCTCTTTTATGATGTTGTGAAACTGCATCTTCACAGTTGCCTTTGCTGCAGAGAACAAAACAATCCTTACTCCATCATAGATGCCTCCTTTGTCTCCAGGATGTGGTCGGTGAGGATCCAGGGCATGGACATCTCGATGGGGAACTGGATTCTTCGGCCCATTGTGAGCTCCAGGAAGAACTCTCTGAACCAGAGCTGGGAAAGGTCACAACACTGCTGCAAGGTCTCTGCACAAAAGACAGGAAGCAGGTTTTATCAGAGTTGCAGTTTGCAGCAGTTGAAAAGAATGCACAGGCTTTTAAAGAGCCACAAGGTCAAACTGTCTCTCTCTCTTTCTTACCGCTGAAGTTCAGCAGATGGGTGTAGAAGAAGGACTCGCGGTGAAACTTCTCGATGTCCAGGATGGTGGGGCCTTCCAGACTGCTGCGCAGTGTCTTCTTAGAGCCACTTTTGTCTGCGATGAGAGACTCCAGCATGGTCCTCACCATGTAGAGCTGCATACACAGAAATGCACAACATAAGTTATGTGGTAGATTATTAATCTAATATAAGAGAGAAACAGCTTCAGAATAATCTCATTAGTGTCAGAAAACTGATGGTTTTTCTACTTTAGCTGCAGTAAAACAACACACATCCTTCATCTTTTATCGCATTAGAGGTGGATGTCTTGTATAAGAGCTCCTCTCCCTTTATGCATCATATAAGTCACAGAGTTGAATCTTATAAAAAGAAAATTTACTGAAGATGTAAATTTTCCTCGTTTTTTTCTCTGATCTCCCCGCAGCGTCAGCAGGGAGGCAGCAGAGCATTTTACTTTTGATTATATCTCAAAATACACTGGAGTTCAACTCTGTGGGCATTTTCCTCCATCCATATTCAGCTCTATCGTTTCCAACTCGTAACAGCAGAGTTGAAATCTGTTTATTGTGAGTAGAAATTACACAGAAGGTGATTGTTTAGCTGAGCTTTCTAGTCTTGCACCTGAAAAACAGATTAGTTCTTGGAAGTGAGCTCTAAGCTGATAAATCTGTGAGGTTTATGCAACGTCAGGGATGCTACTATGAAAAGACAATATGTGTGCAACACGACATTATTGCACAGATGATTACTATTCAAAGCTGAGAAGTTAGAATTTAAATAAGAGGTCAGGCTTATAAATAGTCATTCAGACAGAGAAGAGAGGACACAGCCGACAGGACAGGCTGGTTTATGAGGCAGAGCAGCTCTTCTGCTCCTCTGAGCTCCTATTATCTCAGACCTGAGCTCAAATCTGAAGCCGTGTGAGCTTCATAAGCCTGATTAACGTGGACCTGAAGCAGCTGTAGGTCACTGTGTGCGAGACCTTGGAGGAGTTGGGGATGGATCATGAGAGGAGAAGTTAAAGACAGGTTTGTTGAGAATGGGTTTATCAGTAAAGGTGAGACCTGTGTGCTGGACGGCCCCACTGCTCGGCGAGGAACCTTGATGTCGAAGCCACCCTTTGGATCTTTTTCTCCCCGGAGGGCGGGGTCGTTGTGTGGCTCCCGGCCCGTCTCCCAGTCACACACCGTCTTCCGGATGGCCTGGAGGACACTGGAGTGAGAGGAAGATTCAAAACCTGAGAGCTGCAGAGAGTTTTCTCCTCACAACCATTGGATAGAGCGTCTGTGCATCAGTACAAACTTCAGTTCCTGTATTCAGCTGCTCTTGTGAGTTATCAGCGTGATAAAGTGCAGAGGATAAAGTTGCCGTGACAAATTTTCTGGAGGGTTTCAGCAACTCAGTGGAGTTAAATTGATTAGAAACAACAGAGATTTCTAAGAGCTGCACAGAAGCTAACTGAAGCATTCAGGGACGTCTGCAGGAAAACAGATTCATGATCACATCCACAATTTCTATTTTCAGTGCAGAAATGGTAATTTATGGTTATTAAAACAGACATACTGCAAAGTTCAGATTCTGTGTTTTTATAGCAACAACCTTAAGAGGGATACATCATGAAAAGTTTGATCAAAGTGGAAACAAGCTGTAAACAAATGATGACATATCACCTTTTGGGGTTGATATTATGTACATTAACATTTATTTGAAGCACTGTTTCTGTCCACTTGACACATTTAAGTGCAACATTCGCTCTGCTTTTATCTCTGTTTGGCTCTTTAACAGACCTAAAGGGAATATCTGAGTCTTTAGCTGCTTAGAGCTACACTTTGTGTTCAATAGTTGCTATATTTATCTATCTATCACTTGGTGCTGAGGTGTTAGTGAACTGTAATGGGTTTTCAGAGCTTTTCCTCAGAAAAACAGCTGCCTGCTGTGGCTGAAAATGACTTGATAGGAGCCTTGTGACTGAACTTAAACCAGAGAGGTTTAAGGTCTGAGGCCGAAAGCTGCAAAGATTTGACAGAACCTGCAGAATCTGGTGATATTTATCTGTAGGTTTGTCACGATGAGCAACATCTTGCAAACTGCACACAGCAATCTGATCCTTTGCTATTGTAAAAATACTGAGCACAGTGGCTGTAAACACATCACAGAGCCTTGAAAGCCAGAAAAGATATTTACTGAAACTCTCGCTTCGTTCACTGATGAATGAGCTATAAAGAGAGCGACACTTTTAAATCTGCAGAACTTTCACAAAAAAACTACTTGTGCTGCAAAATCCAAGTTTTAAGTGTCAACTTGTTAAGACTCGTCTGAAATGTGACTGAAACGCAAAAGAAACCACCTCTTTTAAAAATGCTCTCAAGTTTCCATCTGTTTGTTTCATCATCTCACTTACAGCTCAATCAGGAGAACGAGTGCCGGGACTTGAAAACATTCGAGGACGCAGGAGCTGATAATTCGTACATGTGTTGTGTTTTTGCAGCTCAGTGATTCAGACTGCGGTTGGATTCGTACCTCTGGATGACATTTTTCTTCTTCTTGATCGCCTGACGCAGGGGGTCACGCAGAGTGACCTGAGCGAAATCCTGCAGGGCCGAGTAGATGGTGTGTCGGATGGCGTGATTGAACACGCTCTCCATGCGTCCCATCAGCACCTGCAGTCCCTTTATCATCGCCATCACCTGCCAAGAGCACAACATCCAATCAGCTACATGAGCACTAGTGGATCCTTGAAGGCACGTGTGTCTGTGTGTGAAGACGTCATTACTGACCTCCACGAGAGCGAACTTCTCCTCGCTCGTGTAGTTGTATCTGGTGGCTCTCTCGTACTCCTCAGCGTTGTCAGGACACTCCTTGTTGGAGTACTTGTCGGTGGGATGAACCAGTTTCCAGGAGTACTGAGAGGAAAGTCAGGAAGATTTCAGAAGACGTCACAAGTCAAAAAACAAAAAAATTAACCATTAGTTAAATCTACTACCGGTATAATACTGAGGATCTTTGCAGCTCTGTGCACTGTCCACGAATTGACACAAGAAATAAAGAGTCATGAGTAAAGTTCTGAGTGTATCTCTGCAGAGTTTGTGCTTCCTCACCACTTCCATGACGTGAGCGCTCCACTGGGAGAGCAGCTGCATGCCCTGCAGGGCCAAGTCGAACAGCTTCCTGTACTCAGCGTCAGTCTTCTGGGCCTCCTGACGTCCTGATCCGGTCACCACCTACATGGACACAGATAAACACACTTTAACACACACTGAACACACACTGACATAAACTGCAGACTTGCACACAGTGCAGGTCAGTTCAGTAACTTAATGAAACAAACAGAGTGAAAAAAAAGGCTGTGATCCTTCAAATAACTTTCACATTCCCAACATTTCTGTGTGATTCTTATCCATGAGTCAGTCAGTAAACTTGCATCTGAATCACACAGAGCTAAAGATCCACAAAGGCGAGGACATCTTCTGTAAACCTTCTCACATTGCAGCCATATTTCTCAAATAAAAAAAGCTCTTTAATCCTATTTGTGAAGGAGATTGTCTGTCAAAACATCCAGGTGGCGCATGTTTTTAACAGGTTCATGTCTCAGGTAACAGTAAGCATGTAATGGTTTGATTCACTCTACACAGACAGTCTGACACCTCACTGATGGCTTATTTTCACTGCTATACCTGCCCGTCTCTCTGAGGCCCCATGGGAATCCGTACTCACCTCACTGTTGCTATAGCGAGCCAACTCGGATATGAAGCGCATGTGATCCTCGCGGATTTGAATCATCTGCTCACAGATGTTGTACTGAGGGCTGCTGGATATAGATGTGCAAGTCCACCTGCAGGGGAAGAGACAAAGGAGGGAAGCTGAGTGAGAAGATACAATGTTTACCTTTATTTCTACTCTAGTTTAGCACATTAACATCCTACTATTTACTAATTAGTACTAAATGCATGAACAGCTGACCCTGATTGGAGGTTATTAACCAAAAATTGAACAAAACTTAACATTTTAACCTTGTGATCGCAACAATAAAGTGATCTACAGAGTTTTTTCAATTCAATCTGAGGTCATGTGCAAATTTCATGATAAATTTAAATTGTTGATATGATTTCAGCCTGGAACAACAGAACAGACATGGGCTGCCAGTCTGGTAGCAATAACTCTGTGTAACTATAAACAGTATGAGTGCTCTGTTTTTAAAGACATAAAGAGCCTCAGGCGGGGAGAGGAGGTCGTAAAGAAGTGAGAATTTAACTAAAGCTAATTAAAGTACTGCTGGTTTTTGTTAATAAAGGGGATTTGTTGAAAATAAGACAAACAGAGAAAAACACCTGCTTCGCCTCTGAAGATCTGCTGACATCATGAGAACCAAGATCTCAGATAATCACTACTCTTATATCAGTAAATCAATACATTATCAATGCAGATAATGCTCTAAACAAGCAAAATCTCTTGATGACAAACGAGATGGTGCGATTTTTTTCCAGTTTGACGACTCGCAGGTCACATGAGGTTGAAAAACAGACAAGCAGGAAAACAGTCATTACTCTGACAGCAGTGACGACATTTACCCTCCACACACACACCACACATTTAATTTCATCCTTAAGTGTCAGTTTTACTGGGTAAACATTTTATCCGTCCATGACTCAGCTCACAGACTCATCCTGATCAGGAGAAAAGTGTGTTTTCATGTCTCACCTAGATTTGTTCTCTTCAAAGTGAGCGCTGGTCTTGATGTAGCGAGACAACTCGATCTGCATGTCACCAAACAAAGGGACCACCTGGAGTTGCTGTGAACAAGCAGGACACGGAGATGTGAATTATTCATAACACATTAAACAGTGAAAGCCCGAAGCAAAATCAAATCTCACTGAAAAGGTAAAATAACAAAAAGAGGGCTGCAAACAAACAAATGTGGAAAAATGATTTAATTTGCCAAAACAGACAAATCTCTGATGTACTGATTAAGTTTAAAAAATCTTTCAGTAATTTTATCTTTGTGGCAACAATAAGGTCAAAATACTTCACTTATGACTTTAGGTGACATTTTTTTAACTAATTCCTGACATTTTATTGACCACACAATTATGATTATAAAAGTAACCGTTTGGTTGCTCCCAAATTTTATATTTATATTCTATTTATTATTGATATTTACAGATTGATAATTTAAATTAAAAGAGGTATTTTTAGCCATTTTTTGTTTTCGGTCCTTGAAAACGTTGGAAAATGTAAATGATGCACATGAAGGCAGATTTTCTTTGACTTAGGATCTTCAGACATGTTTATAGACGTGTTTAACTTGATTTGTCAACAAGTACCAGGAGATACATTTAGTTAAACACAGTATTACTTAAAACTCAGAAATGCAGATTGTTTGAATAAAGAAGCCACTTAATCTGGAATAATGTCACATTTTCAAAGTCCTTTTCAAGGACAAATAAGAGGCAACACTTAGAGAGACATAAATGATTTTATAAAGTCACTTCAAGGCCACCAAACATTAGAAAAAAACCTGGAATTACTAAAGAATCTTATATAAAACACTACAGCTTGATATAAAATGTCCATTCCTCTATGTTACCACATACATGAACCTCCATACCTTGAAAAACTTGTCAATCTTGGTCAAGTTAATTCTCTTCTTTGCATCCAGCTTGTAGATGTTGCTGCTGTTTCCATCCATGAGGTACAAACCGAACCCCATCACCTAGCAGGTGGTTACATACAGGACGTCCATTACTGCCAACAACTTTCCAGTAAACTGTTTAAAGTGAGGTTTATCACAGAGGGGGTCGCGTGCTTCACTTACTTTAAGCAGCATGTGTTTCTCACTGGGCGTGAGGTACATCTTGTTCTCGTAGTAATCGACACACAGGTTGACGATGTCGGCCAGCAGCTCCTCGTATCCATTGATCACCTCCAGCTGCTGCTGCAAAGACTGGGACACGACACACGACAGAGGATTAAATATTAAACTGTAGAGCTGTTTATCATGCAGGAAATTAGCTCTTGACTTGGCTTTCCATGTTTCAATGCTCTTTATGTTTTCCTGACCTGAATTCACCTCAGAAATAAAAGCTTTGTCATGCAGATTCTGACGATCGCAGAGAAAAACAAACTCTGTGGCTTTTGGTAATCCCAGCAAATTTGAAAAAACTGAGTCTATGTGACCTGATCTTATTAAAAAGTTTTATTACTGTCTGTTTGTGCAATTTCTGATCATTATAATGTTTGGAAGTCAACATATTAAAAGTGTATTTTTGCAGATGAACAAAAGAACAACAAACACAACTGCTGAGCCTTTCAGGTCAAATTATTAACTCGTAACGATGCTGAATGAACAGTATGATGCACATTCGACCGACCTGAGTGATTTTGTTGTGGTTTGCCAGGAACATGGACAAGTTCTGAGACTCCTGGATGGATGCAGGCTCAGACATTTTCCGGAGGAACTGAGCAGCTCTGTGTGGCGGCAAGAAACAGATTTGGTTTTAATAAAAAAAAAAAAAAAATCACATCAAGCAGACATTAAGCAGCTTTTCAAACTGAGAGGGGCATTTCTTCAGACGGGAGAGGACGCAGAGACGGAGACATGAGGCGTTTTAACTCAGTTAAATCTATAAACACAGACATGATGTGTTTAATTTTAGAATTTTAAACCGATTAGAAATAATCGAGAAAAGACACACGTGTAATTCAAGAACTTGCCAGAAAATCAACGGATTTTCAAGTCATCTTAATTATCAAAATAATCCAGTGATTTTTGTCGTTACAAACATGGGAAGAACACAAACCACCAAGAGCTATTTTAGCTGAAATTTAACCAGCGCTGGTTGATATGAACAAAATCAAGTATCGGGATATTTTGACTTCATACCTCAACACTGATACTGCAATAAAATTGTTGGAATGACTATTGGTAGAAAAATTAATACAATAAGATTTCAAAATAAATAATCACCAGTAATGTGAACATGAAGACTGATTGGTTAAAGACAAATATTACAAGAGTTGGAATAATCTCGTAAATTCAGAAAATTACAAAAAAAAATAATTTAACTGTAATTGAATCTTCAAAACCAAAAAAAAAAAACACTTGTGCCACATCACAACCTAACCGATTCAAAATCTAAGAAAATATTTAGTTTCATATTGATGCAATATCAATAAATCACAAAGCTACTTTTACTGCGACAATTTGGCGAAATATTAACAAACAAAAACATAAAGAAAATTAGCGTAACACAGAACAACAGGAATGACAATTTTGTCATTGTTTCACAATTCAGATGTTTTAGTTATTAATCCATTAACATGGTCATTATATTCCTGAGCCACTGACTCTTTCTTCTGTCTGTTCACACACAGATATTTATCATCTTCCCTTTGTTAAAAAACCAGGAGAGTCAAACTTGTCTTAAGTCAAAGTAAAGAATCAGAGGTGGGATGTCAGACTTAAATAAAACTCAGTCAGGTTAAGAAAACAACATCAGACAGGCTTGTTATCATGGACGCTGAGTGATGCTGCCATCTAGTGGTTGTTGTGTTAATCAGGCGTGTGAATGCCTGTGACTCTGTGATGTTCCTGGTTACCGTTTGTAGGCGGAATGGTCGTTCTTGACGCTACATTTCATGTTCTTCAGCTCGTCCAGCACAGCGAACATGTTGATGAACTTCCCGAGTGTTAGCAGGTACGCCTCCGACACGAAGTCTTTCCTGCGCTCGGTGTGACACAGACGACGAACCTCTCCGCAGAAACGATCGATTGCTGTACGCTGGAAGACGAAGACAGAAAAGAATATTTTAGTTTTTCGTGACTTAGCCAGGCTACACCAGGATGAAGAATGTTAATTA
>JAPZDY010000021.1:23799400-23811473 GCA_029783645.1 Ctenochaetus hawaiiensis | reverse complement strand
GGAACTCACGGGAGGCTGGCCAAAATTGCGGAAAAGTCGCAGTGATTGGACAAAATTGCAAGGTCGCGCAGAATTCATGGAGATTGGTTGAATTTGCGTGAATTGTTGCGATTGCAACATCGTGAATTCCTGGAGGGACTGAATAAAGGACCATACAAGTGGTTTCGATCCTATGTGTGTACTTTCCAGCTGTTTTGTTTAGTTTTATTCCATTTGGCTGCTTTGGTTGCAACATTATTTTGTGTACTATTCATGTTATTAGTGACACCTGCGCTGTTTAAGTGTCTGCTTTAAACAAACAAAAAAGGTTTGCTTCATGACTTCTCACCCTGGTCGTGATGTAGTTGTGAAGGCTGTTGACAAAGTGCATCAGTTTGACCCTCAGCAGACACATCCGGTGAATCTGCTGATTCACAGACTCTTTGATCTTCAAGTCCTCGCCCAGAGCTCCCTCCAGTTTCTTAGTAACATCTGTGAAGTCTAACAGAAACAGAAACACAGTTCACATATTCGAAATGTTATGAGTTTATTACGCTTCAAGATTTCAAAGAGCCACCATAACTCATACCGCTGAATCGAAGTGTGTCCAAACTGTATTTAGCCCATTTGATCTGCAGCAGGAGGAGAAACACTTGGTTGTAGATCTTCTGACACTCAGAGCTGATTACAATATCAACAGGCCAGGGAACCTGTGGAGGGTAAAATACGTAAATATCAATATGGTAGCTTTAAAAAGGGACAAACAAAATGTAAAGAAATACATTCACATTGCTTACTTTGTAACTCAGAGTCAGCACTTCAAGATTATTCACAGGATGTTTTTTCCTTGCAGGGTCAATCGTCTCCAAGAAGACTGACAACCTTTAAAATATGATATGATGGAGTTAACATACTGACATCTTAATGATAAGCTAGGAAATTATCCTTGTAATTTTTACATCTTTTCTGATAAATACATGTAGTACCTGCTGCTGTCCTCAGGGTGGCACTGTCCGACTGCCTCCTGCAGCTGGACGTTGAGAAAAGAAGGCTGCTGCCAACTCTCCTTTTCCTGCACTTTGTCAAAAATGGCTGTGTAGAAGTCGTACATAGTGTCTCCAGCCTCCAGCAGGAAGTAGTTCCTCATGGCTTGGAGGTATTCCAGCAGCCTGCAGAGGCAGCGAGGGATTCAAATCATCCACATGCAGACGAAAAAACTGGAAAAGTCCTCACTAGAATAACCCCAAAAGTGATGCTTACTTGTAGTCTTTTTTCAGGGTTTTCATGAGGTTCCCGCAGCACTCGATGTACCTCCTCTCGATGTGGGGGTAGAGGCAGGAGCGCAGGGTGAGCTCAAACGTTTGGCAGGTGACGGACTGAGAGGAACGGTCCACAATGAAATCCCCTCCGGAGAAACACTCGTGGAAGTCACTCTGCTCCAAGTACAGCCTGAGAGGGAACACAGAACAGAGCTGCTTAAGATTTTTTGAATTTTTCTGGATTTAAAAACACAAATCTGGAACAACAAAAACATAATCCCTTCGAAATCTAATTATTTTTGGACGGTGCATTTGAGAGATTATAAAAGTAGCAGCTGCAAAAAAGGGGTTATATAACAATAGCTACAATTTTAATTCTTGTTTTTTCTGTTTACCTGGCGAAGTTGATGGCCAACAACGGATCATGGACGTCCTCAATCTCCAGGTGCTGCGCTATGATGGACTGCATCTTTATGAGGCTCCGCTTGGTCGCCTGTTGTTCAGTCACCGTGTCTGTGGGCGACTCCTCTCGGCTGCGCAGACGCGACTGCACCGACTCCAGAAACAGCGTGTACAAACTCTTCCTCTCTGCATCTGCAAAGTAACATTTTGATGTTGATCAAAAAGTAGTTTTTTACTGTTTGAGTAAACAGACCTGTAACTTAAAATACTTGAGGTGTGAAGAAACGCAAACTGACCTCTGGAGGATCTCTCAGCCTGTTCAGCGTCCTTGCAGTCCAGATTTTTGAGCAGCTGCATGGACTTCCCAGCCATGATGATCTGCTTGAGCACAGGTTTCAGGAAGGACACCATGGTGAGCTGCCTGTTGCTGGAGCCCTGATCCCCTCCTGAGCTCCCGCTGGCTGCGTCGTTCAGCTTCTCCTCATTCTCCACCGTCTCTGACACACTGTACAGTGTGTAGGTGGCGTACCAGAAGTCTCTGTGGTTCACCGGGACATCCTTGTTCCTGACCAAAAGAAAAAAAAAAAAATAGCCTATCAAATGTCTTTGTTAGTTATTTAAGTGTGGCCAACGAAATGATAGGTTTAATTGTCATCTTTTAGTCAAACAATATTTCTGCTTACCTCTGGATGATGAACTCCTTTGCAGGGTCAAACAGATGTCCATGAACAATCCATTCATCCACAATCTCCAGATACGGTCTGACCGTCTCCGTCCATAGAGAAAATAACAAGGCCACCTGGTGAGGGAAAAGAAGACGCACAGGAAGATCTCACATACAGGGTTTGTCCTTGTTAGGATCCACTGAATTCACTGAGCTCAACACTCAGGGAAAACTCACCGCTTGTTCCGAAGCTTCCCCCACGCTGTCGTACTCAATGATAGCTTTGTACAGGGTGTTGAGCAAGTGAGAGGCCCTCACAACATTCGGGGTCTCAGGGGGAACTTCGGCGACCCCGGTGCAGAAGACTTTGTGCAGCACTTTGATCTGTGCCAAATGAGGGCTGAGTCTTTCCAGAACTGCAGACAGGGTCACCGTCTCATCTGCAGGAGAGGACGACACATCAAACAGCAGCCGACATGAAACAGAGACCCCTCATGATCAAACCTTCCACCAAGCAGCAGGGACTAATGTTCAGTGTAACAACACTGTACGGAGCGCAGCATGTGGGTAGAAAACATGTTGTCACAATGTCATAATAGCTTACAGTGTATACAGAGATTTCCAGCATGTAAAAATAGAGCAACTTCCTGGAAAACAGAATTACTTTTTAAAGGTGACTTTGTACAGTTGACAGGTACGGGCGACATGTGTCATTCGACATAATGGCAGCTGGTATGAAGAACCTTGCAAACCTAAATGACAAACGTGACTGTCACATGTGGTAAGAAGTTATCTGTAAGTGGGTCTCTATTAACAGGCAGGAGTTAGCAGGACAGAAGCCCCCTGAAGCAAACAACATTAGCATTACAGAACAGTAAGAAAGAAATAAAATGAATTCCCTGACGTTTGCCTGCTGCAAAAGGGACAAAACCTTATTCTGAATGAATGAACAATTCATTCAAGAGCCATGAGCACACAGTTAACAATGTGAGCTATCTTGCATTAAAACAGGCATTTTTCCTCACCAGTTTAACTGCAAATAATCCGTCAACTTCTAAAAATCCAGCCCTCTGACAAGACGTTAGTACATGCTAATAAACTATCAGGCATCCAAAGCTAACAGGGAGGTTTCTCTGTTGGGATAGTAAATATTATCCTCCGTTATTTCTCTTAGTCAAGCAGTTTATAACACAAACAAGTTCTGGTTTATTCTCTAATCCCTCATGTGTGCGCATATCAAATCCATATTGCTTTCAAACTTAACAATATGACAATACATTCATTTATAGTAGGGTATTAATAACAGACACGATCACGTTTTTTATCTTTGGTTATGCTGCAACCTAAACCGTCCCATTTCACCTCTGAAACTTTTCAGTTTTCTGGTATTTCAGCTGTTAGTCAGTTTTTTGGTTGCTCTATTTTCATAAAAGCATTTATACTTGGAGTGTATTCAAATGTTTAAGATTCTATGCACCATGTGACCGTTGTTTCAACTAGTTTTACAGTATCAGCAGTAACATGCAAACTAATGGTGGTGTGTAATGGATTAATGTGGAGTTCCATTATTGTTTTTAGAGTTACCCAACCATTTCAATCCCCTTAACATTGAAACTTGCACTTGCCATTGCATATGAGCTCTCGCTCAATTGTGGTCAGCTCCTCTTTGAAGCCAGTAAAGTACTTGTTGAGTGCCCACACAAAGGCCTGGTAGGTCCTGAAGGGAGGCTCAGAGCCTTTCTTTGAGCTGTAGGAGGAACTGGAGCCTGGTGGGCAAGGCTCCGAGCTGTATCCCGTCACCTCGTCTATGAACCTCTGCAGCCTGAACACGGCCTGCCCATACACAGCAATGTGCTCCAGTACAGAGCGCAGACAGTTCTGCAGCACAGACAGAGAAAAGAGCGTGTTTCCTACAACAGAAAGACGATGCATTTATTGAAATACAACAAAAAGACATTTCCAGGCTTTTAACTTACGCTGGTCAGATGTGTTACAACTACGTTGTTCCTTACTGACACTTTCCCATCATGCTGCTGGAATATAAAGTGTTTCTTAACCCCAGAGAGAAGCCTGCAACATAACAGTCAGAGATATAACAAATATAACGTGTGATTAAGTAGAAGATCTCTGTAAGTTTGTACAATAAGCACAGTCACACACCATAGCATCATGACATCTTACCACAGTGTCTCCCGTATTACTTGAGTCTCTGTAACAAAGGCCTTTTCTTCTGGCAGATACAACGGATCAGTGTTGTACAAGTGTTGATCCCTAAGAAGAGAAACTCAGAGTAAACACCTCAAATCATTTCAACTCACAAATACCACAAAGTGAACTTCTGTTTTTTTTCCAAACAGTCTATTTTTAAATGATCCACTGACATACAGACGCAATATTAGCTTTGACCCATCTCTCTGTATTCTAATATTTTTGAGTTTGTAATTTAATGCAACTGTCAAACTTATACAAAGAAAAACACCATTGAAAGTAAAAATGGCAGAAACTCAACATACTCAACAATCTGTTCATAACACGGTTGCTAAGTGTAAATAATCAACAAAAGAATCTACACTACGATCTAAAGTTAAGTCCTATAGAATAGTTTGGAGTCTTACCACACATTAAGCAAGTTGGAGTGTAAATGTAAGCTGTGAGGGAATCGAGGGGCATGAGCCACCCAGTACGGTGTCACTATATGTTGTTCCAGCCAGGCCCGGGCATCAGGCTCACCCACTGGAAATACACAAACTGGGATTATTCAGATATACTGATGCTTCTCATTATCTATTGCACAATATTCCATAATCATTAAGGCTTTTATACTCAATCATTTTCATGTTATTGAGCTATGTGATCAATTAGCACCTGTCCATGTAACTGGGACTGCCTTGCTGTCATTGTCCTGGTCCTCCTGGGGCGTTCTGTCCAACTGGATCCCAGAGTCTTCCCTGCTAATTGGCTGCTGGCTGTCATCGTCCTCACTTTCCTCTTCAGACCACTCCTATAAAATAGTAAAATTGATTTCGGCTGGGTTGTCTACTTTACTGTATATTTACAGCTTCTACACACTGATGTTATACCCAAACTAGTGTGTCAGATGATGCTGAGATAAGGTAGGTTTAGTTATGACCAACTCACGGGGGTATCTGGGTAGGGTCCATTGTCAATGTCCTCACCCTCCATCAGATAACTTGCCCAGTCAAAGTTGTCTTCCTGTTCTGCTGACACAAGATGAAGCAGAAATGATTAACATGGATGTGTTAGTGTCCGTTTTCAATTATAAAAGAGGCCTCATAGTAGTAAAACACCAACCCACCTGCTTCCTTTACCCTGGGTCTCTCAGTAAAGTCTGTGTTGGAGGGGGATCCAGATAAACAGAGCAGCAGTGATAGTACACTGAAGTGTACATCAGTCTGCAAAAAGACAGAGAAAACATCTATGGTCACTTACGGTGATACTATGGCCCTGAGGAAAAACAGACCAGGGAGGAAGGAATCTGTGGACAATGTTAGATCCTAGATCTTCATCGATAAAATAATTATCTGATTATGTCTGTGCCATACCTTTGTTCCATCTGTATTAGGTAAAGGTGAGTTCAGGAACTCTTCAGTCAGCCTCATCCAGCTTCCTGCCTTACTCAAGTCTGAATGGACCATAAGCTTTTCATAGATTCTGGAAAACAAAGCAAGTTATAAAGGCATGATTGTCATTAAATAAAAACCCAGAGCCTAATACATGGGTAAGGGAAAAAAAGAATTCCCTTAATACCAAAATCAATGGGCATTAAGAAGCTTCTTAAGTTTATTTTAAGAAAAAAAAAGAACATCCATGTACCGATTTTATTTAAAGTAGGCATATTTAGCTATTTAAAACGTTATTAGGCTCCTTGTCATCATTAAAAAAATCATGAATATTATTGAAAGCATCGGTTTCAAGCGTTTGAATGAAGTATCTAACATCTCAAAGGGTATTGGTATGCAACACGTTGCCACTAGCAACGCAAATGACTGATTTATTATAACGTTATTGGAAAAATAAAACACTTACTCACCCACTTATACTGCGTTGGACTTTGTGGCTGTCAACGTCCAAGTAGCGATGAAACCTGTGAAGAAACGAGTCTACTACTGTTAATGTGCATCACTGTTTACGGCTAACGTTAAGGGTTAGCAGCTAACAAGCTAGCTTCTATCCTGTCAATGGCTAAATTACCTGAAATTAGACCAGGCAAACTTTAAAGCCAGCTGAAAGTTCTGGTCCTCCTCATCCTCGATGCCGCTGATGCATCTTATCAGCTTCTTGGTTTCCTTTTCTGTCTCCTTTTCGAAGGTGCTCCAGTGTGCCATGTTGATGTTGACAGTGCTGCCCAGGTTAGCTTCAAGATACAGGCATCTACATGTAGCTAGCCATCTATCCGGTTTTCTGCTTGCGTCTGAATTTGCAAGCTTAAGTGCTATCACGAACAATTAACTCTTGCTGAATGGTGCCATTTAATGCAGAGGCACGACAGCTTCGGCGAACGGCATTTCTTCCTTGATGCTCTCGGTACCGCGCAGAGTTCGCCTCTCACAACAAACGAGGGAAAGTGCGCATGCGCAATAAGAAACTCAAGCTAAAATGAATGTGCGGGTTTTGTTTAAGCTAATAGCTACACGTTTATGTTTAATTAAGTGGATTCGGGCAGCTGAAACCTCAAACAAATAAATAACCGACTAAATTCAGTGGCCAGTGTAATAAGATCAAGTTCTCCCTAATCTCCCATAATTCATTGCGTTCGAGTAACCCGTTGAACCCTCTTCACTTCAAGGCTCTTTGGTGTCTCTCACGTAACCGCCCTCCCGCGTCCTGTATATTTTGTTTAACGGTTTTTAGAAATAATTTTTTTAAAAATCGTTTTTTTCTATATATTTCAAAAAATACTTTGCCGTCAAGAAATTATATGTAATATAAAATGAAAAATAATATGCTATTTTGTCTTTAAATGGGCGTGGTTAATACCCCTCCATCCACACACGCACACACTCACTCACACACACACACACACACAGACAGACAGACACACACTCCCTCCCTCCTCGCGCACACACACATAACTTTACTGTAGCGAGCTCGAGCTCACAAAGCGCCGTACCGTCCTCTCAGAGAAAGAAGCTAGCCAGCCCCCTCCCGGCGAAAGGAAATGAAGAGGAGGCTACATAAGAAATACTTGATTTTGATCCTGGCATATTCAGGTTTACTTCTGCTAATCCCGTACGTGTTAGATTACCGGGATAAATCCGTTCAACACGGGAGACATGGATTGCCGCAGCAACAGTCCAGATGCCCAGATTTGGAGAACACGGTGGCTCTGTTATGGGATAACGGTTACAACGGCAGCGACGCGACGGAGCACGCCGTCAACCGGAGCCAGTCTCGGATACACATCTACTTACACGCCACCTGGAGGACCGGCTCCTCGTTCCTGGGGGAGTTGTTCAACCAGCACCCCGATGTTTTTTACCTGTACGAGCCGATGTGGCACATATGGCAGGCTCTGTACCCGGGGGATGCGGGCAGTCTGCAGGGCTCGGTGCGGGACATGATGAACGCCCTGTACCGCTGCGACTTCTCGGTGCTCAAACTTTACGCCGGCTCGCAAAACATCACCACGTCGTTCATCTTCGGCTGGAAAATGAACAAGGTGATCTGCTCGGAGCCGCTTTGCAGTGCGCACAAGCGGCACGAAATCGGGCTGGTGAAGGAGGACCAGTGCGCCAAGTGCCAAAAGCGGGACATCAGGGAGCTGGAGAGGGAGTGTAAGAAGTACCCGGTGATGGTGATCAAAGGAGTCCGCGTTCTGGACCTGAGCACGCTGGTCCCTTTGATGAAGGACCCGGCGATAAACCTCCAGATAATCCAGCTCTTCAGAGACCCGAGGGCGGTGCACAACTCCCGCCTTAAGTCCAAGCAGGCCCTGGTGAAGGAGAGCATACAGGTGCTGAGGAGCAAGAAGCAGAACGACAAATACAAGCGGCTGCTGGTGCCGAGCAGCAAGGTGAACCGGGCGGAGAGTTACGTCTCCAGCGCCATGGAGCTCATCTGCGACAACTGGCTCAGTGACATGATGCTGGCGATGAACGCGCCGCCGTGGTTGAGGAGGAACTACCTCCGCATCCGCTACGAGGACCTGGTCCTCCACCCCATGGAGGAGCTCCAGAGGCTCTTCCGCTTCTCCAACCTCTCCACGTCCCCGGCTCTGGAGAAGTTTGCGCTGAACATGACGCACGGTCAGGGGTACTCATCGGACAGGCCGTTCTTGATATCATCCAGGGATGCAAAGGAGGCCATATACGCCTGGAGGGAGCGACTCAACGTTGAGCAGATAAACCAGGTGGAGGCCTACTGCAGCGAGGTGATGAGGCATTTGGGTTACCAGAAGAACAGCGTGGACAAAACAACATGAGGATGTGGGGAGAGGAAGCGATGGGTAAAGGTATGGTGAGATAACAGAGGTGTGTGTTCATTTTTATGAGTGTGTGAGGGTTGAAATAAGCAGTGTGTGTGTTTGATGTGTGAAAAAAGTGCACGCATTCATCATGGTTCAAAGCTTCATGTAAACATCAACAACAGGAAGTCGGTGGTTTCAGACTCCTGATCTGCTGCTCTGCTGCTCACTGTGGCTGGACCCTGACCCGTGACCTTTTTGCTGAAGCAAGGCAAATTGAAAACAGAGCCTGTATGTGACGATAAACAGAAGAAAACACATTTTCACTAACTTGACACTGCATGCATGAACAGAAAACAGGAACTGATCTGATGCATTTGAGGCCACTTTCCAAGAAACATATGTTTTGTGAATTGTTACTTCACAGTCATATTTGACCTTCACTGTGCAGATTGATGTGCTCAGCATGCAGAACTCGACACTGGAGGTTTTCTCTTTCTTTAATCTCCTGAAAGGGGAAAGTTTCTCTTTGAGAGAGCATGATTTTGTGACAGCACAAGATTTTTGAGGCCAACATACAACTTTCACAAACATGATACAGAAACCCAAAGCCTCCTGTGCATATCTGCTGCCACCAAACATTTTTTTAACAAGGCAGAGCAAGAACAAGATTTTTAAAGTCATCTTTAAAGAAGCATATTTTCATGAGACATAAAACATGTCTGGAGTGGGCCTTTTGTATGATTAAATAAGATTTTGCTTGAAAAATACAGTTCTGAACAGTTTTAAATGAAATCCACTTGTTGATTTTGAGGATTTTTAATTGCTCTCACACTTCCTTTTTTTCCTATTAACTGTATTTTTCATAAAATGATTGAATTTTGTACATAACACTAATGAGCTATGAGCACGTCACAGTGCTGCTTTGGCTTTGACCTTTCCCTTTTAGTTTTCTTGCAAGAAGTTTAATCTAATTTGATTTGCAGAGCAGAAACAAGATGTCTTGTAATTTAATCTGATTTTGATAAACATGGTCATTCCAGCACTCGTATTTTAACACAAGCGACACCAGTTTTAACAGATTTTTATCTCTATCTGAGTGAGACGGTCAGAAATATTTCCCCCTCCTTGCTGACCGACTGATCTGCTGTACAATAGAGGCTTCATTGTTTTCTCCCTGGCATTGCCGGGTCCTCTCATGGATTCATGGATGGCGGGGGGGCTGGCAGCGAGTCCCTGGGCCTCAGACTCTGCTGTCAAGAAGGGGATCATTGTGTACGGCTGTCCGTGATGGGATAGAGCTCCCATGGTTACCACCAGCCTGTCACCGCCAGCTCTCACAAGCAGACCCTTTAGAGCGGGGCGGCCTGCAAGCCGTCATCATGGGGCAAAAACAGGGTGGGAGTCAGTGGGTGCCCCTTATCGCACCACCACCTCCACCCTGATGCTAGCACTGATGGAGCCATTCATTAGGGGGTCGTGAGCATCATTAATCCTGCTGGAAGTGTTTGTGGTCCTTATGCTCTGTAGCTGTTTCAGGGCACAGTTGTGTCAGAACTGGAGGGTTTTATTTTAATCTTCAGCTTCTCGTTTCTCTCACAGGGGCCTGGTATTCGAGGCTGAGGGCAAAAGGTGGGATAACAAAACAAGCTGCTGGAATGTGGTCCACTGAGAGCTCACAAGCACGGCTCTGAGGTTGTTTTCCTTCGGCCGAGCCAGGTCGGCGAACTGCAGAAAAATCCAAGCGGAGAAAGCAGCCAATCACAGACGGATGAATTTGACACGGGGGAGACACGGGCAGCTTATGTTTTGTAGCGTTACCTGTTTGATACCAGCAGGGTCTGCGCACAAAGAGAGAATGTGGGAGTGGACATAAACAAGAAGAGAGAGACGAGGCAGGTTCGTGCCGCCGTCGAACTGGCCTGCCTCTTTCCTTCTGTCCTTTTAGTAGCACTAATCCCTGCGCAAATCCCCTGCAGGCGAAGGCCATAAAAAGCTCCGAGATGGGTTCTTCCCTGGAGCTGACTGCCAGGATCCAGAGCGGCAGCGTCGGGTTCACCTGCACAACTTATCCGTCCAGCCTATCACTAAATCATGGAAGTAACCTCGAACAGTACTGATATTTAACTGCAGTTGGCTCACTAACAATGCAAATGTAGATGCTTTGAAAGAAGAAACTGCAGTATTTTCTGGAAAAAAAAAAGAGGCCTGACTGAGGAACAATTGTTCCACCCCCGGCCCCTCAGGAATCCAGACAGCTGCAGCCGCCCCACTGACAAAACACTCACATGGGTGTGAAATTTTCTAATATCCCAAGGACGTGTCTTGGAGAGCTGCCTCTGCCCTCCGCCAATGAACTATTTAGCAAGTGTTCTCAGACTCAACAGACGGTACGATTCACTTTGTGTACTATTCTTACTGTTTTTAGTTTTTGTCTGAAATATTGTAAAAATGCTGTGGAACCCCTCCCGGTCGTGGATGTTGTGTTGAGGAGGGGTAAGAAGTTCAGCAGCATCCACGTGTTCAACTTTAGAAGTTGGTTCTGTAATAATTGTTGTGATTGAAATGCTTGAAGAAGTTCTCGTCATAAAAAAAAGAAATAACTTTAAGACTATTTAAACTGACTTCAATAAAGAGTTAGTAAAAAAAAAACTAGAGAAGCTTCCCCTCAAGAAAACGCATGATTGCTGTGCACGTTTGCATGATTAACAGATGATCTTATAACTACGAGATGACTGATTAACCAAAAAATACTGGCTGGGTTGTAGATTCAACGAGCTCAGTTGCCTGAAGGAAATTATAGCTTGGTGATTTCCTGCAAACCACAGATTTGTTGATCTTATCGAGGTTTCAACAATACATAACTAAAGGACACAGTCCAGATTAAATATCAGCCTGTGAGAGCTGACCTTTTCTCATCCGGAGGTTCGAGGGGATGAAGCTACACCATGGTCGAGGAGCAGAAGGCTGATCATTTTTTTTTAATGCCACGTTAAGTTTAAGACTTTTAATCTGGTAATTTTAGCACCTTTTTGGAGATTTTCCAGCTGTATTTGTGGCGGTAAAACCACATATTTTAAGTCAAAACATGATCTTCTCTGAACCCTAACCAAGTGGGTTTTGTGCCAAAACTTGACAAGACTTTAACCACAACCAGTCACAACATTAAACTGACAACTGAAACACAAAGAAATGTAAAATTTCGGTCTAAAACATATCAACTGTTTGCAGAAACGTTTAATGTTAACCAGTCCCTCCAGGATTTCGCAGGCGTTTTTCAAGATTGTTGCGGCCTAAAATGCCTGAATTCGCGGCAGCTTTTCCAAAAAATTGCGATGTAAGTTG
>JAPZDY010000021.1:23786441-23799300 GCA_029783645.1 Ctenochaetus hawaiiensis | reverse complement strand
TTAACACTAATTCAGACATTTGGGTTGCAACTTTAAACCACATCTGTATCAGCTTTAATGTGTTGTGGTATTTAACATCTGCACATGGATCATGATGTTCCCGCTCACAGTGGTCCAGAGAGGGTTGGTCAATATTTTGAAATTTGAACAGAGTTGAATTCTAAATATAGTGAATCCAACTGGGCTTCCACAGATAATGATTCATTTTGATAATCATATTAACTCATAAACTGCACATCTCATCATAATTAGCTTATGAGCGTTGATCAGATTAGGCCTGTATAGAGTTGGATGCAACATGTAACCTGTAATTTGTGTATCTCACCATAATGAAGTTATGTAGGGTGCAATGGACGGAGTTTGCACTGTAACTCATAACTCGTGAATTACATTTTAAGTATTGAGTTAGGCGTTATATATGATTATTACAAGTAGGCAGTTTTTGATTTACAGGCGAGCATTAAAAAAAGGCACAGAAGGGGCAAGAATGCAACCTTCTTTTCAAGATCTCTTCTTAAAAACTTAAAACAGCTCGTAATTCAATGATTTTTATTAACATGTGTACATGCAAACCATGGCAAGTAGAACCAGGCAGCCAGTTGCTACTACAACAGGTGCACATATTGACGATTGAGCTACATCTCATATTTCTCAGGTACGGAGAGCATGTAAATATAGCCAGCAAGACAACTGACAGCACAACAGTCTGGAGATAAGAGTGCACATGAAGGTTAAAGAGTCCCACGAGTGTCCTCTGCTTGAGGTAAAGTGCCGAACCCTGCTCGTTTTGCCAACAGCCACTAATTAAGTCGACCATGATGTCACTGTCCCTAAAGTTCTCCCACATCTGTAAGAAAAACTATCCAGTCACTTCGTCCCTAAACATGTCGACAAGTAAACATTCTTGTTCAGTCTTTTTTCTGCACTTACGTAAGTCGTCACAGCAGGAACTGTCGGGAAAATCTCAACAGAAATGATCACAAATCACAGTTTTGCACATTTTCGGACACAACATATCTGCTGTAGGCCTACACTGTATGTAAAAGGATTATTTGGATGCTGTGTAACTTTTCTTTTACTGACAATTTTGAGCATCAGTCCAAGTGACAGACTTGATTTGTTCAGATAAAATGGCAAATGAGTGATTATTAATGCCCTAGATTCAGACTGTGAGAGGAGATGTTCGACAGAGAGCACGACATAATGTTCCTTCTCACTCCAGAGAGAATTTTAAACGACCCACAGTGTATACTACTTGGCAACAGCTTACATAACTAGATTCATTTCCTCTCGGAAGTCCACAGTGAGCCACAAAACTTGTGCAGGGCTTCTGCCTCGTGCAAAATCCTCACACACACCTTAGAAATTCGAGCCTCTCTCGTGTGCTCTCGTATGTACAGGAATTAAATGCAGCAGCCGCTTTGTGCAGAGGCGGGAGAAACAGAAGCTGACATGTGCCGTGTGGTGAATCTAAAGCAGAGAGCGGTTCAGAGGTCTCGGCATGGCAAAGGAAACACAAAATGCGTCAGGCTTTGAAAAAAAGACACAACAAAAAAAACTCTTTCTACTTCAAGAGAGAGTAAAAACACTTGAGCACAACTCCGTGACTTCAAACTAGTCTGCCAGGTGATATGCTTTTATTTACATTGATTGGATATATGCTTGGTATAACATCTTAAGGAAGAAAAATATGGAAATTAGCTAATATTTCCTCTTATGATCACGTTGTGCAGAAGGACTTCCTTGAGGTTTAAAAACAGAGGAGAAATGTGGTTATAATGTGACCAAAAGAGGAACTGATGCTCCCTAAACGACAAACATTTCTTTAGTTCACACTGACTGATGCAAATCAATCTGTAGGAAGTCAATACAGTTCAATGGTATGTTGTGGAAAATGTCAGCCAGCTGAGACTAATGCAGGCAGCTTAAATTGGAAGCTCAAAGTCCCTGATTTATATATCGAGGATCTGCATGTTCAGTTTTTTTCATTGAGTGCAGTTTAAAGCCAGTTTTCTCATCTCAAACTGTTGGTGTTGCTTTTAAGAACTGGACCACAGAAGAAATGATGTCATTCAGTGTACTGTAAGCCAAAAACGGGTGTAAACACAAGAATCAAACGTTGAGACGTAGTCCTTTAAATTGTTCTGTGAAAGAGAACGTCATGTTCTCGGTTTTATCGGTACACTGCATTTTCAGATAAAAAAGGGGGCTTTCTTGTAATCAAAGACCAGTCCTTATGTAAGCATTATTTATGTGCAGTGACTGTGTATGTTAAGTATTATAGCCTGGTAAAAAAAGACGACCATGTCTCTTATACGTCTTTTTCCCATTCATGGTAGTTGTACAGGGTAAATTTCTATATGAACCGGAGTAAAGTAATGCATAATTAAAGACACGGCCTCTTTACGTGACAGCAGCAGCTGTGACCACCACACAGCCACTCCTCTCGTTAAATGTGGTCACTTATGGCGATTTAAAAACGCCTACACACTACCAAACGCAGTGGGGTTTACCTGCCGGTGATGGGATTACTTAGCAAGGTGTGAACTCATTTGGCAAGAGCTTGAGCGAACATAGAAGACTTAAGGTCAAAGTTGTTGAGTAAATCTTTTTTAACGCTTAAGGTTGTAAAACTACGTCACAGCCTTTTTTTTTTATGCTGAGTTGCATTTGCTCTTGCACAGATTCAATGCAACCTATGCAAACAGTGTGTCATAGCACTTGCTTAATATTGCATAAATGCTGAGCTGAAACAATTAGTCAATTACTTAATTTGTCAATGGACAAAACATTTTTGATTTTTTTTTTTTTTTCAAACACTTATTGGTTCAAACTTGTCAAGTATTAAGATTCACTGCTGTTGTTTCTTTTACATAAAGCTAAACTATTGATTGGAATAAGCAGGAAATTGAAATTAAAGCAAAATGTTTTCACACTTCTATATTTTTTATAGACTGACTCATCAATTAAGAATAAAAATCACCAAAAGAACTGATCAATGATGAAATTAATTGTGGCTCAACGTAAGTAATTGCATCTGAGATATGAAATATCTCTAAAATCAGTGGATAATATAAATCTATTGTAAAGGATCCAAAATGATGATGCCCGTCTTTTATTGTTGTAGTGCTAAAATTGCTTGTTGACCTTTTTAAAATGTACATTTCATGTCAGATTTTAAAATTATGTAAAATCAGCATCATCTCAGAGAAACAATCCAAACATTTCTCTTCTTTTTTCATGCTATTTTTTGGGAAAACCAGCTCAGCAAACAGGACAAAATCCAGACCACATCAAAA
This sequence comes from Ctenochaetus hawaiiensis, assembly GCA_029783645.1. NCBI lineage: Eukaryota > Metazoa > Chordata > Actinopteri > Acanthuriformes > Acanthuridae > Ctenochaetus > Ctenochaetus hawaiiensis. Next base: position 23,796,001 of record JAPZDY010000021.1, on the reverse strand, counting down.
AAAAAAAAAACCCCAAAGATACGCAGGTGTTATTAGTAACAGTCACAGGATGAAATGCACTGAAAGAAGCACTAAAGAGGAACAAAGCTCTGCATTGTAGCTATTTACATGCTCACATTCTTCACCCCTGTTACTTCACCCATGACGGGCCTCGGCGGCTGAAGGGGGGGTAACTCATTCGCTGTCCCTCTCTGTGCTCCTCACATGTCACAGTCTCCTCCACACAGATGCTTTTTGTGTGTGTGTGAAACAGCCTCACAAACATACTCATCTATTAGCAGCTTCAGATGAATGGTGCACATTTACCAGAGAACTCTTTTTTTTTTTTTCCACTTATGAACTTTGAAGTTTTAAGTTTGTAGCCTCATCTTGATTATAAAGAAGCCACTTTGTATTTTTTTTTCTTCAGTGCTTACTGGTTTAAAGACAAACTGGTCAGATCACATGATACCAGAAAGGGCTACTGGGCATTTTTTCATTTTTGCACTTTCTTTTTCACTCCAGCTGAACAAACACAGTGTCCATTGTTCCAAAAAGTGCAGAATAAATCTCTCATAAGCATTTTCTGTCCTCATATCCTGCATTAAAGGTTTATGCAGAGGTGATGATCAGTAAAAACTGAACCACAGTAAAAGAGTATGGAGAGTATATCTCCTGGAGAATAATCCAGCGCTGTAATGAGGATGAAATGCTCCTTGAGTCCTGCTGGCGGGCCGGGAGGGAGCTCAGAGTCACTGTGAACCCTCCCCTCTTGTCTGCTCCCATATCTCCACTCTGTCTTATCTTAAAAGGACTGGACGCTCTGCCTGCAGGGTGTGGAGAGAGCTGGGGGTGACACGATCTCGGGGTCGGGTCAGGGAGGTTTTTGACAGTGCAGGCAAAAGAAAGGAGGGGTCAGACGTTATCCTCGATGGGGAAAACCAGGCGCGTGCCGCGGCTCAGCAGCTCCTGCTCGCGGGAGTCCAGCTCACGCTCCAGCGCCTCCTCCGAGGTGCTGCCGCTCCTTTTGCCGTTAGCGCTCCAGGTGGACCCTCCGGCTGCGTCTGCGCCACCGCCGGACGCTCCGTTGGCAGTGATGGCGGTGTCACCGAACATGAAGGTCAGGTCTCCGTCATTGTGGAGGATGTCGGAGTCGTGATCCCTCAGTTGCTCCTGGTTCTGAAGATACATCCACAGGGAAACATGAGGGGAAGGATGGAGAACATGTGGGTGACACACACACACACACAGGTGGGCGACACAGAGTGGGTGCATGTGGTGTGAACAGGTGAACAGACTGACATTAACAGTGCAAAGGCTCATAAGGGACACTATGGATTCACAAAAGAAAAGGAGGAGATGTTCACTGAGTGGCCTGTGCTGCTGCAGCAACGGCATCAAAATGAAGTAAACACAAAACAAACAAAGCACAGGAAACCACAGGCCGCAAAATAACACAAAAAACATCCAGGAGGAACTAGTTTACGTGCTGACACTAGTAAAATGAACTTGTTTGAATTATAAGAAAAGTGAAAAACCCTGTTTTAAAGCACGTATTGCATTCTGGGTAAAAAATAGATGGCTGTAAAACTGAAGCATGAGGTTCTCACAGCTCTAATTGACTGACTGACAATCGATAGTTCATGTCCGCAGGGCGAAAAGGATGAGTTAACACGGGGGTCAGCAGGGATTACTCAGATGAAGGGATGAAAAAAGAAAAGAGATTACATAACAGTCTCTCTAACAATTAACTGAGTGGAACAAAACTCCTAATAAATTCATCAGGCACTTTATGTAGAACAAAAGGGAAGACCGCTGTCTAATTAAAATAGTGACAACACTATTATAAGAAGTGAAAATAAATACATTAAGATTTATTTTAAATAAATATAAAGAAGCAAATGTAAAGAAATGTAATGACTTAAAGACGAGATAGGAAGGCAGAATACAGTCATCACTATTTGCATCTATAAGAAAATAAGCTTTAAAAGAAGATTTAAAGGATAAGTTTATTAAATTTCTTTATTTTTATTATGAAAAAAATTATAAAACATCAACGAATTGATTCTGGTGCCATCAATAATTAAAAATCATATTATTCAAGCAGTATCCTTATTTACATTCATTTAGGGTGTCTTATCTGTATTGCTGTATCTCATTTTTGGGGTTTTTTTATTTATTAAAATACACAATACAACTAAATTTGTACAATTTCAAGAAACCCAAGTGTCTTGTGAAGCGACTTATCTTAAAATGTATAATCTACAGCCATTTCTTTAACTTTTACAAAACTTTTAGGCACATTTTGAGGTCAATTTGGGACCAAAATAGTCCTGTATGTAGAGCCTTTCTCTCTCTCCCTATTTTGAAATATCCATAACCAAAGAGGAATCAGAGGAGGAGCTTTATTTAATCCAGTCTCTCCCCACTTGGCAACACAGAGGCCTGGACGGTCCCGATTATACAAACAACCACCTAAATTCATGGCTTGTCTGGCCGGCAGCCTCACTCTGGCAAACCAGCGGCAGTAAACCAGGAGAGGAAAACATTTCTGGATGCAGAGCTGAACTAAACTCTCAGAGAATTAAATTTAAATGATAGACTTCGTCTACTTTGTAGTAAAGAAATGCAGCTTAGAATTTATAACTCAACTGTGACGGGGCCTTTAGGTTACTGAAAAAAGGATAGTATGATGGCCAAGAGTCCCCACATGAAAGTATTTCAAATGAAATGAAAGAAAGAATTTTCCAGAGTGAATCCGAATGTGACCGTCCGGTCAATGACTGTTTCTGTGTTTAAAATATTGGAGCACAGCGTCTTTCAGAACAGTGATTATCATTGAGATGGTGCTGAAAAAGACCTTTTGTGCCTTTTGAATGCAAAGGGGCTTTTTGACTGTTCATTTTCTCTGTGCTTTGTTTGTTTACTGGCAGGCACTGAGAATACTTTGACAGTACTACAATTCTCCTGAGCAAAAAAACCCTTCGGTATTCACAAAGAGCCTTTCTAAGGAACCGGGATCAGGTTTGAACAAAGAAAAGGAACAAAAAACTACCACCTTTAAGTGATGTCACAGTAATGCTTGGATTATAACTAAAAGAAAAAAATCAACCCCTTTAATTTTAGCAGCTACAAAACATATTTTCAACAGCTAGTAGGTGTTTTTAATATAATCGCCTGTAGAAAAGTGTAACTTTCTCTTAAGGGGAAGAAGCATAAATTTGAAATTGTAAATCTAAATAAACAAGATGCCGAATACGTTTTTTTCAACAAGCTAGCTAACAACAAGCTAGCCAGAATCAAGCGTAGTTTCAGGCTGTGTGATAGTTGGTTTAGCTAGCTAACTGTCCGAGAGTTCAAGATGAATCATCATAAATATTTTTACTAGGAACAATGAGAGATACTGATACTTTGGCACACATCAAACACTAAATAAGAGATAAATGTCAATTATTTACTTTTCTTTTAGAGTTCAGTGAGCAGTTTGATACTACTCTGATGTCTTTATGTCACATATGAAGCCTGTAGCCGGTTAGCTTAGCTTGGCATAGAGACTCAAAAGTGAGTGAAACTGCTAGTTTAGCTCAGTCTAAAGGTAAGAAGATCCACCAAGTTTTTTTGCTTTTTTGCATTAAATATATCAACACACCGTTACATATTAGTAAATACCCTTTATATACATGGTAGGCACTCAAAAGAAGCAGGCTAGCTGTTTCTCCCTGTTTCCAGTCACTGTGCTAAGCTAAATTAAGCTAAGATAAGCTGTAATGTCATATTTAACAGACATTTAAACAGCATGATCTTCCCAACTAACTCTTAATAAGATAGTGAATAAATCTGTTTCCCCAAAATTTCCAACTATTGTTTCAAAGCGTCCGACTGTGAATAGTTTCTCTTCTGTTTCCACATTATGAACATTCATTTTTCACAGGTCACTGGCTTTGTAGGAGTGTCATTGTGTATTTGCTGCGGGCATATTGTTTTTTTTTTGTGCATGTGGACACTCACCTCATATGCCTGGGGGCTGGTGAGGCAGCTCGCCAGTGGTCCACAGTAGGCAGGCAAGGTGGAGGTGAGAGGAGGACCGCTGTGTGTCAAAATAGGCTTAAGGTAACTGGAAAGTTATTAAGGAAAATTACCTGAAGAGCTCAACAATTATTATCAGTGAGCAATGACTTTTGGAATGGATTATACTTAATACAAATGTATTCCCATATCTGTACCACGTTACAATATTGCATCCTTGCAAAGTGTTTAAAGAAGTGATTAATGCCCTTACTAGAAGTTAATAATTATATAGATTATATAGATCAGATATAAGCCGCTAATAAGAAATTCTGCTTTGCTAGGCTATAGTAACTTCTCCACAACCTGGCAACCTAAAACCAAGACCAGAAGTCCAGTGTGATGCTTGCTCTTTTATTAAGTCTGCACTAAATGTTAATAAACTGTTTAAGAATGGATTTTGGTCCAGATGTTCTGCAGCCTTTAAGAGGTGGAGCACTTCATCAATGGACCTTCCTGAAGAATGAAAGATACAAAATCAAACAGAGGAGGATTTTCCTCAACCTGGCAACCCAAAAGTTTCTTTTTTTAAAAAGCTTATACTGATCTAAGAATGAGAGAAAGTACTTGTACAGAAAGCTGAAGCCAACCATCTGATAAAACTCAGTATGCAAAAACTCTTTTAAAATAGGAACAGTTAACATTTTCTCTCACAAAAATAGAAACTGCTGTCAATCATTTCCTGCAAGAAGTTCTCCTTCTATAATATCTCACCGTTAAAATTTAAAAGGACAAATAATAGTTTAAAAATGCTGAGTGTTTCTGCCAGAAGGATATATTTGGCATTTAAGTCTGTAGGGGATTTTTTGACCAGCTGAGGGTACGATGATGTTGTGATGTTTGGCAGCAGTGCAGCAGAGAGTGAACCAGCATGCTCCACTACATCGTATTTTAAATCAGTCAGGCTGCATTGCACTGTTGGAAAACCTTTGTTACCTGTTCAACTGGTCAAGTCACTGTTCCCTTTGGAAAAAAGAGGCAGTCTGTTCTCTGTTGAAACATGTAAACAGATGTTTAATTCCATGGCACAGGCCGCTAACCAGAAATGAAGGACTTAGTCATTAAACTCTCCAGACCAGAGCCCTGCGTCATGCATGTTTACATCAGCCTCTGCAGCTCTGGGACATCCACCCTGCTCGCTTCAGCTGCATCTCGCATGTGTCACCAGGGAGAAAGCAAGTAAGTAAAACACAGCTGCTCTGCTCGGAGGTGGCTACACAATCAGCCACGTGGGGATGTTGTTGTTGTGCAAAGTGTTCAGGAAGGGGAAACTGGGAGGATGAGACGCTACATACAGTTTCTTGAAGGGGTTTTTGCAGACAGTCTGAGCACAGGGACAGCAAATATTTTATGTATCTGTGTAAGCATTTGTTATTCTGATCCCATATCACAGGATGAGCCAATAGAGACACAAATTGTGATCTTGTTTTTGATGGCTTATGTAATATACAAAGGGAAAAATAGGCCCTGAACAATCATCCTGACTGGATATGAAATCTGATTTTACCAGAAAGAGGAGTGCAAACAATTGAATTATTTTTAGTCCTAAAAGCAAATAATACACAGACTTTCTTTTGGTTCTGTAAAACAGGGCACAGAAAGGATACTTGTGATCAAAGGTGTACCACAGTCTGAAGAGCCACGCACTCTCCTGTTTGGTTTTGCTTTGTCCGTCAGCCTGAGGGCCGTCCTGGAGATACAAATGGAAAAAAACACATTTGCTGCATGAAGAAGTCTGGATCCAACATGTTGTTATCAGGCTAAAATATTCCTGATTATTCTCATCTAGTTAACTTGGTTTGATTTGTTGATTGTAGATAAAGAAAACGTTTGATAACAGCATGCTCTTATTTTGAAATATGGGCAACATGAAAGTTAAAACTATGTCATCAGCTGTCATCAGAGGAAGGTGTGAAGGAAAATTTACAACTTTTATGTGCTTATGTTTTACTGTTGTTGTATTTCCCATCATGCTCCTCTGTTTCTAAACTTTTATTGAGATACAGTTAGATGTCACTGTAAAAGTAAATGTAGTTAGAAGATTAGTGCATGTTTGAAAAGGTTCTTACTAAAGGAGGTAAGAGTTTTTTGGGCTGTTCTGATGATCCGAGTGAATAAAGTCAGGATTTATGATTTGAGTACTTTGATTAGAGTTAAAATAACAAATCTTTATCATTACGTCATAGATAAATGTCATGTTACCTGGTTTCAGTGGTCTGTTAATAGTCAGTGTGTAACTCCCTCAACATATTTTGTAATCTCTCGAAGGAACTGATTTAATTGTTATTTTGAAAATCGATTCATGTACAGGGTTCATTCTTGAGTCTTTGTCTTGAACAAGTTTTGACACAAAAATATGTAATTTAAGCCACAGAGATATAATCACTTAGACATTATGGTGTGGAGATGTTATCTATTATTAGTTTAAGTATATTTAAGTATATTTTAAATAAATCACAGTCAAAAAAAGTCATAATAAGTCTGTGACAAGCTGAGCGATGCAGCTGTTTCTATCATACACCTCCCTCACGGTGACCTTCACTCTCTCCCTTTTAGACATGATTCATTATCAAGTGAAAAATTACTGAAAAGTGAGTTAAAACATACTGCACATCACAGCTGTTCTGCTTCCACCATCTCGTTCAGCTAATTTACCTCCATATGTCTTGACAAACTGAACTAAATGCGTGTTTTCAGACGTGCTGACTTCGCTCTGTGTCAACACAAAATTGCAGAAGCAGAGCTGATTCAGAAGTGAAAGCAGAACTGACTTGCAGTAATATTAAAGAGATCCTCACCCCTTGTAAGACCTGGAAGCTGTCTCCACAGGGCTGCAGGTCTTGATCTGGGTCAACACCAACCCTGAAACACAGGCGGAAAGAAGATAAGAAACACTGAAAATCTCACAAAAAATGCCATTTAAGTCCCAGGCATTTGGTCAAATGCAAATCAGCAGCATTTGTCAGTCCTTTATCCTTCATTTCTGATATCTTCATACTTGTAACCACTGATCTTTAGAAGAAAACCTTATCTTTTGTGTTTGCTGCACCTGCAGGATGCAGAAGTGTTCTCTTTGCAGCTCTGCTACATGTCAGAAGTTATTTTGAAAGCCCTCACACCAAAGTGCTGAATGCTGAACCTTTTAGTGGCTGAAAATGCGGCCAATTAGCATTCAGCACAAGCACAGAAACAGAAAAACACCAAGAAGATTAAAGATACGACACAGTTTGTATCATTCAGTGTAAAGCAAGAGAGAGAGATTTTACAGCCCTTGAAAATGTTTAGCTCAAGCAAAGCACAAAACCACAACCTAAAAACCTTAGAACCACATTCTTACCGAAACTAAAAGTCACCTGAAACATCACGGCTGACCCCTTTACACATCTTAGCATGCAAGATCATGTGAGTGAAACAGTTATGTGTGACTGTGTCTAACATCAAAATCATGCCATATTTGCATACTTTTCCCACATATAAAACTAGTTTCAACTCATAAATCACATTTGAAAAAATCCCTGAATCGAAACTGACCCAGTAAGGTTGTTGATTAAAACTCAAATATGATAAATTTGACCCACTGTCAGACATAACAAGATTAAATTTGACTAAAAAAATGTAATAAATGTAATATTAATGGTATAAAAACATACAAGTCTTAAATTTGCAAGAAATAAATGTACATTTAAATTCTGTAACAAAGAGTAATATGGTAATTAACAAAGAGGGTGAGCTTGTTAAAGTTCACAATGACATAGTTTGGATAAATTAATCCAGCAGAAATATAAAGATAAGACTAAAAATGGGTTAAAACAACCACATTGTCTTGGGGTTTATTGAAACAGTTGCAGGTGTTCTTTATCGATCAGAAAGGATCCATTTTGACCCAGTTATTATTAGTATGAACTAATTATTACAAGTGCTGTTAAAAGAGATAGTTTGGTGTTTTGTGACTGTGACTTCTTCACTCTCTTGCACAGACTTAGATGAGATGATTGATATCACAGTTTGTACACTAAATATGAATCTTCAGCTTAGCACAAAGGTCAAAATTACCCAGTTCTTTTCTCAGGCAGCAAAATTTGGCTACCAGAACTTCACAAGCTGATCAAAAACTTCCAGAATATAATTGTTTCACTATTTTCATTTATTGTGCTATGCTAAGAAATGGCTGTCAGTAACCTTTTCACCGCACAGATAATACAGAGATATCAGTCCTCTCATCTAACACACAGCGAATATGGAAATAAGATTTCTCAAAATGTCACACGCTTCCTTTAAAGCTACAGCGGCACATATTTTCAGCCTCCGAAGCTGGACTTCAATAATTTCCCTGTGGCGTTTCTTAACAACGGCGGAGGATTAAACTGAACACAAGCAGATTTGAAAGGGGCACTTTTAATTCACATAAGCTCTGGAGGAGTTGAGTCTAATCCTTGTGGACAGAGGCCAAGGCAGAGATGTGTGGCCTTTCATGGTTAGATCTGGAACTGCAACTGACACTGTGCAGCAGGAGGTGAAACTAACATGGGAGGTTATCTTTGGACTTTTCCATGACAGCCAGACGGAGGAAAAATCCATTCTGTGTAAACGAGTAACGGTGTTTTGATTTGTGGTTTCCACCTTAACAGCTTGAGAAGGAGCCATTGGTTTCCGACTACCTTTTGGGGCATTCTTCTTTCTAAACAACACACACACAGACACACACAAACACACACGCCTGCATCAGGAAGGATTATGACACAACTGCTGGGGGGCCTAGAAGGGAGAGGCCAGGCCCGGCACACGTTTCCTCTGATAAGAAACCGTCTAAATCTGCCACATGTGTTCACATACACACCAATACTTATATAAGAGAGATTCCAGTGGTTTCAATTCACCCCTTAGCCGTCAATCGTAATCCTGAAAAACTTTCCACCCTCTTAAATCCATCAACTATTCCTCACAAGCAATTTAATTAGCAAGGTTTAGGTCCTCTAGGAAAGAAATGCAATCCTGAACACAGTTAAAAAAAGGAGGAACTGTGATGACACGGCTCTCAGTTACTTTTTTACCTCCTTTCTTTCACACACACGTTTTTCAGATCAGTTCACACTCATCTGTCAAGCTGCTTCTGGGTTACACAGTGTGTGTGATGTGTTATTTGCACCACCATGTGAAAAGCTGGTGGATAGTCCACAGAGACCCAACAAAAGAAACAGACTCAGGTTTTTACATCAGCAAGGAAAAAAAAAACTTAAATAAATGGAAGAAAACACTTAATCATGCAACACTAACTCCTCCAGCAGCAGCACCTCCACCTGAGCTGGCAGCGGTGTGTGACACAGTCATGTTTCTGCTCAGTGGTTTTAAAAACTGCTTTCTAAAAGGTCAATTTATAAGAAGCTAACCTTTTTTTAACTTTCAACTTCTGAAACAACTTTTCACATGTTTGTAAAAGTCTCAACGTTTCCTTTTGCCCTTTAATAGCGCCCTTGTGTTCCCCATAATCAGAAAAACAGAAGTAAACAGTAAAAGAA
>JAPZDY010000021.1:23762346-23782245 GCA_029783645.1 Ctenochaetus hawaiiensis | reverse complement strand
CAGCTTCCCAATTGTGACGATTTCCTGTTTTTCAAATGAGAGAAAATTTAATATCTTAAGGATTTATACTATTAGGCATGTCAAGCACTCTGAAGACATTAAGATGGCCAGTTTTTAAGATTTTTTAAACAAATAATTGATTCATTGATAATTTACTACAACTTTTCAATAATAAAACAACTGCTAGTTGCAGCCTTGTATCAAACCTATTGTTATGTGATTGGGGAAAAAGTCAAGGAGACTTTTCTGTACCTGCAAACATCATCATATGCTGGAAGTTTCCCTTAATTTTGTGCCTTCTGCCGAGGTTGAGTAGGAAGGACAAAGGGTAAATGTTGAAAGCTCTTCCAATGAATATGGCAATCTGACAGCAGGTTAAGAAATCACTGACTGGTTGAAATTTAACGCAGAAGAGATTCAGGGAGAAAATGCTCTGACTTAAGACATATATGAAAGCAAACTTCTAAACGGAACAGTAAAATTTTTCTTAGAAAGATCTGATTGTCTTTTTGGAAATAAATAGCACAAAAATCCTCCACAAAGGACCTTAACTGTGACCTAAATCTGCAGCTGTGGAGAAAAAAATTTAATTCTATGAGAGGCTTAGTGCCAAACAAAAACAGAAACAGAAAAAAAAAGCATGTTTGTTTTTCCCCCAAAAGGATACAAAAGCCCCTATTATGAAGATGGGGCTGAAAATGTGATTCTGGAAAGTGAACAGAGCCAAGCCCATGTAGGAGAAGATGAAATTCTCAGCCAGGAAGTGAAGGACCTCAAAGAGCTGCACGGAAAAACAAACCATTCATTATGAATTCAGCTTGGACATGTATAAATACACAGCAAGCAAATTAGTAAAATGCATAGAAAAGGCCTTAAAAAGTTAGATTCAGTGTGGGAGTTTCTAAGTTTTTCACACTGCACTGCTTGCAAAGCCCTCTCCCTGAGTCCTGTCTGAGCTATATGCCTAATCTATTCTCTAAGAATCCAGAAAAGCTTTGGAAAGTTGTTTTCTTCTTTTCTCTTCCAAGCTGCTTGGCTGCTCTGAGAAGAAATGCGACGGCAAATTGACACAGAGACACATTATAGCGCTTTAAACGCTCAACTGTGAGATGCACATCTGTCTTTGAAATCAAATAACAAGAGCCTGCCAGGACAATGATCCAAATGTGCCAAGCTGCTTCTTGTCTACGTGCTAATCTGTATCCGGTCCTCGAGACTGAACCTCCTCTGGGAAACTAAACAGTCTTGTCAGGAGAGACGTCCTCAGACAACCCTGATTAAGGTCACAGCGGGCTGATCATTGAGCCATCTGGCACCGGAGCTGAGCATGGTGCTCGTTAAAATCAGACGAGGGGGTTTCAGAGCGGTCCAAAATAAACGTTGGCCGGACGCTACCTGTTTGGTGCGTTTTGTGGACTCTTCGGAGAGGTTGTTGTAGGTGTAATGAGCCTGTGTGATGCCACAGAACAGCACGGCCACGACGCCTGTGGATAACACACACACACACACACACTCTTAGTATTAACATGACACAAACACACACAGTGTACTGCACAGGGTGGTCTGCGTAATCTGGATATACAATTTATAAATCACCTATTTATAAACATCAGATCTAAAGATTAGCTTTTCAGTCCTCTTAGTGCTTTGGAGTTTATAATATTATCTGTTCATTTCATCTGCAGCACATCTGTTGCATAATCTGTGTTTAAGTCCCTGTCACATTTCATTTGTACGACTGATTGGAAGGTTTACCAGCCGTTTAGACTGCTAATAATTATTCAGTCTGCATAATAAACAATACGAGTTAGCTTGGAGTTGAAGGCTCTTTTTAGAAAATTAGTGATCATATAAAAAAACATAAAACAACCAAAGATTCTTTTTAAAGAACACATTTTCTTGCTTTTTTATCCGATTCAGGGCCAAATATAAGGAGCTATAATAACATTTCGAGCCTTGGTGTTCAGTTTATCGCTCAGATTAGTTTTTTTTTTTTCTTATTTGATTGTTTGGCTTTTAAAATTACTCTTTAAAATGTGGCCTTAATCAGATTTCAATGTGAACCAGTCACGATCCTGAAATAACCTGCACGCACAAAAGAACAATAACAAATTTGTCACAATCAGCGTGTTATCGTACAAAAGTAAACGTAGAGGCCACTGAAGTCTGTGTTTACAGTTCTGTTAATAAGTTAATGTGCAGTGGAAGCTAACAAATCTTTGAGCAGATGATAACAAGGACAAAGACGAGGAGACGAGACCGGCTTCTTGTTAAAAAACATCTTCTACATTTGTAAGGAGGTCTTTATGGACGTAAAGCAGACCAGAGATTTAATCCAGAGTTTCCAAATACAGAGTCATGATACTTTAAACACATCAACCAGGATTTCTAGCTAAGAGCCTCACAGCAAGACACTCAGTTCAGGTGAGTGACGTAGAAGTCACTTTTCTACACACTGATGTTGCATTGCAAAAAAAAAAAAAACAGATCTGATCTGATTTGGACCTCATATGGATGACCGAAATCAGATTTAAATTGCATTTCAGCAAAAACATCAGATTGGACCACTTGTACCTGCATGTACAAACTTCATTTACAAAGATACTAGGTGATTTATTCATTTTACCATCCTGAAAAGAGTTATTTAGTGCCCACTTCCTAAATTGCAACAAGTTCCTTCGCAGTAAAACCCCAAACAGCTCACCTGTGAACCCGCAGGCTTCGGCCAGCAGGAAGGTGCTCCAGGACATGAGGAAGAAGAGGGCCGTCTCCAGCAGCGCGAAACAGTGCAGCTTGGTGAACTTGGTGACGTGGGAGTCGAGTTAAAGACACAACACTGTTTCAGATCTTCATTCATCACAACTATCGCACACCTACTATACCAAGAGAATTAAATCAATCCTCAGACTTCCTGTATGTGATGTTGTTTAAAAGCAGGTATTAGAGAAAGGATATGAGAGCGGTGACGACTCCTGTGGCTGCTCCCATCACAAAGGAGCCGCTGAAAATCCCCAGGAAAATCCCCACTGACTTAAAAAAGGCTGAAGCATCAAACATATGCGTGTTTGCTCCAGAGGGCTGGTAAGCCACGATGGACCTGAAACACAGGAAAACAGGATGTGGCAGGTATTTTCAGTATTCGTCATAAATCTACCAATTTTACAGTGATGTTTTGATTTGATTCAATCCTTTACCATTTGAGAATTTATCTAAGTTGTTTTTTTTTTAAAAATAATCTCTTTGTTTATTGCAAAATGGAATAAAATAATAGTGGATGATCTCAGATCTGCCAGTAGAGGGAGGCAGAGAGCTGCAGTGCTGCTCTGTCTCACACATCAGTGTTGAATTTCAACATCAGAAGGGAAAAAAAGCCCCAAAACCACTCAGATAGAGACTTTTATGTTGTACTTGCAGAGATAAAATGCAGAATTAGACTTACGATGAAAGCACAATGGCCACAGCATCATTCATGACACTTTCTCCGAACAGCAGAGCGTAGAGATCCCCATCAGCGTGGAGCTCATTGAAGATGGCCAACACCGTCACTTTAAACACAGAAAGAGACAGACTAAACATTCAAACAGCATCCACTTTCACACATACAGCCATTAAATGCATCACGTCGGCCTGGTCGGCCTGTGTTCGTTGTGTTTGTGTCGTACCTGGGTCCGTCGCAGAGATGATGGCACCAAAGAAAAGGCAGTCGGTGTAGTAGAACTTGTCACTCAGCTGTCCGACCACTTGCATCAGTTTGACCACACCGTACATCAGATTCCTGAAGACGGAGGACAAAAGCAGGTAACTTGAGGTCATAACAGCAGGATTTCACCATGATGCACCTGATAACAAAAAGGTGGACACTCACCCAATCACAAAACACGAGATGGCAGTGCCAAGAAACGCATAGGTTATGATGGAGCCCAGATTCCTGAAGAAGTGTCTCTGGAAAAGGAAAAAGCAGAACAGTATGAGGAAAATAGTGTTTACAGATACAAACAGAAGTACAGGAAATGCCTACAATTCTTCCTAAACTTCTGGATCGAGTAGTGGCACAAACACGAGTCTTTGCATCTGTCAGAAACCATGAAATTTATTTATTAGAAATGCGAATCTGCAGCATCCTCAGCATGTGATACACAGATTTTTTTTTACTGTAAAAGGCATCAACATCCAACCAACTTGTATAACTTAAAGCATATCTGTAACATAGCATCCGTACAGCGTGAGAAGCATAACACTGTCAATAATAACAATGATAACATGTATATTTTTAACAGACTGGCAAAAAAGGTAAGGTATTAGATATATAAATTCATATCGGAGAGAAAAAATGGTATCAGAACATCTTTAGAGGGAATATAAAAAGGAAAAAGGTGGGAAAAGTAAAAATGCACTTTTTACTGAAAGTGTACAAGGTGAATATTGTTGTTTAATTCTCATAAACTTCATATTTCTACACTAAACTCGTTTCCTTTTACAAGGCAAACGTCTCTAAACACTGAAGGATTCGACAAAGGCCCGAGGTCATGAGCGGGAGAGTAACTCTGTCAAACAAGACTAGAAATACAAACACCGATTCAGCTGCTTGACTGGTTGTAAAACAAACAAGCAGCTGAACACAAACGCCTCTTCAGATCACTTCCATAGCGGAGCTCCGTCGCCAGCTTTCACCATACAGCCCGGCGTCTTGAGACAAAAAAAAAGGCTGATTTAGGTTTCTACGGGAAATTAGCTTTTTCCTTAGCAGCTGTCAGGGGTGATTTTTGTACTATTAAGACATCAAAGATTCAAGCAAAAGGGAAGAAAAATGCCGTGATGATTATGTTTAGGATATCTATGACAGATCATCTGTGGCAGCACAGTTTGATTACACACAGCTGATTATGGCAACATCTGCACATCAATTACAGTCCGGCGTGTTTAACTTCGGTGATTGAAAACAGATGATTTTGCTGAATCAACACGTTCGCCACCGGAGAGGCACACAAACATGAGAGCCACACACTGAATCTTTGTCTCTGCAGCTGTTAAAGTTGTGCTTCGAATGAACTCTCACTGCATCTTATAGATTAAAAGAAGAGTTTGAAAGAAAAGGCCAACAAGACACGAGCCCCCGCTTCCTTTTTCCTGAGGCCTGTTTGACTCAGCAAATTCCATCCTGAATTACAGTTTCACTTGAAAAACCAAAAACCCCAGTCAATGCATACTTTTGCAGAAACTTTAAACTATCCAAGAGGCTTTTTTTAAACAACCAGCTCGAGGAAATGTGAACTAACAGTCGGCACAGACTGGAGTTTACTGGGATTTATGGTACATTAACACTAAAACAGTTTATAAACATATCAACTGAACTTTATCCAGCAGTTTTGGTGTTTGCTGATGTTTGGTGATATACTGAAGTCAAGCAAAATGCCAGACAGTTTCCTGGTTCAATGATGTAAACAGTGATGATTTATTCATCTTGATTCGGTGTTTTAAGTCACTGTAATCAAAGCAAGTTCAGGTTTGAGACAATTTTGTGTTTTAGGAACTTTTAGTCAAACAAAAATGTAACCTTGGACTTTGAGAACCCGGGATAGGCATTTTAAATGTTTTTGATATTTTATAGGCTAAAAAAAAACCATCTATAATGTCTCCAATCATTAGCTTCAGTCCTACAGTGCATCAACAACTCTGTCCCAAATCTGAGCTTCATACAAGAGGTGTGGACTCGGGTAACGTTACTTGGACTTGAGTCAGGATTAAGTCACAAAGCTGACGACTTTAGACTCAACTTTACAAAAAAGCTCCACCTAAACTTGTTCTTAATCACTAATAACTTTTAACTTCACCTGGACTTGAGTTTTTGACTTGAAAACCCTCAAAACCTTTCACAGAAAACAGAGATGAAAAGTATGTTATTAAATTAATTAATTTCCCTTCATTTCAATGATACTTTTCAGTTCCAGCAGCAGATGAAATTTGGTAAAAAGCACATCAGAACTTGTTTTGGACTTGAAACTGAGTCTTGACTTGGGCTTTATCAGCCTGGACTTGAGATTTGACTCAGAACTGTACTGACTTGGGACTTGATTGAGGGCTTGAGTGTAAAGTTTTAGACTTGATGCCACAATTTCAATAAGACTTTAAGTACATAACTCGTTTAAACTGGAAAAAGTGTTTAAGTAAAATATGCACGTACATGTTATGCAACATATAAATAAATAATGTGATAATGCATAAATAAACAAACAGCAGAATTTTAAAAAGGAACGAACTGACTGGTATCTGTTATACTCAGTATTTAATGTGTAATGTATGTAATCAGTCAGATTTGTATAGATTTGGGGACACAGTCTGCTTCCAGTTGACTCTGTGGCAAACTTTAGCATGCTAACACGCTCATAGTGACAAAGCTAACATGCTAATGTTCTGTTAGTGTGCTGTTTACCATGTTCACTATCTTTAGCTTAGCATCTTAGCGTGCTAAGCATTGCCAGTTAGCACAAAACATAAAGTACAGCTGCAGCTGATGGGAATGCCACCTGTTTTGCAGGCACGTTGCCATAAACAAAGTGGTGGACACTCTTTAATTTGAACCTGCTGATGGCGCTACATAAAAAGCCAGAAGATCAACAGAGTCGTTATCCTCTGGGAACCGTTAGTGTTTGTATACATATTTAATGGCAGCCCATTAATTAGTTTCTGCGATGTTTCAGTCTGGACCATAAAGATAAACCAACAGGCTGATGCTGACATTTATACAGCCACACAGCTACTGTGGCTAAAAGCAGAATTAAAACCACACCACTTCACCATAATCTATCATCAGATCCTCATAAGATGCTCTGCAATGCATGAGGACATTTCCCCCCATCCGTCTGTCTCCTCTGTGATATCATCCATCACTTTGTAATTGGAAAAGGTCGAGGTGCACCTTCACGATGAGAACATATATCAGATGTCAACAGTTGAAACACATTACACTCTCCATTATTTCAAGGTCGAGGCACTGAAGCACTGATACATATAAAGTAGCACCTGCTGCAGCTGAAATTCTAATACTGGCAAATGTGGTGACTGATTAATAATTCAACGTGCGGAGTAACCTCAGGGATTCCCCAAATAAAAGAAACATGTTGCTCTACAACGACCAAAAGCAGAAACTACTCAGGTTTTCAGTATCTGCTGCTGTTTTTTTCTTTACCACAGAGGAAATACAAGACATCTGCTCTGGACTTCCCCTCAAAAGTGCCACTTATGTTCAGTACAAACACCAAGCGCTTTCAGTGTGCCCAATGAGGGTTTTCTTAGCTAGCCATCTGTCCAATGAGACAGCAGTTTGTGGCGGCGCACACGCGACCACGACAGCAAACATCTCGCGTCACTGTGCATCAAACAAATTTAGCTCTGAAAGTGTCACAAATGTTAAAGTTTACATGCGACATCTCACCTTCTTCAGACTGTAGCCAGCATGGAAAATAATAGGGGGCAGCAGTATGTTGAAGAACACTTCAGGGTCGAACGTCACCTGGAAAAGATCATAAGTGAAAAAAAAGAGTAAAGAGGGGAAATCTGGCAAAAGCAGAACTGAAAAAGTGATGTTTTGTTTTTTTTCCTGGCTGTTACCTTGCGCAGCATATCATTCTGCTCCACATTGTGAATCTCCCTGGAGTTTATCTCCCCTTTGAGGGTGTACTCAAAGAACTTTCCACTGACATTAAGCAGCAGGGTGCTGACAGGTCCTTCCTTCAGCGAGCAGCTTGGGGGTGTCTTGTTGTGGTAGCTGGTGGCAGGGATGCCGTACCGCAGAATCACACCGACCAGCAAACCTGCAGAAATCAATGAAGAAAGAGTAAGACAGAAAAATGCATCTCTTTTTTTCATGCATTTTCAGTTTAATCAGCAAGTGACTGTCGAGCAAAGGGTCAAATTTAAAAAAAGCCACCAAAATCAAACTCAGTTCCAGGTGCTTTTGCTTTAAAAGTCCCCAGATTCAGGCAGTGACACACAGAAAGCAGCAGAGCAAAGGAAGAAAAATGAGGAGATGCGTAGCAGAGGCCAAAGCCAGGAAGAAAAGAGTGAGACAGGCAGAAAGACAACGTAAACCCTTCCATCAGACAGCGCTTATCTACGGGAGACATAGCAAAGCAAAGCTGCTAGCACTGCGCTCACACCTCCTACCAGAGGGTTAACCTCACACATCACACTCTGGCTTTGGCATAAACCACACACACACACACACACACACACACACACACACACACACACAGAGTTTTGCAACAGAGTCAGCTTTGAAAAATCGTTGAGAATTAAACTGTCGGTTGTCTCAATTTCTTGCAACATACGCTCGTATTTTTGAGTTCACAAACTTTAGGTTCTTTCCAGTTGAAGGGAAGTTCCATGTTTTTTAGACCAGAAAGCACCGTGACAGGAAAACAAGCACCTGATACGATTTCACTCCTGCAAATACAATCCGTCACATTCTTCCTTTGTACGGACACCACAAACTGATTGATCCATCCGTCTTTGTCTCGTGTCCTGCCACATTAATCACATTAATATTTCAACTGACAACAGATGTTTTTTCTCAACACAGTGGCAAATTATCCGCTTGGCACCACTTTTATACTGATTGTATTTACAAAAAACATGCTTTAACACAATCTATGTTTAACTTCATCATGTGAAAATCATTGAATCTACAGACATAAAGTTTAAACAGCATGATAGAGAGAGTGCACTTTAATATACTAACTAAACATGTTTATAAATGCATATAACACATAACTTATTCTAAATAAACCCTAACGTAATGCTATTTCTACATCTGGGAAAACTAAGTCTCAGCTTGTTAGTGACCTACAGCCAGAACTCGACCCATATTTGTGCAGCTGAAAAATAAAACTTCAAAGGCAGAAACAAAGGCCAAAGCACAGTTTACTTTATAAGCATTAAAAACAAGTCAAAGTCTGTCTTTTTAATGGGAGATCTCTGGTTAATAAATAACATCTGCTGCACTGACTGACCGCGATGATTCAGTTTAACAATAAGGAAAAGAACAAAACAGACGTTGAAGCTCCATTTTTTTGATGCCACTTGTTTGAGGAGATGTTAAAAACTGATGAAGATCAGTCCAGCAAAACCTGACACAAGTGAAAGTGGTGGACACTGACTCTTATTGTTATCGGATCATGTTTTCAATCAGATGCCAAAGACAGACTATGTTTCTTGATAATTAAGGAGCTTATTCTCTAAAATGTACCTTTAAAAATGCTAAATTTTACATAAGCTTTGTTGTTCGGTGAACATCATGTGCTCATGTGGATGCTCCTGCAGGAATAAACATAAACTCACTGGCACAGAAACACATCCAGACCCCAGCTGATGACAGTCCTTCCTACAGAGGAATGTATGCTTTCTGCTTTCATTACCTGTAATTTTATCATTTTTTAGCCTTTAAAAATCTAAAAACATCATAATACCACATGATCATGTCGTTTAAATATGTAGTAATCTTTCTGAATTTGGAGGTTAAGTACATACAACACACAGAATACATTTCCTAAATCTTTTTTTCTATCATGTAATCCCTTTTTAACCTCATTGCCCTGTTATATACTTCTAAAATTTTATATATAGTACACATCAAGGTCAGTGTAAACTAATTAATCACACACGATGTGCCCTCAGATATGTCAGGATGCTGATCTCCGGTCAGTCAGTCGGGGATGAAGCTGCACATGCAGCAGCCTGGTGGAGAGTTCAGACGAGGCTGAGCAGCCGACAGCACCTTCTAGAAATTAGCACTGGCCCAGCCAATTAGGAGCAATGTGCGCTGGTGTGAATGCGGAGGAGCGTCGGTGCATTTGTTCAGACTGAAATCATCTCTGAGTCTTCATGTTTGTCTCCACGTCGCCTGTGTGCAGCCGCCGTACAATTACAAGGGACACTGAATCATGCAAAGCCTGCGGGAAGGTGGTGGTGGTGGTAGTTGGGAAGGAGTGTGTGTATGTATGTATGCGTATGTGTGTGTGTGTGTTGTGCATTCAACATATAATCCCATAAAACCTCACCGTAAATCATTGCAAGTCCGGTTTCGTGAAGGAAACGGACGCGTCTGTGTTTGAAGAGCCATATGGTGAGGATCGTTAAGGTCAGCAGTAAAATGAATGTCAGCAAATTGACGCTGTCCTGTCGGTGACTTTCCTCGGCTTCCTTCTCGGTGGCAAGTTCTCCTAATCCGTCGTCCTCCGCCTTCAGTCCCGACACCGCCATCAGTAGTATCCAAACGGGCAGCATCGTGTCCAGCGCCGCCAAGGCTCCGCTCCGCTTCGGCTGTCGGAGAGCGTCCATGGTGCAGGATGCTGCTGCTGCTGCTGCTGCTGCTGCTGCTGCTGCTGCTGACAGCGCACCGCCTCTATGCCATGTCACTCCTGGAAGATACGCACAGCTGAGCCGAGTGGGAAAACAATCCGGTGTTGGCCGACCGTAGACCGGCGAGTTCAACCTTTTAAAGGTACAATGCGCGGTGGGAAAAAGAGCGAGAGAAACCCGCCTCGGAGTGAAACTGCGCTACCCTTGTGGAGGAGACCAAATCACACCGTCTCCTCAAAAGGCTAATTTCAAGCTACTGAGTCATTGTCCTGAGATTTTGATGAACATGCAGTTCAGTTCTCGTCAAAACAGGAAATCCACATGGGCTGCGCTTGGACGTTAAAAGTCAGCCTTTTGCAATAAAAGTAGATGCAAATATCCGCTTTTGTGGCCTTGGTGGTGGAGGGGTGAGAGGTGGGGTGATAACACTGGGCCCACAGCTGCAGGGGGGGCTCATTGGATTTAAGGCTTCACTAATCAGTATTTTTAAAATATTGGTGGATCAAATGACCATGTGTCATGTAAAATGTGTAATGTAAAAAACTCCTATAAATCCAAAGAGAATTATCACCTGGTTTTGCAGCCCCTCTCTCTCAGCTCTACAGAGCATTTTAGCCTCTTTCAGCTCCCTGTTTTGGTTTAACAGCTTAAACCCTGTCTTTTCTTTAATATCAATATTTTAGTTTTTCATTGAAAACCTCCAGTAAATTCATTTCAAATTACCAAATTGCGGACAGTGTAGCATCACAGAGCGCGTAGCTTTATTTCCCATTGGTTGGTGAAGACCAAAAAAAGATTGCATAGGACTTATTTTTCTCAGGCAGATAGAAAGACAAATCAGAATTGAATGCTAACCTCAGTCCGAATCTGCTGTTAACACATTAACTATGTCCAATTCATACATGGCCACATTCAGGGACTTTTTTAAAAGGTGTTTTATTTTATTTTGTACTCACACTGTGCATGCATATCCTTGAATCTAACCTTGAAATAAAGCTGTATTTAATCAATGACTGACTCTGACTTGAAGGGGGGGAGGTGATAGGATGCACACATAATGCACAGAGGAAGTGTGTGATGGGGAAGAGATGGTTGGAGGGAAACTGAGTGTGGGGAAGTATCATGTAGCCCCAGGGTCCCCTAACTGGTTAATCCAGACATGCCTTTTGCCATCATGTGCTAAAACAGAGGTTCAGTTTCACACTGATTTAATAGACTACTTCACAGTTATGTATTTTGTCAGTGAGGTCAGCTGCAGTCATCACCTCTGACAGAGAAAGTATTGTGGGAGGAGGAAATTTCCTCAAAATCAATTTAATGTAACACTGATGCCACAGAAGCTCCTAAAAATCCATTTAGTTTACAGGCCAATTAGTCACCACATGCATCAGGTGCTGTTTTATCATAGGATTTGTCAGCACTGTAACTGACAGAACCAGCTGTTGCTGAGTGTACAGGAAGTCTGGTGAAGTGTTCATTAGACTTAAAGCAACTTTTTTTTTTTTTTTTTTACCTTCCATAGTAAAGACGTAAGCTATAATCCTGTCATCGGACTATTTTTTTTTCTCACCCAGCGAGTCTTCACAACATCTCACTGCAAAAAAAAGAAAGAAAGAATACAATACACCTTTAATATGGCCTTTACCGTACTCTGCATTCTCCAAATGTTGATTAAAATTGAACTTGGTATTTAAATTAGTCACAGTCATGTGGTTACAGAGCATGAAAAGGGGATGTGGGTTGACAAAAAGGCCAGGCTTTGGAGCATCTTTTACAGAGGCATGATGGGGGATTACCTATTATTAGACTGGCCTAGTGGCTTAAGTTAGAAGCTAATCTGATGTCTGGTTGGACATGGGTACATGCTGTTTGTGGTTTGTTGTGCAAGAGTGTGTTCTTTATTTTGACAACTCATATAACATACCCTGCAAAAACATTAACTTGGCTGTAATGTAAAAAAACACACATATATACATTTTTTTTTAGCATGAATTGATTCCGCATTTTTCAGTATTTTAACTTCATCTAATTATCATCATTTTTACTAAAAGGTTTTTCATCAGGTAGGAAGTTTGTGTAAGCAGCTTTTTCTGATAGAGACAACACCCAGAGAGGTGTGACTGAGGTGTAGAAAACGGTGCGTTCATGTTAGTCTGGTTAATCAATTGTTTTTTGTTGTTTTATCTTAGATTTTCCTCTTCAGTGACAACTAATGTAAATTATGAGAACAGTCTAAGTCAAAATAGATTAATTCAAGATCACCCATTTCTCAAAAAAAGTCTAATGGAAAGATTAAATTATTTGTCAATGAAATACCTTTTTATTTTACAGCAGCAGTTCTAATGCATTCTGCTCGTTTGAGTTAGCATTGCTAGCCTGACTTGGAAAGCGTATTTTGAACAGCTTTTTAAAAATCATTTTATGTACATTAACATGCATTCAAACATGCTTTAAAGAAAATCTGGTTAAAGAATTCTCTTTTCTTCTTGTACTTAAACGCCTCTTGAG
The DNA here is from genome assembly GCA_029783645.1 of Ctenochaetus hawaiiensis. Taxonomy (NCBI): domain Eukaryota; kingdom Metazoa; phylum Chordata; class Actinopteri; order Acanthuriformes; family Acanthuridae; genus Ctenochaetus; species Ctenochaetus hawaiiensis. The sequence goes on along the minus strand of JAPZDY010000021.1, from coordinate 23,769,381 downwards.
TGCACACCTCCTGTACATGAGCTCGTCACGGATATCCAGGTCTGTGATTGGCTGTTGTAACGACTATCACGGTTCCAATTGGTTGCGAAACGAAGCAGTGAAACAGGAAGCTAAAAAAAAATCTTGTCAACTAAAGTGCACGATAGCCTCTGTCTCACATTTTCTCGTCTTCTTCAAGCTAAGCATAGTGTTAGAAGGTTTTTTTCTCATCTGGTCTGTGAAATTACCAAAAGACCAAAATGGGGTGCTTCTTTTCGAAGAAATCCAAAAGAAAGTCATCCGAAAAAGAGGATCGTACGCCGACAACAACGACGGTCGAAACTACGACGACAAGCAACGCGGTTCCCCTTGGCAACAACAGCGACGAGCCACCGAAGCAGTACAGCTGGGATAAGAGAGAAAAGGTAACGTGTAAAACCTGTAAAACGCAAAGTAAAGTGATTAAATAAAAATACATTTAGGTTTTAACTTGCTAAACTTGAACGACTGACATATTTCAACTTGCGTGTTAAGTCCCTGTCAGCTAGCGTTAACGCTACTGTGAAGTCAAAAATGTGCAGTTAGCTACATTTTCACCTTTAAATTAAAGATTTGTGATGAATGTAGCGTTTTTGTAACACAAACAAATAATTAACTGTTCTCTACAACGTTTTCATGAGTTTCAATGACCCTGTTGTGTTAACCAGTGACGTTATCTTAAATCGATATGTGTATTTCTAACCTGGTTTCCTTCATGCTGCAGCTACGGAGGTGAACGAACATTGTATAAACGGCCAACCGAGTGTCAAAGTTTCGGCTTCACATGTTGTCTGTTACATAAGAAACCACTGGGATGCATGCAACGTTAATTACAAGTTTAAAAACTCTCCTGAGTTTTAGCTCAAAGCCTCGCCCCCTCTCTCTTACTTCATGCACCCGGAGTTATCTCATTATAGGATTACTACACAGCTCCGTGTAGTTCACCCTGCCACAGCTGACCGCATTTGACATGGCCTGTTCAGACATTATGGGCGTGAATTACTCAGCGGCACAACTTCCGTTTGAGTAATGGGATGTTAAACTTAAATTGTGGTTTACCGAGAAAGTCACTACCTCATGCAGTATTTAATTATAGAGTCAGTCAGAAGTTAAATACACACCTGCAAGCTGAGTAATATCAGTCATGCAGGGAAAAACAACTGTTTTGTTAATGGAGCATTAAAATAGTATAACAGTAGTATGATAGTAAAACACTCATATGTTCTGCAGCAAAAATTTATCTGGTGCATCTTTTAATTTATTGTTTAAATACTCATCTAGTCGTCTTTCTCTTTGCACAGGTTGATCCCAAAGACTACATGCTGAATGGGCTCAAAGATGTGACGGTGGGTCGTCTGCCTGGCAAACTGAACGGGCAACAGTTTGTCATCCAAGAGTGTGAGAACTGCAACATCTACGTGTTTGACCACTCAGCAACCATCACCATCGATGACTGTGTCAACTGCCGCATTTTTCTAGGACCTGTCAAGGGCAGTGTGTTTTTTAGAGACTGTAAAGACATCAAGTGCGTTGTGGCCTGTCAGCAGTTTCGCACGCGAGACTGTAAAAAGATGGAGGTGTTCTTGTGCTGCGCCACTCAGCCCATCATTGAATCCTCTACGGGTATGAAGTTTGGCTGCTTCCAGTACTTCTACCCCGAGCTTGCCTTCCACTTTAAGGACGCAGGGCTCAGCATATTCAATAACAACTGGAGTAACATCCACGACTTCACGCCAGTGTCTGGAGAGAACAACTGGAGCTTGTTACCAGAGGCTTCAGCAGTTCTGGATTTTGTGCCGGCCCCGGATGCAGAGTCTGAATTCAAGTCTGTTCGAACCTCCTGTGAACCAGCACGCAGCATTGTGCCTTTGACAAAGGGGGGGAGGCGTAAGGACAGTGAGGAGTCCTGCCTCTTTGTTTTCTTTGCTGGAGAGTACACCACTGCAAACGCCCGCAAGATGATTGATGAGGTGAGAACAATAAAAAGGAAGAGGGTGTGAGGAGGTTTCACTTTGATACCTTTCAACTCTCGCTTCAACATCATTAGTTATGATGCGGTAAAAAAAAAAGGTCTTTTTTAGGATGGGAATAGAAAAATAGCATTGATGACGTATCAGAGCTTCCTCACTAGTGTAACACTGCTATAAGTTTGTGTTTAGTCAGTCATGCTTTGACTGTGCCTTAAAAAGGTTGCAGAGTCAACTGACAGAAAAGCAAAACTGACCTGCAACATTTTATAGAAGGAACAGAAGTTTAAAGACTCATCATGTTGAGGAAGTTTAGCTTTAGCGTAACAAATTAAGTAGAGCAATCTGAAGCTGGTTATCAGCCAAATTAAATGAGTTGCATCGTCAAAGAAGATTATGCCAGAAAGAGGTTTAAGATAACACGTCTTATCAACCCACCCAATTATTTCCTCTTAATATTTACTGTATGACTTGGATCTTAAAATGCTGGCTTTTCCAGTTGAGGCTGTTGAACCTCAATGCATTCATGAGAAAAAAAGAATCACCATTTTTTTGGATACTCGCATGTTACATTAAATAATAGTTACATATGAATTAATTCTGTGTATTCTGTAGGTATTCCCAGTAAATTTATTTTGAACCTCGTTAGTTTGTCAGACTTTGAACTCGAAGAACAATGTTTGTGAAATCCTAAACCACCTCGCTAAGCTGCCTGCGTTGCTACTTAAACATTCCAGTGGTGTTTGTGTTTTTGCCAAAATACGCATTACTCAATCACACAAGCATGAGACTGGTTCACATGTAAAGACATCCTGCTGCAAGTCTCATGTTTGCAGTTTATCTCCTCTGTGTGTTCACACAGAGGGTTTTTTTAGCGCTTTCATTGTTCACAGCGAACCCTGGATTTTTGTCATTAACCTTTCCGTTTAATTTGCACAGGTTATCAGTAAAGGTTTCGTGCTGATCCAGACGAAGGAAGTTTCAATGCGGCCTGAAGATGTGAAGAGAGTGTTTCAGAACAGCGCAGAGGACCTCGTGGAGTGGATCACTAAAGGTAACGTTCTTTTCATTGTGGTCTTTTTGTCTTGTTGTTCTTAAATATCTCCCAAATATCAGCTTGTTACAACTTGTATACATTTACATTTTAAGTAATGTGAGTATCAAGCTATGTCCTTCAGCAGAACAGTATAAATGTCAAAACTGAAAAAAAGGTTCACTTTGTAATCCTCCAATACCAGTTAGTTAACGCTGTACGTACTGACTGTTTGTTTATACTATTAAAATCAAAAACTCATTTGGCTTACTCTCTCTTATGTTGCTTCTTCACCCAAATGCTTAAATGCAACTTTAATCCCCCCAGACTACAGTTTGTTGCTTCTTTTTGCTATTTTAGAGGCAAAAAAAAAAAAAAAATTACTTGGTTAATGTGCTCACATGATTCTTATTGACATCATTGCTGACTGCTAGTTTTCCGGTGCCAGTCCGGTACACATTGCAGAAATCAACCGAGTCAGCTCAAATGTGGTGTTAAATACTGGGAAGTGTCAGGATCCTCTTTTCAGTGGAAAGCGTTCACAGTTTCATAACCTAAGTCTGTGCTGAAGTAACAGGATTTTGTGTTGAGGAGGGAGACCTGTATTTAGCTGTAGTGTAATTGTGGCTTAGAAGTTGTGCAGGAGTTTTAAATATTGGATCCTACTCACTCTTCAAGGTCCTGTCATTGCCCTGGAGCTGAACGGTGACGGCGTTGTTGAAGCCTGCAAGAACATCGCTAATGAAGTGTTCAGTGGGACCAAGGTAAATAATAGTACCGTGTCTTTTTTCCAGTCTGACACAAATCACTTCTCTCTCTCTTAACCAAAATATCAAGCAAGAAACAGAAATCTAGAACATGTCACGTCTTCTTTTTCTGCAGGTTTTTGTGTCCGATAACAAAAATACATCCTCTCGAGATGTGGACAACTTCTTCAACTTCGCTGACATGCAGATGGGCCTGTGAAAGATCACGTATCAAAAACAAAAACTGCTGCTCAGACATTGAATTGGCTTTTCTAAGCCCCCCCACCCCCCACCCCGCCGCCAGCTTGGTTTGAATTATAGTAGTGTTTGATTATTTGCCTGTTTTTGTCCTCGCAATTAGGTAGAAAAGTTAAAATAAGGACCGTGTTGGATAAAGCCTTGGATTTTACTATTCAGTCGATCAACCATGAGTCTGCAGACTAACCCCCCCCCTCATAAAACTTGTGCTGTAAACCACTTGATGTCCACTAGTCGCTGAGAGTGCTGTGAATATTTATATTTCTATGAATGTATTTGGTAATTCTGTTGCTTTTATCAATGTGAATGTAGCCATTTGCTGTAAGTGTAATTCATGTTATTTTTGTTTTTCTTCGCTGTCTGAAAACGACGTTTCAGTGAAAACAAAAAAACAAGAGCACAAGAATGCCTGAGGGAAATTATTTTGTAAATATAAATCATATTTTTATTTCTTGCCAGGATTTATCTGTGTATGTGATTTAGATAATCGACTTGTTGAAAAATCTGTATATTTCAGACATGCTGTGTAGGGAATAACTACATCTTATTGATATCTGTTAGGCCAAAGTTCAGCTGTGAAAGTCTGAGTGTGTTTCGCTGATCATCCAGATTAACTGATCTGTTTACACTAAATAGTGTAAACACCTGCTGGGTTTGTGATGTAGGCAAACAGAGATTTTTTTTTTTGTTACAATATTTGTTTTATACTCTTTACGGAATATTTTTGTATAGACATAAACTTGTGTTCTTTGATATGATTTTTAGTAAATGTTTCATGAAATGTGACTTCATTTTGTTATCAGACTTTTCATACATACACTCTGAAAGTGAGATAAGTGAAGTAAAGCAGTGTGTCACAGTGATTCTGCACACGTGAGTTCAAGGTTTACTAAAAAAAAAGATTTTATGATTTTATTTCATGAGGAACATTCTGTGTCGCCCCTGAAACTTAATGATCAACCCGTCGTTACAAACAATAAAGAGCTCAAAGTTCAATTAAAGCAACTTAACATTTTCGTACAAGCCGTCAATGTAAATACTCCTGTTTGACTGTATGTAATTGTGTTAAACTGCTAAGATGTAATGAATATAACACATCCAATTGGTGAATTTTGTTTCTTGGTGCATACATTTTAGACATAAGTTTCATTTCTTGAGCAGAAACAGCTTCACTCCAGTGTTTTTATGAAGCACAGTGAATCATGGGTTTTGATTTGAGGAGTTCAATATCAAAGTGCAGTCTTCCTCAGTGAATCATAGTTAGCAGCTTTCACTTCAGCCATTTGACTTCCGCCTACTTAAAGAGCGTTTCATTGTTTGACTATTGATTGTTCCAGTCAATGCTTCAACAGCTTGACCTCACTCAGTCTCTCCTGGGACCCATTATTTATTCAAATTATCAGTGATGACAGGCAGTACATTGCAGATTTAGTTGAAACTCAGTTTAGCCTGATATATCAAACAGTTTTGTACAATTGCCTTTGAGAAAAAAAGAAATAGATAGGGATTTGTTGTGTTGTACTTTTGTATTTGTAAATTTTTTGTACTTGAGGAAACAGTTTTTGTAGAGCACTTTGTATGAATATGTGTGTTTGTCTGTAATTTGTTGTTTCTACACTTAAATGACCAACTTTCTTTAAAAAATATGGAAGTCACATTAAAACGAGTAGAGTTTCTAAAATCACAACTGTAACTGATTAGTTATTTATTATTAATGTGATATGTTGTGGAGGACTTGTGTTGTGGTGCATAGATTAACAGGTTGACGCCAGGAGACAAATCGAGCGCACCCTGACGGGGAGGGAAAACGGCGGGGTTTAGGACCCGTCGGGACGCGCGGTACAATAGAGCTGTTGTGCCGTGTTGGTGGACAGACTGCAGCCCTGGAGATTCCCACTGAAGGGGGGGGACACAAAAACCCTAAATTTAATGTATATCTGCACCCTGAGCCTCTGTGTTTTTTAGCTATATGCCGGACGGTTTGTCTGGACCGATACGCGGTCGGAGTACAGCGGACACCGGAGCGTGGACTGAAGGTAAAGCGGGAAGATTGTGAACAATATGCTCGTGTGTTCAGTGGGACTCAGTGTGCCAGGATTTTGCCCTGGATGGTTTTATCCAGGCCATGGGGCCTTCTCCTTTTCTTGCTTTTCCAAGACTCTGCCTGCTTTTTTTTAAAATTACGTCAATCCAAGCAACTTTTAATTAACCTTGTTTCTAAATCTCCGCTGTTTCATTGATTGATAAACCCAGCGGGGGTGTGTGAATATTCGCCTAAATGGCTCTAGGAAGTGACATCTTTGTATGATGGTGGCGCCCATGTTTGATTTCTCCACAGCCTGCAGTGCAGCTCGCGACAGGCCTGCGCGAGCGTGTTTGGCGCCAACGAGGCTCTTTGGGCAGGGCAGCCACTTTTATTCAAGACTTTAATTTTCTAAAAAGCCCCCGGTCCGGTCACGGTTGGCAATCAGACTCAAAAACATGTGGGAGAACACGATATGAAAGAAAATAAATGTAAATAAGGCGACAACCGCAGTTTGGTATTCGCTTCCTCAGAAACTCATATCGGTGCTTTCTCCAGTATGACGTCATTTCCGTGCACGTAACCGGTTTGCACCGCATGTTTAATTGAGGAGATAACAGAGTGACATTAAAATGACTCAATATGACTTCATCTGAGTTTATTTCACTCAGTGGACGCCAACAGGAGGTGCCTGCTCCTGAGGTATAAAAATTTCATATTATTGCTATAATTAGTAAGATAGGCGTGCCATTAAAATCTAATTATGAACATATTATGGTCTTGAACTGTCTATTTCATGACTCCATCAATATTAACAGTTTATGCATTCATCTGCCACAAACTTGACACTATAAACTAAAAAATGTAGTTTCTGTTGGATCCCAGAGCCAAAACCATTTTGCCTCAATGCTAAAATGCATCCAATGTACTATTATATACAAGAGGGAAATGTAATCATTCACTACTATTCTGCTTCTGAGTATATTTCAT
>JAPZDY010000021.1:23742827-23754110 GCA_029783645.1 Ctenochaetus hawaiiensis | reverse complement strand
ATCTGCGGCTTATAGACAAGTGCGGCCTATATATGTACAAAATCTTTTTTCTTTTTAAATTTAGTGGGTGCGGCTTAAATTCAGGTGCGCTTAATAGTCCGAAAATTATGGTAGTTTACAGTACACACTAAATATAGTTTAGTAGTTCATTTAATTTGAAAGAAATAAAAATTGTGCTAAAACATCCCCACTATGTCATGAAAAAAATGCATTTTGTTCTTTCTGTCTTTTATAGTAAAAAATAATATTTGTGTCCTTATTTAGATTACAGGCAGTATTATAAGATAAAGTAAAAATGTTTTAATGCTGAAATAAATTGCTGTAAAGGAGATTGCCTAAAAACAACAGAATATAACAAGAGAGTAATAAAATATAAAATGCAATAGGAGTACCAGTTAATTAAGACATTAGTGCCTAATAGGAGAACACATTTGAAAGTGATACAACAAATGATGAAAAAGAAATAATAGTAATACATGAGACATCACAAGATGAGGGAGCAACTTTCAGCTGCAAGCAGATTTAAGTGAAAATTCTTGCCACAGAGTCAGAGGTTTGCAGTGAAAAGTGTTTTCAGATTAGTAATCAAGAAAGAAAGAATAACTTACCTGCAAACATCAGTAGGATCATGTTTGTATCAGTTTGATGGATTGGAAGCTAGGTGGCAGCATTGCAATACTTTTTAACTGAAGCCTCCACTGCACATTGTGTTCTCTACAGTGGAGTCAATTCACTGCATTTAGTAAATGTATAACGGCATTTTTCAAAGCAGGTGGGATGCTTCATCACTGCAGGAAAAGCATGGATGACATTAATATTAATAACATTCAAATGACTCTTGTCATTGTTGGTGTGTCAGTGAGACAGAATTTTTAACATCTCAACACTGAAACCAGCTAAACTGAAATGAGTCACAGTAAATGTGGTTAATTAAACCTGTGCTCTTGCTGATTGCATGTCAAAATACCTGCAATGCATAATACATTTAACAGGGAGAGAGAAGCTCCTGTGTGGTTTGATCCAAAGTCAGCAGAGCAGGACTTTTCACCTCTCTGGTTAATGCTGCTTCAGGGTTTATTGACCTGCTGAAGAAGCTGAGGAAGACCTGACCAAACAAATTATCGTAAACAAACAAACAACTTAATCAATTCCCTCTTTGGAGGCAGATTTAACACAAAGGTCAATGTTCTATTCTCCTATTAACGTTTAGGAAATAATTAAGATAGGACAGATGCCTTTTAGTATGTGTAGATTTTACAGCAAATTGTGGCATTTTAACAGACATTTACACTTCAGCATTTTTAATAACATCTGAATATAGTTGGTATTTAAACTAAATCAAGTTTAATCTCACTTAAACACATCTTACTCACATTTTAAAGAATAGAAAACAAACTGTTTCTTCTTCCGTTTGTTTAAAATAATAGCTTCTTTTGCCTAAAGTGGTAAAACTATCCAGCATTTAACAATGATGTAATGCAAACATGAGAGGAAAAGCAAATAAATAAAAATTAATTCATCTGTTAAAGGTACTCTGTGGGGTTTTTGAGCACTTGAAGTGCTGCAGAGCAATGTTTTTACGAGTGGGTTACAAGAAACCACCTCAGAGGTAGAAAATGTAAGCAAACACACACTTGCCAAAAACTGCAATTCCTGGAATGGCCACTTGAGGCTGTCAGGTGACAAATACACATTCCTCTCAAAATGTACAATGAATTGGATTAATGCACCAAAAAATGATGGCAAATAAGAAGAAAATATGAGCTAGCAAACACTGGCACATCATTTATATTTAAATTTCATTTTACTTTTTAAATAAAATCAGTTTCACTCATTACTCATAAGGAAGAAATTGTTCCAGTCAAGCACACACTGACTTAAAATGTGTTTTTAAAAAAAAAAAAAACCCCAAAAAAACCCCAAAAAAACAAAACATGCAAATCTTTAATATCTTCAGGTTAGGAACAAAAAACTTATAATAGGTTACACCATACATCACTAAGAAAACTGACCAAAGTAATAGAGTTATTGTAGCTTTTTTTATGCTATGCTAACAGCTGCTACTGCTGGCCACGCCCACCAATGACGTCTCACCAGGTGTTTCGCAGTCACCACCGGATGTGAAACGCCTGGCGCGTCCTCTGTCGTGAGGATTAGGGCGGGCTGAGATGTTTTGGAGACTATTTTGATGATGACATTAAAAGTTCCGCGGTCTCTTTAAGACCGGAGCGTCTCTGCATCTGCCGATCAGCCAGCAGGCTCGGAGCCGCCCTCCTCGCGCACTCTGCTGCACCCGGAGGACCGACGAACACCGGGTGACCGGAGCAGCTCCGGACTAATGCACCTGGAAGCAGCCAGCAGACACAGACACATGGATACTGGGTTTATTTTTGGATTATAAGTAACTGCAGCTAAAAAAAAAATGCGCCGGGCCCGTTGTTTGTCTCGTCGTTCCGGGTTATGCAGGTGTAAAAGGTGTAAAAGGTAACCAGACGGCCGCCGCACGCGCGCTTTTGATTCTCGCCCCTCGTCATGCATGTTTCATGTGCAGCCGTGACATTTCGTCTCGCTGTAGGATGGACGGCTTCTCTCTAACACACGCCCAGAGTTCAGGTCGCCGTCGTTTTTCGCCTTTGTGGAGGTTTGGCCGGTTCAGCCGGTTCAGCGGTTGCAGGAAACAGCAGCAGCAGCAGCAGCAGTTTGATCAAGTAAGTGTGAGATAAACCGCACGAGCAGCTTCCACGTTGCTGCGCGTGATGCACAAGTTTGTCTGCACATCATTCATGTGATATTTTACCCAAAAAAGCAGCTTTGAATGCGGTTTTAAAAAAAAAATGTGTGTCCGTTGATCGGATGCAGGGCTGGAGCTCAGCATGTCCTCGGTGTCCGGGATGAGTGAACCGAGCCTCGGGGAGCTGCCCATGGAGAACTGGATGTCTCACCTGCCATGTGCTCTGTGGGACACCCCTCTGTACCACCTGGCCATCCCGGGTAGGCTGCCACGCGACACACCGCACGGATGATGCAGTCGGTTGATAATTAACTGGTATTTGTGGGGATATTTGTCGTGTGTTAGTGGTTTTTCAGTCTGACCACAACACTTTATTACCTCTTTATAAATTAAAGACCGTCCTGGCTGCTGGGTACGGAGGCCCTGAGGGTTCAAACCACTGCAACCAAAGAAGACACATGCAAATAATGAAACATGCAAATTAAGAAAAACATCTTCACCAGTTCAAGACAGAGATGCACCACAAAAGTCATTTAAAGAAACATACAGTAAAAACAGAAAATTCAGTTTAATATCTGCAGTGTTTTTGTAAATAAATGAGTATTTTTTTCTTTACCTGCTTTTGTTTTGTTTTATTTGTTTTTTTGCATGTTTTCTTGAGCTGCAGCCATCATAGCTTTTACAATAAACCGTAATTTACGTCGTGGTGACAATGTTTTGTTATCTCTCCTCCACTTAGGCAGCCACAATGCAATAACCTACTGTCTGGATATGAATGACAGGTCCCCTGTTGACCTCACTCAGCCTGACATGCTTCAAAAGCTGGACAGATACATGAAGCCCCTCATTCGCCCCTTTGTGTACAAGTGGGCGAAAACCCAGGTAATTACTCCCAGAGACAGATGCACCAGCGAGTTTATACTCACTGTCACAAATTAAATAAATAAATAAATAAATAAATAAGGGTTTTTCTATAAGGTTTTAAGCTGGTCCTCACGTGTGCACGCCGTGTCTTGCAGGAATATACGATAAAGCAGCAGCTGGATTACGGGGTCAGATACTGTGACCTGAGGATCGCACACAGGCCCAACGACAGCTCCACCGACCTCTACTTCTACCACGGCGTTTACACCACGCTCACTGTGGAGGTGAAGTAATGACACGCTGACACGGACGTCCATGAGGTGGCTTCAGGGAAATTTATGCTCCCATAGCAGCAATCTGCATGTTTAATAACCGTAAAGAACAAGCAAACACTCATCGCCGCAGAAACACTAAATCATCTCGTCTGTGTATTTTTTAAAGAATAATTTTATTGGTTATGAATGTTTTGTCACTTTGAAACCAAGATTATGGTTTTCGTTTTGAACGTTTTTATGGTAACTGTTGTGGGAACTCAGCATTTTGATTTAAATTCTTATTCTCTCACACTAAATAGTATTACAGAATGATAGTTAATGCTAAAATGTTGGGTCAAGGTAGCTAAAGTACAAAGATTCAAAGTGTTTTAGCTCAGATAAATCAATTATTTAATGTTGTTTTAAACTTTGCAGACATTAAACACCATTAACCTCCAGGTCATAACAGGGATTTAGTAGCATAAGTGTATTAAATCGCTTATAAATTTAAATTTACATTGCAAGAGAAAGAAAGTGTTCCTCAAGCATTTTTTTGAGGGTCACACACTTCAGGCCTCTTTTTGTCAGATGACTTGGTCATTTCCTGTTTTGTGCAACAGTCAGTGTGTGAGATGCTGTGACAGTTTATCAACTCAGGACCTCTTTCACTTTCTGAAAATCTGTTAAATATGAATGTAGCGTGAACTTTAAAACTTTAATTTGTGCAAATTTGAGAACGGTTGCAATTCTTTTGAAACACCAAGTCAGTATTTTTCATTCATCATTATTAGAGAAGGTTTCTAATCATTTTTGACTTATAGGATCCTTTTTTTAACCACACTGGCTGAACTGGGAACAAAAGAAGCACCATTTTCAGGTGTTAAGTGTAAAAGGTTTTGCCATCCTTGCAGATGATCCCATACAGCCACATTTAGCTGTGATATTAAACTCTAAATTATGTCGCCCATGTGGCCTAAATCAGCCAGCGAGCGTTTTCATGAAATTTTATGGTCCTCAGCATGTCTACAAGCCAGTTGTGCTTAAATCTTCCAGGCAGCTTGTATGATAAATCAGGACGCTCTTCACTCATCTCCTCTCCAACAGAGCTGAAGGATGATGAGAAGAAAAAAAAATCTCATTTATCCAGAAGTTTTCAAGCAGTTTGTTACAGACTTCCATCATGTTTTCAGCCCCATGTGTGAAAGCTGAAAAAAAAAACAAATCCTACCACATAACTGAAACAATCTGCTTCATACAAGTGTCAGTTTTTAAAAACAAGGTTGTGAGTTTTCAGACTAAATGTCAGCTTGTGTTTTCCCTGCAGACTGTTTTGATGGAGATAAGAGAATGGCTGGATGCTCATCCCAAAGAGGTGGTCATCCTCTCCTTCAGCCACTTCCTCGGCCTGAGCCAGGAGCTCCACATGAGGCTGCTCACGACCATACGCAACGTATTCACCTCCAAACTCTGCCACAAAACGGTAAATACAACCCCAGTTTGATTAATGACTGAAAGAGCAAGGCTGGACATCATTTACATCTTTCTTGAATCTCATGAAACAGAGCAAAAAGAACAAACTGATCTCCTGCTGCTGTAAATACTCAGTGTTTGGCATCAAGTGTGTATTCATCCGCAGCTAAAAATAGTCCCCCACTTTTAACTCCTGTTTGGGTGACATTTTCTAAAATCATCAATGTTCAGCTGGTAACACTTTTTTATCCGTGACTCATTTTGCAAAGATTTAAGAGGCCAAAGAGTTAAAGAGAAACCAGAACTTTTGGTTTTGTCTTCTGTTTTTTAGACCACAGAGGTTACAACTAGAGAATAAAGAAACTATAAAATAGACTTCAGAGCAGAACTCTGGTGGCTGAATGACCACCCTGTGATGCAGCTTAGTTCTTCTGTGTTTACAAAGTAAATGTTTAACTTTGTTCAAAAACAGGAAGGTCCAGTTTCTAAAAGCAGCGGCTGTATTTAACAGCCATTTGGCTTAGAATGTGAAATGTAAACTTGCTTAATTTTTTCATAAAAACAAGGAATAATAAAATGTTAAGCTAGATATGACATTGTGTTAAAGGAGTTTGCCTAAGACGTCAGGACTTTTTCTCTCTTTTTGAGAGAAACATTTTGTTGGTTTTGGTCTTTTTGTTGGTTCTTTGATGGTTATAAATAAAAGAGTAACACCAGCTTTGTGCTCTGAACAACATTAAAGGAAGTTAAGCTTGTTATTCTGTTGATTTCAGGAAGTGTTGACACTTCGAAACCTGTGGGCTTTAGGCTGCTCGGTCATCGTGTCCTATGAACACAACATGGCCAGCTGTCACATCGACCTGTGGCCTCACATTCCTTACTGGTGGGCCAACAAGTGCAGAGCTGAGGCTCTCATCGAGGCGTTTGAGCACAGAAAACAACATGGCCGACCAGGTAGATCTGCTGCTGATTCTGATAATTAAACACAAGTCCTGAATGGAAATGGTGACTTATTGCTTTTTAATTGATTACGATTTGTGTGTTTTGTGTTTTCAGGAGGTTTCTTCGTCACAGGAATCAACCTGACAGAGGACCTGAAGTACATCTGCACGCACCCGACGGAGTCCCTGAAGGACCTGGTGATGTCCACGTATCCCACGCTGCTCGGCTGGGTGAAGGAGCAGACCCCCGGCTCCAGACTCGGCTCCCTCAACATCATCGCCGGGGATTTTATCGCAGAGAGCCAGTTCGTGCCGACTGTGGTCGCTCTGAACGAGAAACTCCTGAAATGGTCCTTGTGACTTTACACCAGTTTTGCATCACTCTTCTTGAAAAAAACGTGAACCACAGCATGAAATTACACATGAGCTTGTTTTGTTACGAGTGACAGAAAAAATACTCAAGTACTTGAATTATTTATCTACATATTAATGGTGCCATATGTAACATTTGAGCACCAATTACACTACAATACCCCCACTTAGAGGTTAAAATAGTACTGTGTACTGTATTTACAGGGTTCATGTTTGGCTTAAATTATGCTTTGGAGGTAGAAGAGTGAATGGCAGCATAATGAATGTGGACTAAACATGTGACTGTTTTTATTTAGGCGCCTTGATGAAAATCAGAAATCTTAACTATTCGAACAGGAAATTTACATTATGAACACTGGACTTTTTATTATATAAATGTTCTGACCCAGCAGTTAAAACTGGCACAACAGATTTGAATCAGATTTTAGCACATTTTTGAGCCACACTCGAACGAAATCCTGAGAGTTTTTAAAGTTTTTACACTAAAAAAGGTGCTAAAATGTTACATACAGCACCTTTAATGTTCTTACTGGAGGCAGTAAAAAATGTACATTTCAGTCTTAAAGCTGCTTAAAGAAAAGAAAAAAAAGACTTTTTGGTACCTCGACCTGCACTTGTTTGTTTACATTCAGTTCACTATTTATGCAATGTACTGTATCCGTTTTCACGAGTCAGCAACGCGGCCAGTTTTATGTTACGACGACCAAAGCAATAACGACACAACTAATCTCACCTTAATGTAGGCATTTTAGACTAGTAAGCACAAATATATTCAACGAGCACATATGACTGCAATGTAGGCATCAAAGTTTTATAGTTATGACATGTGGGCAGCAAGTTTAAGACGTATTTAACCGTTATCACCTATAAAACATGTATCTACTCATAGGGAATGTAGAGCAGACATCGAACTTATGCAAAATGCATGAAAAAGTTATTTGCATGAACCCAACCTTGACTGTTGTAATGATATCATACCTTCGCCAACAGGTTCGGCCTTGACTTATAATAATGCTGCACCGCTGTGCCTGTGGAGATGAGCTTTTACAATAAACATGAGCATTTTTAAGCAGATCGTCACACTTTTATGCACTGATCATTTAAAAATGAGAATCAATTTTAAGTTGGAGTTTCGTTTCCAGGGTCCTGAGTTCCCCAGATTTCAATGGTAGTTAATGAGAATATGACAAAGTATAACTCACAGTTTTGACTTGAACACATTCAGAGGGTCAGTGTGTGTTAACAGGACTTTAAACATGAGAAACGTGGGGATTCTGGGAACATGGATGTGCTCCATAAATGTTTCCTTCCAAGATGCCTATGCTGCAGTGGCACAATCTCTACCCACCAAGGCATTTCTGCTTCATTCACAACAAAAGAAGCAGCCATGTCTGTGATGCTTTCAGTCCCTAAAGGGCCACAGTGGGGAAAAAGCTTTTGTGTTCCCTCGCAGTGTGTGTTCCCCTTCAATGCTTTTGCATTCCCTCACAATGGCTTGTGTTACATCATCTGTCTGAAACTCTGCTGTTCTGGGATCTGTCGGTCCACCGAGCCAACATGACGCAAAGCAGGCAAATAATTCATGTAAAGCTGTGTTTTATCAGACAGGGTCTTTGTGAATGATTGTAAATTAACAACATGAGAAATTATTACTTACATTGATATAATGGGCTCCACTGTTTGCCTGGAGCAAAAAGCTATTTATGGTGTAAGAAACGTTCCTATTAACCGCAGGTAATGGTTGTAAAATATTATGCATTTAGTATTGAAACTGAAATGTGCCACTGGGATCATTCTTGACTTTTAATATGTTACATTTTAATTGCTCAGTTTTTTAAAACCCAATTCAAATTGATCGGCTGTATTTGCATCTTGAAGCTAAAAAGATTCAAAAATGTGCCAATTTACAATTCTGTTTTATTATTCTTTCTTTGAATGGTTAATATTGGAATTTTGAAATGGAATAAAAAAAACATTAAATTACTTTTACCTTTTTATGATCTCTTTCATTTAAAAAGGCTTCATTTACTTTGAAAGTGTGTAAACAGCAGCGAGAACTCTGATTGGCCAGCTGTCATGTGCTGGTGAGAGACTGACCAATCAGAGCTGCAGGCAACTGTATAATAAGTTTGAATAATTTATTGTATATTTAATATATAAAAATTTAAATACATATACTTTATATTAATAGAACCACTTTTTATTTTATTTTTTAAGTTTAATGGTTAGTTTAATGTTAATTTCCACTCTATAAGCCACACTAAAAATTGAACAAGGCCTGATGACAGTTAAAGGACTCACATATTTTTAAATATAAAGAACAATGTTTTTATTCATACTGCACTTCTTTGCAGGTCTTTGCTTTGTTCTGCTTCCTTGTTTCATATTTCCTTTTTAGCTGCTGCTGCTCCGTGAGGTGGTTTTAAACATGATGATGAGCTGAATCAAAGAGAGTTTGTCTTTGCAGGATGGAGGCGAGAACTATAACACCAGCACTTTCTAAAAAAAAACATTTACTGCTTAAAATGGGAAACACAAGCTTTTTATCAACTTAGCTGCAGCAACAAATATCAGATTTTAGAAAAGGAGACAAAACATCCACCTGAAAACAACTTTTAAGATGTGCCATTACATTTTTTATGATAAAATTACACTACAACAGTGGACACTAAGCCATCAGGTCTTGTTTAATTTATATAAACACATGCTAAAAGTTTATACGTATTGTATTTATGTTTAGACCCAGTTATGATTAACGAATTTCTTTAGCTTTGAGTATGTGTTAAAAGATATTCATTGGGTTAGTTTCTGTCTTTTTAATCTGTGCTGTCTTAATTGAAACCAAACTACTCTGTTGTGTGTGTGTGTGTCAGTGTGTGTGTGTGTGTGTGTGTGTGCGTGTGTGTTGCTCCGCCCCCTTCAAACGTCACTGCTACGAAACAGGAGGTGTTTCTCATACACACAGAAAATAAAATATGAGCGGACTAATTTTCCAGGAGTTACATAAATGCAACTTTCCCATATGAGCTGAAGTTTAGACACTGAAAAAAAAAAAAACACAACCCGTCATTCAACAGAAGCGACGAAGAAGAATCAGGACCTCCAGAGTTTCATCCCCCTCCTCCTCCTTTGTTTTTGTACTTTGTAGTCGATCGTTTGGAGGAATTAGATAAAGGAAGTGAACAGGATCGATCATATGATGTCAAACCTGATCGGGTCTCTCAGGTCTCTCAGGTTTTTCAGTGAGTCTCGTGCGGGTTTGTGACGGACATGGATCTCACCTGTCAGGACTGGATGTCAGCCTTACCTGAGGAGCTGTGGGACGTTCCTCTGACAGACATGGCCATACCTGGTACATCTCACACCTTTTTCTGTTCTTTTGCTCCTTTATTTATGACCAACAAGTGCAGAACATTACTCCTGAGCGGCATAAAATGATTAATTATTCCAGCTTCTATTGAAAGAGTGAATATTTGCTGTTTTTCTTTTGACAGTAAACTTAAAAATCTGTCGGTTTCGAAGTGTTGATGGTCTCTAACTTAAATTCCTGTCACCACAAACCGGTCTGGTCGTGCAGGAGCTGTAAGCTTCATTGTGTCTGTTCAAACCTGTGTGCAGGGAGCCATGATGCCATGAGTTACTGTCTGGACATAAACTCTCCTTTGGTTCCGTCTGAATCGGACTATTTCCGGCTCCTGGATCAACTTTTCTACTGTTTTACGAGACCTGTCATCTTTAAATGGGCCACAACGCAGGTATGTGCGTTATAAAGGTATAAAACACAGCTGCCAAAAAAACAGCGCTGATCAAAGTGTAGGTGATGTGTTCAAGTGGTATGAGGCCCCCTACAGGACTGAGAGGGTATTGCTGTAGTTTTATTCCCCTGCTTGTCTCCGAGGCTTATTCACAAACTTTCCAACGATTTTCTGATTTTTTATTAAAAGGATTAACAGTATTATAAGACTCTATCAAGACTTGTTGTTCTAAGGAAAAAAAGTACTTTAATTTTGTAATTTGTTTTGTATTTTTATTATTATAATTTTGTTTTTATTGTGTAAGCCTATTTAAATTTCATTTTAAGTTTCTATTAGTTTCCAGGTTGGTTTCTCTTTATTTTTCAAGGTTAAATTTTTATTATTTATAGAATATTTGTAATAATTTTAGCACAAGTTTTTGGGTTTAGCATAATATGGGGGGGGAAATGAAATACATAATTAACTTAATAATTAAAATTATAGATTTCTCTGAGCTTGAACATTGTTGTGATTCTGGTAAAGTGAGTGCAAATCTCAATAATGAAATAGTCATTTTTAGACTTATGACTGCTTTTTAATGTGGAAAATGTTAAATATTTTATGTCCAAGTGACATTTTTGGAAAAAAATAATTTCCTCCAAGATTAACAGTGAAGGTAAAAGATATTTTAGCACAGTGAAAATGGTTTTCAATGACTTTGCCAACAAGAAAACATGTTATTTCATACATATGTTGTCATGTCTCAGGGGATAGTTTTAGTAAAAGTGTTTTGGCTCATGTTTTATGAGCTGCTCCTCTTGCAGGACCGAGGAATCGAGGAGCAGCTCTCGATGGGGATTCGGTACTTCGATCTTCGCATTGCACACAAACCCAAAGACCCGTCCAGTGACCTTTTC
>JAPZDY010000021.1:23668582-23678737 GCA_029783645.1 Ctenochaetus hawaiiensis | reverse complement strand
GCAGAAAAAATACTACAAAGCCCTTCTGATGAAGGATCTGGGTGAGACTTCTGCACTGTGGTGTTCAGCCTGACTGTTAATGGATTTTCGCCCCACACAGTGCCACTTTTGATGCTGAAACACAGAATTCATAGGCTGAATAGCATCATAACAGATAATAGATAAGACTAGAAATACAGTGATGGTTAAGAGAGGAATGCTCAATGATTTACTGATTATATGACTCTTCTGGATAAGACAGCTTCTCCCCTCTGCCTGTTAGTGATATCAAAGGGAATGCTGAGGAATAGCAGGTTAACAAGGGGGAGAGCATCCCTCCTTTTCCTCCCTCAAATGTCCTTCTGCCACATACAGCACTTACAATAAGCTTATAACAGTCAATCTGGAGGTTTTGTGAAATTATCAGTGTAGCTCTATGAAGATATTGTGAATTGTTGTAAACCTCTTGTTGTGTACATGATCATAGTGTCACTTGTCATGCATCTGTTTCCAGAGGCTTTTGGAAATGAGCAGGGCAGCAAGAACCGGCTGCTCAACATCTTGATGAACCTGAGAAAGTGTGTTGACCATCCATATCTGTTTGATGGTGAGACAAATTATCAAATGCTGAAAAAGACTGATCTTAGTATTTATAAACTGAATTATAGAGGCATTCATCTTAATTAAATGTTGTTTTTTGTGCAGGAGTGGAACCAGAGCCTTTTGAGATGGGAGAGCATCTCATTGAAGCCAGTGGGAAGCTTTGCCTTCTGGACAGCATGTTGACTTACCTCCACAAAGGGTAAGTCAGTATACTTGTAATGGGGCTCCACCTAGTGGCAGTCAAGACTCACTCTGACTGTTGCTTCATCATTGAAGCACCTTTTTTTTTTAAATGACACTTATTCCTCCATTCAAAGTGCTTGTTGTGTTTCTCTCTCCATGTTTGTGGTGAAGGGGCCACAGAGTCCTGCTGTTCTCTCAGATGACCAGGATGCTGGACATTCTGCAGGATTACATGGAGTACAGAGGTGAACAGAGAGATTCTCTGGCCTTAAAACAATTGTGACCCTTACTCTCATTACCTCTGACTGTCTTCTGTTTCAGTGACTTTTAGAACATTTCAGTCAGTTTTACCAACATTTAACAGTCTGATTTGAATCCTTTTAACAGCCGTTTACAGATTCTGTTGTTAGTATCACAAAGAAATGCTACTGCACTTTTAATAGTGCTTCCAAGCTCATAGAGGCAATTTTATATTTAATAAAAAACAGAATAATCACAGGTTTTTAAATTTTTCTTTACAAATAAGTGCTGAATGGAGCTTTTTTTTTGTTCAGGTTATAGCTACGAACGCCTGGATGGGTCCGTTCGGGGGGAGGAACGAAATCTAGCAGTGAAAAACTTCAGCAGCAAAGACATCTTTGTGTTTCTGCTCAGCACAAAAGCAGGTGACTAAAACCCTAAACAGGAAGGCTTCTGTGTCTTTGTCATGTGTTGGATTAAACTGACGATAAACAGGTATCAAATATGTTCATATTGTGCCTTTAAAGAATTAGGAATGCAGAATATTGGAAACAATATTTTTACTATTTGTATTATTGTTGGCGACTGTATTTATTTAGACTTAATTTATTGTGAGTTTTCCTTTACATCACAGTTTTCTTGAATATTGTAGTTTCTTTTGTCACATAAATTACTCATAGACACTGAGTAGCTGTTGTAAGGAAAGTAAAAATAATACTTAAAGATGTTCTAAATATTTATTGCGGCTTCTAAAAAGCCTTGCAACAGGTGTTTAGATAAAGTAACTTAGTATGAGAAGTTAACAGTGACTGAGCTGCACTCACAAGCTTTCCTGCTCATCTAAATCTACAGCGTGTTAATGCAAGTAGCTGAGAGAGGAAAAGGGACTGATGCCACAGAGATAAGAGCTGTGGCAGGATGACACACTTGATTGAAGGAGGCCATTGACTTCTACCACATTTTCTGCATGATGTGAAACTCAGCCGTAAAACACCATAATTTCCTGCCACACATTGTCTCTCTCTGTTTAATTGTTGTAGCTATATGAGTAAATAAGAATGTAAATAATAACTGTACAGATTATGTGTGTGTCGTTTTCAGGCTTTGTGCTTTGTGCGCCTCCTAACACGCTGTCTTTGCAGGGGGAGTGGGCTTGAACCTTACAGCCGCTGACACGGTCATTTTCATGGACAGTGACTTCAACCCTCAAAATGACCTGCAAGCGGCTGCACGCTGCCATCGGATTGGTCAGAACAGGTGACGTGTATGAATATTTATTCCAATCGGCTGCATTGTAGTATTTCAATCTCATCTGTATTTAAGATCCAGAGTTATCCACCAATTTAGCAGCTCATTTCTAGAACATTAATGGACTCGCTATGGAAAATCTGTCTCTCACAAACATAGCAGAAGTGCAGTGCCATATAACTGGAGAACTTCTTTAGACTTTGATTGTCTGTGACTTGCCCCAGGCCTGTGAAAGTGGTCCGCCTACTGGCACGAGACACTGTGGAGGAAATCATGTACTCCCGTGCTGTGTCCAAGCTGCACCTCACCAACACAGTTATCGAGGAAGGACGCTTCTCTCTGCTGGATCAAGCTCAGTCAGCAGCTGCAGGGCTGCAGGTTTGTGAACTGATCCTGAAGCACAAAACCATCATCTACAATCTCTGAATCCTGCCAGTTGTCTTTGTTTTCAGTGTTTCTGGTCACTCCTCATGTTTCATTTCCCCCGGCAGCTAAGTGAGATCTTGAAGTTTGGGGTAGATAAGCTTTTGTCATCAGAGGAGAGCTCTGTACAGGATGTGAAACTGGAGAAGATCTTGGGTCTATCATGTGACGGTCAGTGGGTGGATGATGAAGACTTGACCTCATTAAGAGAGGAGGGAGAGGAGGAAGAGAGCAGCTCTGCATCCGACGGGCAGAGTATGTTTTTTGTTTTAAACATGTTGTAAACATATCAGCTTTACTTTAGTTTTCAACATGCAAACTTGACCAAACATCAAAATACACCCCAGATTTTACTTTCAGGATTCATATCTTTGTCTCCAAATATAAGTAGAACTCACTCTTGTTACTCACCATCATGCTGTCCCATCCTTCAGACCACATGTACTACTTTGAGGGGAAAGACTACAGTAAGGACCCCAGCTCTGAGGACCAGACGAGCTTTGACCGTTTGCTGCAGGAGCAGCTGGATGAGTTTCAGAGAGCTGCAGGAGAGGGACGAGCTCTGCGACACAAAGCTGGAGTAAGACTGCATCTCTTTCACTTCCAGCTGATGGGAACCTGGTTTTATTTTGTTCTGTAATTTAAGATTGAATTTATTTGTTAAAAGCCAGGGTGCTTATGGGGCTGTAGGTTAGTTACATTCTGAGAACAGATCTTTAAATCATTCAAAACATATGTGCACACAGTTTAATGTGTACATTGCACATTGTATGTAGGGCACTTTTGTTTTTTCACATCTGTAACAGATTTTATCTCACTGAGCTCAGCCTCCAAATCTATAGACACTGGCCTTTGATATAGGACACAATGGTCGAGTAAATGCCACTGAATTAGGTCACACCTCATACCCATAGTTTGGTTCCATTGGTAGACACTTTGGTGAATTGTGTCATGTTTGTTCTGGGGTGTTTATGGTTCACTTTCTTGTTACATGTGGGTATGTTATGCAATCAAGTGTGCAAGGGACCATAACTTTTTTCATTTAACATAACTTTGCAAACAAAGAACTTAGATTTCTGTCTTGACACGTAAGAACTACCACAAAACAGTCACCGTCTTGTAATCGCCATTATGGTGAATGTACATATTTAACTGTGTGGCAAACTGTTTTTTTTATGTATGCTCCCAGGTTTCACTATCTGTTGCTCTTGGGGTTCCAACAAGGAAGAGGAAACCTCTGACTGAGGCTGAGCTGGAGCTAAGGTGCCAGAAACGGGAGGAAGCTGCAGCCAAGCGAGCCAAACTTCAGGAAGACCTGAAGAAGAAGCAACAAGAGCAGAAATACAAGAAAAAGTACGGATTTGCCAATCTGTTCATTTTTTAAAAAAACACTGACCAACTTCACATTTTACAGTCTAACTTTGGTATTATTTAACCTGGAGCTTTTGTTGTTTACGTGCCACTGACAGACTCAGGTTGTTAAAAGTGTCAATAGAAAGGATTCCTGTTGAGACAGACCTTCATTTTTGAAGAATAAGATCCTTTTTGTTCAACCAGAAACAGCTGCTGTATCACTCTTGCCAAAGCCACCAGACACCATTTACAGGAACAATTTTATTATAGTAATACTCAACAGAAACAAAATTTAACTCATCAGTCTTGTATATTTTACTGTTAAAAACAACCACTAATGCTGGATTGGTTGAAGTAAAACCTTATTTCATTGAGCTAGATGTAAGAATATATGAAGACCAGCAAGAATGTGGATTAATCTGAATTAGAGAGCATGAATATTGTCCTGTCTAAGTGGGTATATGAGAGTTTAGTTCAACCAAAAGGGGGTTTGTGATTATTTTGCGAGTTTATTTGTGTCTGTGGTGTTTGAATGAAGTCTGTTTTGAGAGGATAAAATTACTGTTTCTGTGGATGGAGTCTGGTGGCTTTGATGAGAGAGAGAGAGACATAGCAGCTGTTTCTGGTTAAACAAAAAGGATCTTACTTTATCTCTGAAGGGATTCTTTCTTTCATGCTGTCGCTCTCTTAAAACAGTCTGAGCCTGTCAATGGCCAGAACAGACACTTTAATCTGGCATACTTTAGCAAGCAAAAGTGCCCTGAAGGATCACATTGCAGCAGATTTTACACTGTTGCACAGTACTGCAACACTTTCAAAACTGGTTGTTCACATTCGTCACTTAGACAGAAGACCGAATCGACCCTTCATAAAAGGTGTGTTGTCTTCGTGCAGGATGGCATGGTGGGAATCGTGCGGCTACAGATCATGTTGCCTGCCATCTGCAGACAGCGAAGAAGATGAAGAAGAGGAGGATGACAGCAGCATAACCTCCACTGACTCTGACAGCACGGCCATCAACTACGTTCTGGGGGATGTTACTCATCCTCACGCCGCTCAGGGAAACGCAATCATCGTTCACTGCGTTGGTAAGAAACTGTATTCTTGATGTTACCATGGCAGCAAATCATAAAATGTGATATTGTGATAAGGAGAAAAATGGTCCCCTCTCAGCACTTGTTCTACATTTGACTGTGTGTAGATGACTCAGGCCGTTGGGGCAGGGGAGGCTTGTTTACAGCTCTGGAGGTAAGATCAGACGAACCAAGGAAGCAGTATGAGTTTGCTGGCAAGATGAAAGGTAAGATTAACTGTGCTTACAAAGAAAATAATTACTCATCCATTACACATTTTAATCTGTAAAGTCTAGTTGAGAATAAAGCCCCATATAGTGTGACAATATTATTTCTTTCAGATTTGGACCTTGGAAATGTGCTGCTCTTCCCCATAGATGACAAACAGTCCAGATTAGATGGCCAGGATCAAGTAGGTTCAGTTAAAATGAAAAGCACACGTTGCACAGAGACGCTCTGCTTTCTGGAAATGCACGCTTGTTCCACTGTATGTGCAGCTCTTTTGCAGTAGTAGTGATAGGCAGTGTGATAGTTTGGGTGTGGGTTTGTGTGTGGTGACAGAATTGTGAAGTTGTGGCAGAGTGGCAACTGATAAGATTGCAATAGTGATAATATATGTCTTTACCTCATATATCCACTTCCTGTCACCCCAGTTGGCCCTGATAGTTGCACAGCAAAGAGACAAAGCCAACAACTTGTCTGGGATCTTTCTAACAGCTCTGGACGAAGGTCTGAAGAAGATTTACAGGGCAGCCAAAAGAAACAAGGGTCAGTCAAACACTGAATATTCAAGTTATTTGCAAAAAAGAAGTATAATTGTTTTCAATGTTGCCTGTTTACAGAGAATTTGTAAAATCAATTCATTTTTGAATCAAGTCGTCTGTGCTGTAATGACAAAAACATGCTAATAATTAAAGGTGGGGTGAGCAATTCTGGAGATAGATGTGTGATGTGATCAGATACTTCTGACACTTCTTCAAAAATTGTGCCTGATTTTTAAATCTGACCACCATTCCCTTTAGACTAGTCTTCTTGTGCAGAGTGCACCACTCCCAGCTTTCCTGACACTCTCCTTTGGTTCTTGGAAGTCATGTTCTGCAAGAACATCAAGCACCATCTGCAGTTCTTCGATTTCCCCACATTTCCAAGATGGCAACCCTTCAGCTTTGACTTCATTTTAAGGAACAGAACAAAATTATTGGTTCAGAATTCAGCAAATTCAGCAAGTTTGTGCGGGTGGGACAGGCAACCGCATTTTTGTGGGCAAGAAACTCACTCTTAGAGAGCTAAGGGTCAGGTTGGAGCACCTAGTTGCCATCGGCTACACTTAAAGTCATTTGCACATAATGTTCCCCTCAGAACGTCGCAGTTGGACTGAGCCTTTACAGTCTGACTCTGAGGATATCACGGTACAAAACCCTGAAAACAGTCAGCATGCAGCCAGACTGCTGTTTAGTCTGTGGGTCATAGCCATAAACACACCTCTAATAACTGGTGATGATCCTTCACATTAAGTTTTGATCATCCTGAGCCTGTTGATGGAGATCTGTGCAGCTCTGATTCAGACGTCTGCATCTGAACAGAAGTCAGGAAATCGCAAACATACATGTACCAGTGGACCCCAGAAAGTATGTAACTCAGATACTGATGATGATGAATTGATTATCCTTAAAACATTTTCTCTTAAAAGCACCTGCTACATGCTCATAACTGTGCAGCGCTCTGTTTGTTCGCAACAGAAAAGTCTCTAAACTTCTTGATTGCACTTAGTTGTTTATTATTTACAATGTGGAGTTTCATGTGACTCGCCTTTCTCAAGACTCGCTAACCCCACCTTTAAGACTATGTAAGGACAGAGAGAAGGGAGAGGCGTAATGTGTGTGTGGTTATTGTTAGACTTGACTGACAAGATATGCAGGACATGCTGTGTTTTGTTTGCCCTGTGTTATGTGAGTGCACAGACAAATTCTTGTAAACAATTACTAGAACAATACATGAAAAGAACTGGATTTACCCCAGGTTACTCTGCCCAGTAGAGAAAAACTGATAAGAACCCCTGGAGGTAAAACAGAAATCTACCTTTGGTTTTTGTTCACCTCGCATGATTCATGTCGGTCATGTAAGCTTCAGAACTTTTCTTTAACACAAGTCACAGTTGCCTCTCCTTCAGTTCTGCTCGAGTAGATAGTAAACATAGGAAATGATGCAGTCATACTAACCCTCACTGACATTTTCTCTGAACTGCGTGTTTTCCCCACTAAGCGAGTGTACACCTCCCTCGCATTGGACACTCCACCAAAGGCTTCAACTGGTACGGCACAGAGAGGCTCATAAGGAAACACCTGGCTTCCAGAGGCATCCCCACATTCATGTATCTTTAAAAAATTCCAGCAGATAAAGTCTAAAATCTGATATTTCTTTGAACATTTGCTCATGTGAAAGGTCAGAGTATGTTCCCTTAACCTGACTGACAGATACTATCACAGCAGAGCAACAAAGAGCAGAGTGCCACCTCAGGCATCCACCTCTGCAACGTCCACATCCTCCTCCCCTCAGCCACAGCTGCAAAGCTCAAACAGACCGTCTGATGAGACAGGAGCAGAAAGCCCCGGACCCTCGGACCCTCCTCAGAGTCCCGGACCCTCAGAGCTCCCCAGTTTCATGAGCGGAGTCCGCGTGTTTTTCTACAATCTGCCTGCATCAGAGAGGAAGAGGCTGGCTCGCTACCTTATCACATATCCTTTCACACTTGGCGTCTTCATCAGTGTTGTGCTGTTAAACTACAATTATCCCTTTTTTTTCTTATACATTATTTATGGTATACAGTTCATGTCAGAGCATGTGTTTTTTTTAATTTTCAGACATCTTGTTGACATGTGGTATGTGAGTAAATGCATTTGATGATTTAAAAAAACACATTTAATGCTGCTCTGCAGTAGGTACATTAATTTAAAATTAACTGAGGATAAAAACAAATTAAAGCCCGAAGGCTTTTTTTCATTGAGGCCATGAATCATTCAGTTATTACCATCAAAGTCTTTACCGCCTTAACACCTGTAGCGGATTGCGCAAAGGGTTAAAAACCAGTACAGTGAATAGTATAGATGTGTTTTGATCAAAGCGTGTCAAAATGTCAACACTCCTTAGCGGCAGTGCACTTATGATGGAGATGAGGAGGAGATCATGAGTCCTGAGGTCACCCACATAGTTGCAGAGGTGGAGAACAGCATCCACACACAGGTTAATGTTACGTTACAGCTTACTGTCAAAATCAGACTTTGACTTACAGCAGAACTCCCCCTAATAAACATGTTTTTTCAGGGTGGGACAGCTTATGTGCTAAAGGAAGTTTAAACTGTAATAGATTTACAGGCTGTCAAATCTCTTAAGTTTTATCTAAAAACAGGGGCTGAGGATAAGAAAACATCATGAATAAAAAGCCCCGACAGCAGTATTTCATCTTTAAATTGCGTCATTTTGATTTTCTGCGAACAGGAGCTCCAGGATCTGGTGCATCAGTACACTCAGGCCGTCCCCGTGCAGAAAGACTGGCTCGAGTCCTGCTTCTCCAAACAACGCAAAGTCAACACCTCATTGTTCCTGCATCAGCTCTGACAACAAGGTGGTTTATCCTTTTTTAATCTCTTTGCTTTTAATTATACTTTTGTATGAACATGGCTGCTTGACATTGCACTAAATTGTATAATAATTTGAAAGCAGTTTGCATTATGTTGATTTATAAGTGACCTAAGGAGTAAATAAACACCTCTCTGTCCTCCTGTGTTGGAGTTGTATTTGGACACTGGTGCTGAGTTATAGCTTGTCTTTGTGGATACACCAGGGTTTGTGTAATAAATCCAGAGCAATAAATCTTTTTCTGTCTGCGTGTGTGGAGGAAGTACAGCACACACTCACACTCTCTCTCTCTCTCACACACACACACACGCGGTAGGTAAAAAGGTGGAGTCTATCAGCTGGGCGGTGCTGCTCAGCGGCAAAGTACAGAGGCAATTCATCCTGAGCGTCAATATTTCATCTGTGCTGGAGAGACGACATAAAACGACAACTTTACATCAGTATTTCACTCCAGGTCGTCTAGCGATTTTTTTTTACTCGTTGAAGATTTAACTTTTGACGGTAAACGTGTCGACGTGGAGGAGGCTGAGTCACCTGCGGGAGGCTCGTGAACCTGAAGCAGCGGCGGTGAGTTTAAGCGCGTCAAGTTACATTTGACTTTCACAACATGTTATCTGTTTATGGACTTTGACTAAAAACCTGTGTTAAGTACACATTCTGAGGTCTGTGTTTGCTTTTTGTTACTCTTTTTTTTTAACAGAACAAGTATAAAAGTAAGTAAACCTCCGCATTTAACCGTTATTTCACAGGATTTATTTTTAGAAATTATAACATTTAAATTCAGATTAATGTAAAATGGGATGAAAAGATGTCGCTAACTAATTATCGCTAATATAACAGTTTATAAGAACACATTTAAAAGTCTCAAAATGTGTAAAGATGATGATTGGATGATTTTACAAATGTGATTTAAAGTGCATGAAGCTGACGCGATACTAGAAGTAGACGGAGGCATATCTGGGTCAGCTTAAATGGAAAGTGCAAACAATACGTGTGCGACCACAAAGACGCGTTAAAGAGTCAGTATTTACATTTACAGGAACAATCAGGGGCGTATTGGAGAATAAGCCCACCTAATTTGAGCTTTTAAACCCCTGAATTCATATAAAGTGGCCCTGAGTTATACAGAGTTGTATGTGTAGAAAGTTTAACAAAATATTTTAAAGACCTTGAATGTAACATTTCCGTCTAAACTGACACTTGAGGCAATTTATCTTTTAAGTGTCCATAATTAACAACATTACTCGTCAGTATGGCCTCAATTTTTTTGCAGTGTTTATAGTTTTTTGATGTTAATGATATGCATGTCATTAACAATGCTTTGAACAGCACACAGGGGAGACAGCTGTGAATCAAACGTGTCATTACTTAGAAATCCAGAGACTTTTTTTTTTTTTTTTTTTTTTTTTTTTTTTTT
>JAPZDY010000021.1:23649020-23660414 GCA_029783645.1 Ctenochaetus hawaiiensis | reverse complement strand
TGGGCCGGACTCGCGCCGGCTCTGGGAACAGACCTTCTGTCATGGTGGCCTTCTCCACCTGCAGCAGCAAATCCACAGGCCATTTATGCATCTGTGCCACACAAATAAGCAGCTACACAGCGCCACTGCCTCAGACCTTACCTTTACTATAGAGAGTTTGCTAGATGTCTGTTCACAGCGCCCTCCAGTGGTGATGCAGATGCCCTCTGCACACAGGCCCTCTGAGCAGGCGGCTGTGAAGGCTGTGCTGTTGCTGCAGCCGCTGTCCACCGATTCTGCCTGCCAACTCCTGCAAAAAATACACCCCTGTCACCGAAACACAATGCTGGCAGCAGAAAGAAGTACATTTTTATCCAGGACATGACAGAACTTAGTTCAAGCACAAAATGTCGCCACCTCTCAGAAGCTGCCTCCCCTGGCTCGTCCTTCTTCTCCAGCCTCTGCAGCTCCAGCTCTGCCTCCCGCTCCTCCAGATGGGTGGTGGTAGTAGTGGTGGTGGTGCGTGTCAGCAGAGAGCATACAGCATCCTGTTGCGTCACAGAGCCAACTATCAAACCCCAGCCTTAGAAGTGTCAACAGCTCTCATCTCTCCCATGACATTGTGCGAGCATGTTTGGCTCGTGAGAAACATTCGTGTCAGTTAGTCGCTTTACGAGCTGCACACCTGCACACTGTAGGCTACAAGTTGGATGCAGCAAATTTAGCTGTTTTTGTTCCAGTAATGCCTCACTGCATATTTGTTTGGTACTGAGCAAGCAAGTGGATGCACTGGACGACAGCCGAGCCCTCTGCATTTTTTCACTCCGAGCAGTCACAAGATGATTAAAGGGATAGGAAATGTTACGACAAATGTTGTATGGCTTTCTCACTATTAGTTTTTGCCTCTTTTCATGTAAACAGCTGGATACTTTCACTTTCAGAATGAATAAACTCATTTAAATGAAACCAGTATGGAATATTTGAAAATTTACTTTCTGTGTTTCAACCACAAGGACGCTGCCTTTTAATCTTTTAACTTCCTGTCTGCATCAAGAGTACAAACATGTTTAGATGTGTAGATTTATTTCTGCTGCTTGTGAGCACTTTGTACCCACAGTTCAACAAATATCTGATCAGTTTTATGACAGAACGTACAGCATGAAGGCCTGACAGAGCTGGAAGGAGTAAAGCATTTTTCTGCTACACGCAGTATGCTTGTTTTCACTGTAGGTAACTTCAGAGAAAGACAATTTTTGAAAATAAAAGGCAGGATACATAAGTTTAAAAAGATGCTCATGAGTGTTAGGTCCACATAGTTTTTTGTTTTTTGAGTCCTTCTTGAGTCTTTCTTTTAAACTGCTTTCAATGAGCTGAAGACCTGTGCACCTGTTTGCAGCCGCCTGAAAGAAAAACACTGCACCCTGCATCTTTTTTCGGGACTTTTTTGTGTGGTTACTTCTACATTTCTTCTTGAAAAACTCTTTCAAGGACTTTTCAGGCAACCAATCATTGGGTGGGACTCGTCACCTGTCACCCTGGTAATAAAAACCAAAATGGAAAAGTTTGTTTTGGCCACATCAGTCTATCCTGAGATTTCAAAGTCAGACAGAAACTCACATACAGAAACATAAAAGCTGGTTTTATGTTGATCTTGTGGCAGATCAGTCAGACAGTGAATGCTGCTGGTCAGTGTTAAGCTATTCTCACCCTTCATGCTGTAAGCATGTTGTTATCTATGCAGTCAAACATCTGTTTAAATAGTGCAACTAAACCCACAAGCAGCATGTTTTCACCCACTACACAAGCACCTTTCTGCCAAAAAGCAAAAAAGCTATGTGAAAACTGCGCCTATATGCATTAACCTCAGACATTAAGTCACATCGAGACATACCTTCACAAGCAGAGGAAGAAGGAAATCACACTCTTCTAATCAGTGTTACTAAATTATCACTACAAATCTGCCATTTTTGTCCCGCAGAGTTTGCTGCTTTAGCATTTTTAATCTGATATACCTCTGCACACATTTTATATCTGCAAAATAGATTAATTATTTGCTTTGCTCTGCTTCTATCTTTTGTGCTGAGCATCATAGAGTCTGTTTACAGAAAATATAGCATGCCTTATCACTGCATACTCTAACCACACAGCGAAATTTTCTCATCAAAACCCGACGTATCACAGAAGTTTTTTTCAATTAGTAATGATTATTGTTACTCCAACACTTATTTTAATTTTGTTTGTAACACATTTTTTAATTTTTCTGTTCATTTTAATCATCTAAATAAATTAGAAATTACTCTGTAAAACATTTTGTCCACACAGTTCCACACACTGCAGTACTTCCCTCCATCTCCCCGAGGCCAATACCTGAGATCACTGGCACTGTGCTGTCGTGCTGCTACTCGAAGCTGCTGTTATTAACGAAACAAAGCTATGTATGTGTGTGTGTTTACCATCGCTCTGGGCCTTTGCTCGTCTTCCTGGCTGTCGAGGTGTCTGCGGTGGCTGAGGCTCTTGTGTTCAGGCCGGGGCAACTCCGTCCCGCTCAACATCTGCACTCGCAGCCAGTGGTAAACCATCTCTGCACTCCCCTCACAATCTGCCAGGCTCACTTGGGCTGTACCCTGCACAAAGTGTCATTATTTAATTTAGATATCAGCAGATCAGAGTTTGTATTACTTAAGTATCTTTAAAGGACAGAATCAGTGTGCTGCCCAGTTTCAGACCCACCAGTAGTTCTTCCTGAGCCTGGGGTCCCAGCGAGCAGACGGACAGCTGCAGAGCACACACCGCCAGGGCGTTTGCAGGGACAGGAATGCAGAAGCCTTCATTGAAACTCATCTGGGGCTGCGGCTCCAACGCCGTACAACAGTAAAACGCACAGGCCCTGCCGGTGTCCAGTGGAATCAAGTGCACCTTTACGTACCTGGACACGAAGGCAACAATGTTCACAACAGGATACTTCTACTTATTGATAACTGCAATGATGTAAATGTGATGTGTTAATGTTCCTCTGATCATCATTATCATTTTAAAGAACTTAATATTAAGCATCATTTGCTGATGAGTAACATACTGTAAATGTAGCTGCTCTGAGCTACAAATAAGCCACTGATTTCTGTAATGATTTCTGCTCTTAATTACAGTGAGTGGAAGTTAAATGAGTGGATTGACACCACTTACATAAAAAATGACAACTTACTTCTGTAACAGGCATAACTAGCAAGATATAAGGAGATGTTTATAAAGATTCAGAGGCACTGCGGCCAGATGTGATTGGTATCTTAAAGAAAAATCAAAGCCTCAAACTCACCTGGTTTGTCAAAAATGGAGCCAAATTTTAATTTCTATTTTTCAAAGGCATATTTATTGAAATAAGGCTTTTTTTTTAACAAAAAAAAATCTTTTTTCACAATTATTAAAAGTCGCCAAATTTTTTTTTCCTCACTCCATCAAATAAAATTAGCTCAGTTGGGTGGAAAACACCCAGATCTGGAAATTTTTTGGAGGTTGGTCCACTTTTGGGAAGAGTCAGAACAACCTTTTCCCATTTGTTTCTAGTCTTTGTGCTAAGCTAGGCTAACCCTCTCCTCACATCATATTAACTGTACAGACATCACAGTGGTATCAATCCTCTCATTTAACATTTGACAAAAAAAGGTAAATAACGATAATTTCCTAAATGTTAAGCTATTGCATAAATCATTCAAGCTGGGAGAGTACTCACACTTTATAGCCATCTCTCACAATCGACCTGTTCAAGTTCTTGAGCTGTAGCAGATGTAGACGGAGAGACTGAGAACTGGACTCCCACCTGTAAAGAGAAAAGTGCAGCAAGTTAAACGTAGAGTCAGAAGGTCACAGGAAAAGACTTTGCCACCCTCCGTCAGTCCACATCAGTCTACACTAAGAGTTTACTTACAGCAGTCCCAGCTGGATCTGGGTGGGCTCGCTCACAGAGGGCAGCTCCTTCATGTAGGACATCTCATCTGGCTCCTCTGCTCTGTTGGGGGAACGACAAAACAAGGATTACACAAACTGGCTTCCTCTCTCACTGAGCACAAACTGAGGATAGACTGGAGTCAGTACAGTAATGACACATGACATAAATTATAAGCTATTTCTTAGACTTCTTTGCTTGTTTTTGTGCTGATGGTGTCTCACTTAAACACACAATACAAAAACCATTTGTGTGAAAACTGAACTGTGTTGCAGTTTTCTGCTCTGTCACTAGGAGGCGCAGTTGCTCCAGAGAGCTGAGTGTTTTTTCTGTTTTGGCATAGTGAGGTTGGACCTTCTCTCACCTTCTGCCCCAGGCCTCAAACACACCGCTGTCTGTGGCCAGAGCATCCTCAGACACGCCTGCAGAGACTCTCCTCGCCCTCCTGCCACTTCTGTTGCCACTGTTTCCCCTCAGCGTCACTCCTAAAGAGGAAAACACAGCCAGTTAATCATAAAGTGGAGGCCATTTTTCTGTGCAAGGCTTAAGTTTTGTCTCCTTGCCTGTAGAGGTGAAAGCCCCCTGAGCCCCACTGTCTCTGTGACTCTTGCTGTCCAGTTGATGCACGGCGGCGGTGGGGCTGACTGCATCCTCGCCAATCAGCATGGCGCTGTGTGACAGGGTCTGCGTCTGCCCCCGCAGCCCCTCCAACAGGCCGCGGCCCGCCTGCTCCATGTACTCCTCCGTCATCTGGGTGAGAGGGCAGTCCTGAGGGGCGGAGTGGTAGGGTGTGTCCATGGGAGAGCTAGGGGGCGACAGTGAGGAGAGCGAGGAGCGGGAGGAGAGGGAGGCCAGGGACTGCGGGGTGTCGTGGGAGCGTTTGGTTTTGCTCTGGGTCAGGGGGTCCGACGTGAACATGGAGCAGTCTCTTGGCACTGTCTCCGGCGGCAGCAGGTAGCGTAGGTGAGGGTCGAGCGGCTCGCCGGCCCCGTCGTGACGCTCGTACTGAGGGAGACCGTAGATGTCACTGAAACTGATGGAGCTGAGGGAGCCTCTGCTGGACGCCAGGGAGCCTCGACTGGAGGCGAGAGAGCCGCGGCTGCTGCTGGACGACACCGTCAGAGAACTGGCCGACAGGCTGGAGATACACAAGACAAGAGTCCCATTAGAAAATTCACAGAGAAGCCCTAAAGAACGAGTGAGAGCTTGAAGAACGAGCAGGTGCTGCACCTCTTCAGCTGGGAGTGAAGGTACGTGGTGATGCGTGTCGCCTCCTCCAGCTGCCTCAGCAGAACGTTCCTCTTCTCCTGCTGCAGGATCCTGGCATGAGGTACACAATGATGCAAAAGATATTTCAATTTAATTCAGTAAAGTTTAAAAAGTTAAACACGCTCTCACTCTGCAGGGTGATCAGGCATGTGATTGGCAAAGTCTCGTGGAGCTACAAGGCCCACAAGAAAGATCCCATCAACAGCATCAAATACTCCGATATAAAACTACATCATTATAATAATAAAACATTCCCACTGTCAAATACTCCCCACTTAGAAAAGATTTATGGGCTACCGTCAGCTCAGGCAATATGTCAGATTTCTTTTTTATACAGTTTGAGTACTTAAAAAAGAAAGTACTGTGTCTTCAGGGCCCTGGGGGACGTTATAGATTTAATCTACAAAACACATTAGTAAGTATGTCTAGTGGATATAAAATTGATTGAATTATTTGATGCTAAGTGTTTTCTTTTATTTATTTTTTTCAAGACACAACCGAAATCCTGTGCCTGACCTCTGATTGGCTCCCTGGCTCTGGGAGCTGTGAGCCCTCTGCACCTCCTCCTCCAGCCTCGAGCGCTCTTCCTCCAGCTGCAGCAGCGTCTCTGGAGAGTGCTGCTGCTTGCTGACCAGGATGATCTCCTGCAGGAGGGCCTCCTTCTCACGCAGGAGCTGCATGAAGTCCCGGTCGCGGTCCGCCTCTGCCCGCCCCGACCAGCTCTCACTGTCCAGCTGTGCTAGCTGGTGCTGTATACTCTGCACCCTGAGGGAACAGCAAGGAAGGAAAACAATGAAGTACAAAGTAAATATGTTAAAAAAAATTTTTCCTTACAACTGGCGATGGGTCGACCGTGGCGGCAGCTGATGTATTTATAGTCAGAAGAGGGACAAGTTGTAATGATATGATGGTTAAGATTTGTTTACATAAACTTTGTTGGAGTCCAATGTTCCTGTTACTCTTATTGACATGCAATGAGCACATGCAGTGATCAAAAATTTAAAACCGTCCCCCTAGTTTCCTTTAAAAGTCTCTCCTTTATCTACCATTAGACAGCCTTAAAAATACTGTTTATGAATCAGCTCACACTGTCTTTACTGTCACCACTGTGAAGGCATAATAATCACTTGAGTGATTTACAACCGCAGGATAATTTCAACACGTTATCACAAAATGTTGGCCAGTAATATGTCAGCCAGTCAGCTATGACAAACCACTAAATCTGTGTAACTGATTAGAAACACACCTCCAAAAACAAATATTGTACATGGGCACAGATCATTCACTGTATTTAAATAACTGTTTAACATGTTTTGTATTTCAGAATTGTGCAGAATGGATAATGTTTGTCAGTGTCAAAGTCAACAACAACATGTCACCGTCATTCACATGTTTAACAAGTAAACTGTGTCAGTGGGTTCTGGTGCGACCACATCTGCATCCCACCATGCACTCTCCTATGTTCTCTAAAGATTATATTTGGAAAGCAAAATTCAGGCATCTGCTGCAGAGAAGAGAGATAAGAAACTGCCTTTCTGCGCCAACAAATATTGCCAACAGGCTACATGAACAGATGAATAAGTGTCGCCCAACACTTTCCGTAACAGTGGCAATTCTTGAGCCAATTCATGTGGGTGCCAAGCCACTGAGTAACCGCACGGAGTAACTGTATCTGTGATCAAGCAGGTTTGTGAAACACTCTATAATTTACAACTCAAGTCTGTGCAATAATACAAGTCTGAGACACAAGTTCCAGAGAAAATATCTGATCTGCAAAACATTTTCACCTTTTAATGAATAAAACATCATACAAATATTCCTTATATTTTTTTCACTGATGTTTCAATAATAATTTGTCATCAGAGGAGCATTTTTGCATGTATATATTTGTTTTTTTGCAGAGTTAGCATATTTTCTAAAATGTCAAACCGTACCTTGGAATCAAATTATGTTTAAAAAAAGCTAAAAATAACTTGATTTGTGTTGCAGCACTGACATAAACATATGATTTTGTTCTTTTGACTGTGCAGTATTTAAAAATAAAGTTCATCCTCGAATGACTTCTCATAAACACCAGAGTGTTTACAGAATTATGTTACCTACTGTGTGACTACAGCTTGTGTTTACAGCAAAATAGCAGAATCAGCTCCAAGTAAGACCACTTATTTCAGCCAAGCAGATACTTCACGCTGTGACTATAATGACAGCTTATAGCGCAGTAATTTTCTACCTGAGCCATTACTGCTGCATCAGCCACTGGTCTTACAGGTGTGTATCAGCCACGCATTTGTTCAGACAGCGTTAAGCAGGATCTCAGAGGCCGAGTGCTCAGCTCTGATGAAATGACTGTGTTTATGTGTGCTGGATTTCAGACAGAGTGACTCAGTGACAGAGCATGCAAGTTTCCACAGGTCTCTCCTCTCTCTCTCTCTCTCTGCCTGATGTCATGGCTGGCATTGCTGTTGCTGGGTCACCACAGCAACATGAATCTTCAAAAAAAAAAAAAAAAAAGCATGCATGGAGCCAGCATAATAACACAGTGACGCTTGCTGCTGCAGCTGGCATTGCACTTCTGCACAGCTGGAGAATTCACTGTCCAAGCAGGAGTGCATCAATGACTGGATAACACACAGCCTCATGATTCAAAAGCTCCCCTTTTTTTTCCAAGCTCACACAACTTCAGGCCTTTTTAAATGTTGTTTTTGCCAGCGTATAATTATCCTGCACTATAAGGTGAGCTGGGATATATTTAAGCAAACTGTGTGTATATTAAACCACCTTGTGGAGGAGCACGGTGTTCACCGAGGCCGGCGGTGGGCAGCACCGCGCTCTCTGGCTGCACGCACAAAGGCTGCACACAGTCAGCAGCAGCGTGGCCAGGCAAGAATGTGACCACCCAGCTCATTCCGCTGGCCAGACATCGCTCAGCAGCCACGGCCACCGGGCGCAAATACTATTCATAACATGCCCTCCCACCGGACAGAGAGCAGGGTCTGAGGAACGAGAGGGGGCTGCCGGGGCCTGTGAGTCAGAGCCGCATGCCGGTGTGTCATAGTACTACGAGTGATAAACAACAAATAGACGGACAAACTCACTTTTTCTTGGCTTCCTCGTACTGCCAGTTGACTTTCACTTTGTCCACTAAATGCGTGGAATCTTGGGAACCATACTAGAGAAAAGGGAAACATAAAAAGAATTAGAAGTGACTGTAACAAACAGTGGTAAAGACACAGTTTACAGGAACAATTTGATCAGAATATTAGCAGTTATTCATTTCAGATATATGCAGGGAGTATAGGGAGCTTCCTTCTGCTTATCTAGTCATCACTTAAGCAGCTGATCATTCTTTTATAACAGAGCATCAACCCCCAGTTGGTTTTCACTGGGCTTCATCTTAAGCAGTGTATTTTTAGCTTAGAATTTTTGACTTTTTGGGAAATGGGCACCGTTAAAAGAGAGCAGAATTAGCCATCAGCTGTTCCCGCGTGCAGTGCACCCATGAATACTCAGACGAATATAACTGGATTACCTTAAAACTAAAAAAAAACCTAGACATCTGAGATTCTAAGGCAGATCTGGAGATATAGTTTTGTTTCTATTATTTCTGGATGTGGACGTGCAGATCTGGATGTTTAGTCCCACCGCATCATGAAATACATTTATCACTTACAGACATGATGCTCAGATTTGACTCCATTATGACTCAGGGAAAAGGAGCGCAAATCTTTATACAATCCCTCCTTACATTCCCTCTAATCTCCCCCTCACAGTCTGAAATCCTCTGTTTTCAGGGCAGACAGGGAGAAGCGTCAGTGTCTCCTACCTCTCCCATGATGTCAGTCTGACAGCCGGTGTCACAGTACTGCTGCAGATTGCACGAGTCACCCACGGTTCCAGTGCTGTTTGCCACCTCGCTGGCCGAGTCACCTATAGACAAGCTACTCTGGAAGTTCACCGTCAGCTTTGCCAGGCTCTGTTGGGTGAGAATGAGGATTAACCACAAAATAAAATATCAAAAAGATGGACTCATGGGCTCAATGAGATAATCTAAATGACTTAAAAAAAAGCTAAATTAAATATTAAATTTATTCTTAAAGGTTTCTCATTGCCCCTTAATCCGAATTATTTCAACATTTCCAGCATGTCATTTGCTTCCAGTGTAGTTCATAAGTAGAGTGTGACATTTTCAGGAAATGCCTCAGAAAATGTGGCCCGACAACCAGTCTGAATCATCAGCTATTACTCATCATGTACTCCATTACTTTACTGCTTTGTTGACAAAATCAGATAAGACGTGGCTGGTGATTCAGATGTCTGGAGACGTGTTGTATTAAGTGACAATGCCGAGAGGCATCAGAACAGTAGAGGTTAACGGACACTAGAGGTCAGCAGAGAATATTCCAACAACAGTAATGTCAGGAGTGAAGCAGGATGTGTAGCTACCTGGATGAGGTCCTGCCTCTCCTTCTCGCCCGTGCTGATGGCCTTCTTGATGCTCCGCAGCTCGTTGAAGATGGCCTGAGCCTCGTCCAGCTTGTAGTTCGTCTGACTGCAGGACATCTTCCTGTCAATCCTGTGACACAAACACACACTCTCAGCTTGTTTTACCTCCTTGACGTTCTTCTGTTTGGTGTTAGAGGATCTGATAAACCTCACAGAAACTATAAAGGACAAAGGACAAAACATTGCTCAAGGACAAAACATTAATGTTTAATAAAATCCGGCCCTCTCCTTAAATCATATTAAAAATGCACTAAACTGGCCTGAGATCCGTGTTAATCAAACACTATTAGATGTCTCAGAACTTTAACAATATCATTCATTAATGTATTCAGTCATATGATTAATAATAGTTTTCTACTACATTTTTTCAGTTTCAGACCTCCATAGAAGTGAATGTTAGAGGTGAGTAACTTTGCTTTAATTCTGAGAGAAACTGATTTAAACAAAAATGACTGGAATAGTTTTGTGCAATTAAGTATTAGAACATTTATAAGCTTGCTCTTCTCTATATAAATTCAGAGAGGAGACTACATTTTGACCGTGGTCTTGTGGCATTAATGTGAGTTTTGTCAACATTTTTCACTTTCTTAAAAAATCCTTGATAATTTTCTCAGCAAAAAAGATTCTGTTTGACTTCACTTCTGAATCCTTAAACATGCCTTCAGAGTATTTTTACACCATACACACAATCGTCCCATTATAGTCCACAAAAGACTCCAGTCAAATCAAGTAAATTCAGATAAAGAATGTCATCTCTCTTACCAGCACATGGTGGGTGCTTAATATTGGAAAACACATCAGCGGACACTAAGTCACAAAGAAATTCGTCAGATGAGCATCTAAAGTATTTGTGTGTGGGAGGTAACATTCATCAACCACTGAAGAGTTTTTTAGACTGTGGTTAGTTATGAAATTCTGACAGTGCATGTGACAGGACGGCGTAAATCCTGATTTCTATTTGTTTCCACATGCTTTGATACGGTTTTGGACCTTGAAGTGCTGCTTTCAAAAGGTTGTGGTTTGGAGGAAAAATCTCAGCTAAGAGACTCAAAATCATCTGTATTTAAAGAGAAGAAAAGTTAAAGATCTACTGCAAAATCTGCTCTTCTTCTGAAACCAGTGACTTCATTAAAAAACCATTGGTTATTTCAGCTCAGGTAGCCAAGAGGCGAGCAATGCCTCCTTGTATATGTAGGAACTCTTGGCAGGTCTCCACAAACAGGTGAACTCAGCTTTTCTGATCTACATAGAAAGGGCTGAGGAATTTCTTGCTTCAATGGACGACATTTACCATCAACACTCACATAAACTTTAGCAAATTTCCTTTTACGATCGATCCAGAGACTATTTGTTTAATGTCTCTCTTAATTGTAAAAAACGAAAAACAGATCTGCTCTGCTGCTTTGAAGAGAATGGTCCTGTGCTCTTGAGTGTGGGCACTGGGTGGGTGAAGGGGTTTGGTTGGTTTGTAGGCTGGGAGCAGGAGGTGGTGCGGCACGGTGCCTCCTCCATCACTGGAGCTGGCACGTGGCCCCCGCTCTCACCACAGCCCGCTTCCTTCACTCCCCTTCAACAGCAGGTACTGTTCATCCACCCGACCCTGCCTCTTCCTCCCAAAACAAGCTCTGCTTTGTTCCCCCGACCCCATTGGCAGGGGCTGGGAGTTTATATGCTTACAAAAAAAAAAAAAAAAAGCTCTACCC
>JAPZDY010000021.1:23627858-23648920 GCA_029783645.1 Ctenochaetus hawaiiensis | reverse complement strand
AAAAAAAAAAAAAAAAAAGCTCTACCCACACCTCAGTGCCTGCCTGTACTGAACCCCCCACCCTGTGGACTGTACAGAGGCAAATATGCTCACAATTTTTTAACAAGCGATAGGTTTTAGGTTGATTAAGTCCTTAAAAAACCACCAGTTGGGACGTTGGTTACTGAAACAGAGCAAAGTAAACATGCGATGTGTTGGAAAATTTGAGAAATTTTCAAAGATAAGGTGGAATACAGATGAGCAGAAAAGATTCAGATTTCACCAAACTGTGCAGAAGTGATAAACTCCCAACTCCAACTCCTAAATTCTTCAGTGTAGTAGTGACGATGAAGAGGGGGTGGGGGGTTCTACGTCAGAAACTCTTTGTTTGCTTAATCTGATGCGACATGGCGTGGAGAACAACTCGCTATATTGCTGACAACAGCTGAGAGTGGAAAAACAACAGCCGTAGGGTCCCTCCTGGCCTCAACCCTGCTGGGCAAAAACTAACCCAGAAGGAACAATAGAACGTGCACACTAAGGCAAACAAAGGCACAAACACACACAAACACGCGAGCACGTATACACACACACATGTGAGAAACTCAAGGGGAGGATGCATCCATGTTTTCTGCAAGCTGTGTATTCTCCTGGCTATTCTGGGAATCACTCGAGTTGTGTATTATCTAAGAGATAAGGGACTCTTTGCCAGGACTCAGGAAGTGCAGAGGAATTTGCTGCCAGATATCTCTGTGTTTTTGAAACTTGCTCTCGGGGCCCACACCTCCCCTCCCTCCCCTCCCCTCTCCATGGAGCAACTTCCTCTCCAGGCTGAGCCTTGGCTCCCTGCACTCCACTGGTGCATCCTCTTCCTGAGGTGGAGTCCCCTTTTCCATCAAAAAACTCCCTCCATTTGCCTTTTTCTCAAACGCTCTCTTTTCTTTCTTTTTTTTTCCTCTGAGAGGTGGAGCTTCTAATTCTAACATGAAATTTGGAACCACTCAGAAATGTTTCCAGCACAAAAGACTCTATGTGCATGTGTTTAAATACCAACACAAACTGAAGGAAAATGGGGAAAAGGAAAATGCCTCTAAAACACGAGCTAAGGAAGAGTATCTCCTCGTTATTCTTTCAAAATCCTCTCATTTTCTGTGTGTGTGTCAAAGGGCTGTGTGCTTTAAATCTTTATAATCTCCCCTTTTCCTAATAGACGTACTAAATATTTAATGCAGTAATTAAACTGTACTTGTCAGCGAAACATTGCAGCTATAAAAACCTGCTGAAGTGCATGAAATGTTTTATCACAGGGAGACACGTGAGAAGGAAAAGGAGAGAGGGAACAGAGAAGGAGAGTTAGTGTTAAGATGAAAATAGAGGACGAGACCCGACACTGAGGGAATAAAAAAAAAAAAGGGAAAAGGCTGCTGGGTGGAGAGCAGCAGTGTTGTAGGAAGGAGAAGGGTGGCTGTGGGAGGAAGGGTGGGCCTGGGACACAGAGGCAGAGGAACACTCACTCCTGCAGGGTCTCCACTCCCATTTCCTTATACTGCAGCTCCTGCTTCACCTGGGCCAGCTCCTGCTTCAGCCGGGAGAGCTGCGGACACAAGGACGAGCACCGGGGTTAACCAGGCGCACAATGGGCTTCTCTCACCACCACCACCACCACCACCACCGCCGCCGCCGCCGCCGGCCAAAACTGCTTAGTCATGACTGTTCACATACAGGAATGCTCCACTACGTTCATACAGAGACACACACACACACACTGAGTGGTTCATACACTCTCTATCCTGACGAAGGCGTCTGATTGATGAAAAATACTTTGATTCTATCTGTGACTGAATCAATACTAAAAGTTGTAAATTGACTTAAAAGAGCCACTTGGCCAGTTCCACACGTCAGTTAACTCGTCACAGGAAGTTTGATTCAGCCTGTAAAAACTGCTGAGTAATGTCTTCTGTGGCTCCGGAGGAAAATTTCTGAAGTTTGAGAAAATAACTCGGCTGGTGTCATCAGGGTCGTCTCAGCTCGGACTTTCAGATTACAGACTTTTAAGTAAAAAGCTGGTGGGACAAACTGGAAGTGTGGAGACTTTTACTTGAGAGGGTTCTGATTAAAAAAATGAGGCTGTGTTGCATCATGGGAAATGCAGGATCCCAGTGTCCGGGAGGCTTAACCTGTACAATGGCCTAATGTAAGGATACCTCAGCCTCTGTTGCTTTAAAGCTAATTCACTTCATGTCTGAAGGGTTAATAATACATAACAGCAGAAACAGTTAATCGTATTAAAATCTAGATTGACTGAATGAGTACTGATTTATGGGAAATATAACTCACCATAAATCATTTTTACAGAGCTTTAGGTTTTAATGACTATTTCCAGTTATAAATGTGGG
The DNA here is from genome assembly GCA_029783645.1 of Ctenochaetus hawaiiensis. NCBI lineage: Eukaryota > Metazoa > Chordata > Actinopteri > Acanthuriformes > Acanthuridae > Ctenochaetus > Ctenochaetus hawaiiensis. The sequence continues at coordinate 23,646,545 of JAPZDY010000021.1, read as the reverse complement.
TTTTGTGGGCGTTGCCTATGAATGACAAGTCATTAAAGAACGTATACTGAACTGATCATCATCACATAATAAGGAACAACTCTAACATACAGTGTGGTATCATACAGTCCTTAGAAAGTCATCCGTCTTTGATTTTTAAAGGTAATAAAATGAAATAGATTAATCATCTTTGTCTGGAATTTCTACCAGAATATTAAAATAAAGTCCCATTGATCTTTTCAGTGTCAAACTTGAGGGATAAAACGCCTCTGACTCAGGAAACACCCTCACCCATGTGACTGATCTCAGCAAAAAGTCTAACTTGGCCCTGTGAGTCAGTGACCTAGCCTCTGCCTGACCCTCTGATGATGATCTCATCCTCATCCTCTCAAGGCCCCGGGCCAGAGCCACAGTATCCTGTAGGGGCCACACCCCAGCCCCCTTTTCTACCCAAAAGGGCCCCTCGCTGCAGCCCATTGTTCTCCTCCGATAATGACTTACCCGCTCTCTTCTACAAGCTATTTCCACTTTTATTTGGTCGGGGTCATATTTCGCATTTGAGGATGAGCCGGAAAGCGCTGTGAACACATAAAAACAGAGGACAGCCAGGGATCAGCGGTTAGTCGATAGTGATAACGTTAAAGTGAACTTGCAATACACCAGAGAGCTGAAGGGGGGGATCCAGTGTCGTCTCCCAGGCTTTTCTCCCAGTGGACGCCCCCTGGATGCTTTGTGTGTGACAGCTGGCTGCAGTCTGAGGGTAAACCCGGTGGAGGTGGATAAAAGGGAGGGTGGGGTAAACCAGGAATGGGGATTTGGAAGATTTTCTAAAGATCTGCACCCCCTGAAGGGACATCAACAATGTAGCACAACCAAGCCAGATAATTAGGTCAGCTAAGGTCAGGTTTTTAGCTGTCATGGAGCCTTTCAGCTCACACTTCTCTCATCCTTTAATTCTGTCTTTCCCTGTATGCTCATGCGTAATTTTTTTTGTTTATGAATCAAAGCTGGACACGGGTTGGTCTTACTGCTGGTGATGGAGCGGTTGTCCTCAGAGAGCTCGTGGAAGAGCAACATTTCCTGCTGAGCCAGCTCCAGACGCTGCTGCTTGACCAGGTACATCTCCTTCTTGGCTTTGAGGGCCTCCTGGGCCACAACAAGGTACTCCTTCAGCATGCGCTCCTGCTCCTGCCGCCATTGAGTCCGAGGGTTTTCAATCTGGGTGGTTTCTGATGATAAAACGCAACACAAGTGACTAATAAGCAAATAGACAGCCGTGTTGTAGCTTATTTCAGGCATCAGTATACTGCAATGACATTGAACTATCATTGACTTCAGTGTGTAATACAAAGGGATCTGTGTCAATTTTTTCATAATTAAGACCAATTGTGTTTCTTTTAAGTGTTTGAGATAGAAGCACATGTACTCACTGCTAATGTGGTCGATGTAGTAAACTCCCACTTGCTGGTCGTAAACTTCCTCCCAACCGAGAGGCAGTTCATCTCCAACACAGTCGGCAAACGTCAGCGGTTTGGTGATCCTGAAATGATTTAAAATCTATTCAGCGCAACAGTAACCCAAAGGAATGCACATGTGCACTTTAATATCAGCTTAAGAGACAATAAGACACAAAGTATCTATGTTCGCTGGATTTTACGTCACTGTACAGAAATCTGATATACCACATTATGTAATATTCCCTGTTAGCATTTATTGGCCTACAAGCTGCTCTGCTCCATTTATCATGTTTATGAAGGTTGTTTTCAATGCTAATCGAGGGGAAAGGAGCAAAAATTCAACAGTAATTCCAGAGAATATTCTTTCCCCAAGAGACGTTACGAGTGTTCCAGTCCTAAATAGACCAGAGTTGTTTCACTGAATCAAATTTAAGCTTTAGATACTATTATCACAAAAAACAAACATACAAAAAAGTCACAATTTAACAGTTACTCAGAGTAATCATTTCAAAATGTGGCAAAAAAGATGGGCCAAGTACAAGCTTTGGTCTCACAGCATTTTTTCACATTGTTGTATTTCTGAAAGTGACTTAGATTATTTGTGTTCTTTAATCTCATGCACTTTTTCTTGTATCTAACTACTTCACGGGTTAAAAATGAAGTTTTGGAAGTTTTGGTTTCCCTAGTTTAGATAAAATAAATTATTTCCTGTGACATATCCTGAGGATGTATTATTACAGCCAAATCTTTGAAATACAGATTGGTAAAAGAGAGAGAAAGCTTTAGTATCACTACCTATCTTTTTTGGAAGAATAAATCAAGAATTCAGTGCCAAATTTTAGATATTGTATAAACAAAAAAAAGAGCAAAACAGAAAACAGCATTAACACGCAATTATTAGGAAGATACTGTAGATTTCTGAGAGGCGAAGCTTTATCTGGCATGAGACTCTTCCTCCTGTGTTGGTGATTGTCAGATTTATAAGCTTATGTTTTTTTACAGGGTTACAAAGGTGTTCGGTCCAGTGCTCCTTGGGGAGGAAACACATCGGTCCAGGTGGTCAGCTGAGAAAATAACATGGTCTAAAGAGTTTAGCTTTAAAAGAACTGAGAGTTAAAGCCTGAATGTACTAAAGACCTCCAGGAATTTACCTGGAAACACTGTACAAAAATATTTTAAAAATTTACGACCCATTAGCTACGACTGCCTTATGAAGCCACAATACAGGAATTCTTACCTAAATGCAAAAATGTAGTTGAGACAAGAAAATTACTTTGCATTTATTTGGCCATAAAACATTTGTAGTCAAAACAAAACCGAGCTAGCCAACGACAAAACCGAACAGTCAACTACAACACCAAAGCAGGCGAGCAAAACCATTGATAACCCATCTGTGGACAGCAGCTGCACGATCACAGCTTAAATGTCCTACTCCCCCCTCAGCTGTTTCTAGAGATTAAATTATATTAATTTAATACGATAAAATATTAGCTCAGTAAAAAGTCGGTTCAGATTTCAATTCAGTATTACTAGTCAGACCAGAATCAGGTCTAAATGACTGGACAAATATGCAAAATATTCATAAAAACATAAACAAATACAGCATGAAAGGGTTTGCCCCAGGTGTATTATTTAGCTTACATCATTCATATTCATTTAATTAAATGAAAATTTAAAGATGCCTCTTACTAATTTGCTGCGATAGTTAAAGTACTCTCATGCAACTCTTAAAACTATTTTCTTTTAATCTCTTATTTTAAAGTTTGAATTCTGTATTTCATTGTCACTAATGAAAACTGCCAAAGTGTAATGATTAATTGAGGCATGTGTGTGTGGACCAATCAGCACACACACACAGTCTCAGTGTATATCAGTGACTCTGACAGGGCACAGCTAATGACATCAGGCTGATACTTTAATCTCCACATATCAGCGAGCTGTGAGCCAGTCGGTCTGATGACAGCGGCACGTACAGTAACTGTCTGATTACCATCAATCAGCACTGACAAGAAAGAGGGGGTCCAGTGGCAGTGACCCTTCCGCCACAGAATGCTCACAATGCAGACGGTGCATGAGACCTGATTCTGGCGTGGTATGCAAACAATGAGGGGACGACCTGGAGAGAGTAGCTGAGGCATTCTGCACCACATTCCTCAAGAGACAGAGGCAGCAGTTCTTCTTTCTGCACACACGCATGCAGGACAAACTCACTTCACTAGGTCTTAACTCCAGCCTGTTGCAATGACATGGTTTTCAGGCCGAATGCCACCAGCACAGAGACACATGCTGCAGATCAGAGCTGCAATGATTGGTCAAATAATAAATCAGTTGGTAAAGAGAAAAGAGTCTCATTTGAGCCAAAACTGCAATTTCCACCTTCTTATAAGTAAGGATTTTACTGCTTTTCGTAGGTATTTATGATAATAAATGAACAGTCTCTTGGGTTTTAGACTGTTAGTTGGGCAGAAGAAGCAAGTTGAAGATGTCAACTCGGGCAAAAAATGGCAATTTGACTGCCATTTTTTACCTTTTTTTTAATTTAAAGATGAATTGCTTAATCATGAAAGTTATCAACAGATGAAACAAATTTTAGAATAATCGTTGGTTACAGCCCTTACTGATAATTCACATCAGTAGGAAACGCAGAGGTACTCCCACTTCCTCAGAACGCTCAAAAAAGCCTTTACTGTGTAACCTACCAACAATATTTTAAAAACTATTACCCAAACTTGTTCATTTCACCCTCAGCGCTGTCAGTGCATTCTAATGCTAATAATTAAATTAAGGTATTCTGCTTTAGGCATGTTCTTTGCTATTTGCACGTACTGGACACAATCCTAGTTAATGATAAATCACATAAGCTTGTCAAAAACCTTCAACAATGGTTCAGATTCAGTGAACTCTCTTTGTATTTCACATTATTTAAATACCTATTTTGAAACCCAGTTAAAGGAAGACTGATTTTGGATTTACAGACACTAACAACTGTAGATGATGATAATAAAAGAGAAGAAACAAGTATTGCACGGATAAAGCAAAGCGTGATTTAAACCTTATTAAACGGTTTCTTATTAATCATTTTAGAGTCTGAAGCTATTCAGTATTTCCAATAAAAAGAGAAGAATCTATCCTGATAAATGTGCTAAAGGGTAGACATTACTTAATAAAGCAGACTGCATAATTTTTTCTTCTGTCCTTGACTTCTTGATCAGCTTGTGACAACTGGATTAATCAGTTTATTGCCTTATCATTTTAGCTCTCCACACACCTCTATTTGCTGTAAAAAGTGCCCCAAAAAAAGTCCAACATGTTTCCAAAAAAAACTGTCTAGACAAGCAGCCAGGTCTTAAATAACTGCAAATATACTACAGCATGGTGACAGTGTGTAAAAAGGATTCTCACATAAGCCTTGTGCTCGCAGCCAAACACACAGGGACAAAGCAAACACAAGCACACTCCCCACCTGCTCCTGCTTTTAGTGTTTGTTAAAGGTAAACACATGACAAGACGCTAATTCCACGTGTAAATACTTAAAAAACACTCAGACAGGGCAGGAAGAAGGACTGAGGGAGGAACCATGAGGAGAAGACTCAGAAGGATTTCAACAGTAAAGAGTCATAACAAAAAAAAATAGGCAAAAGTTCTTAATTATTTTCATTGTCAGAATGGTCTTAAAAAAAAAATCAGGGGGAAAGGATGGGAAGCTCTGTGACGTGAGAGTTAAGTCCTGAACTGCCCTTCGACCTCCCAAGAGAGACGGAGACAGAGGGAAAAAACATGTCCTCTCACAGATCTGCATCTGAATATCTGAATGTTTGGTTTGTTACGCAGTCTTGTGACAGCAGCCTCTGTTTTTCCAAGTCATGTCTTGGTCTTGGGAGACTCTGTAACCACTGCTGCACAGCACAGGACGCTCACACAGAGGAGAACATACAGCAGCACATACTGATGACAGACTTCACCAAAGCATCGTAAAGCTAACAGCAGTCATATTTAGTATAAAAGAATTATCTAATGGGTCTTTTTAACAGTGTGAAATATACACTCTAAAGCAAAACCTTAAATATTTTTACAATCTCTTCTATCAATCAGCTTTTTCCTCAAAGTCTATCAAACTCCGACAGAAAAATATCTGTGTCATTCTCCTGTCAGCCTGACACAGTGACCCTGAGTAAACCCCTGTTTGCTGACACTGTGAATCAGTCAACAACATGGATTTACCTACCAGAGCTTAATGCAGGCTTGGCACAGCTCTGCTCTGCTATGTAAGGCCAAACACTGATTTTTATAATAACTACATGACTAACAGGTTATCATTAGAGCTCCTACGGGATCAATGTAACTCTGCAGCAGGTGCTGACAGTGACTATTAAGGGGTTTTTGGCCACACCAGTAGCTGTTTGGATGGCTTTTGTCTGTCTTTGGTCCAGACTGAAACAAAAACTATTGCATGGACTGCAACGAAATTTGTACAGACATTTTTGGTCCCCAGGGAGTGACGCTGGTGATCCTTTGACTTTTTGTCTTGTGCCACCACGAGGTTAACATTTCTGTTTTCCAGTGAAACATTTCAACAACTGCTGGACTGATTGCTGAAATTTGGGAGGGATACAAATGTGTCTCTCAGGATGAATTGTGATAATCCTGACATTTCTTCTAGTGACATCATGAGGTCAAATTCTTTATTTGTCCAGTACTTTTTAATATTTTTCAAAACAATTACTGTTCATTAACTGTTAGCATGTTAGCACAGTGACCTAAAATGATGACCATGGTAAACATTAAATAAGTTTAGCATTGTACCATTGTCACTGTTTGCATGTTAGCATGTAGCACTTAGCCTCAATTACAGCCTCACAGTGGTGACAATGTGGCTGCACAGTCTTTTCTTTTTTGTCTTCATTATTTTGCTTTTATTTCCACGACCAGCATTTATCAGAGGGGCTAACAAATTTTACTAATGAAATTTCACACTTGCACTTCTGACTGAATCAAAAGCAACTGTCACTCTACAAATAACGAGATGGTGACCAATGGGACCAAGACGCAGAAAAATAGCACCACAACATCACTGTGAAAATGATAAGTACATATAATTTGTACTAAACACATGATTATTAATAGGGCCCAAGGCTTTGTTCTATAATTTTCCACATTCCCAAGGATCCTCTTACAATCTAAGAGGAAACGAAAAATGAAACAGACATCTGAAATAGAAAAGAGAGCGACTGACAGAATGACAGGCATGTTCAGCTGTGGAGGAATGAAATGCTGCAGGGCCTGCTCGCCTCTCACAACTTCCCAGCAAAATATATATTTAGTTGTCAAAGACATTTGCTAATTCTAGAATAATCTGTGCCATCCTGGGTTGTCCCAGAGGATAGTTCTATCTGTAGCAACCCGCCTTTGCCTGGTAACGGGCTGCTGCATGAGAAAGGCATGTGAAACTGGAGTCTGGGCCACTGGACCTCGTCTGGTCTGGTCATCCCCAGCAGCTCCTCAAGCTTTGTTTCTCTGCTACAATGAACAACTTAGATTGTGCCTAACAGTGGACTCTGCATTACACAAAACACAATATTCATTTTATATTGTATTATGGAGCCAAAGAAGCAGAGTTTTGCTTGAATTATTGTCGATTGACCGCAATAGCCACACATTTTCAAGCATCTTATAAAATCCAAAGGCTCTCCAATAGTGACTGTCTTTAATACAGTTCACTCAGTTCATATTAAATTAAAAAACACGTAGCTGATCACACTGCCAAATATGTAATTAAGACAAGTTGTCGCAACAGCTCGTTGCAAGTTTCCTCGGTGTAGGAGTGCACATGTGACGGATTTTTTGACACTGATGTTTAATTGTGTGGTGGTTCACTGTATAAATAAACAAAACACTAGTGTGATAAAATATGCAGTCAACCGCAGCAGAAGACTGTTACTAAGGTTCACGCCTCAATAAGAAATGACAAAGGCAAAGTTACCAAACAACTGAAAATCCATTATTGTCCTAGTGAGCCGGCTGCTACAGTCACCAAATAAGAATTGAGGCTTGAACTCCGGGTGACGAGTATTGCATATGAGACCAAAAAAAAACAACAAATGTGATTACACCAACACAGTGTCATAGACAGGCATGAGGCAACATTAGAGAATTCTGCATGTTCCCATTTTAAACTCAGATATCCACCCCAAAACACCACCTGCTTTCATTGTTGTCATACAGTGAACTCTTCTCTGAAGGGGGTGATAGACACAGTCTCTAAGGCGAAAAAAAAGGCCACAAGTGTTGCTGGTCTACAAATTCCTTTCTGTGATAAAAAAGAAATGTGAAAACAAGTTTGGGAGGAATGTCATTTATGAGCAGCCTCTCCGTGGGCCTGGTGCAGCATTTCAGAGCACGGCCTAAAGCAGCTGAGAGACAGACAGACACCAGCTTCTCCCATTATGTGTCGAATCTTATAGAAATAGGTCTCCTATAAGTAGACCGACATCTACGTCTCCGTACACATTTAGACAGCGTGTGGACACATGGGAAGGGCTCGTCTCGTTGTGAGTGGAGCTCAGTTGGGTTAACTGTGTATCTGGACTAGAAAGACTATCCTACAACAAATGCTTTTTCTTAAATATACCATTCAAAGACAGGTGGATTACTTAATTAAAACTGCTCAAATGTAGAAGCAGCTCTTCAGACAAATGGTCACCAGTGTAGCATCTTGACCATAATCATCATCTTATTATAAATGCATCCAGTTGCACTCAAGTCCTTGATGCTTTTTAGAGTTACCAGCATCTTCCCTTTATAAGGAAGCTTATCACAGATGCTTTATGGGTTGAATTTGGCTTCAAAGTATTCAAGTCCAACACTTGCACGTCTTTAAGTAGAGCTGGCAACAATACCTAATCATAGAAACACTTTATTTTACAGTAATAGTTTAAAGTTTTGGGAAACAAGTTGTTAAAAGCTCTATTGAAACGCTGATATTTCTCATGCCTGTAATTTAAATATGAAGCTACAGCAAGTAGACAGACAGTTTAGCACAGAAAAGACTAGGATTTTCAGCTGCCAAGATGGCTAACTTCTGGTGGGGATTTTAATGATTTATTCTTGCAGATCTTTTATACTTTTCAAAAGGTTTTGGACTGAATTATTCAAATTAATGAAACAAGTCATTTTGTAGGGTGTGGGATGCTCAATAAAATTGTTTTACAGCCGCTTCTGTCACAGTGGAACTTCCTGGGGAAACCTGGGGTCTTGTTGTCATTGTGAGGTTGCCAGGCAACCAACAGAGACTCCAGGAAGTGACCAAGCCAATTAACCAAATTAAACAAATACAGTATGAAAAATTAATTAGTGAGCTTTACTGAGCTGGTTGGTGGATTTTGTAACCTTTTGGCAAAGCCAGGCGGACTGCTTGTTGTCTTTGTTAGGTAAGTCCTGTTTTTTACTAATATCTGAGGTCTACTTGGAGTATCCCACTGTAACACAGAGGCACGGAAAATCAGCATTTACAGCACTGATGTTTGGTGGCTATACAGACAAGCTGCTGACAAAATTTGCATCATTTGGACCCTTGTTAACTCTCATGCACTCACTGATGCTAAAAGAATCTTCATATCTACTGCACAAACATGACAGCTATCGATTTTTTTTTATCTAAGTCAGCAAAAAAACAAAATAAGCAAATGCTCTGCTTCTCTAAACTACTCTTTTAAAGTCACAACAAAGACACACTCATAATGAGATGCTTGTGTACATAGAGGCAGACAATGAATGATCATTGCACAACATGTGTCCTCAACAGAGAAGCTGCAACTGTTGATACACATTGTACTCAGACATGTCCTTATATTTTCTGACAGCTAGATTATAGTGTGTTATGGTGTGCGAAATTTATTGAACGTTTATATTCTGCTCAGCCTTACCCTTTTTTTAAGCTATGACAAGCTGTGAAGTACAGATACGCACACATGGTCAGGCCTTGTCAGCTACATTTTTCTTTCTTTTTGAATAAGAATTGTGCAGATGTGTGGAAAGGGGAAAAAAAAAACAATGGTGGCCGAGAGCTCGAGGTTGGTCTCCTGAGTTTGGAATGTCCTGTTTAGGTAGCATTCTTTACAATATACACATAAAAACACAACTAACCTACAATCCAAATAAAGCTGAACGAATCTACTTTAGAGGGGGCATCACACACAGCCTGAGAACCACTGCAAAGCAATATCTGGGCGATCAATAAGTGTTTTTATCGTTGTAAATCATCCAAAAGGCTTCAAAGGGAGTAAGGCCTGTCACACTAACTGCTGGAGGAAAGAGGTTTGAACTTTCAGAACAAGGAGTTGGTGAAAGCTGAAGACAAGCATATTGTGTGCTCTTGAAAAAAGAACACAGAAAACACATAGGGCAAAATGACACTGGATCAAGCAATGGCGTGTTCCTAACCTCCCCCCACCAAAAGACAAAAAAGAGCCATCATAATGAAAACACTGGGGGAAGCAAAATAACAGCGGGGTTCAGCGCATGTGAATAACCTTTCGGTGCTGGAAACACAGCTCACCCTTTCCAGAATAATTGAATTTGGTGTGCTTTGTGACCAAGTATAAAGGCCTCCCTTTGCTGAGCGGCAGGCCGGCCATGGCTGTTGCATAACAGAGCTAATAAAGGAGGCCTACAGGGCCCAGGATGGAGAGGAGGAGGCAGACACGTGGGAACTGCCTCTTTTCTGCTGCTTTGTCTGGGGCCGCGAGCAAGCAGAGCCCCTGGGCATTAGTGTAGGCATGCCTAACATAACGCTCATTCCACAGTAACAAAAAAGCCCCACAGAACTGCACGGCTTATCTGCAGGAGCTGGCAGGGCCACCCCGAGGTGCTTGAGGTATCCACCGTCCTCATAATAATCATCAAGATGAGCACAGAGGGATGTAGGTGTAGTTCACAGGTTCTCATTTCTCTCTTTGGGCTTAAAACGCATGATGCAGAAAGTCATACATGATGAGGCCGAACACCAGAGTTTGCGTTTCTCCAAGCTGTGTGTTGAGAAATAATCCATCAGCTGTTTCCCAGGTATCTGTGCATCGTGTTCGCACATCGATCTAATTTTTCACCACATGTTGTCATCTAACCAACTCAGCTCCATCCAGCTTCTCCACAGTCTGCAGACGTCCGACGCACCAGCAGGGACAAACTTAAACTGTGGCTGATACGCAGCTCCGTTACAGCACATCAGGATCATCAATGACAATTATGTTTGAGCTCAATGGCTCTTGTGTCTTAGTGATTAGGCGATAATTCAAGGCTGACACGCTTCTCCGCGGGTCAGCAGACTCCAGGCTCACACACATCAGACAAGTCTAGCTTTTAACTGTTCGAGACACCAGATCATAGCGCCAGAACTTTATGCTGCTGCTGCATGAGGTGTTCATACAAACTGTTAGTCTGAGCATCGGGAGTCTAAGAGAAGCTCCTAAGGTCCTTGTTACACTTCAAACACAGATCATATTATGCCCAAAATACGGAGAGTTTGAACCCTGCCGAATAAGGCAGGTTTCAGTGCCCCGAACTTCACGTCTGACAGGTCAGACTTTGACACAAACGTCTCTGACTAGGTTACATTTTCCAATCAATCCACAGCAAAAGACTCCACTTCTGATAATCAAAACATAAGACTATTAATGAAAAGCTGGTTGACAGATTAAAAAAAATTAAATGACAACAATGATTGTCTGTTATGGAGCAAAAATGTAAATTTTAAAAAATCCCCTGTGGATTCTCTTCGTAAATATTTGCTGTATTTTCTTGATCTTTAGATCAATCCTTAGGTTTACAACAGTTGGTCAGACAAAACATGGCACTTGGGCATTAGGAAATGGTGATGGGCATTTTTCACTATTTCCTGAGTCACTTAATAATAAAACAATCACTAAAAATAATCAGCAGAATAATTAATATTGAAAATAATCATCATATAACCTTCTAACTTAAACTAGGAGCCAGGGTTCTGATGGCTGACTATTTAAGAAATGTGAACACACAAATAAATGCTCAGGTCAATCAAACTTCAGCCAACACTTGTAAGAAGAGTTCAGTCAATACCAGGCCCAGCCTAAAGCTGACACAGCTAAACAATGACAACACTATTAAAATCATTTCAGTAAGAAGATCGTCTTATTCCTCATTGTCTGGTATTTGATTATCAAAGCTTTGAGTCTGCATTTGACAACATTTAGTTCAACTATGTGATTCCATGTGTAAACATCTGAAAAATCTGATCACAATCACTTTGTTTCTCAAGTCTCTGGCCAGTACAGTAGCTCATGTACTCTCACTGCATTAAAGTCAGTAGCTCATGATGATAATGGTCTATAACGACATGCAGTAGAAACCCAACAACAATCCTTAAACTCTCAGCCTTTGATTCTAGTTGTACTTAAACAGAGCAGCTGTCAAACACTGGGAAAAGTATGAAATGCTTATCAACGCTGCATTCATCTCTGTGCTCCTGCCATCGTCGTGCCTGAGTGGCATGCAAACAGTCCTTTTTATCTGCAGCTCGAGGGAGAAGAACTACATGTTTTATTTAAGAGCTGCAACACCGACTGCCTAGCTGACACCTCTTTGTATCTGTTGCATGTTAGCAGAAAGTCAGCTTTAGGGCTGTGTAGTGATGTGATTTATTGGAAAGTCAGTATCAGGTGGTGACAGAAGACATTCCTTTGGCCGAGATAGCCTATAAATCACTGAGCAGCACCAGAACAAATGCAGAAAACATTCTTTAGTCATGCAAACGTAAAACCCCAGATCGCCTCCTATAAACACGGAGATCTTGTGAAAAACTGCTATCAACCTCACACAACAATGGTTAATCAGCTAGCAGGGGAGGAGGGGGGCCTTCAAGGAAATCAGGTTTCTCTTATCTGGATTACATGCAGCCACTACATTCCCACTTCAGAAATTAGCTGCAAGAAATCTGGTTTAAGACGGAAATTCAAACTCGTGTCTGCAACCAAACTTTGCGTGTTGTTTTTGTCATGAGCTGTGAATTTCTGCCTTTCCCTCATAATGCAACAGAGTTAAATACTTGCTATAATTCCCAGTAATCTCACAAAGTCTGCTTTGAATGCCTGATTGAGCCTGTTTCTGGGTTGGTGAAATCCCAGTCCCCACAAAAGCACATCCTTGCAGCTTTCCCAGTGGCCCAACTAGCATTCCTCACATTTTTTCACAAAGATTTCTGGGAGTTGGAGTTTAAAGCTCTTGCTGAATTACACTCCATTCTCAAATCCAGTGAAACAGATACATTACAGACATTGTCGTTAGACTTCAGAGCTGAAGCTGACACACTATCTCATTGGACTCGAGGTGTCTTTTGTAGGAAAAGGAAAGGGGAGCTGGATAACAATAGCTCACTTTGTTAGGTGTGTGAACCAGGAATGTTTCAGGTCACTGGAAGTCATAAATCTCATGAACCTACTGAGTCTGAATCATTAAGGTTTGAGACACATCAAGTCTCCTCTTCCGTGAGGACGAGCAGGTCTGTAAACATGCAGGTGAGCGGACTGACAGGACTCATATGTCCACAGACTGAACTCAGGCTGCTGTCTGATGATCCCCAACTCATATGCAACATAACAAACCGGAAAGACTCAGCTGCTGTGTAAGTCAATGACAAAGATTTGTCAGACTCTCAAAGAATGACTACACATATCACTGAGAAAGTACTTATGTGAGCAGCTGCACGGTAGGTGACCAGGGGCGTTTCATCCCGTGTTTGCATGGGAACTTCTTCACGAGGTGGGGAGGCTACGACTGCTGCCAAATCTCATCTGATTCATCAGTCGTGGCTAAAATATCCACCGCAACCGTATGTCACATTAAAGGGAATGGAGTGAATTTACTGTCCTGGCCCCCTAAAACAAAACAAAAACTGCCTTCGCTTGCAGTCGTCGCCCCCCCTCCGTCTGGCCGCATCTCCTCCTGTAACTTATGCTAGTTTGTATCAGACTTGTTGAATTAAAATGACTGTGTGTGTGAAAGAGAGTGTGTGTGATCCAGGCCCTTAGCATACCTATCTCTGGGGTCAATCCATGAAGTTTGCCGGGTGTTGTGGTCGATAAAAAACACTCTGCCATCGTAATCACGGGCTTCCTCCCAGCCCGCGGGCAGCGGCAGCTCCGAGCTCTCTCTCCGCTTACCGCCGCTGACCCACGGCATAGCGTCGGGATGGTGAGAGGGCTGAAGCCCTCTGCCCTGCTTTTTATCCCCCCGAAAAAAAAGAGTCGCTCTTCACTGCATTACAACAAACTCTACCTCGACACACTTATCGGCGCAAACACGCATACAAAACTTTCCACCGAGGTTGTCCGCCGAAAACGTCCCGCTGGAGAAACATCCACGTTTCTTCTTACAAACACCCCCCAAAAAAACACAGCAGCGCAGCGCTCTCACGGTCCTCGGTCCTCCATGTTCGCCTCCTCCACCATATTTCATTCCTCCGTGTCCATATTCGGATAGAGTCGATTTGCATAAACGGTCGGACGTAGCCAGAGCGAGCTCCTCCGTCCAATGGGGAAACTTCAGAGCTCAACACTTTCATTAAAGTCTATTGTCGCAGTGAAAATAATGTTTCTAAAATTGATTTCATGCTTTTAGTCAACTTTCATTCCGTCGGCGGCGGAGGACGACGAGGAGCACGTTAGCTAACGTTAACGGTCAACTTTCAAACAACCTGTGGATTTGCTCGACAAAACTGCGTGTTAACTTCATAAAATTAATAGTTATTTTTGTTATTATTTAAAAAGGAGTATCGAGAAAAAAGATAAATCGTTCATAAATATTTAACTGTAACTTAAATCCATGGACAACTCCCCCTCGATCCAGTGACAAACCCGAGGTTTGTTGTCGACTGCAGGGCGAGTTAACTGGTACAGCAGCGCCACCTGGTGCCTCCAGTGGATATAACAGCGTTTACAACAGCAGCTCCCCGGTGAGAAGCTTCACCGTTTACCTTTATTATGAAACAGCAAGTTTCAATTAAATACATACAATTTGATCAAGACTCTACTAGTTATACAGTTAAAACAGAATTTTAATCACAGAGAGACTCCACCGTTTTTTATCCTCATGGTCACAAAATAATAATAATTATAAAATAAGAGCAGAGCATACCATGAAACACAATCATATAAATACACAAATCCCACAATGATAAACAGATTAAATTGTTAAATATCATATATGCACTTATTCAGTGTTTGATTTGATTATGTGATTGTGGGTGATGGGTTGTCTTGCATTGACATGATGCTTTTTGACACTTCAGGTAGCTCTATCTGACCTCTATCTGTGATAAGTAGGAACTGCAACAACACTGCTAAAAAAAAATAAATGTTTCCTCATAGTTTTCATAAGTTGCTAGTGCAGTAATTGAAATTCAGCATAACATGAAATTTCAAGTGGAATTTCCAGTAAGGGGGGATTCCCGTTGTCATTACTCCAAGTACATGTTCTTCTACAGTTCCTTTTTTTCTAAGAAAACTGTGGAAGAAAATTTAGTCTTTTTTAGGTGTGGTTTGGTATTGTCAGTAATTCCAACCCCTGGCACAGACGATGCATTGCAGGCTGACTCCAGTGTGTGTGTGTGTGTGTGTGTGTGTGTGTGTGTGCTTAGTATGTGCAGCCCAGCAAACGAGGACTCTTTGTGAAGACGTCAGTGCAGGTCAGCTGAGCATTTTGCTCTCCAGAGGAGGAGGAGTTTAGCAGCTTGGGGATTTTATCTGTGCATTTTTGTTTGCGTGTTTGTGATTGTGCACCGCTGTGTCTGTTTGTGACTGGGAAGCATTTTCTCACATCACAGCTTTGATCTATCATCTCCTACGATCACTTCCCACAGGCCATGTAGCGTTCATATGAGAGCACACAATAAGCTGCACTGTTGTTTCTGCCTTAGTCACATGCAACAAAAAGTCTGACTGCGTCACCGGCTATCAAATAGTTATTGTGGGATGCACTTTTATTATTTAGATATCTGTATTTTCACATTTCACTACCTATTAAGCATACTTATTTTGCATAATACAATTTATTTTCTAAAGAGAATGGCCCTCCTAATACAATAATAACTGTGCGTTCATGACTGTAAACAGTTTACTCATAAGTCTGCTAAGTAAACACTCTGAGGACAGAATTGAGTGCTGTGAAAAGAAGTCCTAATCTAAATCACACAGATTTCAAACTGGGGATTTAATAGTATCTCAAGAGGCAGCTCAGTTTATGAGAAGCTAATCTTTGTTAGGCATTTATAAATAATAACTGGACTCTGCTGTTTAAAGTTGGCCCATGGTCATTTGTTTTTCTATTTATTCATTTTTTATCTCTCCGATGACACACAGGATGCATAAAAATAGACACAGGGGAAGTCATTTTGCACATAATAATGCAGAATATGATATCCTGTCTACATTTAATTTCATCCCTTGTGGCACGCTGTTCAAGCCAGTCATCTCTGCCTCTGCCCCTGCTGCCCATTGGCACAGCAGCCAGAGCAGGAGGACCACAAAGGGGAGGGCCGAATGGGCCCCCTCTCCTCCCTGCCACAGAAGATGTTTGCTCCTCTGAGTAGGAAGTCTGAGTTCAGAGCCTGAGCGGTCAACTCTAATTATCAGGTGTTGTGAGCAGCTCCTGTGCCGACTGGACGTCCACAGGCCTCTCCAGCTGAAGTGCAGCCAGTGAAGAAGAACTCTTGTGGTTCTGTCAAGCGTGGAGGCCAGAGAGAGAGAGAGAGAGAGATGGACACGTGCGCCTGCGCTTTGGAGCTGCTGGGGATGCTGGTGTATGTCGGAGCATGGCTGTGTGCTTTAGCCACCACTATCTTACCACAGTGGCTGACCATGTCCACTGCGCTGCTGCCTGTAGAGAGCTACGAGCTGGGCCTGTGGGAGACATGCGTGGTCCAGGATGTTGGAGGCATGGAGTGCAGAGCTTATGACAGCCTGCTGGGCCTTTCCAGTGACCTCAAGCTGGCGCGCATCCTCATGTGCGCTTCCCTCGCAGTGGGCATGCTGGGAATACTGGTGGCTATACCTGGACTTTACCTGATCAACAGCTGTAAAGAACACGGAGGCTACCGAACCAAGAGGACTTTAACCATCATGGGAGGGGTGCTGGGGATGATTTCTGGAGTGCTGTGTCTGATTCCTGTTTCCTACATGGCCCATTTAGCCGTGATACATTTCTTTGATGATAAAGTACCTGATGTGGTGCCACGTTGGGAGTTCGGTGATGCCCTGTTCTGCGGCTGGGCCGGTGGGTTTCTCCTCATAGTGGCCGGGCTCCTTCTGGTCACTTCTTGCTTATGTTCACAGGTGGAGCCTCAGCCTGCTCTGCAGCGGAGATACCAGGTGATGAATACAGATGTTTCCTTCAGGAAGCGCACAGAGTACGTTTAAGGGATAAATCCTAACAGAATGACCTGCATAGAGACTGACAGCACACCACAAGTCACCTGTAGAGCTGCACTTAAAACTGCTTTGAAATAATGATGTAAATATTTTTTTTTTTATCAAACACAATATCCTGTATAAGGGCTAATGTATCACTTGTGGATTTCGATCAAATGTTTAGTAAAACAGTGAAATAAGACCTTGTAGAAAAAAAACACCGCACTCTCAGTGAATTTGTGCTGCAGCTGTTTTTTGTGACTCACCTGCACAACCCAACATTACAATTCAAAAGAACCTGCTGTGACCAGTTATGTTTTGTTTTTAAAAAAATATATTTTATAAAATGTTTTTTCTTCCTTCGTCTGTGGTGGCCTCTGGAACTTTCTATTATCAGTGCCAACCAAAGAGAATATTTCAAGTCTATTTTACAGGTTACCAAAGCTTTTAAAATGCTGTGATTGTAAGTTTTTTCTTAATACTAAAGTGTAGAGCAAGCACATATGATCCTGTGCCTGGTTAGGTTTGCTTATGTGCAGAAATGTGCATCACATTCAGCTGATTCTCATAAAGAATTTACATTGATCTATTAAAAAGTTGTCTCTTTTTCATTAGTGCCCTTCTGGTCTTCTATTGTGTGCTGGAATATACAGAACATGATCATTTATTTGTTACTTAATGTTGATCAAATGAAGCTGTGGCGTGATTCTCAATGAAACCTCAAAGCTTATTTTTTTCTTGATTATGTCAGAGGTGAAAACATGGCTGCTCTTTTTCTCTTTCCCCATCCGCTCTTCTATTTAATCACATAAACCTTGAACCTATTTTGGTCTGAAGTCGTCCCTGGTTGCTCTGTAACCAGACGACAAGCTGAGCAAAGGGGGGTTGTGTGGGACTGAAAACAGTCGTCTCGGTCCGTCAGGTGTGTCTGCAGCATTGGAAACACAGCTTGAGACTAATTCCATCAGATTTCCTGGTCACTTGCTGAGCTAAGCTGTGTTTAATGAATGCTCTAATGGGCAGCGTGTACTGAGAAGAATGTAGAACAGGTTGCCCTCGCAGCTTTCGCTTTGACATAATTACACAAATTTGCCAAGGTTAGAGGGCAGCGCCGCTCTCTGCTCTCCAAAGCTGTCCGTATCATTTACATAAAAGTAGGTACAGTGACATGAATGTGTTATTGCATGAGCGGAGGAGGATTTCTAGGCTTCCACACCTTAATGATGCCACTTTTTGTGCAGTTTAAGCTTAAAGAATGAAGTTAATCATAGATAATGATGTTTTTAGAGAGATATATGTTGCCTAAGAGGCCCGAGACATGACGGACTTTGCTTTAAAGGATATAAAAATTGACTCTGTCAGGCCTCACAGAGTGGATTTACCCTCCTATGTCCTTTGACGCCACACAGGCTGCGGGGAGCTGCCTGCACTGTGTCTCCCAGTGTGAGGGTATCTATCAGCAGGGGAGGCAGTGAAAACAAATGCAGAGATGTTATTTTTGATAAATGCCATGGGGCCGGGCAGTGCGGGACACACAAAGGAAATGGGATATCGTCTTCTCATGTGGAATTATGTTTAAATACATCCAACAAAAAACAAACAAACCTACTCTGAGGGGTCGATAAGCAAACTGCTCACAGCACAGCGAACACTGTCGAATGAGTAACTATCTTTGTAAAATGACTGACTGTAATGACACTGTGTGACTGATGGAGAAAAAGACAAGAAGGACCCGAGTTCAAACTCGATAAGATATGATAATCAAGGTAACATGGTGGAAATGACAGTTCTGTTAAATTGATTTTCCACCACTCAACACC
>JAPZDY010000021.1:23591687-23618210 GCA_029783645.1 Ctenochaetus hawaiiensis | reverse complement strand
GTTTGAGCAACCGTCCCTAAAATATTGGAGAAGTCTTGTAAATGAATTAATTGCACCTCATATGTGCACACATGGTTAAATGTAGAAGAGCTGATGATTTTTCAGGAGTTATCGTACATGTCTGGTTTGCCCGTATATGCTAAGAGTAAGCTCACACTCCACAGGTAAAACAAAGTGATGGAAGCCTGTGAGCTGTTTACAAATTAAATGTGTCTTGAGAAAAGCTCTTGGCTGCATGTGTAAAATATATCTAAGAACTCACAGCACAAACAAACATGGTTGTCTGTCAGTATGGAAGCTAAAGTGAGAGGCTGACCTTTCCTCGGCAGGCCGGGGGACTGTCTGTTTCGGTGACACCTTCCTGCGTTGGTGAGCTCCTTCCAACAGCTGCTCCCCCTGAGGGAAGATCCCCTCCATCAAGTCCATAGTGGTCTTCATCTTGCTCTGGTCCAGAATGTCAGCTAGTGACTTATCCTTCCCCATGATGTCCCTGGCCAGCTCCTCTCTCTTCTGATCCTCAGACAGTCCTGTCGTTACTGTCGCCCTGTTGCTGCCAGGCTCGTCTCCGGGCTGCGACGGCTGCTGACTGTTGGAGTTGATGAGATCTCTAACTGTACTCATGTACACATCTCTCTGGGGTTTCGGGTCACTGTCGGGCTCCCCCTGGCGAGAAAAGGCACAGAAGACAGAGTCCTGCCCTGCAGCTCCCACACTGCTGAGCCTGGTGACACCAGGAGCCTCCACCTCTACAGCAGAAGAGTCACTGTGCTGCAAAAATGGACGTTTCACCTTCTCTTTCACCCCCTCTGAGTGGACAATCCTGATTGGCACTTTCTTCACTGCATGAGTTTGGTTTTCTATCACACGCTCCATCCTGAAATATCAGCGAAAGAGAGAAAAACAATGTTACAAACAGAAGCTCCACAAGGAACTTTCTCAGTGAAAATCTCTTGCAGTTCCTCCAGCCATGCACTGATTTAAAGTTTCACTGCAGGATGGCAACTGAAATTTTTTCCATGGCCAGTTTGCTGGAATATTCAAGACATCTGGACTCCTCCCACCACCTTTGGTTTCTGCTAGCTGGAATAATCCTACAGCACAGTCATAAGTTCACCACAGATGATATCAATTAGTTCTGGATCAAGAGGATGAATAAACAGCTTCACAATAAAACATCTAGACTACATTTTGCATTTTAGGCATTTAGCTAAATTGAGCCCTAACCGCCAGTGGACTTAACAGAAATGTGGAGAAGCTTTAATTTACTGCAGCTTCTTAGGACTCACATGTTGACTCTACAAGGGCAGCGACTCTCAATGAGCTCCTTTGTACGAGCAGCAAGAAGACACAATGAGTAGAGGAGTTACAGTCACTGTGTTCTGACTAAACTGGACGGGAGTTTGAATAAAGTTTCCTTCAGATGAAACACAAAGAAGTTTACCTTTTTGAGTCTTCATTCTGTGGAGAAACTGGTGGCTTGTCACTGAGTCTCTGTGGGGAAAACTGTGGAGATGGAGAGCGCTGCCCCTCCATAGTGGCCAGCCCTGAAGGTCTGTGGGAGGAAGCCGGGGGAGAGGAGGGAGGTTGAGGATTGGATGTTGACAGATGATGTACTGCCCCTTGTCCTTTATCCAGAAGTCCTTTGCCCCGCTCAGATTCTCCCTTGGCAGCGTGGGTGGGGACAAAGGCGGGGTTAGGGTCAGCGTTAGGGGAGCAGCGGGTGAAGATTTTGCTCTGGGAACCGGTGAAGGGCTCATGGGAGTCGACCTCTGGGCATCTGGGTGGGGGAGGCTTCTCCGGCGCAGAGGTCTTCCTCCTCGGCACAGACGGAGGGTCTTTGGGGCCGTGGTCCTCGGGCTGAGGGAGGGCAGACTCTGTGAGACTGTGAGAGATAGATGTGGGTCTGTGGCTTGCGGTGGCGGGGGCAGCTCTGTGTCTGCTGTCAGGGTTAGTTCCTGTCATGGGCGGAGGGGGTGGCGCTGTGTAATGTTCGAACTCCACAGGCTTTTCTCTCACTTTACAGTCACCAGGCCCTCTGTCAGAGAACCTGAAGAACACAATAGAAAGCTTTTAATTACACACTGTGTGAGAGCCAGGCTGCATGGACTATCATCTGAAGCTCAATCAAATAACACACTGTGGCAGGGGCCTTGTTCGTCTCTCCAGCAGTCACTATGATTATGCCAGCATAACAAGACACACGTCTCCCTCTCTTCTGCAAGCCTCCTCCCTGGTTACTGTTCAACTGGCAGCCTTAAGAGGAATATTTCAGTTCCCACAAGTCAGCATAGAGGAATAAATAATCCTCCAGTGCAAAGAAGCAAGACTGGATCACTTTTTCCTGCCTGATTCACATTTACTGTTTTAACTCTTTGTAGGTAAAAATCAAGACATGGAAGAGGAAGAAGAATTATATATTTTAAGATCACATCAAGCAATAGAAGCCTGATAGTGAATTTAATACTTGAAGTGATTGTATATTATGATTTGAACCAGCATATGTGCTCTTCTTTAGCCTAATTTAACCATACAGCACACTGGAATGCCGTCATTAGAGCCAGACTTTAAGGCAAAAGCATGCAAACCCGCCTATAGCTGTGGTTTCATGCTTACAGATGAAACTCCTCCATGCATGCTCGGATACAAATTCAATTAAGACGACTCAGAGAACATTAACACGTATCACACAAGGACAAACTGTGTGGACTCTGCAGTCACAAGGTACAGCACTGTGACAGACACACGCCATAACTTCAACCACCCAACTGGAATTCTCACAAGCTGTGACAAGTCACCCAATGAGCAACCGCTGTTGCATCTCACACCCTCCTTCCTCATGCCTCGGCCTCGGCTCTGCACAGAATGTGAGACAGTTACCTTATGACAACATGAAACATGATGCCAGTGTTATGAATGCAGTATCCAGCAGTAGGAGCATGAGCTGTGGTAGTTTGATGAAGGTATTTAACTAATGATACATAATGACGTAAGGAAAGATTGTTTAAAAGGACACACAACACCAACTTACAGTAACCCAGTAATCTGTGTCTATATGATCATGCATTGTTGCCCATCAAAGGAGCCCAAACATGAACACTTTTTTCTCTGATCCTTACACTGTTTACACAATACTTCACTAATCCTTTCCAACATAGGAGACAAAGACAGTATATCTTTATGAGTAAAAAGCTACAGCATCATTAGTTTTAATACGAGCAGATTGTGACAGAATAAAGTATAAATTAATAACAGAAAAACTGAAAAGCCCTCAAACCTACAATGCATCAACTCACCGTATGTGATGTTTTACTGCTGTCATTTCCACAGAACTGTGAGTAAAAGTGAGTTGCTGTATGTCTGCTGGCTCTCTGTGACAGAAGCCACCTGTTGGTATCTCTTTACATTTGTATCAATAACCCAATCTGGGTGGAGCATGCCTTACTGAGATCATGCCCCCCCTGACTTTTCAATGACAATAACTTCCTCTGTGCTGTTGTTGCAATGAAAGCGTAGGTGTCATATGGTGTGGCCCCAACAATGAGGTTGCTCAAGAGGAGACACTTAACACCCTTGAATGAGATTCATTTGTGGGAAGTTTAGATAACGCACAAAGACTCCTGAAAAACTGACTACAAAAGTATGAAGTCATCTTGACTACGTCACTATACATAGTTTAAGAATGAGTCTAAGTAATCAGACACAAAAATAATAAGGTTTCAAAATAGCAAAGCATGAAACACACCCAAGAAAAGTTAGGCGACTCTTAAAATACATATTTTTAGAATAAATTGTCAAATGAAAGCAGAAGAAGCCAAGATTACCTGGCCTCTGTCTCCAGTTAAGGGTAAGGCTCCAAAAACACTAGATACTACATTTCCCATGATGCAATGCAACAGCATCTTTCATTATACCATTCCTGTCTGCTAGATACCCACTTCTTTCAAAAACCCTCTGCTTAAAATCCCAACCCAGGCTTTCCGATTAAAAATTAAAACCAAAGCTCAAACTGAGTCTTAAACTTAAGGCAAGATCAAATTTTGGAATTTTTTTAAAACAAGGAAGAAAAATATAAGAAGTGAACAGGCATGGCAGGTCACAAAGTTTGACATTTAACACTTACATCACACTGTTTTCATACAACAGGAGTTATTATGGGTCAAATGATCACATGAAATCACCTACCTTACCGGTAAACACTTCAACCATGCCCATAAAACAAACAGCTACTTAGGAGGAAATCCAATGTGACCAAACCACTTTACACAGACTTGACACACAGGAACTTTTATAATATGTGCAGGGTTTATTGCAACACTTTTTTAGGATTTAAAAAGTCTGACTTTCCACACCTTTTCCTGATAACAAAAGGTTAATTTTTCTCAAGTTATGATCTTAAAGTTAGTACTGAATCACTTTGAGAGGAATATCAATGCCTGCATCAAATTTTAAGGGCAATCGATCCTTGATTTCTGAGACATTACACTCAGGACTAAATATGAACCTTGTGGTTCTACGACAGGGAAAGTAAGGGAGATCACCAAACATCAAGACTTTATCCTCCGGGAACTGTGAATGTCTGCACAAAACTTCGTAACAATTCACCCAATTGTTTGTGGGATATTTCAGTCTGAATATAAGTGGTGGATCCATCAACAGACTGACATTGCTACCCATAGAGCAACACTGCTAGCATGACTAGAAAATTTAATTATGCAAAGCAACAGATCTTATTGATGATAAATTCATGCCTTCGGGCTGGCCCCCTGAACTCGGGTCCCCATTACATTCCAGCAGAGGGCTGAAGAAACACTTCCTCACTGTCACAGACATGCTCAGATGCCTCGCCTACACCAGCAAGCCTCCACTGAATGACACAAAGCTCGGCCAGAGAGGCGACTTATGTTGTCACAGCTGCGCCAAGGCAGTGCCACTGGCATGCGATGACAGATCATAAAGACTTCACTGTTTCTCAACAGGCTTACTGCCCTTTTTCACTGTAAAAACTCAGTAGTGAGAGACAATAACACGTCACACTCAACATGCTGATATGGTGATGAAGACGCTGGTTCAAAATAACAGGTAAACAGGTCAGCCTTATTGTGTTAGCAGTCAGTTTCAATTTACCTGTTGATGACAAATAACACTAGTTCACTCCCTCTGAAATCACTCAAGATAACCTAAAAGGTTATCACTGGAAAAACACTCATAGAAGGAGCCCCACTGCTCACACAAGACCCACAAGACATTGGTGTGCTAAAAAGTAACATGAAATAAAAAGTTACTCACCCTGTGGCAGCGTTGAGCTCAGTTGATTTACTCTCCAACTTGGGATACTCTGTCTCAGACGTTCTTGCAGGAACCTGAATCTTCTGTAAATAAAGTTGAACAAATACAAGGTCTGTTTGCAAAACCATCCAAATAATCCGCATGAAAGCAGCTACCAGTTAGCCAAAGTTCTTGTCTCTTATTAATTATTTCAACCAACTCATGTTGCAGCTTCCTGGTTTTTTTTCAACACTGAAAAAGGAGATCAGCGGGCTGATGCCCCTCTCCTTTCCTTGAGCTGAGGGTGTGTCATACGAACAAACATGGTTTAATATTTGACTTGGCTCTTTCCTTTGTTCCTTTCACTTCAGTCAGTATGTTTGTCTTAACGGGATGTACCGCCTCAATGGCCTGTTGGAGTTTTTTCACATTTAAAGTGACTAAAAACAATGTTACAACCAAGAAATCTCAATTTTTTTGATTTTACAACAAATTTATTTATTTCATTCTGAGATGATAAACAATATTTGTGGCTCACCTGTCCATAGATGTCAGCTGAAGGAGATGATCTGGATCGCTCGTGGAAACAGGTTGTTTTGGTTGTCTCCTCTGGTCCTGGATCCAGGATGTTATCAGCTGACCGGTACCGACCGGAGGCTCTTGTTTCTGGGTTCTTCTTCTGTGTATTCCACTTTGCCTCATACTCGGCGAAGGTTCCCAGTCTTTGTTGGCCTCCATCAGACAGCCTGTGTGCAGAGTAAGGACCTCCATGGACTTCTGCATGTTCTGTGCTCCTCATACCTTTCACTGTGTCCTCGGTTTCGCTGGTGGTGGTTGGACCTCTGCCTGTGGTTTCTGGGGGGTTCTCAGTATGGCCCTGAGGGAGGATGTGACTCGGGAAAGCTGGTTTCCCACTTTCCTTAGAAAGCTTCTGATCCAGTGATGAGGAGCTTGCATTTTCATCGCAAGGAACATCCTCCTGCACACCAACTTCATGGATTTTGTCTGGTTCAGAGAAAGATCTCACCTTCTTCTCTGCAGGAAAACGCTTTCGACCACCTATACGATTCACTTGAGCTCCAGTTGGCCCTGATTTACTCATTACAGACTCAGAGACAGTTGGCAGAGGGGCAACATCTTTACGGGTCAGAGCAGAGGATGGGTAGTTTGGTAAGGCCTCTGATGCAGGATGCTCAAGCAAGACAGGCTCCAGGTCTTTTCTCCTGAAAGATGTAGCCTTAAGCACCCTTGCTTGTGCTTCTTTTAGATTAACCTTGTAGGTGTTGGTGAAGGAGCCGTCTGCAGAAGTCGGGGTGGCGATTTCAGCTGACTTCCAGGGGTCCTGATCCTCTTCGGTTTCACCCTCACCGCCAGGAAGGGCAGCTGCACTCTTACTTTTCTGCAACTTGGCTTTTCTCATCTGGATTTCGTTCCTTAACGTGGTGGCAAAACGGTCACTGCGTCTCACTTGCTTGCTTTCGAGGGACTCCTCAGATCTTGGGCCTCTTGCCTCTTGGCCTGTGGCATCCATGGAAAGAGAATGAAGCATGGGGGTTGTCTGGGGGCTGATCTTGTTGCTCACTTGGCTGTGATGTCTGATGTCTTGAGGTAATTCTCTGTGCTGAAGTGGCAGAGACCTCCGCTGCTCGGACTGTCTGCCAGAAGAATAACTCACAGACTGAGCTTCTGTATTTAGTGTGTAGTTTCCTCTCTGGCTTCCCCTGTCATCGCTGCTGGATTTAGGTACAGATGTTACTGTTACAGTGTTAGATTGGTTCTTGCTGAATCCATTATTGTCTTTAATGTGCGAGGAGTGTTGCTGTTGTTGGGGTAGATGATACTTCACTTTGTTGACTGTCTGTGAGCTAAGAGAGTTCGGCTCATTTGCAGTCTGTGTCATGTCCACACCGCTGACACTCCTCCTGTCCTCTGACTTTCCTGAAAAGGGTTGGGGGTTTGGCTGCATGGGTTGACAAGTTGTGACGCAATAATACCGGGTTTGTCCGCTGCTGTCAGTGTTTTGGTCGCTGGTTGGGGAACACAGAGAGGTGCTTAAATTCCGTCTGTGGTTCTGATTAAAGTGTTGTGCAGAACCGTTGGTAGGCAGTTCCTGCATGCTGCAGTAGTAGCCACCTGAGTTTTGTGGCTTTGGCGCAGATGTAGTCCAGGGCTGAGGGCCAAAAGTGCTTTTGTCACTATGGTGTCTTTGATGGTGGGGCTGGCCCTGTCGCACATCACTGCTGGACAAGGAGTACTGCTTGTTTGAGTTAAACTGCTGTTGATTCGATTTATCGGATGGAAGGTGAAAACTGTCGCTGTCGTTTTTTGGGGAAAGGTTGTGGCTGCGGCGATTCTCAGCGAAAGCCTTACAGGAGACATGTGATTCATGTCCTTCGGGGTGAGCTATCACCAGACCCCTTTCATGTACCTTAGTAGCAGCAAAACTGTCACTGCGTGCTGGTGGAGGTGGAGGCGGAGGAGAAGGGGAGGTAGTCTTCTTTTTTTCAGGGACGTGCCAAACAGGCCCATAGCTGGTTCTGCTTGAAGTGGAGTGGCGGGAGCCGGCGAAGTCTTCAGTCTGTGGACCCTCACAGACTGTGTTAACTCCTGGCATCTGGAAGTATGCCACCCTTTCATCCTGTTTGACTCCCTCAGTCAAGCTCTGGCTGTTTCTGCCATTATTGCTCTTTCCTCCAGCATCCCACTGACTGAATTTATAGAGCATGTTCTCTGTCGAGGCGGCGTTGCTCTTTGAGAGGGTATAGTCTGGTGTGCCAGAGCTGGTGGAGAAGGAGCTGTAGGCTGAGTCTCGTTTCCCTCCTCCAAGATGCTCCATACTGTTGTTGGACTTGGCAGGTGACAGCTGACCGGCTGGGTACTGATGTGAGACATGTTCTAAACTGTCCATACTGCCAAGAGAGCTGAACTGATCGGACACTCTGCGCAGGTTTGTCTGCTCCCAGCCAGAGGAGAGATCAGTTGATGATGAGCTGAAGGTAAAAGAAAGGAAACGTGTGAAAATAAAAACATCAACCTTTTTTTTGTAGGCAAAAATTGCAATCCACCTTGAGATTGCTGTTGTTGATCAAATTATGAATTATGATATCAAATTTTGTACAATTTTATGGCTGGTCTATGGTGTCACATTGAGATCCAATTATTTTTCTTTTTTTGGCCACTTAAGAGCACAGCAACAACAGCGAAGACAGTTTAAAGAATATTGGATGAATGTTTTTGTACAGACAAGTCATAATTTAAAGTCATACAAACAACTCTTAACATCTGCACAAATGCACAAAAGTTTTGGGTTTCTTTCTGAAAAGGTTTATGTTTCAGAATAAACATTTGGAGCTGTTAAAGGTTAAGGGTCAACAACTCTAATAAGGGTTTTTAAATTACCAAAAAAAACCCTTTTGTATACCTAAAGCATAACATATCTTTAAAATTTAAAGTGCATGGTATCGAACACTGAGACTCAAGAGGCAAACTTCAAGATCCAAGAATTACCTTGCATCATATCTGGTGTGCCAGACTGGCGTAGGTGGAGACTGTGTTTTGGCAGTCTCTGATTGGTTTTCGTTGAACTTGGTGGAGTGCCAGGAGTGAGGCCTGCTTATGGGTTCATTCCGCCTGCAGAGAGGGCAAAAAAAATACAGACTGGATTAGAGACCAGCCCCTTATGGAAAACAGTATGTTCTTGCACATACTGTTTTCCGCTAAAGTCAGTGCTGCAACTCAACAAGTAAAAGATTTACTTGATTTACTGCGTCTATACTGAGGCAGTGATTTGCAGCAATTCTGATTCACTCCAACATTCACATATGGAAACTGTTTCAGAAGATTTTTATCTATGTCTGTTTAATCAAAAACGTTGTTCTGTTGTCAGTTGTGCATATGAAACATCCACTTAAAATTGATTCTTCCTGAATTGCATGAAAAAGGCAAACAGCACATACCAGCTTACTAATAAATGAAATACAATTTAATTTCCTTATCAATAAAGACAAAAAAGACACATGAATATATGTCATGGACAGACAGTATTATGCATGCAGTACAAATGAGATGTGTATAATTCAACTAATAACATGAACCACGAGACAACGCACAGAGACATGCTGAGGTAATAAACCATGAGGAGGGAGAGTCACTATGAGAGGAATGATAATGATATTATTATGATAATATTAAACTATTACTATCATAAAACTAATGATTAGCGTCATTATGGGCACATAAAATGTGGCGATGGGAATAGGTACTACTGATTATGATGAAGCCACAGACGGGATCGTACCTCATGGAACTTCGCAAAATCTTCGTAAGAAAGCTTCTTGCAACATGCACGTCATTCTCTGAGGGCATTTTCTGAGTTACAATATCCACCATTTTCATATTCCTGGGCAGCAGGGGGAGGAACACACACACACACACACTAAGAGCTCACCAACAATTAAGCAGAGGACAAAGATGTCCTGACATTTTGTTTGTGCACAATACAGCACTGCAGAAAACCAAAGTGTGTTTGAGAGGTCAGTCTCAAAAGCTCAGTGGGACAAAGGTTCTCTAACTCTCCTCTGATCCAGCTGAAATACAGGACAGCAATATGCAGCATACATAAGTGTAAATGTCTGCTTTAACATGGTGTTGTAGCTCCCTCTACTGGTCAAACTACTGCATGTTAATGATGTCACACAGTTTTGAGTCACTGAAGTTGAGAAAAATGTGAAAATTTGCAAAACCCCCATATGATGGACCTACAATATGGAAGACAACGCTAGAGTGAAACAGACACAGTTTTACTCATCTCTCTTTAGGCTCATAGTTTAAACAGTGTGTAACTGAGGTGAGCTGGTTGTGCTCAGACTTCGCCATATGGTCCCAGGGGGAACACTAGCACAGCATGGGGCAAGGGGCTTAAAAGAATAGAGAATCTCTTACACAATCAGATCAGCCACATCAGCCTTCGATCCAAGCTGTCGTCTGCCTCCCAGACGGCCTTTCTATCCTTTATACACAGCAAAACTCACATCATTTTACAGACTGAGGGGACCAGGGTAGACCTTTTTTACACCTGTAGTGTTATAATGTACTTGAATGTGTAAAACCTTCAATGGGTATTGTTTAGGAGAGAAAGGAGCTTATTTATTTTACAAAGTTATATATTTTTTCTTATATTACTTGGGTCAAAACAGTTGAAAAGGCACTTTAAAAACATCTGTAAATTCTTATGAATCTTTTCATTTAGCCTCCATCTAACATTGTAGGCCTCTATAACCAGTTTTACTGAGAGGGAACTGTGAAACGTTGCTTTTAAACTGGAGAAGAATTTTAGACAAAGCTTTGCTTGCTTACGTTCTCATTGGACTCAAGACTTGTGCTACAAAGCCATGAGGTCAGGAGGTCCTGCCCCCTCAGTCACCTTGTCTAAAGGCCTTCAATGATCTGATGACAAGAGGTCCAAACAACAGCTTCCTTTAGATGGAGACTTGAAAACAAACTACTGAGTAAAACGAAGAGTGAAAACTATTATAGTTGTACCCTACACTATTTTCATAGATTGAGAATTTTTAGATTGAGACAGATTTAGTTAAGCTCAATAAAGTGGGACAATTCCACAAAATTAATGGTGGATTAAAGTTAAGGCCTATTTAGAGGACAAAGAAAGCCAACATGGAGCTCAGTCTTCCTTGTCTCCTCACAGTCCGTGTTTCTAGGGCGCTAGGAGCTAGCCACACATGGCGCCTGCCATTGGTATGCAAATGAGCCTGGTTTTATTAGGCCTATCGTCAGGGCTACAGCTGGGCCGGCACAGATATGCTAGGAAAGTGAATCAGTTGGCTGAAATGGGGGGCAGGGGGAGAGACTGTTTTCTGAGTGATCAGTTCAGAGCCCCATCTCACTTCAAATGTATCCGGTGCTAACCAGTCCACATTCAAAAATAAACAGCAACCAAACAAGGCAGACAACCTGTAAAACTTCAGGACAAATTAACGCTCAATAAAATTATAACACTTTAGGGGAATAATTACTGATGATTTTATCTGACCTATAAGCTGTTTCCCTCAAAGATTAATTTGATTTTTAAATGCTAAATCTTTCTGATCATGGCTTAACCCAAATGATGGATGACCTCACACTGAGTGATAAGACAAGAGCAATTGGAACAATAACAAAGTATTAAGGTCATAAAGCAAAAAAGGCCCCAATTTGTTCCCCAGTTACTCACTGACATTAAACAAGACAAAGAGCAGCAGGTATGACAGCTTTCACATAAAGGAGTCAAAGGCTTTAAAATACATGAAAAGCGGTTAAAACATCAAATGATGTTCATTTTGACTCACCAACCATCTTGATGAAGGGATTCAAAACGGACACAGAGAAGAAACGTGTAATCCAGAACAGCACACAACAATACTCTACTGGAGCTCAATTTGGAAGTGAGGCCAGTTGTACCCGTGTGCTGGTCAAGCACCACATTCCACAAACACTTTACAGACAAGCTAAAATAAAGAGACATGCAGGCTGCTGAGGTCTGAGCATCATCACACACACTTAAACAGGGGTCCCCTGCCTCCAAACACACACCCGCTGACAACTCGAAAACATAATATTCATCTCAGAGTGGCCATGACCAAAAAGTTCTCTGGTCAGATTGAGCAGCAGGGAGATTTCCTTCAGGATTACCGGGGTTTTACCCCTGAGAGGGGGGGGTGGAAGAGTGGAAGGGAAGGAGGAGGGCTATTGTCACAGCCAGTCCCTTTGGAGTATTCCCGTACCTTGCCTCGTCTCATTGGCTCTAAGGGGCTAATATGCTAATGATGGGATAAAATGCCGGACTCCTCTCGTCCCATCTCCCCTCTTGTGCGGCAGACATGCATTTCTACCATTACTATGGCAACAGGTTTCTCTCCAGGGTGGAAGGGCACTCTGTTTCCTGAAAGCCTTTGGTAATGAGCATTGCAACTGCCCAAACAGGGACGTCAGCGACACACAGCAAATACAGCTTACATTTCTATTTAGTTTTGACTCCAGCCCGTTTTGTTTCAATAACATTTTCAAGTTGTGTTTAACTGGGATGCTTAGTTGTAGTTCAATGAATGTATGAACTTAAAATAGAGAGAACACAAATTAGTACCTAATAATTAAGCCTCATGTTCAGTGGGCTTCGACTGACACATTTGCACTTTTTTTCCATTTTAACAGCTGTTAAACAGCCCCCCTCTGGAATTACTTTCACATTACTCCTCATATTAGTTGGGATCTGGTTCTGTTTAGGAAATAATTAATGATTCAAGGGAGCAATTAATTTAAACTGCACAGCAGATTGAATTAAATTGCCCAACAAGCATTTTAATCTTTCAATTTCCAGGATCAAGATTTCATAAAGCACCAGGATACAACGTTGCAGCACTTATTTTATTAAGAACTTTGTCTTTGGGAATCAAATCCAAGAAATCTAAGCCTGTATATCGTCTATTGTTTTGACAATTTTAGTTTGAGAAATAGTTAGATCGGCACAGATATTAGTTGTCTAAACAGTTGCCTTTAGACAACGATCATCCTAAATGGCATAAATGGGAGAAAACACTCCTGCTTAGGGAGAAAACAAGTGTTTGTTCTTACAGGAACGTGCTTTGGCACACCAGCAAAAGGTCTGGTGACAGGCAAGAAGATTAGCAAAGAATGGTTGCAAGCTAAAGCAGATAGGAAGGCAATGAAAATCACAGTGATCTATTGTGAGGAAAGCAATCAACCATACAGGTCAAACAAGGTTTTCATTGTGGTACAATATATACTAGCAATATATATGAGTGTGCAGTGTATACTAGTTCATGTGGTATTCACTATATTATATGGAATGTTAGCTGTATCTCAGAAGTTCTGTTTTATAAAGTTTGATTTTTTTTCTGGTAAAAACATGATACACTTGCTATGTTCAATGTGTGGCTTGGACGGACAGATGCCTTTACTACTGTACAACATCTGGAAAAATGAAGTAAAGCATCATGTACAGTATAGGGCAGAAAAATGCTGAGCTTGTATGCGCCCAGCAGCACGTTGCAGGTAAGCCGATGGATTCCATTTGGTCTTTGAGGGCCTGACAAAGGATCTCTTCAGCAGACCCTACAATCAAACCAGTCATGTTTCGGGTGAGAGAGGTGAACCGTGAGCCGCATGTAATGACCAGCACATTCCTGGGCTGAGTGGCATACCAGCTGTCAAGTCACCGGCTGTCTACACTGACCCAAAGCCCAGAAACACCTGGAAAACTTTTGTCTGAGGGTGAGGGTTTGAACAACAGCACTATAACTAAGTGGTCCACGTCCTGTGTCATAAACACCTTTGATTATTACAATCCAAGGGCAGTCAGTGTTTAAGTGGCGGTATAAATACACCAACAAAATGTCAATTACTTAAAGCAATTTGGGCTCCTCTATTAACTGGTAACAAATTAAGGTGATTAGCTGAAGTCCCTCATAATAAAATTCTCTGGATTGCAATGATTAAGCAACTACAAACAATAAACTATTGCATATAATATAATAGCACAAGTGTACATGCATAGAACACTCAAAACTGTCAGCCATGACATGCTATAATTGCAGATTTCTAAGGAGGACCTTCTCCATCAACATACATAATCACTGGTAAGTGATAACAAAATATATCTCATGCTGGACAAGATGACAGGATGAGAAATTTGTCACTGAATATGGCAGAAAAAACACTATAAAAGATGTCACAGTGCAGCATTAAACTGGGGATTATGACATTAGTAATACACAGTTTATAAAGCCTGGCTCAATAGTTCGCAGTAAGCAGTCCTAAAGCCTGGAAACGTGTTAGCATTGTTGAACTTCCGCTTCCCTCGTCTCAGTGTCAATGGAATTTTTGAAAAGGGTTTTTGTTTAGATGACTAAATAAGGTCTGTGTTAAACACCAGCTTAAGAGGATTTTACATTTGGTTCTACAACATAAAACACATCAGTAAAACCCTACTTGTGATTTTTGAAGCTTTCAAGTCTCTTAAAAAGGTATTACATGAGACTATAGAGATTTTTAGGGAGAATACACATCATCATGCCCAACATAGTGACTAATATATTCACTAGTCCAGCCTTTACAGCCTTGTAGGGTTTATACTTGACTCTTAAAAACTATTTTAACTCAAATTTCCAACTTGTTCACTTATCAAGTTATAATGTGTGTAGTATTGTGTAGTGGGATGTTTAGTTGTGTAGATGTTGAAGTCATGTGACAGTGGTGTAGTTTATAGGTTAGCTTTCACTTCTGACAAAAACATTCATGCTTAAAAAATCATGACAGTGGTTTTCACTTGTGAAGATAAAGAACAACCATTTTTTCAGGTCATGTTGCAGAAAAAAAAAAACAAAATGAAACAACCAAACCATCTTTCTGTTGTGACATCTACTTCAATGACTCCCTGTCAGCTGTCTTGGCAGCGGTACAAACCAAAAGAAACCGAGGGGTGTACTTAAGACAGGGCTACAATGAAATCTCTAAACAGCGATTTCCTCAGCTGAGACCGAAACAATTTTAAGAAATCTACTTACAACAGGAATTTAGTGCACAGCATTGCATTCCAAACATACTATGCGGGCTTATTTAAAAAAACATGAACCGGTAAATGTAAGCCACTGCACTGCAACCCCTACTGAGTCCCCCTACTGCTCACACTGTAAGTTAGGCCAATAAGCTTTTCCAGGTATAATTGGATTGGGCACTGAACCTCTATGCAGGCCTAGCTTCTCTAATACAGACACATACATGTAATACGGCACCGGAACTGGTATTTTTAAAAACTGTAACAGGCAAAAGATAGACACTAAACAAAACTAGCTGTTATTGTCTCCTGATAGGGTAAATATTCTCTTCCCATCCAAAATAATGAGCATGTTGTGACTGTGGTACTTCTATAATAATTCCAGAAGGGGGAAACCAAAAGCCACAGCTGCAAAGTTTAATGATTCACTCTGCTGTTGGTTGCATGTGCAGCAAACGCCTCAAGGGAAGGAAAATGAACGCCAGTCAGACTACAGGGGGTCCTGATGCTAAATAAAATCAAATTTGACCTTAAGGAGAGATATGGACAAAATAATGAGAACACCTTGTACACAAGAGAGTACAGCTCTGTGATATCAAAACTTCTCAGGTAACATGAGAGAGTTGAATTATCTCAAATTATTTGTATTTCTGTGAATTCTTGTTGCAAAGATCAAAATAAGTGTGTCTGTGCTGCTTGTTTCCTTGATCTCAGTGAAGTCGCCTTATAGACAAGGGCTGTCCATAGACTGTATAATTTTAAAAAATATGCCACATTTAGCCAAATTACAGCTTCTGGATTTTACAAAGCATAACAAAAGCAAGCTGGAATGCATGAAAATACAAAGTGTCCATGTGGTACAATTACAGTGTTTGACTACATGCAGTAGTTAGTGTTGGCAAGTGTTTAAGAAATTTGGCATAAAATGTGCAACTTCACTTGAGTGCACCTCCTGATCCCCTGAGTTCTTTTTAATGAGTTTGATGGTGTAATATTTGAAATGTAAAAATATATTTAAAACTGTAAAGATTTCCTTATTTGACAGACCTAGGTTGGGACAGAGTGTCATGTAGTAATGTTGAGGCATGTACAAAGAGGACGGCATGCTTTCCCACAGATCACCACACCTATCTGTCTGTTCTCTATGCGGTGTGTGTGACAGGCCTCTCCCCTTGCTCTCTCCCAAATGACATTACGCCAACAATCTCGCATTAGTCACTGCATGCAAAATAACTAAAAGCCCCTCCCTTGTGCTATCGGTATCTGTAAAGACACCACACCTGTAGACGGGAGCAGGTTCTGACAGCTTTCTAAACCTTGTTCAACTATCCAACATTATCCCTGAGATAAAAAGAAAAGTGTTTCAGGCTGATACCTTACATGCTCGGGCACAGAGTAAGCCAGAGTCAAACATGAGGGCTCTGTGTGTGTAAAGGTTGTGATACGCAATGCTACACTGTAAAACATTTCTAAACCCAAAACAAAGTTTTTCCCAACACACAGACTGTAGCTAGATAAAAAGAACAAGGAATGAACAACATGATGAACCACTATCGCCTTGCTGTGTTTTTTTTTTTTTTTTTAAATCAGACACAGACTTGTTGCTGTGACCCTGGAAAAATGACAGACTGGAGACGCTATCTGACACAGAACAAACCAAGTACTTCAACACAAACGAGCAAAGGAAAGACAGAGTCCCATGGGACTAAACGTCTGCGTAAAATGCACTGTGAACAATAGCACTTGTCCTTATAAGGAAAGGTCTTTTTTCCATTTTTTTCAATAAGCAACAAACTAAAATGGCAAGACCCAGATCCTTTAGTTGTGTGTCCTGCTCTTCTGTTGTTTAATCTACCCTGTATTCACTTCTCCTCGCCCCCTGTTTCCTGTAGAGCTCATTTCAACAGGAGTGCTCTCTTTTCTGCCACAGCGGCCTTGAACTAACTGCCTCGCTGTCACTTCTGTGAGCCAGGATGCATGAATATGGACATGATGGTTTTATGTACTGACTTTATGTTTCTGGAAGTATATATGTGCTTTTTTTCAGACTGTACCTCCTTTGCCTTAAACCAGTGAGAAAACACAACAGACAAACAGAAATAGGAAATCTATCATGTGTAATGACCTATACTGCTCTGGTTTTGACAGAAAACTGTTGTTTATGTAGGTCTCCACTGAAGATGTGTTTTTAGGGGCCTTTAAGCTGTAACACAATAGCTTAAGTAATGAAACAGACACAGACTGTTATGGACAGTAATGCATCCTTGTTTCCAGATCCTATGATAGACATGTCTACTGAGAATAAAACACAATGAGAAAGACTCACAGCCGCGTCCTTGTGGAGAGATAAATGGTGAGTGGACTTCCTTGTACGGCAGGATTTGTTCAGGGATTACGTTATGATATGATACAATGCAGACAGAAATGCGGATAGTAAAGAGGGACAATGGGACCAGTGTTTCACACACTGCAAGGCCATTTGTGAGAAGACTTTCAGGACTAAGCTGACAAATGAATCATCAGCTGAACAAGATATGAATACTAAACAATACCTTGGAGTCAATAGGTCACAAGGGCTTGCTTTGAGAAAAAAACAGTGGATGTCACCATGTATTTTGTGCTTACTGTTCATCAACAGTCTGTTCTTTAGTCAGTAACAAGGACTGAGGTATTTAGTGTTAGTGCTGTTGTAAACTAGAGATGCCTTATCAGAGAGGGTGTGAAACTCGTTGACTAATACAAGGAAATCTCAAGTGTCAAATAATAGCATTTGCATCAAAACTTCCTCTTGTTGAATGAAATGATGTCATTTACAACATCTCATCCATCTTTCAACTTGATCATGACAAACTGTGTGACAAACCATGAGCTCCTGATGCAACCCAGTACAACCTGGCAAAACAGGACCGTCCAGCTGCTAAGAACTCAACAGTGACAGCTCAAGAAGTCCCAGAAAGTGCAGGCTAGTTTACAGAAAGACTACAAAGACAACAGCTGCAAGGGCTAGGATCCTCTGTCTCCTCCTCTCCGGTTTGTTGGACATGTTACCAAGGTGACCTGTTATGCTGAGAGGGTGGTGCACTTGTGACAGTGGCAGATGTAGGAGGAGAGGGCACAGGGAGGGGACTGGCGATTGGTTGCTTACCTTTTCACCACCAGACTGAGGGTCCTGTGGGAGCCTTTCACCAGGCAGATTGCCTCCTGTCTGAAGCCGCTCAGGGGAATCTCGTTGATGTTGACAAGCTCGTCTCCCACCTGGAGACTCACAGCTGCTGCCTTGCTGCCCTCTTCAACCTGGAACATATTTAAAACAGATGGAAAACTGAGAATTAAACAAACTCTTTTTCAGAGGTACCAAAATATATGAAGAGGTCAACTTCTGCCAGCAAAAGGCAGGACATTGTGGCAATGGCTACAAGCTTCTGCTACCCACTCTGTTACCATAACAATAACAGCATTAAAAATCATCCTTGATGACATTCTTTATATAATTTATAGGGTGACAGTGACAGAAGAAACATACTGTTTACAAAAGTTAACCGCAGGAAGGCCAGCGACTAAAGAAAAGGATCAAAGGCTATAAAAATACTTCAAAAAGCTGCTGTCCGAGCCAGAGGCATGATGTAAAAACAAAGCGTATTGTGTTTGTTTGAGAGCGGACACCTGGAATAACACATCTGTCAAAGGGAAGTAGGCTGAACAGTATATTGAATCAGCAACTGCTAGTGTCGGTACATCTCTGGAGAGGACCCACTGAATATTAGACTTTAAGCTGTATGAACCAAAGCTACAGCCAAGTTGTCTGAAGTGTCAGATGTTCTGAGCGTTAAGGTCAACGCTGTCCTCACACCGACACTGAAAGTCAGATAAAAAGCCAGCAAGACAGCATGGCTCAGTGTGGAAAGAAAAACAGCCAGAACCTGCATGGCAGTTGGCACATTAACACACAAAAGCAAAGCTCTGCAGCTGATTATCAGTTCTCCACTCAACCTGTGAGAGGGGGCTGTATGACTCAACCACAGAGGTATGTGTACATTTACAGACCATTACGTGTTATATGGCCTTTATCCTCAGCACTGAAAAACCGGAGCCCAGATAGCTCTAATCAAAGCCCCTTTTCATTTTTCTATAATACCAATTTTAAGGCAGGGTTAAGGCCGGGCTGACTGAGGATTTTTATGATGGCTGGCTGAAATCCTGAGTAGGTCCTGATATGGTAATGTATTCTGTAGAGAGTCTGAATCACTGGCTGATGCATTTACAAGGGGTTACAGTGTTTAAAACGGACCCAAAACACCCCAGTTGTGTTGAAACTGAAAGATCATTCTCATTAGATTACACTAGTTAAAATATGTGTTAATTACGTCACATTTTGGCTAACCTAATAGCTTTTACTGGTGTAAATAAGTGGTTATCCAAGAGAAAGGTAAGGTGACAGGGGTGTAGGATGCTGGTCCAAAAGTGCATAACAGAATAAAGCTGGTGATATTTTAACTTTTTCTTGCCTTTATCTGGGCCTCAAAAAGTCAACAATGGTCAAGCCAAAAATTGATTGTCTAGCAATAACCCAATACTATCTTTTCTACAGATTGTTGTTCATACAAACAAATAATGTCTTCAAGATCCACAACTTGCCCCGACATCTGTGTAGCAGCCCAGAGCTACACAGTAGTCCAGCCTTTATTCAAAACAGGAAAAGGATAATTAAAGAACACGAATATAAAAACAACAGAGAGTGTCAAGCAGTAGCATAAAAGAAACCATAAGAGCGTATAAAGGCATAGTTCACACAACATCAAGGCAACAGATTCATAGTCCTTCTCCCAAACATTTTTGCTCATGGCAGCCAAATCAGCATGAGCAACACCATGTCCTTTGTTTACTATCTTCCCCCAGGCTATAATCAGTCAAACTGCAGCCATCCTGGATGCCCGAGTATTCTCAAAAATAGCCTCCTGTCTCTTTGTGGGATATGAAGGGAAGGATGTGGTGGCAGTGAGGGTAAGGAATGTGTCTTTTCTGCTGACAGATGTCCTGTGCAGCGTGCTGACAGGGCAGCGGACTCAGACCTCTGGTATAGTTTCAGGCTCTGCATGTGCACATCACTGACAAATGTTCATTGCTTTTTGACAAGACACCAGCAACCACATATAAACAAACGTACCCACATTTGACCTTTGCTTAGTTCTTTTTTTAAAGATTTTTTTTCTGCCTCTTCAAGTTGGACAGATGTTTTAAGCATCTGTGCCTTTTGAAGAACTATTTGCTGTAAATCACTTCATTTGGTTGTGGCCAGCAGTAACTATGTTAGCCTGCTCCATAGATGGAAGCTTGAGGATCGTTCCCAGGAGGTGAAATGAACTTGTACAACATTTTTTCACCATGCTAGTGTTGTGTCTCTATGGATGGCAAAGTCTACCTGTCTAACACTTTGACAGGATTATAATATGACAACTAATTAAGATTTAAAAGTAACAACAACTATTATATAAATTGCAATGAAATTTGGTCCAGACATCTATTGTGCTTGAAGGATAAATCCTGATAACCTGACTTTTCATACTGCACCACACTGAGTTCAACATCAACATTTGCGGTTTGATTGATGGATTGAAATCACCCACCAACTTTTGAATGACCTGCAATAAAATTAAGATATTAACACCAGGGATAAACTGTAAACATTTTGGAGTTTGGCATTCTCTCAGTGTTTCATGTAGCACTGTTGTAAGGAAGATTTCCTTTTGTTCTATAGTTTGGTTTATAACCAAACACCTACTTAAATGATGAAATCTGAGTCAGTTTTAGTATCATCTTAAAGGCTATTTAGCCAGCTAACATGCTGAGCTAAGATACTGAGCTCAAGTGCAATGGTAAAAATTTTACCCCAGTGCAGCCTCATGTTGTTGTACAGACACCATTGCTAATAAAAATCCATCTGGATGATTTAAGGGCAAGGTAATGTATTACGTGTTTAAACTTACATGTAGTCACATTTGCTCCCTTCTTTCCTAAACTCCTGTCTGGTTTTATCCCAGAAGTTAGTGACAAGTGACAAATTAAATGCAATTTTACTTTGTAAAACAAAGATATCTCTGACTTTTGACATTGTTTAAACATTGTAGATAATCTAAGTACATACCTTAAAATATATAAATATACAAAGTAATAATATACAAAGATACAGTTATTTTTTTTAACATTTCAATGCAGAAGCGTAGCATATTACACATTTAATACTTGATGTGATGCAGTTATAATATGACTAGGGCAGGGTATCAAACTGCAATACTTTTTGGTATGAAATACTTGCTCAAACTTGCAGTTTTCTGTACCCATTCCTTTATCAAGGTATCAAGGTATTTTATTCATCCTTGTGCAACACAGGGTTGTACAACTAAAACAGACAACAGACTGATTTAGGTCTGATTTTGACTCATGTTAGACTGTTTTTCATTTAAGAAAATACATTTTCGTTTCTGAAGTTTCAGATTTGGCACAGGTGGATGTAACTTTAAGCACCAAAATGTTAATGTTAATGTTCAAACATTACGGTAAAGCTAAAACCCATTCAAAATGATTATTTTATATCTGTAAATACTGACCCAATGCTTCTATTCTGCCAAACAGTAATCATTCCAGCACTGTATCTTCCAATCCTGACTTCTACAAATAAAAACAATCTGGATACTGAAGCTTTTTGCCTCCCAAGAGTCATAATCCTATTCTTTGTAAATTATCTTTGCACAAAAGGTTGAGCAATCTCAAAAACAGTCAAATCAAGCCCACAATTTTGTCACACAAAGTATTCAGTAATTGGTAAAACCTGTTTACCTGCAGGTGATTTATCACAGCGTGTAAGAACAGAGATGTTTTCGCAGCGTGTCTGGTACTGGTTCTTTAAGAGCAAACATTATTTCTTCCATATAAAATTTGATCCTGGCAGAGAAAACATACGTATGAGGTGTATGCCCAGCTGTGTTGTGTAAAATAGGATTATATAAGTTTATTAAGACTAAGGACTTTAAGTCCATGAAGACCTTGAGCATAACCTGAGCTTTGAGTGGAATGTTAAGAATTTTAATTAGATCCAGGATTTCTTCTTCTTCTTTTTTTTTTTTTTTTACCAATACTCTAAACCTCTCATCAAACTGTGGGCACTTTTTTATTATCTTTCAGTTTAGCACTTGGAGGGAAAATAGGTGAGAAAAAAGCCAACAAAATTATTCATTTACTCCTTCTCCAGCACTGTGTTTCTCATATTAATAAAAACTGCTGACATGCCTACCAAAACTCAGCAGAAAGACATGAAAATAATTCTAAGATGTGCCAAAGAAAATAAGAGTCAAAGTCAAGCAAATTTTTTCTGAATACTAAACAGATGCAGGGTCTGACAAACATGGAGGATTAGGACTTAAGTAAAGGATACTGTTGGAAACTTAACAGAAAAACCCACATGGTTGCAGCTGTTTAACATCACTGAGCAATACACAGTGTGACGGGAAACTGATTTTAGTAGCCTGACATGACCATCACTGTGTTACTCACAGGAGAAGCAAGTTAGTACAATGTTTTCTTGTTAAATACAACTTCCCAATTCAAAAATGTGTTTTTCTTAGATTTATGTCCCCTTAAATGTCAGATTTTGACAATGCTGATTTGTATCAATATAAAATCTTTTACTGAAGAAGAAGTGTTTTCACATCTCTTTACTAAAGGAGGTGCAATGTATGCATAATTTTTAATTCAAACAACTGCAGGCCAGCGAGAATTGGAACATCACAGACTCATCTAATGTCACAGGTGCTGTGTCAGCCACTGACAGGTATGAGCTAACAAGCTAAAAAAACAGCATGAACACTAAGTAAACTAATTATCCTCATGTGTCTGCAACTTGTTGATACTGGTTTACAACAGACTTGTCATCTTATTCCCATACACTTTTGAGCTCTAGTCTGAAACTCAAACATGATTGGCTGAATCTTTTCAGTGTTTCTTCTTCACTATAATGTTAGCCATCTTGTCGCACACTGCTCTTTCACTGGTCACTCTCATTCAAGCAGCGTGATGGGCCGGGCACAAGGCCTTTGATTGATGGATCCATAATTTCTCACTCAGTGAGAAAGAATAGATGTGCCTCCTGCACATTTTCCATTTTTTTAAAGCTTTTAATGTAGAAAAACCATGTTATAAAATATGAATTAAAGAATAGTATTTGCAAACTTGTAAAAAACGTGTAAAATGTATCTGGAGAGGATCAATCAGATCAACTCTAAAACCATTATGAAAAGGTTTTTGCACTTGCACCACTGTAATCCTACCTATTCGGGCAAGACAGCCTGTGTTATTTTACCCAGCGCTTGCAAAAAATAGGACATAGTTCACATATGGGTTCAAGAACAGCCAACAACATGTTTAACTTGAACCAACATCCCACAAAATGTGGCAGATATGAACAAAGTGCATCAGGTAACACTTACAGCCTTACATGCATACAATGTCTGCAGTATGTCAACATATTTAGGCCATTAGAGAGATGAACTTTGAGAATAAGAGGCCTCAAATTTTTTTAGTATTAAGTAGACACTGGTTTGTAGACACACTGTAGCCCTTTGTCAGGCTACAATGCAAAGTAATTATTTCTATTTATAATAGAATGCTTCTTTATCTAGTTAATAGAAATAATTTAACATACCTTTGTAAATCAGTGGCTATAATCTGAGAGCTACTCCAAAAGAGAACAAATCACTAATCCTGACTTCACTTATCCCATCATGCCATTCCAACGGGCTTCAGGCTGTCACAGATAATTCACTACATTTAGAAAATCAAACAAAGCTCCAACATTCCTCCTCTGCTCCTGGTACCACACGCTACACTCCAAACTGAAATTTAACCCCAAAAATATGAGAAAC
Source organism: Ctenochaetus hawaiiensis (assembly GCA_029783645.1). Lineage (NCBI taxonomy): Eukaryota > Metazoa > Chordata > Actinopteri > Acanthuriformes > Acanthuridae > Ctenochaetus > Ctenochaetus hawaiiensis. Next base: position 23,594,462 of record JAPZDY010000021.1, on the reverse strand, counting down.
CAAAGGTCCAGGTGGGATCTAATAACACACACTGCAGCCGAAGTGACAGCAAACTAAACTTTGACACATTTCAAGACAGCTTAAAAACATGTGTTAAGTCTAGTCCATGACCAACTTACTTTAGAGAAATATTTCTTTAAGTGCCAGCCAGGACGACTCTGAGCCATGATTATATGGGTGAAAAGTTTAAAGTAAAGGCTTCTCAAAAAGTTCTGAGGAATTCACATCTCACCATTAGATCCAAACACGTCCACTTTTATGTTGGTCCTTGAAGTAGAATGTGGCGTTCAGTTGAGGAAACATTAACAATAAATTCTGTCAATATCAAACCAGAGAACACCGGTCCAAGTGGGCAAAGGTTCACCCCACACGGGTCAGCAATGTGAGCACGCCATTTAATCTTACAGCTTACTTAAAATGCAGAGAATTCTTGTCATTTAAATTACATTCTTGTAAAACCTGCGTTAAAGGGATGACGGTGATCCTAACTGTATCGCTCTAAGCCCATGTGGTGCCTGAGATCCTGGGTTTCATCCATGTGAACTGGACTTTGGACTCCCTTTGGGTCAATAAAGAAACGACAAAAAATGAAAACAGTGACACAGCTGCCGGCAAACAGGTGCTGACATTTCACCATGTTGAATTAACTAGCGAGGTCTTTTGTAGTAAATCATTACACAGTTAACAGAGAGCAGTGAGTTTACAGAGTGATTTCAGAGTTGATTTGGCTGTTCTATGTTTAGATACTCTCCCTCTCACTGGCACTGCATGTACATTGTGGCTTGTATATTTGATTTAACAAAGTCATGCAATACAAGCTATAGTGCATGTTCTGTTGAAGATTTATATTTTTAAGAAACTTGATTTAAAATGCTGAATATTGAGGACTCTGAATTTAACACTTTTTTCCTCTCATTTTCCTCAGACGTGAAAAGTGTTAGTCATGGAAGCAGTGTTGTGTCAGATGTCCCTGTGTTTCATTGACAGCAACTAGTAAAATTACAATAGATTCAAAATCATTTATTAAGTATCCTGTAGTGTAAATGCATTTTATAGATATTTCTTTTATGGAGAACTTAGTTTGAGACTTCAAAAGTAGGCGAAACAAAGCTTGGACTGAAGGAGATCTGGCACCTATCCAGTGTGTGATGTGGGGTGTTAGGGGACACAGGGGACACCGACAAACCAACACTCAGTGTAGCATGGACATTAACATAGAGCTGGTAGTTTAAGCTAACCAGCCACACATGGCTGCTTGAAAATTCTCTGTGTCTGCTGAAAAGGGAGTCTGGTGGAGCTCCGACAGCCAACTGAAACTCATTTATGTCCATTTATGTTGTTGAGTACCTGTGCGGTAGCCCAGCCAGCTACAGAAGGCTCTTCAGTGAATGTCTGTCTGTGGATGAATGTCAGTGTATAAGCATAATCCTGCTGTTTATTGGAGTTTGCATTACTGTTCATCAAACCTGAATTTCTTGCTAAGCTCTGAATAAAGCACAGTTAACAGCAGGGCCGCATGTTGTATTACTGCCTCTGCAGAGAAATAAATCTCATTCATGTATGACGTTGTTTTTTAGTGGGCACTTATCAGGCTCGCAAATATTAATGTTACTAACAGCAATGTGTGAGAGGCTTCAGCTGGGGCTCTGGTGTTTTTTATACTTGGCACAGGAGCTGCTAACACAGTTTGGGAGGCAGTTCTACTCAGCTCAAGTTCTGCTCTCCATAAAGCAAATGTGCTCATCACCCCAATTCTTAGCTATCTTTGACACATGAAGAGTTTTGTTTTTTTTTTTTCTTTTTCGGATTTACCTTGGTTATGAGCAGAGGTTCTCGATGCTCCAGTCCCCCAGTGAGTGTGAATCCCCATGGCGCTCCTCCTGAAAGACTTACATCCACCAGCTTCCAGCCCTCATTATCTCTGCTCCTTGGATCCAGATCTCCTGATTTCTGCATCACATGCCAAGGGTCCTCTGCCTCTGTATAGTGTGGAGCATTTTTATATCCCTCAGTATCCATGGTACAGCTTTAAAAGTAAAGAGACAAAAAAGAGAGCATGAAAATGTGTGGAGACAGAGTAATAACAATAAGCACTTGAGCTAAAACCTGTTAGCGTTACCTATGTGGGACTGTATTCAAAAAGGATCAACTTTTGGCCTCAACATCTATTCATAAAATACCATCAGGCACATAATCTGTAAGTAATGCTTTGTGTCAGAATTAGGCTGATGACACCCCATCATAATTCTTTCTAAAATCTTTCCATACTTGCAAAAGGAGAAAGCTACAGCCAGGTTTTCACTTGTGTGAACAAATGAGACAATATAAACCTCCTTTCAGGGTTGTTACTTTGGTTTACAATCAGAGATATGGTTTTATGGATCACAATCACAACTCAGCACTGTCTGGCCACATGTTCTATGGCTTGATCTTTTAAGCCGTCCTGAACCTGAGCATGACCTGAAAAGACTGCTGACTGCTATAATCTAGACTCATTAATAAAATAAACTGAGCATTTGCAAGTTGCAAGAGAAGCTAAAAAATAACTTTAGGACTTAAACTGGTAGAGGAGAAAATACTTCACTGGAAATATTGTCTTTTAATCAGTTTAATATCTTATATACTGCAGTTGGGGTAGCTGAGGGTCAGGAGACAGAGGGGGTTGTTCAAGTGTCAGGTTGGTGGTTTGATCCCCAGCTTCTGCCTGCCTGCATGTCAAATGCAATATCAGCAATAAACTAACCCTTGAATGTTCATGTCTGTCTGCCTCCTGAT
>JAPZDY010000021.1:23561537-23576100 GCA_029783645.1 Ctenochaetus hawaiiensis | reverse complement strand
TAATGCCATAAACACATACACACACACACACAACACTGCAGCTTAATACTAGTAAATTCAAAGAAAACACTGTTCTGTAGCTGCAAGAGCTTGCTAGCGCATCAATTTGTATTATTCTGCGACTGAAAATAGTTCCCAGCAAATACTCTTTTCACTCTTGTTTCAGGAATTATGTGTTAAGAAAAATAGTGGCCATCTGTTTTAGGAATAATTAATTTCTTAAAAAACGCAACTATACATTTGCGAGAAGCTTAAAAGCCTTTTAATTTCAGTAGTAAATTGTTTTTTTTTAAATTCAGAAGTGACCATTTTTTGAGAAGAGGTCATAGCTTGTGAAGACATGAGTTGCTACGCTTCTGTCCTGAACTGACCTGAGTGAAAACCCAATGACAGGGTAGCTTGAATTAAATTATACTCCATCTTTTATTTTATTCTACGTGTAAGAAGAACTGAAAAAAGCAACTGAGAACATTAAATCACTAGGACATTCTTTTCTGAGAAGTACAGTCATTTTCTTGTAAGTTCGATTACGCTTGAGACTTCTTTTTACAATCAGTTGCCCCCTGCTGGTCATTGGAAAGAATGCAGGTCTAAAGCACCTTTACAAGGGCTTCGCTTCGCGGATTTAAAGGCTCCATCCAACATTTTTACTGTCGATGGTTGAGACAAATGAGCTTGAGTTCAACAAATTGAGCAGGGAAGCCAGAGAGTATTTAGAGGAAGATTAACACATTGTTGGTTTTGGTCTTTTCATGGGCTTAAATGAGAACGAGGAAAATATAAAATAATGCTAATGATAGTTGGGGAAAATGGTCATTTTAATTCAAATAACATCATGTTTGAAAACCTGCAGATTAAATATTAGTACATGTAAACATACTGTGTTATTGTTCACTAAAATTCTTTCCACCTTTTTAAATCAACAACAGAATCATTAATATGAGCATTTTCATTCAGTGCTGTTAGTAAATCAACAGGCAGCATGGCTCCTCCACTTCACCATTAAAACATTTTTTATCTATATTTGAGATTTATCTATAGATTTAAGTAAAAACTCCAATTATGGTAACTTTAAAAAACACAAGTTGCATCTACAAAGAGTAAAATTTTATTATTCTTCATCGGCTACAATCTAAAATATCCAAATTTTAGGTGAATAATTGACAGTTTTAACTAAAAGTGTTGGATTATACCGCCTGTTAGTGAAAGTGAGTGTATTCAGACATGTTTTAAACAGCGTAGTTTAAGCTCATGTCTGTTGTAATTCTGTGTGTCATGTGTTTTTTTCACTCAGAGTTATGAGACAGAAGTACATGCAGGTAAAAGTCCACGGCACGCAGAACCGGAAAACTCATGCTGACTGACTGTCTGCACCAGTCTAGTAGTTACCAACAGCCTGGATGGAGGCCTGGATGGACTCAAGGCCCATCACAAGATCTCCTCATTGGGCAAACTCCCCCAGTCTTCACTCTGGCTCTACAAATACAGAATTGAGCCAATCAGAGACCTCTTTTTCTTTTGTCTCTAACTCTGGATAAATGTGGATTTGCACTTTTGAGGTTGTGAGCTAATTTCTTTCAAAACCAGAATATAAACTAATGTTAGCTCACTTCTTGGCTGCACACAAATTGAGAGGAAAAACCTCCACGAGGAACCAAACAAAAGCCTTTTAGGATCACAGTACATTGTTTTCCCTACAGTGCAGCTTCCTGATGGTTCCTCTGACTGTGAATCAACAAACAGCTTCAGTTTGTCCTCAGACATGAAAGTCTTGGCTCGACAGCACGGCAAACAGTTACGGGCCACATTTGGGTTTCGTCATGCTTAATGACTCCATTGCTTGTTCATTATTTACTTTTGTCCACTTTGTGTTCCAAGTTTGGCAACACAAGTACAATCTGATGGTCATTTGAGTTTTTGAGAGTGCTCATGTTTTTAATGGCTTCTTATTCATACGTAGTGCACATTTAGCACGTAGCATGAAGACAATGATTGGCTCAAGTGTGTGAGGTAAACAATGAAGATCTATCACATGTCAAGACATGACAAGGGTTAATTTTGACTTCTTTGTTTGATCATGAAAATGGAAACTTGTGAAACTGAAGCCTCTGGTGGCATAAAAAAATCTATTAAATATTAAAGTGATGTCATGCTGCACTATCAGTAAAGCAAGTAATGTTGCCAACAGCTTTTTAGGGTTGTTTTTATTTTTAAATGCTGATATTATAGCTAGTGATATTGGTTTTTTAAGGTACATTTGATCCATTTTTAAACAGGGTTCTCACACCGTCTTAAACATTAAGTTCAAGGACATTTCAATACCTTTCTAGGGCCATTTTACTCAAGTTTAAGGACCCAATATTGCACATTTTAAACTTAAACTCAATGCTTTTTACTGTTACAACACCACTGAGAATTTTTATATTAAGAACTAGCAAGCTTTTCTTGTGTGAACGTGTCTTGTATGTGCTGCTGTGTTACGTGGATGGCAGACTGCCTGACAGACTCTCTTTCCTTCTCTAGAGGCCATTTAAGATCAAATCAAGCACTGCAGTAATCATCCCGGGGTTGTGTTGGGATGTTTAAGTGTCAGCTCATTGGCAAATGCAAATCAAGTCCTTGCACTCCCAAGGTTGTTCTGCTCTATCGCTCTGATTAACCAGTCGCCTTAGTGGCGACTGCAGCGTGACGTCTGGTCGTGTTCCTCAAAAAGTTGACCATGTTTCAGCCTTTTTGCTGCAGCTACAAGTTGTTTTTGCAACCCCCTGCAGTCTGCAAACACTCTCAATGCTCAGATTATTTTTTCCCACTAAAATTCAAATATTCAAGGATTTCAAGCCCCTGTTTAAACTGCCAAATATCCTGCCATATAACGCAGCTTTATCACCAAGTTTAAGGGATCTCTGCCACATGTTCTGTGGTTTTTAATGCACAGAAATTCTTCAAAAATCCACGATTGGTTGTTTTTCCCGGTTCACTTCACCTTTCTCCACTGGACGTTAATGTTTGTCAGCAGCAGCCTGATTTTGCCTCCCTGAACTCATTAACTGTGGCATTTTAGCTCACAAACTGACTAAATGTTGAGCAAACAAATCCACTGAACCCATCAGCCTGGTGACACTGATTACAGACTCCAGGGTGAAGTCAAATATATTCTGTGCTTTTCTGCTCTTTTTTTTGCAGCATCTAGTGTTAAAACCTGCTTTTACAAGATCATTTTGAAATCTTTTTCAGACCGTAAACCCACAATTAACAGTATCTGAATGATGATATGTATGAGTCGTGGTGATGTGACCAGTGTTTGCTGGTGAATGATCTTTTGCTTGGACTCATATATTTCAGCGACACTTTGGTTTTGTTTTGTTTGTATGTTTCCTCTGTAATCGGATGCTCGTGTGGTCTCAGCAGCAGTAAATGAGGCTTTGTTTGTGGGCTGAGCTCCCCTCAATTAAACCTTTAAACATGCAAAACTAACATTTGAGAGTCAAATGAAACACAGAGAACAGAAAAAGAAATGTAAGTAAAGATAGAATTTATAATTAAATTAAATCAGTGATATTCCCATTTCATTTTCAGGATGCATGACAGGGCCGACACAATCTCTTTTTTGATGAAATTTAAGCAGAAATATTCTCTAATAATGCCGAATTTTTCAAGTAAATATGCTGCTGATTGACAGTTATTGATTAGTGCCTTTGATTTCATATACCAGGGTTGAAATATGAAGCAGAAAAAACACACCAGTAACTTCTGTCTATTTTGTTTTACTGACACTTGAAATGTTACTGGTATGTTTTTTCCACTAGTTTTAGTGTTGGGTTGGTAAATCTAAAGTACATCTAAGACTAATGATCTAATGCTACAAAGAGCTACATGTGTTTTTACAAACTGTACCTGCAAACAGGCGCATCTGAAAGTCTATATTCTGCAAATCACAATAGTAACGAATACACAAGCAAAGAGAGAAAAAAGTCAGCTGAAATCAAGATCAAGTTAACTCAACGGAAGACAATAAAGCACTGTGAAGCCAAGGGAAGTAAAATCACAGGAAATAAAATGTCAAACATTGGTGAAAAAAGGCTTCATAAATCAACTGAGAAACACAGTGTATTCATGCTTTTAAGAAAAGTGAAATTAAAGTTGGATTTAGGCGTCCAACAAGGAAGAAACACTGTGCAGCAATTCAAAGCGATAATTCAACAGAGCAGTGGAGCAAATAAAACAGACCGACTTAAAATTCAAGACTCTCATGAAGCTGTGAGGAAAGCAGCTCAGTTATAAACAAGTTTTTTTTTATTATCGAGGGAGTTCTGATAAAACAAGCTTGGGGTATTTTTTTCTAAAAATAAATCAGCAGAGTGACAAATCAACACGTCACTCTGCAAAATACCTTCCATAACTCACACTACTGCTGTGATAAGAGATAAACAGAAAACCTTTTATTAAACTGGCTGACACACTGCTTGAATAACTCTACAGTGCTTTGCCACAGCAGGTGAAATCTAATCCAGATATATTAAAAAAATACACTACTCTGCTTTTACTGACTTGAATTAAACTTAAATGTTTCACAAAATCAAACTGAATTTTTAATGCAATTTATGGCTGTGTTTTTCTGCATTAGCCATTCAATGCATTTATATTCAGTCATAACTTCTCTATATTGTAGAAATTATATATGTAGTTATGTTATTGTAGTCCTGTACTTGATTCAAATTCACAGGCACGAGTGTTTCACCAATAAATCTGTCTGTAATCCAGTGTTTTTGTTTCATCTTAACGACACTAGCCTCACTGTACGGCTCATGCTAACACATACTGCAGCTTCACAATTGAAGCCTTTAACTGGTCAAACACAGGGTGGCTTTTATGTGAAGGAGTCATAGGAAACACTACATACACTGTCACAGAGGTTAAAGTCGTGACTGCTCATCAGAAATACGCCAACAACATGAGACCAGCCTTTTTTTTTAACAACCTCTATAAGTCAACTATTGCAGCAAGTGCAGGAACACTGACGAGGAGCAACAGTAAAAGCTCTCGCTGCAGAATACTTTATGCACATTTTCAGTCTGCAACAAAAAACAAAACCTGAGTGGAAACACCAGAGATGATGAAAAGTTTAACTATTAAAAAAAAAATTTTTTTTTTTAGTTTTTACGCTTTCCTAATGTGAAAGAGTTAATGTTACGATAAGAGTTTCACAAAGTGCCATCACCACCAGTAACCACTGATGTCAACAAACGGAAATCTTTATCTTTAGGAGAGGAAACAGTGTTACTTTTAAATACTCCGGATCACTCCCTCAGCTCTTTTCCACCTGACTTTAATCTGAAACATTACTGATGATGACTCAGTTACAATGGATGAGGGCAGAGAAGTAATAGAGCAGTAATATTAGTATGAAAATATTTCGTTCCCACATTGATTTAATTGGACGTCTTACCTCTTGCAGCAAGTCAGCCTGCTCAATGGCCTTCAACACGTTCTTTTTGGACGTCTCCTGAGCTTCTCCGCCCAGCAGGAATTCATCCAGGATGAAATAAGCTTTCTCAAAGTTGAAGATAATGTCCAGCTCACAAACCTGTTGTCAGGAAATAAAACAGCAGCAGTTGGGAGGGAGGTTCGACAGGTGGCAAACATATGATTAACATGGTATGGAAACACAAAAAGAGAGATGAGGAAACAGCAGAAACTCACACTGCCAAAGTATTTGTCCAGCAGCTCCACATATCTGTGGATGATCTCCAGCGTGATGAGCTCGTTGTCCTGGTCCTCTATGGCACAGCAGAAATACAGGCTGGCATATCTGCAACACAATGACGAGCCAGCTGGGTTAAAGGGAGTCTGATGAGGCTGCAGATTGCAACCAACTGAGTATTTGTTCCCACAGCAACCACTTAAAACGCTAAAAGCCCTTTCAAGAAGAACCAGTATTTGGTTTGTTTAATCTAGGCTACTGTAGAAACATGGACGACACCATGCAAAAAGACCTCACTCCTTCTAGAGTTCAAGCTAAGGCAACAAAACATAACACAATACTTATATTCAGGCAACTATACAGTCATTCTGAGAATAAAAAATATAAAAATTATGTTCCTTTTCTGCTGACATTAGCCCCTAAATCCCTTTATCTAGACCATAACTTTGCAACAGCATTTTAAAACGAATCGTTTATTGTGAAAAGAACAATATTGACTTGACAAAGTAAGTAGAAGAAGAGCTGACTTTGTCTTAAATCACTTAGACGGGACCTCCAATTGATATATACTGTGTCCCAGCTCTCTGTAAGAGTGCTGAGAAAGCGCTTCTCTGTTATTATTAAGAATTGCTGTTTACTGTCTTCAGGGTATTCATTTAAAAGCCAGAAGCCGGATGCAGAAGGCTGTGTGAGTTAAGCCTTATTCTGCCATGGTTCCTTATCCCTGCTAATCCCTCAGGCACTGCTTAAGCATGTGATGATTGGCTAATAAAGAAGCTGGTGAGCTGATCCCTCACAGCCAGTGGGGCAAGGGGGCAAAAAACCAGGCTGTGGATTTGAAAAAAGACAAGTTTTGAACTCAACAGGACTCGAACTTGTGGGTATTATTGATTCCTGTTGTTTGATGAGCAATTTTCTTTATACTCTTGAATTGTTTTATCATCTGCTCCGTCTTTGTCTGCTGTGTGCGAGCGAACCGAGTGGCACAGCCGAGCTCAGGAAACACAAACGGTTCAGTTCAGCTGTTTAGTCGTCAATGACAAAGAGAAATGAAACAGCACTTTTACTGCTGCTGACTCATACGGCAAAGAGAAGACAAGGGGTCAAAACCTTTCAAAGCAAACGCATAACTCGCTGCAGACTGAGTTCTCCTTCTGATTGCTTTTTTCTCAGCATGACATTTGGCCACCTTGAAGTGAAGTAATTACAGATTGATTTATGTTTAAATTAATTATTAGCTGTGGCCTCAGACATGCTGCATGTCCTCACAAAAAGAGGCTGTTTGCAAAAATGTTAATCTTTTCACATTATTTCTAAGCTCTTTAAATGACCGTGAGCTACATTTCAACATACAGGCTGCATGCTGAAACTTTAATTGCGTTACACCTCACCTAAACTGTGCGATCAGATCTTATCTGTTTTTAATAATCTAAATATCAATCAGCAGCAAAGATTAATGTCTGTGCTTTATTAAAAACTACTCTTACAGGGCGTCCTATGGCTCAGTTGGCTGTCAGGGCAGAAATTTGTTCCTGCAAATCTGCCCTGACACCTTGTCATCTTCAGTTTTTCTCCCTTCCAACAAATAATACAATGAAGAAAAAGAATTTCAAAATGTTGATGGCTCTTGACCTCTGCTTAAACTCTGAAGTAATTGCTGCTATCTGACTACTCTCCCTTTATTTTTTCCAAAGGTAAGACTGTTTTCAGTTTAAGCACATACTCATAATATCAACTGTCTCACAGCTGACAGAAGTATGGTACAAAAGATATATTCTGATTACCAGACTGCAACTAGATAATGAGGCAGCAGCCTTAATAACTTATTTAATTACACTTATGTGCCATAACAGGATGTAATAACAGTCTTATAATTGTTGCAGTCAAACACAGAAACAAAGGAAATATTAATATTTATAAAAAATTGCAGAGTAATTTCCTTAAGTTATTTGTATTGAAGCAGTAAACAAACATTTGTGGGATTGTGCAATGGTGCAAAGTCGCTGACTAGTCAGCACCTCGAGTGCTGTGTTTTGTCCCTGCTGGGTCACTCAGGTTCATCATTAGTCTGCCCGTCTGTGAGTTGGCACAGCAACAGCATATAATGAGGGCAAAATTAATGCTTTCTTGTCTGAGCTGGAGTGCCATCGCGGCGCTGTCATGTCTCTGATGACACTTTTCTCCTGATTCTCTAACTGAGCTGTGTCTGTGAATGACGGATGTATGAATTACCCAGGGAAGTGTGAAAAATTCTATTCAGTGAGCGTTCAACCAGAAAACATTCAGTTCATAAACAAGTCCTCATCCCTACCCACCTCTTATATACAATCTTGAGGTCTCTCCACTCCAGAAAGCTGCACATTTTGGGCTTTCTAGCGAGGACCGTCTGCACGAGCTCTCTGGTGATCTTCTTTTTCTCCTTATCAGACAAAGGCACGTACCACTTCTGAAGCCTGAGCTTGCCTTGTCGACTGAATAGAAGCATGAACTGCATCTTGAATGAAGAGATGAGAGAAAACAGAGATGCTGTAAAACACAATGACAGATGAGAGGAGAGGAGTGGGTGGGTAAAGACATCCGCAGGAAGGCACAAAAATTCATTCAGAAGAGCATAACAAATGTTGTCATTTTTTTAAATGTGAAACCGGATGTAGATATCAAGATGCAGATTCTTTCAATATGAGCCAAATTAAGGAAATAATTAGTGTAAGGCGTGTGGGAGGTGCTCAAGAAATTAACAACATGCAAGAAAAACATTTAATTTAATCAGGCCAACTGAGAAGAAAGTAAAACTATAACCCTTCAGGTAATAATTGAATATTGAATGGTAATAAGCTCCCTGTGTGTACAGTCTGCTGCCATGTGTTCAAGATAAACAGCGCACTATTTTACTTCATGTTCAAACTCAGCCTGTGTAACAGAGAACAACAATCCATGACTGCAAATTCAAGACACGTTCAAACAAACCACGTGAGACTTTTAAATAAATAACCAACTAAAAATCGCGTTATGTTCAGTGTTACCAGAAGAAAACATGACTGAAACCATCACCTCTTTACCGTTATCCACACAGCCCAACGGAAGTACTCTTAATACCGTTACTGAGCTATTAGCATTAGCCTGTTTAGCCGACGGTAAGTCTGTTTTAAAAATACAAAAAAGCAGCCATTGTACTCTGTAATGTAAATTCTAAAATAATAAACACTCAAGATTACTTACCTTGAATAACAACACTGTCTTCTCCCCTGAAGAAATGAACCACCCAACGCCACCCAGAAACATACACTGCTAATTCACATCAAGCTTGTGATTGGCCTATGAAGTACTGGCGACGCTGTTCATTGGCCGATATCATGAAAGTTGCCACTACGAAGTCCCGCCCTACTTTGAGTGTGATTGGCTGTGTCCTGGCTCATTTCTATTCCCTAAACATGTAACCAATCACAAGACCCTAGCCCTTGCCAAGCAACGAACACTGGCCAATCAGAGAAAGAGTTGGGCGGATCTGTGCGGAATGCGGATGAGAAATAAAGAGCAAGCCGCCTATCTCATTACTTATCCAGCCTTGAAAGTTAGCATCGCGGGTATGATTGTAGGGGATATACATCGGTCAAACCTCAAGTTACCAGATGGTTCTGCCCAGCAAAACAACATTAATAAAGCATGAGCAGAATATTTGAATGTGGGCGGAATAACCAGGAGTGTATTGCTGTACTACAGTCATACGTGTTTAAGTTTAGGACCATGCAGTGTGTTGATGGTAAACAATATAACAAATAATTAACTGCCTCGTGGTAAAAAATGAGAAAAATCTAGGAACAAAACAGATATAAAAGCTATATTGTACTTCTTGCTTTTTCGGAGCCTTTGCACAGTCTTAAAATTAGGCCAACTGATCACTCAGGTGACATCAGGGGTTCAAGGTTGACATTTGCTCACTCACTGATTTAGGTCCAATCAATAGATTACATAACAGCAAATGGCAAAAAGTGGCCTCTCTATTCAGGGTACCAGAATATTGACTTCTCCAGGACCATCTTTGTTGTTTGCTATCAACACAGTGTAGTCAATATAGGGCAGTCGCTTGCAATGTTTCCCTCTTCATCAGATAAGTGACAGCTGAGGTAAACACAGAAAACACAGGAGAACGAGGCCTGCAGGACACCTCATTGTTGGTGTTTTGAACTCTTTATATTTTAACATCTCTGCTTGCTAGGATTTAAACTGAGTCATTAATCCAAAGACATGTATAAACTGTGATATTGACAGGTGATCGCATTGTAATCCTGATGACACCACTGCAATAAAAGCAATTCTCACTCTTGATTTATGGAGTTATGGTATTCACCACAGGTGCAGTACAATAAGGCAAGCCTATGGGAGGTGTCAGGGCCAATAAAGAGTATTTAGATAAGGCCCTTGCTAGGAGTGGATTACAGTAATCCTATCCATTAGCGTTGGGTATCAGGCACACATTGCATTCCAGCACAGCTGAAGAGAAAGATGGAAGTCACTGCTCGATGTGCTGCTGTGCTGTTTCTCCTACTTCTTTCTCAGGGTAAGTCACTGTGCACCTGCATGAGGGATATTACTAAATCATTATGCACTCTGTCTGGTTTATAAATCAGGAAAATACTCACTGTTCTGCCTTGTTAAAAAGGTGCCATACAGAGGTTTGGCTGCAACAAAATTAAAAATTTATTACACTCCTTTATGCAAAGGTGTATTGATATTGGCCAATGAGCAGTTAATTGTTTGCGATGTGTGTGAAAATGATCTTTTTTCCTTCGGCATTGTTTTTTTTTTGTTAATTCATGTTTCCCCTGGCTCCATACACATAAACTAAACAGAACAAACAAGGATATTTATCAAAGTCATGTTAATCACATTAAAAATGCCTGCATACAATAAATTAGTTTGACAAAATAGCCATTATAATTGATTGCATCATTTAGTTTAAGCTTTTTACATTTCATTTCACCATCTGCTTCTACATTTCATGCATCTATTGATGTGGTACAGCCCTGATCACTGTTCACTCCCAGGAGGTAATTAACACCATCATTTAAACCACCTAGCTGAAGTTTGCAATGTGATTTCAAGTTTGCAATGTGGGCCAACCCTCGGAGTCAACTGTGTGTTCGGTGTGTGTTTCCCTCAGGAGGAGGAGGCTGCCCAGGAGGGGGAGGTTGTCCAGGATGAGGAGCTGCAGGAGGAGGACCAGCAGGTGATCGAGACGTGGACGCGGAACATCAAAGCCTGCACCTGTGACTGTGAATCTGCTGATTCACCCACGCGTATCCCTGCTGTCATCCCACCTGTCCTGCCGACCTCACCTCCGCCACCTCCACCGCCACCTCAGGGTCACCCACTGAACTGCATGCCAGGTGACAACGCATGACCTGGATTGACTTTAGGACCTCTGTATGTTTCACTTACAAGGATGTTTGATGTCTGTAGTTTACCAGATCAGTTAGTTTTTCTTTTTTAAGTGATAAACGGGGTTGAACAGTATGTGAGGACATCGACAATGACATTGTAGGAAACCTGACGTGTGAAGATTAATGATGGGCTGCATGTATCTGGTGTATTTTTTAGGTGTCTTGTGGACATAGAGAGCTCCAGCTGGTGTAATGAATCACTCAGCAGATACAGTTACCGGCTCTGTCCTTATCTGCTCTTCAGCTAATCTTGGCTCAGTCTCTCCTTCTCTGCAGTGGTGCACAATCACCTTCTACGATGCCCCTGACATTTTTCTTACTTTCACTTCGAGGTGCTGGGGCTGTTATAGAGATGGTAGCAGTTTGGGTGTAACTGTGATGAAGAGGCCTGGAGGGCAAACGCTGTTGGATAATCTCATTACCTGTGCAGGAATGTGATGAGCAGATTAGGGAGCCAGAAATACGACATGTCCTTCACCTAATAGCATGATACTGGGCACCCATCAGATGTCCTGATCATTTTCTTCTGCCTCGTCACGCAAGCCTTGGGAATATCAGATCTTAGCACAAGATGGATCACCCCAAGCAGCAACGCTGGTCAGAATACTAATCATATGAAATTTTGATGCCAATTAGGTGTTAGTTGAACATCCATCTTTAACTGCATTTACTTTGGGTTTGCACTCAGAACTTGTCAGCTTTTTAATTAATTAGATGTGCAGAAATTTGATTTTACACAGGCTTGGCATAAAGGCAGCACATGGCTATATTTCAATGCAGAGGATGAGTTAAGATGTCTTACACCCTGAGGAAAAAAGCTGCCCTGTGATCTGTTGGCAGCAGCTTTTGTGTCTCTTGCCAGAAGGTTTAATAGGTTCAAAGTCGGTTAAATATTTTATTGCAAGTGTGAAGCACAAAAAATATGTCAGGTCCAGACCAAATCAAGACTGAATTTTAAAAGTTAGAAAGTTTTAATTGCAGATTAAATCATATGTCTGTTTTCTGCAGAATGCCCTTACCACAGAGCCCTGGGCTTTGAATCTGGATCTGTGACATCAGACCAGATCAGCTGCTCCAATCAGGAACAGTACACCGGCTGGTACTCCTCCTGGATCCCCGCCAAGGCTCGCCTTAACAACCAGGGCTTTGGGTACGTCACAGAAACATATTTTCTCTCATCATTTTATATTATTATACATGAACCAGAGCTGATGATTAGTTTTTTTTGTTAGATGTGCGTGGCTCTCCAAGTTCAATGACCAATATCAGTGGATCCAGATTGACCTGAAGGAGGTGGGCGTGGTCTCTGGGATCCTCACTCAAGGCCGCTGCGATGCTGATGAGTGGATTACCAAATACAGCGTCCAGTATCGCACTGTGGAAACCCTCAACTGGATCTACTACAAAGACCAGACGGGAAATAACAGGGTAAGCACACAAAATAACAGTCAGGGTTGGTCTTCAGACAGCATGCAACAGATGACAAGTTAAAGGTGATATAACCTGCTTTTATCAGCAGCAGAGTTTCAGCAAAAAGATGAGTTTTGCTTCACATTCATGACTGCGGATTCAGTGTGAATCTTGTTGTAACTGATGTGACATAATTTATGTCAGTTATTGATGCAACTACAACGAAAGACTTCCTTAAAAACCTTCTGGGTGTTGTTGACTAACTGATTTTAAAATCTTTTACCAGCTCAAGCGAGAATGAAACACTTGTACTGACTCTGTGTTCAGCTTTCTCATCCTTTGTGAAAAGTTTGTTTTCTTACTGCAGACGCACACACACAGATCATTTGACAAAGCCATTTTATTAACAGATACCTTAATTACAGCACCAGACAACCTCACAATGCCTGCTTTTGTCCAGCAGATCAAGGTCAAGGTCACATCTCTTCAGACGCTTATCATTTTACCTATTTAAGGACTTGTTGACTTATATTCACCTCATTTAAATCAACTCTATCTCATGGATAATCTGTTGCTGTCAGTTCTCTTTGAAGGCACATGTGGGCTTAATTTAAACAACCACTTATGTAAAAATGTTACCAATGATCACCTCTTGGTTATCGTATAAAATGTGATCCATAACAGAAATTCACTGCACGTTAAATCCTCCCAGTAGCCTCAGTGATATTTCACCCTGTAAGCACTTCAGTACCGAATGACGTAAAGTTGTCTCAATACTGAAATTAAAGAGAATAAATTATCTTTGATCCACTATTAAATGGTCATATCTACAGGGATGTGAAAGTAGTGATTTCAGCACTTGGATTCAGTGTAAGTAATCACTGTTTTTGACCTTCAGATCTTCAAAATCTTCATCTTCACTGCAATATTTCACACTTTTCTTCTTCTCTTCAAGTCGCTCACTCGCTTCATGCTGATTCAGTGGTCCCAGCTTGCCTGTAAAAATTAAATAACTTGATTAAAATGCCATGCTGGAAGGCTGCCCTGTCACTTTTCTTAATATTTAGCTTTTTAATTATAAATTTATATTTAGCTTTGCAGAAAAAAACTCCTGGAAAAAGGCCACACAGCAGAGCTCATCATTGGTTTTATGGTATGGAGACTGTACCTGAAATTATTCATCTGTTAATTAAGTAAATCAAGAGAGAAGCAATTAGCAACCTTCTTTATAACCGCTAAATAGTCTTTTTTTTTTGGCAGTTTCACCGGACAGTCTTTAGTTCGCCAGTGAGAGGATATGCTGCTTTTATTTTACATTGTTGTAAATTGAATATCTTTTAAGTTTGGACTCAAATTAAATAAAAGTTTAAGATCTAATCAATCTAGTCAGTCAAAGAACATCATATTAGATTCCCATATCAGACATGGTTTTTCTATCATACAGTGTGAATGAAACAGCTTTAAAATTAATTTCTGCACAATTCAAAAGCAGAAATGAACCATCAGTCTAAAAGAGGAAGCAGATCCTTAAGAGACTTGATCCTAGTGTATCTTCACATGTGGTTTACTTTCTCCTCAGGTCTTCTATGGGAACTCTGACCGCTCCTCCACGGTGCAGAACCTGCTGCGCCCTCCCATCGTAGCCCGTTACATCCGCCTGCTGCCGCTGGGCTGGCACACCCGCATCGCCATGAGGATGGAGCTGCTGATGTGCATGAACAAGTGCACCTGAAATGAACTCAGCTTGCTTTTTCGTCTGTGTCCATCTTTCCCCTGCCAACCTGGCGCTTGCCAAAAGGGAGACATTAATCTAAAAGGTCTATAATGTAACCTTGACATGACCTAACATGTCTTTTATTCTTTGGCGATGCTCAAAGCAAACTAAGTCTGGTCAGGTGGACATGTTTGGTGTCCTTTGATGCTCTATATCTGTCTTAAAGGCTGTACAAATCAATTGTTTTAATATGTAAATATAAAATTGGACACATTCCTCAATGCACACAGGGAATTC
>JAPZDY010000021.1:23543997-23554114 GCA_029783645.1 Ctenochaetus hawaiiensis | reverse complement strand
AAAAAAAAAAAAAAAAAAAAGATACCAGTGTGACTAAACCAACCTCTGTAGAAGCTGCCCACCCTCCTAGGCATGGATTCACTGTAGATGTTGCGGTTCTCTTTAGACGAGCCCCCGTCTTCTGTTTGCTGGTCATGATACAAGCCAACCTGCGTCAGAGCAGAAAACCAAGTCACCTAAAAAACTAAAGGCCGACTGCTTTGCATGCCTCTCTATATGAGCTGATTATTTTTTATTTACCTGAAAGAAACAGAGCAAAGGGAAGGTGCATTGATTCACAAGCGGCCATTACAATAAAACATCTGTAGAGGCTATAAATGTACATCAGAATCAGACTGAAATGTGCTCCGACGACAAGCTTGACTGTGCTAATCATAAATACGTAGTCACATTAAAGGGAAGCAAAGCACACAGAGAAAATGAAGAGGCATCTGATGCACAGAGACAGGGAGAGAGAGAGAGAGAGAGAGAGAGAGAGAGAGAGAGAGAGAGAGAGCAGTTCATGACAGCAGAATCCACCCACATCCAGTCTACTGAGAGCGCGGATGTGGGTGGGGAATGGTGGGTGCAGGCAGAATGTCGGACCTCGCTTTTTTGCCGCTGTGTGTGAAAAGATGCGGTGTTGTCCCTTGTGGAGTCCCTTATTGGGGGTCTGCTGTGGGTGACCTCAGTGGGTGCCTGTTCACTCTGTTAATGGAGACATGATGAAGCATGAAGTGAGCTTAGCATTGCAGCACACACACACAAATACATACACACGCACGCACGCACTATATATATATACTATATGTGTATATACAGTATATATAAATATACAGGCAACATGATTTTCTGTATATCCTAACAAGAAAGCCACACTGCTTTACACTGGCATTGTTTATAGGACGAAGCTGCAGGTGAGTTAATCCTGAGAGACTGACAAACAAGATCTGGCTGGAAAACTAAACACAGATCATGATATTTTCAGGCGCCACCAGAATAAATCCTGGCCTCATTGTTGTAGAAACTGAGGCACAGTTATCCAACGCAACGTGGTGGAGGCATTTGATATGATCAGATCATGTAGGCTCAGGCTTTCCTTCAGGTTGGACAGGTTTTGATGTGGGCTGATGATGACTGACCCTGCTCATGTCTTCCTCTCTGGAGGAGCCTCCAGAGTGGCGAGGCAGCGTGCGGTGCTGCAGCTGTGGTGACAGGAGCTGCAGGCTGCTGGCTCTGGTCGGCACGTTCTGCCCCACGGCCAACCCCTCGTCCGCCCCATGCGTCCTCTGGTGGTCCCTGCGTACGTACATGGAGTGGCGGTGCGGCCGCTGCTGGGAGGAGAAGGGGCTTGTGTATCCCTGACCGTAAGGCAGAGGGTCGTGTGGGGCTGACAGAGAGTGAGCGTGGCTCCTCTCCATGCTGCTGTCCCCGGGGTCCAGGGCGTCTGGCGACTTAGCCTCCTCCGAGGCCTTGTGGCGGGTGGAGGACCGCCTGTAAGAAGAGTCCAGGGTGTTGCTCTCTCGGTCGGAGCGCATGCTTCCTCTGCCAGCTGCGCCGGGTCCCAGTCTGTCCACCCGGCGGGCTGCTGGGCTGCTCGGGGCTGTGAGGTCGAGGCAGCTTGAGGGAAAATAGCGAGATGTGGGTTCATCAGCGTAAAGATGCACATCATTTAAGTTCCCCACCGACTTTGCATCGCTAAGCGTGCCATAGCTCTTAGACAAGTTCAGGTAGGCGAACTTGGAGGAGGGCGTGGAGCTGTGGGACTCCATGTAGCTGTGTCGACTGTGTTTCTCTCCCGACTGAAGCGTGTTGGTCTTCCCCTCCACAAACGAATGGCGATTCTGCTGCGAGCGGAAGTTGGATTTGAGGTACTTGGCTCCGGGGCCGTCAGACACCTTGGACCCCATGTTCATCTCGAAGTCGGCCTTGCTCTTGGCCTCACCGGGGCTGAGCAGGTGAGGCAGGTTGCTGCTGGCCAGGTCCATGTTGCACGAGGTGGAGTGGTTGTAGATCTGCGGCTGGTAGTTCTTCGGATGCAGAGTGGGACTGAGGTTGATCCCTGCAGGCATGTTGCCGTTGAGAAAGCCGTCATTGCTGGGGTGGAGGTCCTCGTGCCGGGGTAAGCTAGAGCACTCTCTGCTGCTGGAGCGGTGGCTTCCTGAGCTCTTTCCCCCGTGGCTCCTGAGCAAGAGAAGAGAGAAATGATAACACCAACGTACTGTGGGGAAAACACTCAATTTTAAGCGATAAGCTGCAGGCTACAAGGTGTGATAACCTGCTAGTAAGGAGTGGTCATGTGTGCTGATCTAAAGGGAAAAATCTTAGGAGCAAAGTTCTTCTTTTTCAAATACTTGTAAATGAAATTGTATCTGCAGTTGATTGCAAGCACTGAAAAATGAAGTTTCACCTTTATTAGTTAATTTAAATGTGTCTGACAAAGAAAACATGATGAGTCAAGTTAAAATGTCGACGGCTACGGGACTCTTACATGTTAACATTTTAATGCTGCAAATGTAAAACCAGATTTCTTAATGTCACCTTTAATGGATTTACTATACACAAGATGAAACCTCATTAATCTGTTCAGGTTGGTTAGCACATTTTCTGGGAAAAAAAAAGACATAATCAGGACCTGACTGTTTATGCAATTTACATTACAATGGTCTTTTAAAGCAGCAGCAGTCCTGCTACTAGATTGTGCAGATGAGACAACAAATTCCATCCTTAATTACAATAATTCAATTCCATTCAACCTTGCTGTCATAATACTAATACTCAGAGTAAAACAAGAAGAAGCTACTTAAGTACATGACATGTTAAATTACTGAAATGGTGACAATTTTCTAACTGGCTTCAGCTGCAGAACATGTCTGCAAAGGCCCTGAGGAGCCTGGCATCAGGATGTCTTACAGGTTTTGAGCGTTCTAGAGACCAAGATAGGTGTTATCCTAGATTTACTAAAAATTCAGCCAAAATTCAAAGATAGGGCTATTTTGGATCTAAACTGTTTCAGTATGTGAGTGGTTAAGCGTTTTATCTAATAAAATGACAAGAGTAGAGGTGGGTGAGGTTGGTATTTTGGTAAAAATTTACAATTTGTGTAATGAGTAATCTTGTATCCTGTGCCAAAGCTTCTTCTGCTTTATGCATGACACCTTGTTTTTCAATATTTCATTTTGTGTTCCTGCATTTTCATATCTATGCTGGACTGAGTTTTGTATGTTGTTTGTTTTTGGTGAGTAAAAGTGTGGTATTTGTAGGTTGTTTAATGACAGAAAAAAATCAAACCAACAGAAGATATTTCAGTCCTCTAACAAAGGGCAACGCTGTCTGCAAAAATGTCACTACAAACTGGCCGCTACAGATAATGCAGATGGTCGTCAGGGGGTGTCGTGTGAAAAACAACCAGTCACATTTGCATTGAAAAAAACAAAACAAAACACATCGTCTTATGCATCAAACAACAGGGAGACAGTGAGGAGCTTAAACCTGCTATAGTGCTCATGCTGACCTGCTGGGGGTGGTGTTGTCTCCATGGTGAGGTTTTCTCTTGGAGGAGCGTACAGGTGTAGGTGTGGGTGGGCCTGGCCGCTCCACCAGCCGCAGGGTCTGGAAGGCGTGGTGGTTCAGGCTCTGCTCTGTGAGAAAACGTTCTGTCGGGTTCAGCAGGAGCAGGTTCTGGAGCACAAACACACAGAAGGAGACCTTAAGTCCTCCAGACACCCCGAACATCCAGACCTCGCAAGCAAAACCGAAACAGTCATGCCATTATGAGTCATCGCTATTATCATAAAAGTCAGGCTGCTGCTACATTTAATTGTGTCTTACAGTCACCAGACAAGCCAAACAATGATGTGAATTATGATTTGTGACATTTGCTTTTTGCTTGCTCAAATAAATATGATTAATCACCTGTCTCCATGGGCTCAAAATAAAACCTGTGAAGTGAAGATAGTTTGTGAACTCTGAAGTTATATAACAAAAAATGTATTATGGCAGCTCCTCAGCTCTTCTTAGAACAACAATAAATCTACAACACAGACTCTTTGCCAGCCAGGCAGCTTTGCATTAGCATTTAGCAAACACATTTTGTTAATTTCTAGACCCGACTCAAGAAAGCCTGATTAATTATGAGAGAGAGGCCTGTCCTTGCAGAAGTCAGTTCTGAGATGACATTATGCTAGCAGTGAGTCATTATCTACTGGGAAAAGCGCAAGTGCACAAGCACAGCCCACATTCTTGACATGGAGCTCCTGTTTACAGTGCAGACACAGCAATAACAGCAGGGCTGGAACCAGGATATGAGCCGAGCGATGCTGAAGCATTGAAGAGGCATCGTGCAGTCACGACGTAAACACGACCATAATGATGCAATTATCAGATGTCAAGTTTTTGGAAATTGGGACTTATTCTCGTTGCAGAGTGTATTTTGACATTGTGTGGGAGCAAGAATAAAGTGGAACGAGATAAAAGGTTGAAGATGAAAACATCCCTGTGGTGCCGCGGCTTCGCCAGGCCTGTGATTCCTACCTTCAGCAGGTCCAGCAGGGCTCCGCCGATGATCCCCAGGTATCTCCGCTCCAAGGTTTGGGGGTGGTTCACAGCGGGGAACTAAAACAAGACACAGTGGATATGATAGCACTGCCAAAAAAATGAAGCCACAACAAATGTCCAAGTGATAAATGATGGAATAATCACTACTCTGTAGTAAGAGCAACAATAGCAGCCACCTGTAGTTTGGGCAGTTTGTAGACAAAGAGGCCAGTTATTGACTTTGAAAAGGGAGGAGAAAGAAGGAACATCACCGACTCTCATCAAGGTCAGCAGGAAGATTTCACAGTTTTTAATATTCAGTCTGGTCCGTGACATGTTTTGTGATGTTGTATTCTGGGGTAACAGCGTTGCCCTCAAGGGTATTAACAGGATCGACAGGCTCAATAAAAAAGATAACTCCTCATGCTTTATTCTTTATTTCATTCTACAAAGTTCTACAGAGGATTTAACTGGTCAAATACCAAAACTACGAGTCCACACTGTGCATAGATGTAAAATAATCATCAACCTGTGATTTTAGTGCAGAAATAAAAAACTGGCATTGCGTTTACAGCAGATACGCAGCTGGGTGGCGCTGTGGGTGGCTCTTGTTGACGAGTCACAGTTGTTGTGTGACTTCAGCGTCGTGCAGTGCGGGGCGCTAAAACAGCAGACATGCAGGAAAGCAAGAGGCTGAAAGAAACATGTCTGTTGGTCCCGATGCTCGACTACAATCAACAGGAAATACTTTGGAGACACAGATTTGTTTGAATATTCATTTCTACATTCTGCCATGTTAAATAAACAGAATTTAAAGTATTCTGAGTAGGAAAGACTCCTTGTTCTGTGTTTTCAGAAACCTAAAAATTGCGCTGAGTGACCAGCTGAAGACGCCAAGATGCTCAAAAGAATAAGGTCTTTCATACGTCGAATGCAGAAACCAATCTGACTCATATATTATTGTTATTTCATATTATTATTTGCCACAAACACACCTCTGCAAATGAATGAAGCTAAGCTAAGCAAAGTTAGCATGTAATAGCTTGTAAGTATTACGGTGCTCTTGTGTAATGTTTTGTAAATGCCCACATATCATGTCAAGACTGTGACCATTTTGTCTCTTTATATTTTTTCTCCTGATGTTCCTCTGCAGACGATGCTCCTGAAATTACATTTTGCAAACACTGCTGACTGACTCACAGGAGCACTGTTGCTCTCTCTTTCTTCCACATTCAATCTTCCTATGTCAACCTTTCATTTTGACAGAATTTTTTTTTTTTCCTTCTGACTATTGTGAATCTGCCGCTTGCCAAAGACGTCCAGAAGCTGTTCTTTTTACATCACACATTTCCAAGTGTTGCAGAAAGCACACCGTAGGTGGCCAACGTGATAAAACAACGATCAAACATCCTGTGTTCACTCACAAGTGTTGAGTGGTTTCTTGCTGGTCTGATGCATTAATATTTTAATAAAAAAACAGTTAGTGTGCTTCCTTCAAACACCATTCTCCTTTCTCTTTGTCTTCTCTGCTCCTATTAAGATAATCTGACTGTGAGAGAGGGGCTTAAACGTGAATGTCCATCAGGGAGGCTTGTTGGCAGGGTGACACTCTACTCATTTAAATGACGACAAGCACAGAAGTGTTGTGTAGAACAGAGACTCTTTTCCTTGAGCGAGCACTAACAATAGCAGGCGCTGGATGTTTATTCAAGACGAATCCCTGTCTTACATGTGCCTGTCTTACTGGAGGGAGTGTTTTACTGAAGGAAAACAACTTACATGTATTCATGAGCTTCACATCAGCAGAATATTCCCATTACAAAATTTTTTAAAACGCACAAGGACAAAATTTAAAAAAATGCATGATTATCAAGCACCGTCCCTCTAATCACTGTCAGGTATTCACAGAGGGGCATCTTGCAAACTATTAATTATATCCTGAAGTGTGGGCAGACAAGGGAAGGGAAGGCCGACCCGGGTCTGTTGTGCCATCATCCTGCCATAGAAGACTTATCACAGCCTTCCTTCACAGAGCATCCAGGATACATGATACACGATGAGTCATTGTGATCCAATCAGTCACGGCACAGCAACTCAGCCAGGAGAAGAAGAAGAAGAAGAAAAAAAACCAAACAAGCAGAGAGTGCAGAGACATAACAGGGAGAGAAAATAAAAAAAAAGGGAAAAGGAAAGGAAAGGAGGCAGAGAGAAGCAGCAAAGGAGAGATGAGACCATGTCGAGAGTGATGGAGGGAAGCAGAGGTAAGATCAACATGGAGGAGACGGGGTCGGCAGTGTGAAGCGTAAATGAGGACTGGGGGGAAAAAAAGAGTGTTACCCGCAGTCCGTGGAAGCGGGGGTTGTTATAGAAGAGCTTCATCTGTTCTGGTGGCAGGGGTCCCAGCACTTTCTGGATGGTAAAGAGCTGGTCAATCTCACTCTCGCCCGGAAACAGAGGCTGCCCGTCACTCAGCTCTCCTAAGATGCAGCCCACTGACCACATGTCCACTGCCTTCCCGTAAGGAGCCCTGCATCCAGAGATATAAGACACCGGCGATTGAGGTCAGGCATGAGTATAGCTACTGCAGTAAATGTCAGTGTGGTGACTGATTTCTTGGACGAGGTTAAAAAAAAAAAATGGACCGGACGTACCCGAGCAGGAGCTCTGGAGAGCGGTACCACCTAGTGGCCACATACTCCGTGTAATTGGCATCGGTCCCCTCTGAGAGATTACGTGCAAAGCCTGGCAAAGAGAAGACAGAGGAGGCAATGAAGTATAATGAGGAGCTTTTTGATATGCTCTACATGCTGAGACACCTAAAAATGATTTTAGCCGGGCCATCTCTCTGGACACTCA
This sequence comes from Ctenochaetus hawaiiensis, assembly GCA_029783645.1. Classification (NCBI taxonomy): domain Eukaryota; kingdom Metazoa; phylum Chordata; class Actinopteri; order Acanthuriformes; family Acanthuridae; genus Ctenochaetus; species Ctenochaetus hawaiiensis. The sequence continues at coordinate 23,546,743 of JAPZDY010000021.1, read as the reverse complement.
TTATGATACAGAGGTGCTTCAGAGGTTATAAAGTAGTTGAGTTGGAGAAACGCTGTGCTTATGTAGAGGAGATGATGAGTCCTCTTGTGACACGTTGTACAAGTAAAAGTTTTTATATTAATGCTGGATGTTTAACACGTATGATGTAAAGACTGGTAGCTCTTTCTTTACTACCTTAAGTGTAAAGCTGCTGCCGATGTTGTCAGACTTGTCTAGAGCTCAATACTTTACATGTGCACCTCATTTGTTTAATTGTTTAACATAAATATAGTGTAAAGGGAAAAAATGTAAAAAAAACATTTACATTTGTAAATTTACATTTCAGGTTTCCTATGAATTGAAAAAGAACAAGATAAAATGTGTTATTTGATGAGGTAAGACCTGAAATTCCAGATAGTTGGTTACATAGAGCCATTTGGGAAGTTGTCCATGGAAATTTACATTTCTTGGCAGGTGATTGGACGATCCATTTGCCTACCATCATCTATCATGGGCTAACTTAAACCAATCAGATTAACAAACCACACAACCCAATAGGAGAGTGCTACCAGCAAAACAAGTTGGTAAATCAAGCTGCTGAAGTCAGTCAGGAGAAGAGAAACCACACCTTTACCTGCAGGTAGTTTTTCAAGGACGATAAATGGTCTGAACCACTGTGGTTTGGAAACGAGGGAAGTGATTTGGATGAAGCTAAGCTGGTTGTTTACCTCAGTGTCTGTGCTAAGCTAAGCTAGCAGCGGCTAAAAAACTAAAGTTCCATCTGACTCTCTGCAAGAAAGCAAATAAACGTACCTTCAATTCACTTAATGCAAAAGAGAAAAATGGTCAGTCTGAAACATACTGGTGCAAATATAGAAGTTTTCCACTTTGACTTGATTTTCCTTTCACTTAAACTTGCAGACATTGAAAATCAAAACAACATAAATAAAAATAAACCTGCAGGACGACGTTGCAAACCTTCAGAAGAGTGTCTGTTTGGCCTGTGTCTGTTCTCTCGATGCCTTTGGCTGACACAGAGCAAACAGCAGGTCTTCAGTCTCTCACTACAGATTGCTTACATGATGTTGGCTATGCCATGTTTCCGTTTCCCCCCGTTTTACTGTGGCGCTACCAGATTGAATTAATGCGTGATTAGCCTCTCGCTTTCCAACACGTTTCATTAAATGTGATGAGGGAAGAATGTGCGGCAGCAGCCTGAGAACCAGGAGAGAGGGCTGCACACAAAGCTTTAGATAACCGGATGAAGCCTGCCTGCTGCCCCTCTGAAGCACCGGTTTCAGCCAAATATAGTCTCAGTTGAAAATACTCCTTTTATATCACAGCTCTGAGTGTTTGGCCACCTTTCTTACAGCTCGTACGGTGTGAGTACTTGATGGATGTGCTCACCAAAGTCACATAACTTGAGGACGTCATCAGAGCTGATGAGAAGGTTTTCTGGTTTTATGTCTGAGGAAGAAAAACACACATAAGCACATCATCACTTCATCACTACTATCATTCTTTCCACCACATTTTCATTTGTCTCACTGCGAAATTAGATTCTTTTCAGTTTGCAGCATCTTTGCAAAAAGCATCAAACAATAAAAATACAAGAAATCAAATCCTAGCGGTGAAAACACACAGATTGCAAAGACATACCGTAAGTTATAAATCAAATCCCTGGATAACACTGTCATATGTGAGCCTGGGTTTACCACAGGCCATTTGGACGCCTGTGCTTTTGCATCTATTGTGCCAAAAGCTCACATGGGCCATCTGGTTTCCTGCTCCGCTGCCACTGATTTGCCCAGAAGCCCACATCTTGTGAACAATAAAGCGGTTGGTTACATGTCACAAAGCCTATTAAGACACCGTTTCACTGAGAAATGTGCAGCATTGGTTCTGGTTTTTTCTTAAATTCTCAGCACAGGTGGAGCAGAACGATGGCGCAGTGGTTAATGCTGCAGCTTAGGATAAAAATACGGTCGGAGGTCTCTTCTCTGCCTTTCTAACACTGCCACCCTCTCAGTGATTTTATTTTATGTTATATGTAAATGAAGTAAAAGAAAAAAGTCAGAAAATGGAGGTTTTACCGCGGTGAACGATGTCGTGCTTGTGGCACCAGTGAATTGCTCTGATTAACTGGTAGATGTAGCTGCGTGCTTTCTCAGTCGGGACACCATTTGGTAACTCCTCGAGCAGCTCAAGCATGTTCTAAAAGAGAGACAAAAAACAAGATGACCATCACTTTAATGTTAAAAATATCACTGTAGACCTCAAAAAGCAACGGTCTGTAGAAGAAACTTACCTTCTCCACATATTCAAACACCAGATAAAGCTTCCCTCTTCTGCGGAAGGCCTCTTTCAGCTCAACGATGTTCTCCTGCTTGAGGGTGCGGAGCATCTTAAGCTCCCGTAATGTCGTTTCCTTGACTTCCTCATTTTCTGCATGGAGGTGAGACAGAGGAGGCAAAAGGGTCGTGTTGGGATGCATCCAAACAGAAATAAAAAACACTAAATGGCTTGATGGTAAAAACACAGCGGAGGACATGTTGTCATCTTACCTTCACTGTCCTTGAATTTCTTAATGGCCACAATTTCATTGGTCTCCTGCGATAAAAACACAGAGCAAATAGCGAGAAATCAATCCTGCTGCTTATTGCTGCAGTCGATACACTGTGACAAGACTCAGGAGCAGAGATGTAAACACCGTAACAATGGTACGAGCAAGGACGTGTGTGATTAGATGACATTCAACCTTTCAAGA
>JAPZDY010000021.1:23513605-23537564 GCA_029783645.1 Ctenochaetus hawaiiensis | reverse complement strand
AACTTTCAAAACAACCAGACACTGGAGACAAATGCATGAAACAAACAAAAAGAGGCTAATGTCAGTTTTTTGTCCCTCTAAACGTGAATTTACTTTGAAAAGGGTTCTAAATTTCATAGTGATAGGGAGGCCAATATGTTGGTGATTAATTAATCGTTAATAAAAAAACAGAGAGCAAATCAATGCCACCGAAGTACCAATTCAATTAAATTTTTATGCGTGCACTATTCATCGGCTTAATTGGTAGTGAAGGCATCCGCAGTAGATGTGCTTAAGGCTGAGAGCCAAACACTTTAAGAGGAAAGTATACAAACGTTAGCGCCTGTTGATCCCATTAGTGAAATACTTAAAACACCAGTGGGACGATGTTTTGGTTCATTAACAGGCCATGACATATGGCTTCACATTAGTTTTATCATTCTTAAAAATACCCCTGCCCAGGTTGCACTTACTGCTTCACCATTGGCTGAACGTGTTCACTAAGAACGGCTCTGCGTTGGCATCTGTGTTTAGCGCTCAGGGGTTCTGTGAACCTGAACCATGCCAGGAAAATACAAGCCCGTGCCATGCTGGAGCTGCCAGGAGCCTCCACCATAAGAAGCAAGCATTGTGCCTGTAGACGCCTCTTGGCATGTGCCACATATGTTCTCACTCTGTTGCTAATAATAGGATGACTGACGCGATCATGTGACACTCTCTGCGGCTCCAGAGAACACTTGCTGTGCTCTTTGCTCTCAACTCACCAATTCACTTGTTTACGTTTAATAGCGGGACTGATTGCACGAGGCAAGCTGTCCACAGTGTGTATTAATCTCTGCAATTAATGACAGCGCTGACTTACTGTATGAGGGGAACTCATTTGCTTGTTTACTGGGCTGTGTGTCTTGTCTTGCATGTCAACTACTGCATGCATACATCCCTGTCAAGAGATGTTTCTTTCTACAATCAACTCAAGCTGATGTCTTTGATTTTCATGCCAACATCACATTAGCTTCTGTTCTCAGCCAGCATTAAGGTCATCAGCAGCCTTCCTGCCCCTGTTTCAGTCAGCTTAACTTTTATTCATCACAGTAAATGAGCGATTAAATTGCTTCAGTTTTTGAACACACAGAGTTTAATTGTCCAAAAATCTTAAATGCACAAAAAAAAACAATATCTCTAGGGTTCTCACTTACAAAATAACTACAAAAAGAGGTATTTTGATGATGTTGTGAGAGATCATGGGAGTCATTTTCTTTATTCTTAAACATCTAACACTGCAGATGAAAAACTAATCGGTGTGATTAAGGCAGAAATATTCACAGATGAGGTAATATATTCCAGTTTTTAAAGTTTGTACTTGTTCAATGTCTGATTTTTGAATATTGTTGGAAAACTTTTAAATAATGTGAGTAACAACTCAAGGAAACTACATAACATACTCCATCTAAATATATTCAGACATTTTGATGCATAAATTTTAAATATTATACCTTCAATTTGGTTAATTCTTAGCTTACAAGACAAAATGCTTCACTCACATAATAATCACAGCCAGATCATATTGATCGATGTACTTGGTCTAAAACACAAATTCATAGTCACATTTTGAATTTGCTTTGGAAAAGTCGACTCCATGGTCTGCAGTACCCATGTTTAAGTCCATGCAGACAGTTAAATGCAAAAAAACCCCACAAGAAATCCTACTTGTGCATTATTTAAAACACTTACATCTGTGTAGTTCAGGCACAGGCCTTTTTCTTGTTGCTATTTATAATGTAATCTAAATATGAGAAAACGCTACATGCATGATGCATGATGCAGTATCTCACGGGGTGTTGAATGCTCTGAGGTTTTCAACCAACAAACATTACAGCAATTTAAATTCTGTTATAAAAAATTAAGGAAAACCACATAAAATCAGTTATAAAATGCAACATGACTGTGTATAAGTTATTTTTTAATTATCTGCAGAATAAACATGCTCACAGTCCTGTGTTTACCCTTGCAGTTTAGTTTTCTATGCTTCCTCTTAACACTGTAATGGGATCTTATTTTATATGTGTGCATTATGTCGAGCAGGCAATTAGGTAAGGAGGTAACGAGCCCGTATACTGTCAACAAAAACAAACATGGAAGGCATACGTTTATCAAAAGCACTTTTAGTGGACAGCCTGTGCTTAATTTTTCTTTTGATATGGAAAAGAGCCATCTTTTCTGATTTTTTATAGACGTGAAGGATGAGTCCTCACACACAGCTGCTCTGCTTTTTTGTGCAGCAATTATCACATAACACGATGAACTATTGATTTTATGGTGATTTGAGGGGCTTTTTTTAAATGTTGTCCTGGAGGTTTACGACATATCTGCACACATGACTGTTCTTTTCTGTGGGCAGAAACTTTCTCAATGACGCAAACTACTTTAAGGACTGCGCTTACACTCGTCTGACTCTGGCTGGGATCCAGTCATGATATGTGGCCAGAACACCTCCACAGCCACAATCAGGGCTTTCAATAAGGAAGCTTAATTCTATGCATCTCGTGCAACGGATGAAAACATGTGTCAGATCATTCAGGGTTTCACATACTCCTGTTTGAATGATTAAAAAGCAGGACTGAGGAGACAGAGCCCTGATGCTGTCAATGTTTTACCTCTCTGTAGTCAGAGTGGCTGGGGAAACCAATTCAAGGGACGATAAGCATATTCCGGTTGACGCTGTGTGTAGTGTGCATTCCTTAGAGGTGTTCCACGCTTAAATAAACACTCGCCATGGCTATGTTTATCCTCTCTTTCCCACATTTCCCATACCGCCACATGCTAAAGAACTCCCGAAGGCCATGTGCAAGACTTATCCTGGATTTAGATTAGCTGTGAGAAGAGAAGTGTTTGCATTTGACTTACTTCAGAGGTGAGTTTAAATTCAGACACAGTGCGTTTTGTTTGTATTTTAACAGGTCCCAGAGCAGGTTGGGAGGTCTTAAAACAGCTCTCTACCAGTGAAACTAATGATAAACAGAAAGCGTGCCACACATTCAAGGACACTAAAATACATCAACTCTATTTACAACTTAGCACTGTTTCCTCCTTGTTTCTCTTTCAATGAGTTTCACACAATGTGCCTCTAGTAGAGTTTTGTAATTAATCATGGTAAGGGGAAAATATGCACAGAATAATAATAAAGTGTGTTTGCATTTAGGTTTTTGTGATAAATGCTAAATTTTTTGCTTTTTAATTAATGAAAATCAAGAGACACTCCCGAATAGAGAGAGCCACCTCTGTTAACTTAAAAATATGTAAAGTTCTCATTTATATCAGATGATTGTTTCCTTTAAATTCACAATATTACTACAACATTAAAGGACCATATGCAGAAATATACAATTTAAGTCTGCAAACACTTTACTGGGTCAACAGAAACCCATACATAGGTTAGCTTACTCTGTAATCTATGAGCAAACATGCCTTTTGACGTGTCGGTGAACTCATGGTCAAACTGGAGTGAAAAAAAGAGCGGTTTCCGCTCCCTGAACTGATACTCCCAGTTTCGTCAACACAACGAATCAACAAGTGAAACACAAGCACCATATCCCCAAGTTTATAGCAGAACTGCAACACAGCTAATCTTGCACAGCTGAATGAAAAAATAACACCATGAATACAGAAAGAGTTTTTTTCTAAAATTTCTAATTGGAAACAAACACAATACAGATAAGACTGATGTTGATGTTGTTCGTTTTGCAGGTGTTTAGTCATTAATGAAAATATCACCTCTAATGATGGTGCTAAAGGGGCAGCCAGAGGATTGGCAAAGTGGCTACAATCAATCTTAAGAGACAGAATAATATACGTACAAAAATTCATAACAATTCATCCATTAGTTGTTGAGATATTTAAGTCTGGAATAAGGTGGTGGACAAACCGCCAGAAGACCGCCAGAAGCTTCTTAATTAGCTAACAATAAATTAGAACAATTCATAGTGTTTTATCAAACATTAACAGACAAGAGGAAAAGACCTGGAGCATCTTGTGGCTCAGCTGGCAGGTGCATATGCAGCTGCAGCTTTCTTGAATCCAGTTTTTTCTATTATTTTTCTGTCATCACACTACAATAAAACACCGTTTTCCCATTAGAGAGTGGGCAAGGAAAGAACAAGTGAACCAAAACATGTTCTTCTGGTGATCCATTTACATGAAAAAGGAATTAATAAAAGATGTTCCACGACAAGACTAAACCTTTTCTGTGTGCTGGTGTACTCAACCCCTTTTGACATAACAGCGTTCTGCATTTTTAGTCGCTCTTAACAAACATCTGTGGCATAAATTTGGCAAGATAGCACAAGACTGAGTGAGACAGGAGAGTTTAAAAACAGGCTGGAAAATATAAGCAACAACAAACCAGGTAACCAGGTAACAATGAGAGCTGGACTTCAGTGTGAAGCTGCAACATCAAGCATCATAATCTATATCAACTGTAACATTCACTTAGTTTTAAGTTCTTCCTACATGGTGCTTATGTTCATTATCATCATTCAGCATGAAAACAAGCCTTTTTGGAACAACCAAAGTGTTATAAAGGGACGTATTTTAAACACTGATGCACAGTCTCATTCTCATCCAGGTCTTGTATAGAATTAGCAATCGCACACAGTGATAAACTGTTCATACATTTAGCAATCATATCCTATTGTGACACATGTAGGTCAAATCTATTGTCCCATTTGTTTGATTTAATATGACTGTGACTATGACTATATGAAGGGAGTGACTCCTACTATAATCATAGCTGGGTTGGAAAAAATTAATTACTTATCTCACGTACACTTCTTTGTTTACACTATAGGCTACAGTGACAGTGAGAATGGAAATGTCTTCTACATCATCTATCACTACATGTATATAAACATGTATACATGCATATAATTTACATAAAGTATCCAGCACATGTATGCATAATTATCTAGTGTTTATTATTATTTTGTTGCACTCTTATTGCTTTTTTTTACATCTACTGTTACAACATACAGAGCAACAGCACAGCTCACTTGTGCGCAGACTGTTATGGTGTATACTTTAATGGTATTTTGTGATTTTAATGTACTGAATACACCTTCCAGTTGACCTATAAAGTCACTTCTGATTCTGCTATATGTTCCTCCCTTTTGTCACACCAGTCCCAGCTGACTCTCACAGCCCAGCTGACTCTTGTGTCTGTTCAGATGTTGTAAATCATATGTGGGGCTACACACACACCACCCTCCAAAATAGATTCACATTGTTGTGGGGTAAACTGATGAATGTGTGCTCGTATTTCCATCCTTTCTATATCTGTCCTCAGAGTTTTCTTGCATCTAATTATTCCTGTTAAATACATGTATTGTCTAAACCTAATTTGAGGGGTGTGTCCTTGGCGAAATAAGTATGTTCTGTGAGAACCAGCAGCTGTGACTCAGCAGCAGTTGTTACATCCAAATACAGCCATTTTCTCTGACCAGCTCATTTTCCTGCCCATAGCCAAAGCTCCATCAAACCTGAGCTGGGCTTAGGTCTCTTTTTAAGTGTCAACACATGCATGTGAGCATGTGCATCAAGTGTGTGGTTAACTGTGCGCCCACGTCTGTTGAATGCACACATAATTACGCAGCACAGATCTGTGAGTTAGCCCTTGAAAAAAAAAACATGTCGGTTCATTCACACTAACAATACAATATTTTCCAGATGGCACTGGTCCATATTGATCCGCAGCCAGAGAATTCATCCTCCCGTGCTTTTGCACGTCAAGCAATAAAGTTGCCAACAGATACTCTATCAAAACTGCATATATTATGGAATTTTCAACACACACAAGGCCTGCAGAGGAGTAGCAAAATGTCAGACTTTCACGGGATTGTTATTCTTCTGTTATATGTAGGATAAATATTGAAACTAATGATCTAATTTAAAGAAGGCAGTTTTATAAACTAAATCATTCAACTCAAGTGTTGAAAACACAGCTAGCAAACAGTCTCTTTAAATGTTTGTTTTTCAACTACAGACGAGTCACTACACTGCAGACAGTAACACATTTATAAAGTAAACCATTAATCAGAACTGTTGTTGCATCTCATTCCTCCACAGGAAGTATTAGGAGGAAAATATCTTCTGATATCAAGAATATTCCCCTTTTTTACATGGCTTGTGTCATGTGCTGCTTCCTTCATCTTAATCCTACTCATTCTCATCAAAAGCATTTAAAGCATTTAGCAAATGATTTAACAAATATCAATTTGAGAGCTCTTTGATTTCAAACTTATATAAATTATTAAAAGCAGCATTATTTTTTGGGCCATTTACTGACAGTGGAACAAGTTTGGAAAACAATGCTGACAAATTATCACATTATTATTCTAAGTGTAAGTCACAAGGACTTCAACAACCAGTTGCTACCTTTGTCTGTTGTTTGGTGTTGGATGGTAGTTTTATCAAAGTGATCACAGAGACAGCTGCCGGCTGCTGCAGCTGAAAAATTTGGTTATGCGTGCTGATGTGACTGAGCCAAAATGAGAAAAGTTGCAAAACAAATAGAAGAACTGCAAAATTTAGCATAATTTTTTAGTGGGTTCATCTCCACGAATGACTCCTTTCACATTACGCATATTAATTTACCTACTTTTGCCTCAATTTGAACCACTGTTAATTAAAAAAAATATTGATAACTTCAAGCTTTAAATCCATATTATTATAGTTTTGGGCTCCTGTACAGAACAAACTAAAAAAAAACCCACTGTGTTTGCATTTTGCTCAAATATTGTTCATATGCACATATAGATGGTAACATTTACTTGCAAAAAATCAAGATTAATGATCAACAAAAAAAGTTGTTGTATATATATATACACTTGTTGATGTTAGAATATGGTGTTTATTCTGTATTTAAACTGTATTTAAACTACAGGCAAAGCAAAAACTAAAATATTGAGGCAGATCTAAAAAAGTAATATTTTAGAGTTTAAAAATTCTGACTGTAAATGGCTTAATGTTAATTTTCTATTCTTAAATGATATCAGATCAGCTGATGCATCTGTCTGGCTGTAATGTAACTGTTCTGGTAAACCTGTCAGACAGTTAACAAGTGCTACTTAAAAAATGGCATAAATTTCCTCAAGAACAATAAATATTTGCGATTATAGAGATAATGACAGATTTTTGCTTGAATAAATCACAGTGAAGAGATTGTTACAGACAAAGTAACAGTCTCTGTCTCTTGTTTGGACCTGACTGAGGTCTATTGATGTGAGTTCTGTTGCATAAAATTGAAACATTGGTATTTGCAGCTGCATAGGCCTGGGATCAATCAGTGTGAATAATAAAGCCCAGTAATTATAGCCTGTGATTCCGGCTTACAGCAGGGCTTTTTTTTTTCTTCTTTTTCCTCACTTCTGAGCAACCGCTCAACATCAAGTCTGTTGCTGTAGTCTTCTACATTTCTGACACTTAAAACTAGCTTGCTCACATTAGAAACCTGGCTAATGGATGCATTAAGTAAGGTCATTGCCGCAATAAACACTGTAATGAAGGTAGATGCATGGCAACTGCAGAAGAAGAAAAACATCAAGGATTTTGTTGAGGGAGGCTCAGAAAATGCTTTGTCTGTTTCCTGCAGATCTCTGTAAGTAGGAGGTAGTTAGTCTCTCTTATTCATGCTGGATTGCCGTCAATTCCTGGTGCAGCCTCTTCCTTAAATGGACTGAGATGACAAGGCTATTACTGCAGTGTGGGTTTTCATAGTCCTGCTGTTTTTTGGGGGGTTTTTTTGCTTGGTTTTCTTATTCTTATGCAAAAAATAATAATTGCTTTAAGATAACCAATCAGAGCCACTTTTACATGAATGAAAACCAATGAGGTATCAGAGTGGTAGAAGAGTTTAATCTGACAAATTTGTTGCCAGTTAAATCAGATCTTGCGTATTGATGAACCCCAGTTGAGACAAAAGGAATATAATTCAGCAGTACATGACACTTGAAGCATTACAGTGACTTTAAGGCCAAGTTTTAAATATTTTTAAGGTAATCTTAATCCAAAGAGGAGTGACCAGGTGTTTGAAGACCATTTGCACCAAACACTTCCCTTTGAAAACACAACATATATATCTTGCAGGCTTTTCGTAACCTCCGACAGGTACAAACCTAACATCAACTAGCTGTATCTCTTTAAAGATTAACACACAGGAATCTCCACTCCCCTTCCTTAATGGAGAAGTCTGGTAAGTCTATATATTTTGTGCTGTCAACAATAAAAAAGATCTACCAACGCTGTGTTTGTCTGACTCCCACTTATCTTGTCTATCTATGGTTCACATTCCCAAGATGTAAATCTTTATAAATAGCTCATGAATACATACTTTAAAAAAAAAAAAGCTAACTGATTTCCTAAGACAGCAGGGCACTGTAGTTTTCAGAAAATGTCAGTAAAGCTGGAGAGAATGGTGCAATTCTGAGGAACTATTTTTAGCTGCGGATTAATACACATTTGGTGCTCTAGTGAGAATTTACAGCACAGAGACAGTAAATGTGGGATTGACTTAAAACAAACCACAGTGTGTGGGTTCTTAGTAATGAAAGAACGTGTCACAATGTGCAACAACACGGCTCAGAAATGTGTTCTTCTACGTTTTTGGACAACAACCGAGGTTCATGACACAGAAAAATAAACTATTCAGGCTCTGGCTACACAATATTTGCAAGTATGATCAATTCATTGCTGCTTTGGGTCTTTTCATTCATTTTGTTGACAATAAGAAAAAAACTACCACCATACTCATTCTTTCAAACCTTATTGCCTCTCTGGTATTTAACAATGTTTTCATGTGAAAAAAATATGCATAAAATATATAAAATCACAATATAAGGATTTGAGAAACAACAGTAGTTTGAAATAATTTGACAAGAACATTAAGCAACATAGGGCTGTAGTAAATTAAATTATCGAAATGCATTGGATCTTACCTTGTGTCGGCACTTCAAAACAACACCATAGGCACCTAAAAAAAGGAATGAGCATGTTAAACCGAGATCCAGCACAGCTAATCTTGTCATGAATATTCAGAGTACTCACACATTCCAAACACTACTCTTGCCTTTAAAGTAGATTTACTTCATTCAAAACAGGACACAATAAGAAAAATACAGCATAAATTCATATATAAACATTGACTTGTGATTACCTCATCCAGCACCATATAAAGTCAGTATTAAACAAAGACACTCTTGATAGAGAGTTTCTCGTTCTCACATTAAGTGAGTTGGCAAACAATGCCAACAAGTGCTAACAAATCCAAAACCTAATGAGCCCTTTTTTTCTTCTGCACGTTGCTACAAAGTGAACAAGGTTTTTAAATCCTCTTTTTTTCTACAGCTTCTCATATGTTCACATGAATTAAGGAAAAACATCCCACAGTATAAAAGGACAGGTGGCTTAGAAAGTAGGACACAAGTGTTGGCAAGCTACTGTAGTTCTGATGTTATCGACCCTGGCAGTAGCACACACACATCCCCTGAGGGTTCAAGAGGAATTCTTGGACTGAGCAGGCATATGACAAACTGCTCCGTGCTCCTTCACAGGCACATCAGTGCTGCAAGGAGTCATCGACTCTCTGCAAGAGGCTGCTCTAATGTACATCCATTCGTTCTAGCACAGTTTAGATACCGAAAAGACTAAAAGTGAGAGAAGTGCAATAAATATTGTTGCCCTACAAAAGTTTGTACCTTCTGACTTGTATGACATAAAAATGCAAGAGACCAGTCAGGTGGTTTTAGTATTTTAACATATCTACCATAGATTCATCTATTAAACGTCACTGAGCTGAGGCTAGGTCCTTGCATAAAGCTAAAAAGGCACTAAAGGACAAAACCCACACAAGCCACAGTCTGTTCAGCCTGCAGCCATCTTGCAAGAGATACAGAAGTATTCGCTACCATACAACAGGGCAGCGTTTTTCCTCAGACTGAGAGACTTCTCAACTCACTCTCCAATCTAAAAAATTTTAAGTTACTTAATAATTATCAATCCATTTAATTAATTTGTGTTTTAGTAGTTGCACAAAGGGACTACAAAAATTTTGTTTTACAACATTGTGTTGCAAATAACAGTAAATAAATCATCACTGCCAATGTTGTTAAAAATCAATGACATGTCTATGGATTTCCTACAAGTACACACTGGTTTTTTATTCAATTTAACCAAGCTTTGAAAATCATTTCTAAGGCACTAAAAAGTGTTGTAACCAATCAATAACAGTAAATATTTAGACATAATTCTTAATAATAATTTTTCTATAATTTCTTGCTAGTGCAGTTGAGAACATTAACTCTTTAAAAAAAGGCTTCCTCATTTATATAGTCTATAGGATGAGCAATAGAGAACTGGCTGCTGAAAACCATCAAATTCATGAAATAATAAAAATTTAAACCAAAAAACAAACATTAAACAAACAGATTGGAGCATTAATACATTTGCTGATTATCAGTTCAAATCCAAGATGTTGTTTTTTCCCCAAATAACTTAAAGGCACAAAAATATGTCTTTCATAACATCACATAAAGCAAAAACAACATGATTATGTGCTACAAAGAGCAAACCACAAGAATGCTTCCCTCTTTTATTCCCCATCCTTAGATAAAGAATTGGATGTAACTGCATAAATACTGGTTATAATTAATTGCTAGGGTGAGCCTACACGCTGCACTCAGTCCTAAATGATCAACAGAATTGACTCATTTCAAGAAAAATCTATGAAGCTGGATCAAGTGGAGCGTACTGTGCCATGATGGCAAAGGCAGTGAGAAGAGCTGGACTGAAAAACTTCTGCGACTAACTAGCTTCCTTCCACACCGACTCATCTTTGGACGGGTGCTCAGCCTTCAAAATCCAACTCAAAGTTTCTCTCTGTCTTCTAGAGACGCATTATACACACATTATAAACTTCTAGGATGTGGGTAGAAGAAGCGGGATAAGTGGGTGGCCTCACCTCGGGGCCTCTGCCACTTTATATCAACCAAATGAGTGGCTCAAGGAAAAGGAAAGGCCTTGAGCAGCATTTTGGGAGAATAAAACTATTAAATCACCCTGTCCCACTGATATTTACAACAATGGAACTGAATCCCCCAAACCACCTCTTCATTTCTACAGCACCACAGTATGAATGCAGGTCACGGTGCCCAGCTTTAGTTTTTTTTTCATGTTAAAAATCTTCATGCTGAATAAACATTTAAATAACTGCCCTTGACCTTATTGAGTTGTACAATCATGAACAACAGATCGGGCTTTTAACAGCCTTGTTCCACAGGCAAATTGGATACAAACAATCAAATGATTGCTCACTGAAAAGCCCTACAACAATTTGTGAGTGGACTATCTCAGATAAAAAGCAGTGGCTGGAGACTAGACCGGACTAGTGGTCACTATTACAGAAACTGCACAGAAAAACATTTTACATTGTTACATTTTGCATAACATTAAATGAGAACTCTTACCTTCACCCACAATCCCAAGGACTTCAAATTTATTCATTACATCACCAATGTCAGGGATCTTCATGAAGTCAAAAGATATGTTGCATGAGATGCATGGAGCTCAGGCAGAGAGGGTCCAGCTACAGGATGGCGTGAGGCGGCCAGCTGTTTGCTCCTGAGGGGCGAGTGCCAGCTGTAAGCCATAATATCCGACACATGCCTTCTTCAGTGGCTCGATTTTATCTGCACAAAAAAAGGTACCAAATCATATACCTGCATGTATATATTCCTGAATTACCTTTAAAAGCGAATCAGCAAAATGTTAGCAACTAGATGCCAAATTTGTTTTTAAATTAATTTAAAATATGTCAAATTAATCTTTTTGCACTTTTTAAAAACAAGCAAAAGGAAAAGAATTTTTAAAGCTATTTTTGAAAACTGGCTAGTTGTACTTCAATGAAATATACTCTATTGCCCTATCTTCTTTAGTCAAAGGGGGCACTCCAGCGATTTAGTCGAGGGAATTATGAAAATGAAGAAGAAAGGAACTTCTATTTCTGACCACAGTCCCTCTATTACAACATCATAGCCAAACATTTAAAGATCTCAAGGGAGAAAAAGCAGTTACAACAGGTTAATGCAAATTTTACTGTGGACATTTTTATGATGATACTTAAATATTTGTGGACAGGGAAATTAAAGCATTTTGTTTACGAGATTGCAAAAACTCCAGCCAACTCACAGTGAGGTTTTAAATTGTGACTGGCTGGCTGGCTGGCTAGCTAGCATCCCCTGTAGGCCCGAGCTTACTGTCGCATCACTTTCTCAATGGAAACAGAAACGTAAGCTGCCATGTTTGTAGCACAAGTCAGAATCATAGCTACGTTTGCTTTAAACAAATGTTCAGAACATCTGGAAGGGGACGGCCAATCAGAGGCGGCATGGGTGGGCACCTTCAGCAAGTCATGACAGTCTCCTCCATAAATGCCCTCACCCGTCAAACTCCATGGTCCCAGATTTTAAAAAAGGTTTTCAGTCAAATATTTTAAGTCTAAAGTCTAACTCAAGATGTATCAGACTTTCTCCCTCAGGGCTAAGTAGTACTCTCACTGACGAGTAAATCAGCAGAGTGCTCCTCTTACAGTGATAAATAAATAATGGGCCATATTTCATGTCTAACACAAATATAGTTTAATAAAACTTGTGAAAATAATGGACAGAGATGCCCTTAATTAATTCTTCAAAGTTCCTCCATGTATTCCTTCCTTTTTCTGAGAGTGAAACCATATCACATAATTTCTTAATGTGATCAAAGCATCTCCTCTGGTATCCACACACTCTTTACTCTTATTGAATCAGATAAGACTCCAGATACCACTTTCTGTATTTCATCCTCTCCTTGCTGGAGAGCTCAAGGACTTGGGTAGCCTACTCACACTCCCAGTCTCCTACGGTGCTGTGGGCACAGGAGCTGCTCATCAGTATGCAAACCTCAGCACCAAAATAAACTCTGTCTCCCAGAACACTAAACACCGCTGTGTGGTCTGTTACTCCCTAATCTTACTCAGCTGAACACCATCAACACAGGTAAACTGATAGCAACTGTAGACAACTTGAGGGGGATAATACAATACTAAACATAAACACTGACAGCTACAGGGAAAATGCCTTTGGTCATCTATTCTTTTCAAAAATGAATGTGCTAATGTGCAACCTCCTTATCCTCATTTTACAACCTACATGCAATGGCATGCAGCCTACTGTTTTCCAGAGCAGATTTTAGCCAACTACTCACCAGGCCCAGACCTAGAAGGCTAATATGATCAGGAATGCATTGAGCATGCATTGCTGTGGATCATAAATTTTGTCTCTATCAACAGAATGACTCATGCGTGGTAATGGACTGAGTCTGTGGAATTCAAAACACAGGACCTTCAAACCTCCTCATATGATCAATGCACTATTATCTACGCCTGCACTGGGTTTATGATTATTAAGATAATACACAATGATAAGACTTAAAGAAAAAACAGGAAATCCAGCTTGAAAACAACAACGTAATTGCCTCTTGAGGTAATTTGACAACATATTTTGGGCACTTTACTAAATTAGAACAGCAGAAACAAGAAGCAAAGATTTGCATTTATGGCCATATATTGCATTATGATAAATAATGTGAAAATAATGTCCATATATGTAAATATCAGTCATACACTTGTCCTGCTGCCTTCTAACAAATCTCTCACAGATATCACACATGCGAGGGCGAAATGTGGCTGTCAAAAGATTGTTTTTAACAGGGACTGTGGCTCGCCTGCACTGTGTGTGTGTGTGTGTGTGAGAGTGTGTGTGAGTGAGTGTGAGAGTGTGAGTGTGTGTGTGTTAGCCAACGACAACCCACAGAATGAATGTAGCTCCCACATTTTCAATGCAGAACAGCAATAAATCCAACAAGTCAAATTTATGGCTACACTCAACCCAACTTAGTACAAAATGTCTAATGTTAACGTTAACAGTTTTTTTAAGCGGGACTAGACTCTGGTTAGTTAACTTACGTTAAAATAAAGCTAACTTAGTTATGCAGCCTTGATGTTCTGCCTGATTCACTAAACATACAAAACCGCAAATTAGCTAAAAACAAACCTGAAGCCTGATAAACGGCGCCTTTCTCATGAGCTTGAAGAAGATATTCACATTACACTCAGACTGGCCAACAATTCTTATCTTTAAAAATGATAAAATAAACTACTCACCCAGTCACTGTTAGGGGAAAAATGATGGAACTGGGCCGATAAATCCACCCACCAACGGAGATATTTTCATTGCAGCAGGCAGCTACAGTAACTGGATCGTGCGGTTGACAAGCTGCAAGCAGATCACCAGGCAACAGTTTGAGTGACGTCAAGTGGACCAATGAGAACGGTCGAATCGCTTGTTTATTCGCACTCCCCCTTCGTTTGGACCAATCAGAGAGCAGAACGGCAATCGGGGAGAAAACTGTGTTGCGGTCTGAGGGTGTTTCGTATGAGGTAGGATATTATTGTTCTAATTTCTCAATTACATAATTCACAAGATCCCACCCTGCTTTCAGTATGATAACATAAATTATCTAAAGGCCATGTCAAAGCACGTATAGTAAAGGACACTTTGCATTATAAGAGTGATGTAAAGCAAAACTGATTGTAAAAATTGAAGGGTATCATATTGTAAAACGCACCTCACGACTGCCTACAGGTTGCTGTCAAAGGAAGTAAAATATGGTTTTAATACATTTTCACATTCATTATCAGAAGATGTATTTTAACTTTGAATTTATCTGAGGAAAACGTTGAATAAAATAAAAAAAAATGTAGAGTTTAAAAGTGCCCACTGACAGCAAGCTTCATCCAATATACAGATAATTTCACACAGTAAATCCACACAGTCATTTTCAAATTCATTCCCTCAAGTTAATGAATTTTAATATTTTTTCCCAGAGCCAAGACAGTTCAGAATAAATAATAATGAACTGTCATGAAAAGTTTTTTATGTATAGAGGGACAAATGTCCATTCTGAACTAAATACAGAAAAGGCTGTAAAACCTTATGATCATATGTGTTTTGGGTGAATGATCATACATTTTCTAAATTATCATGATTAAAACAATTAAAAGCTACAGCCTACACCTCTCCCCTATAAATCGAAAGGCGTACAAAGCAGAGTGTACCTTTTTTCCATGACCGCACTCTCATTCAGACCAAATGAGAGCTATTGACCTTTACTCTGTAGGATCTATACAGCTTTTTCCATCTTAGGACTATCAAATGAGACAATGCTGCCACCCTCAGGATGAACTGAATAAAATAATAATCAAGGAACAGTTTACTGTGGTGTTAAATGTTTCGTCACCTATTGCAAATATTTGTGTGGGGATGAGTCATAGCAGCTGTACTGAATTTCTTTGGTTGTCTATGATTTGATAATCCATAATAATCAACAAGAAAAGTCAGTCAATAATAATTAGTTGTATGCTACTTTCCAAGGCGGTGTGAGATTGTGCAGGAGCAGCTGGATCGCAATGAAGTGGAGTCTTCATTCAGCAGGCTTAATTACAACAATGGGACTACTTAGCTTTTCAAAACATTGACAAACTGTTTATTTTAACAGTTTGTTATGTGTAGCTGACCCCAAAATAGTAGTAAAGTTAATTCTGTATTCAATATCGTGTGTTTTGATTGATTAGATCCATGTGCATGCTGATGAATGTACCATCAGCTACATAACTTTGAACATAATCATAATGCCTTTACGATGGTTCATTAAATGATAATTAAAGAGAATGACTCTCAGAGCATTTGTTTCAGCTTGATGATCCATTAGTCTGTCTGCAAGAGGGAAAAAAAATCCCTGTAATGATGCAGTCCTCTTATTACAAACCAGTGATGGGGGTTTTATCTATTTCCCCATGAGGAGACCTGCAACAATCCTTCATCATACTTCACCCTGCATGCTGGGTGCAAAACACAATGAAGTCATTGTACTAAAGAAGAGTGGTAAGAAAGTCAAACCAATCACGTTTTTTAGCACAGGTTGGTATTATTAGCCAAATGACTAATATCTGTAGTCTTAATATAAACAATTTTAAGAATGTGTCATAGCCTTTCTGCCAGATGAGTAATTCTTAACAATACAGTCATATGGTATGGTAAGAAATTGTTGTGAGAAAGAAATTGCATTGGCAAACTCTCAGTGTTTCATCTGCATGTAAATGGGAAGAGTTCATATTATCCTGAGTGGTTATTTAACATAGAATTTTAGCAAAAATATGTTATTGTGCTCAGTAATGTCCCCAATGTGCCACCTGAGCTATCAAATAATTTAATTATTATCAATAATGCAGTCAAATGTATTTAGAATGTTACTTTTGAAGCTGATAAAAATAAAAATTGTTTAAAATATTTAAAAAATATTTAAAATATTTTACTATGGGCTCACATTTGACTGTCAGATGATCAGAATATTCATTTGAAAATAAGGTTCCACAACTACAAAGTTTGAATATGTATAAAAGGCTGCATGACGTACCTTAAAGTTGTACTAAAGTATACTTTTTATATTTTAACTGTACTTGGAATGATTTCAAAATGAAGCACATTTTAGTGCGCTTTTAAGTCCTGTCATAGTCACGCGCCTGTATTGAACAGCCTTCAAATCCTTTATTGCTTGAGTCCATTAAAGCATGTTTGATTACTGAAGATTTATTCTCGATGTTATGAGAAAAATCATCTTTATAGGAAATTTGTGGGCGGGGGAAATACAGGAAATTGAACGTGGGACACTAAGTCTGAGTCATAATCTGCTGTCTGGCTCATGTGGTGACGTGCCGAGTCCCATCGACAGAAATGTCACCAACTTTCACATAAACTGACTTTTCTATTTACCTGAACTGGATTTTCGTTTCGTATTTCAATTTTCCAAATGCCTAATCGATTACTACTCTTGTAAGATTCAATTTCATAATTTTGTTGTCTGTTTTCATAATTCCTGTGTATAATCCCAGTATGTTTAAGCATAATGTTATTTAGCTTTCTCTCTTTATTTAATTAGCTTTTCTAATTTGAACAGTTTGTTAGTTATTGACTTCAAAAAAGTTTTTTGTACTTTATCACTATTCACGTACGAACTTGGATGAGTTCAGTTTCAGGGTTTTTCCCTCTCACATCACTTTGTAAAATGGCATTATTCGGTTTAAAGTTGTCTGTTTAAATCGATATCGTTTGTAAGAGTTTCCGAGGCTGTTTTATTATTTTTTTCTTTCCATTTTGATATGTATTTTTCCCCCCTGACATTAAACTGAGCATTTTTGGACGGTTTTGAACCACAGCAGGGGGTGCATGAGAACAAACCTTTGGAAGGACGAGAGAAAGTGAAGATGGATGACTACTTCTACTTTATAGAATACTAATTTACAGACCGAGCAGCTCGGGCGCTGATTGGCTGAAATGAGTAAAACTTTACCTGATTGGCTGTAGTGTGAGTATAACGAGAACTAATTGGCCCACCGCTCGACACATCCGCCTGCCTCGTCGTTTCTCTTGTCTGTACTCGTTCTGTTTTACTATCTTCGGCATAAATTACTTGCGTGTAAGCATACACTACATTCGTGAAAAAATGGCAGCTGAGGAATAGAGAAAAGTGTGTGGATCTTCACTCGAAAAAAGACGGTACTTGTAAGTTTTTTTCTTCAGACTAAATAAAATAGAGTTTTGGGAGAATGTCAGATAAAGCTACACGATCGTGGTTATCTGTAATTCTCTTCGATAATGTGGAAGAAACTGCTCTCAGAGGGTTAACGTTAACGCCAAGGTTAGCCAACCTAGTTATTAGCCAGCAGTGGTGGCTAGCAAATCAAGCAGTCCCAGTTGTCAACATTGGGTCCAGACTATTACCTGGAACTGTATAGCGTTTCATATCAGATACGGCGTCAGAGGACAAAAATACAACTTTAAATTATAATTGTTTTTCACATAGTGTTAAATCGGAGGCAAATTGACGTTATACACATCACGCCATTTAGCTAACCTAGCTCTTACCAGCTAAGTTCACACTAAAAGGCTGATGTGATGTGACATAATGAGCCAGCTAACAGTTAACGTTGATAGGTACGTTAGCTAGAGTAGGTTAGAAAACATTGGAAAGTGTTCAGATAATTTTCTCTCCCGATTTAAGCCAACATCTTTGTTAAGTTACAACGTTTTTGTATTGTAAGTACTTTATTACCACATCTATTAATGTAACGGTAACATTAAATTGTCTCATTGAACGGTCTCGTTAGCCTCATTCTAATAGTCATCCAAAATGGCTAATTTTGCCTTCAGTGTCATTGAGTTAGCCTGTTTTGATACTGTAACAGTAAAACGTCAGTAGACGTAAAAGACACGCAGTCCTGCTATTTTCGTTTTCACTCCGATATGTAGGACAGCTGTTTTAAATCTCTTATCGGTTGCGAAGTTTTTAAGGTGACATTTCAGCAGCCAAGTGGTCACGTTAGTTGGTGATGCGGTGGGAATGTACACTAAGTTACATGCAGTGTTTCATGGGCTGTCCCATTACAACACAGGCCTGCGTTACTGTGTTGAACCTCATGAGAAAACCCACCATGTTACAGTCTTCCTGTCTCCGTGGGAGTGTCCATTACTGGAATACCACACTACTGTACATAAAAGAGGTTTAAAATGTTTTACTTTACGGAAAAAGTCTTTAAAACCTTTGCCAACATCAGCATTATGTAACTTAACTTCAAGTTTCATGTGGCTCACCGCTTGGTTGTTTTCACTGGTATACTTCACTTCTCTTTTTGTTTCTAAAGACAAATTATGGACTTTCAGTATCACTATGCAGCTTTATTTTCAGTTATCTTCAACTCAAACATATGTGGCACAAATCATTTCTAGTTCAGTTAAAATTAAAACCTTCAAAAACACCTGACTTTTCTTTGTGCACATCTGTAGTTATTCATACTAGTTTTAAGATGCCAAGGTGACCATTAGACCAACAAAAGAGTCATTCAATTTACGTAATGAACAAACAATATTGCCAAACCTTTTTTTCTATTCAACGTTTATGGGTGTCTGCTGCTTTCTGTGTTTTAAATCACTGTAATTGTTTTTTTTAGTTCTGGACTCTATTTCAGACTAAACAAACCATAGTTGTGATGGGAATTTTAGCTGTTTTCTGACACTTAATCTACTTAGTAATAAATATCGAGAGATTAATTGAAACAGAAAATAGCCATTAGCTGCAGGTGTAGCATTAGTATACTGATTTCCACTCTATAATATTCAGAAAATGGTACACTGACTGTTTAAACTGACAGGTAATGTCCTCATGTTTTGTTGCCAGCACCTTAATTTCTAAATACTAATAAATATTGATTTGTACACAGCTCCCCAAATGTCTCATGAACTGAGCATTGAAGCTCTTGTATTTAATATTGTGAGGTTGATAAACGAGATTTTATGAATGGACTAATTAATCTCTTGGTGTGTGTGTTGTTGTTTGTGCAACATTTTGTCTTAATTTTTTTTCATCTTCACTGCTTGTAGGACTACACAGGCACAGAAGCAAACTTGGTCACCATTGGTCGTCATTTAGAAGTGTCACCATTGGTCATCAGCCACCATGGGAAAAACTCCGCTCAAAGGCAAGGAGATTTTTTTTTATTTTACTTTACATAAGAAAGACAGTATGATGAGTTTTTATTTTCTTTTTGTAAAAAATTGTCCCGAAGAAAAAGAAGATTTGCTTGTGCTTTAACAGCTGAACAATAAAGTAAAGTACAAATACCTCTGTAAAGGTTTCTTTCAGACATCAGTGATGGAGATTTCTGAACCTCTGTAGCAATAGATCTGTTATTATGGCATTACTCCTGGTAAATTTTTAACTGAAGATCCTACATTGCCACAGGTGTTTTCACTTATTCTGTCTATTTTTATTCAATGTGTCCATTATTTTGAGCCGAAGCTAAGGTTGAAATTTGGATTACTTTGCAGGGAAAACGTCATCAAAATGTATGTAGTAGTGAAAATGATGTTTACATTCTTGAACAGTCTCCAGAGAAGCTCAACTCAAGTACATCAAATAGGTGTTTGTGTGTAAACACCTGTGTGAATTACAGTAGTACTGTTGTGGTTTTATGATGTGACCACAAACAGCTACATTTGTTTCTGTCTGATTGCCTTGAAGAGGTTTTTGTGACCACACACAGCCTCGTGTTTTCATTTCTTTGTTTTTTATTCATTCATCGCATCATCTGCTGTGAAGGCTCTCAAAGCTTCTGTACAGTATTTCACGACTTGTTTACTGACATTTCAGTATTTGATTTAAGCTTTTGGCATTAATCACTTAAACACAGCATATTTACCAGGTTTTAGACTCTTTGTCTGATTTATGTTGAATAGAAGTTACTACCAGGGAACTGTTACTTTTAAGAAAAGTGTTCATTGTTGAAAAGTTTTAAGACAAGTTTAAAAAAAAAGAAAATATGACAAAATGAAATGTTTGAAGAAAGGGTATTTCACAGATAAATCGATTGAAGCAGTATTTTACTTTAACTGATAAGATTTCCTGAAATGTTTTGTATTTTTATACATTTATATGATATATGTTTCTATATTCTTAACAATTTTAGATCAGAAAGATGGCAAAAAGGAGAAACCGGGAAGGACCGTTCCACTAACAGGTACAACCCCTGCAACAACTAAAGGTGAACTTTTTGTTTGGTATTTGGTGACGGAATTTGCTTTGATTTGTAAGTCTTATACCCTTAAATCACTGTGGTTGAACTCATTCACTGGATCTTATCACTTCTGTCGAATTAAAATAAATAAAGTACTTTTTATGAATTTGCATTAGATGCTTTCAGCTGGGAAGAATATCTAAAAGAAACGTCATCAACACCAGCTCCTCCAAGCTGTTTTCGTCAGGTATGTCCCACTTGATTTTTAAGGTATTTAATATTAAGCAGAGGCCTGTTTCATGACGACCAAGTCTTTTACTTTGATGTAAATATAAGTAAGTCATAAGTAATTTGGTAAGAACTTGCAGAACTTCAGTCTTGAAAAAAAAACTGTGTATATTTTGTGTTTTCTTTGCAAAGTTTGTGTTAAAGTTCTATAAAGTGCTTTTAAGTCTGAACCCAGAGTTGCAGACACAACCATGGTTCTGTTAAGTTTTGCCATCAGTGCAAATTGATTATTCCATCAGTGAAAAGTCCATTATTTCCTCCCTCTAATGCAACACTCCTCACCTAAAAGTATTCAGCGACACTGAAGCACACTTGTATTTCTTTAATTCTTTGACGTATATTTAGCAGCTGACATTATCTAAACCTGGCTGGATAAATAAAGCTTTGTTTGTAATGTATAGTGAGATTACTCACAGTATCAGAACATTCTTCCAATATCTGCAGGCTAGAGTCCCACCTTCCAACGACTTCAAGGTGGGAATGAAACTTGAAGCCCACGACCCGCGCAATTCCACCTCCGTCTGCATCGCCACAGTGATGGGTTTAACTGGAGTTCGTCTGCGTCTCCGTCTGGATGGAAGCGACAACAGCAACGACTTCTGGAGGCTGGTGGACTCATCGGATATCCAACCGATCGGCACCTGTGAGAAGAATGGAGACATGCTGCAGCCTCCACTGGGTAAGAAAGTCAGCAGAGGTGGGATGGAGGCAGAAAATATCTTAATCTTTGCTCATTAGTTTTGATTCTTCACAAAACAGATCAAATGATCTACCAATGCAGATTTTTCACTCAAAATGAGACTTATACTGTTAGTATGGCTTTTCTCTGCCACGGCAGGTTCTAAAATTTGTGCAACAGTTTAAGGAAAAATGATGAACTCATCATTGAGCCAAAAATAACTATAAGACCTTAGAGGAAGAGGAAGAAATGTTGTAATTTATCAGGGTTTTTAGCATTTAACTTGGATTCTTTGAAAAAACCTGAAACTAGCATCGAGTTGTCCAGAATGTTTGGTTTATAATTAATAATTGCAATAAAGTTGCACATACAGTCATTTGTGTGCATAAATGTACATTAATAAAAAATATAAGACTGTCCTACAGTCAAAATAGATTATCTCTGACTTTTTTTAATCAATAGAAAAACAACATAATGTTCCAGTGAAAAACTGGTCAAGTAAAATAGAAAATTTACAAGTGTCAGTCCAGTGAGAGCTGTATTTTTCTGGGACAAATTATAGTTAAACCACCTGAAAGAAAAGGTTAGGAGCAATGGAAATTATCCATGGAATCTCTGTGTGGAAATGAAACGGAATTGTCAAGCGTTATTTAACTTTCTTCTCAAGGATTTCGGATGAATGCCTCCTCATGGCCCATGTTCCTGTTGAGAACCTTAAATGGAGCAGAGATGGCACCAGGGACAGCCTTCAAAAAGGTAAGACATGTTTGAAATGGCTCCGTCTTATTGGCGGTGCGTGTGTTCAAAAGTTTTTTCAGTGAGGGTTTTGCACTCGTTCCAGGAACCTCCGCGGCCCACGCAGAACAACTTCAAGCCAGGCATGAAGTTGGAGGCTGTGGACAAGAAGAACCCGTACCTCATCTGTCCTGCCACCATAGGAGAAGTGAAGGGCGACGAGGTCTTCATCATGTTCGACGGGTGGCGGGGCGCCTTTGATTACTGGTGCAAATATGACTCCCGGGACATCTTCCCTGTGGGCTGGTGCTCCCTCACCAAGCACAGCCTCCAGCCACCAGGCAACAGTGGTGAGTTTTACCCTCTAGGTGGCAGCACAACTCTGTATGATTCAGTGGAGTTTAAGGCAGATGATGCTGTTTGTAATCAACTTCTAGTTCATTTTCCTTTGACATTAATCATCTGGGTTTGTTGCTCAGTCTGGCAGAAGAAAATGTACACTTCCCAATCTTTAACAGGTGCTGGACATACAGTAAAAAAAAAAAAGTAATTGCATTTGAACGGCGTGTACACAGATTTCCAGTTCAGAGGAATAAATGGAGTGATGGCAGTGGTTTAAATGTTGTACAGAGGTCTCTAATGACTCTGCAGCTGGGTTGGTGTTGTTTGTTTTAGGAACTCAGATGTGACAGTCTATAAAAAATAAGTATTTTACCCAGCAAGTAAACATTCCTAAGCTCTCCCTCCATGTTGTGTGTTTCCTCACACAACACGGTCGTTCTGGATAGATAAGGAATTCATTTTTTACGATGGTCCTTTAGTCTGCATGCTGGCTGCACTTTGGAGAGAGTTTCAACTTGAATATGGTGTTTTTCACCATGTTTCTCTTGACAAACTTGGCCTGCAGTCAAAAGAAGGAGTGTCGTGAGCTGTGAGCCAACAGTTTGAGTCGGAGCCATGCTGCATGTGAAACTCTGCAGATACACTACGCAGTCCTGTCTGGTTTGTTTGTGTGTCTGTGATTGGTCGGGGGTTGTGGAACAGGCAGGATTACAAGTGGGAGGGGAGGGATGAAGAAGCTGGATTTATGTCCTTCACGTCATACCTGTTTACATGGGGAAAAAAATATATTTACATAAAAGCTCCTCAGTGCAGTTTCTGACTTCTGCTCAACAGTTTGTGTATAAGACTCTGGATGGAGAGGATTAGATTATGAAACACAAAAACACATGAAGAACTGGAGGCAGCGGTTTGTGTGTGAGCTCTGATACATCCTTAAAAAGTTGTAAGGACAAATAAAGAGCACACACACCCTTTAGCTTCCACCCTAATCTCATTGTGATTGTGTGTTTTGTTTTGAGCTCTGGAGGAAGATTTATTGGACTCTGTGTGTGGGGCTTGTCAGGAAATCTTTAGTACATACAGAAACAGAAAAATATTTACTAGCCGAGTAAATGAGCCTTTGCTTTGTGTGGGTATGTGTTAGTGTAACTGTTTTCCTGTCAGCGTGGTGAGTTGGTGAATTTCCCTCTGTTTCAGGTCTTTAGTGTTATTTGTAGAAAGAACCAGCA
>JAPZDY010000021.1:23495490-23512945 GCA_029783645.1 Ctenochaetus hawaiiensis | reverse complement strand
CGTTTGCACTGGGGACTGCTATGATTGGTGGAACTCACGGGAGGCTGGCCAAAATTGCGGAAAAGTCGCGGTGATTGAACAAAATTGCAAGGTCGCGCAGAATTCATGGAGATCGGTTGAATTCACGTGAATTGTTGCGATCGCAACATCGCGAATCCCTGGAGGGACTGACTGTTGTAATCACAAGGTCAAGACAATGAGTCTCAGTAATTATCCAGCAGAGACTCGACTCTGGTCTTTTCTGAGATGCCACTTTGTCGATCCACAATCTATGAACAACAGGACACTTTTAACTTGTGCAAAGACTCAATTTCTTTCTGTTTTTTTTTTCAAATCTATGTCTGTGATTTTCCTTTTAAAGTTACCCTGCCAAAGAACCTGCAGATCCTCCCGGTGTCACCGTCGAAGCCCAGCAGGCGCTCCATGCAGTCCCCCTACAGGCTCCCCAACCCTCTGCCCCCTTTGCCCGTCAGGAAGGGAGTGAGAGGCCGTCGGCCCAAGAGTGAGACCATCGCTCTGCTCAAAGCTGTGGCAGAGGCGGCAGCTGCCCAGAACGGGACTGTCCCCGAAAACACACAGCTGGTCCCTCGGCCCCACAAGAAGAGGGGCCCCAAACCAGGAAGCAAGGTGAGATCCTTCACATCAAACCCAAACTCTGAGATGTTTAAACATGGGATGAGTACATTTTACTGCCACATTCGTCACATTGAAGTGTGGCTGCACATTATTGTGTGTTTTTCAGAGAAAGCCTAAGATCCTCCCCAGTCCCGCACAGCTGCCCAGCATCCAGGTCCCACAGGAAAGCCCCCCCAGCCTCAGCTCTGTGGTTTCAACAGGTGAGGATTAATGCTCCCGTGCTTCTTGCTGTTGCATGATTTGCACCTACTAAAAGCTTTGATGGGAAGATCTAATTGTGACGCTGTGTTTCTCGTGTGCTTACGTGTTGTTCCAGTGTGTGTGTATGTGAATAAGCATGGAAACTGCGGCCCCCACCTGGACAGGAAGCAGATGCAGCATCTGCCAGAC
Organism: Ctenochaetus hawaiiensis; assembly: GCA_029783645.1. NCBI lineage: Eukaryota > Metazoa > Chordata > Actinopteri > Acanthuriformes > Acanthuridae > Ctenochaetus > Ctenochaetus hawaiiensis. The sequence continues at coordinate 23,511,919 of JAPZDY010000021.1, read as the reverse complement.
CACTTTGGGCCGGGGCCAGTGAACACTGTGCTCCAGCAGGTGGTTCAGTCGTGCATCGACTGCGCATATCAGCCCAAAGTCCTGCTCAGCGCTCTGCAGACTCATTCAGGAGGAGGAGAGATCGTCAGAGGTAGAAACACACAGACGAAACCAGTTATCAGAAGTTATTGTGTTATTGGAAGAGTCGAGCCTCTGCAGTGATCACTGAGACAGTAAAATAATGAGCTCATTAGATGGTTTGTGCAAGCAGCCAAGCTTGATGGCAGACCGATAAAACACGCTGTCCTTCGTCCCAGTGAGAACAGATGGTGGAGTTCGTGTGGTCAAACTACCAGCAGCTTCCAGTGCTTCCTTTGTGCTGCGGTTCCTGGAGACGATGTGTCGTCACCTGCAATGCGACAACCTGTTCAGCAGCCAGCCGTTCAGCCACTACACTGCCTATGACAGGACCAAGTCAGGTAAACTACATTCAGTTTAAGTGGTATTTCAGGAAGGAAACATCACTGTTAAGTCAAAGTTTTCAGGACAAACTAAACTCTATTGTCAACACATGCTAATTAAAGCCCAATCTGCAGATCTGACAGATGTAGTGCCTTTTTTTCTGTCAATTGAACCATTTTTAAAGTCATACTTTACACTCTTTGTGTGGGATGTAAAGAGCTTTGTGTTGTTCTCTGGTGTGCAGTTTGAAACGGTAAACTATGTTCTGAAAAGCAGTTGTTCCTTGTTTGTGTGTTTCAGTGAAAGAGGAGGCGTTGGACGCTCCATCTCTGGTTCGAGGCAGTAAACGGAGTCTCTCTGGAGTCTCTCCGCCGTACGCAGCGCCTCTGTCACCTAAACATCTACGTACCGAAGCTCATCCCTCAGAAGGTACAGCTCCTCAGTAACTGTAGCGCTTATTTTAATCAATAAAAGAGATTACTTCCAAAACGACACATCTAACTGAGGACATTTTTGAGTTTTTCTCTACTGAAAACTTGATCACTGCTCATTTTTGCCTCATTCCTCACACAACAGCAGATCTGGCATCAGCATCCACACTTTGTGCTCACTACATGCAGTCTACCTGTTCATTTTTAGACATTCTTTGGGTTGTCAAGCATTTATTTAATACAGCTGCTCCTTCTGAACCGTTCAATAAAGAGACTCTCCATTATTTTTATAAAAAGCCTGTTTTTATGTTAAACTCTTTTACAATCTCAAGCTACATCTCTTTGGCCAGAAGCTTGTGTTGAATAAATAGTTTCTCTGTACACTGCGGTGTTTATTCTAGCTGATTGCTCAGTGCTGTTGTCAGCTTTGGCACTGGAGTGATGAGTGATGATGCTGTAATAAATGTGTCTGTGAATCAAAGTTTACGATCACACTGATGTCACATATATAAACTGGACACAAAGACAGATGAAGGTTAAATGCTGGAAGCTTTTTAAGAACCCTGTTTGAACGTTCGTTGTGTTTTTCTCTCTCTCCAGCAGAGACTCTGCCCCACGAAGAGAACGGCCTAATGAAGGAGCAGCGCTACATGGACTCAGCTTCCAACTCCATGACCCCTCGACCCCAGACAGTGCGGAGTTCCTCGGAGTACCACTCTCAGGCCAGCAGCCTCTATCACCCTGGAAACAGCACGCCCATGCGCCGCCTCTCCTCAAAGCCTGCAGAGCTCGGCTCCACGCAGCCTCTCAGACGAGTAGAAGGTACTGTGTCAGAATCTGTCGGACTAAATGTATTAAAAGGCTTCATTTTCAACCTCACATGCCTGATGAGTGTGTGTTTGTGTGTTCTGCTCTGGTAGCAGCCAGCTCCACCACAGGTCCTGAAGCTCTGGAGCGGGACAGTATGCAGCTGCCCAGTAAAAATCCCTCGTCCTGGTCCATTGAGGAGGTGATGCAGTTTGTGAGGGACGCCGACCCCACAGCATTAGCTCCTCACGCTGAACTCTTCAGAAAACATGTAAGCTAACATTAACTTCTAACTCAATCACTCACAAGCAACATTCAGTGTCCAACCAGTCTGCTCCCACGAGCTTTTCTGTCTCTTTTTATGACAGTTTCTGATGTAACATAAAGCTCAGAATACACAGAAACAACCAGAGCGAGTTGTTTCTTGGTTACAATGATGATGATGAGTGCAACCTCATGTAATAAATGATTGACAACGGCACAAAAGAGTCAGAGCTCTCTGAAAACAGACACTGGTGCAGCTCTTTCCTGTTTGACTGGAAACGACTGGAAATGATGGAAAAACACAATGTTGAAACAGGGCCTAAGGCTTTGATTTTTTTTTGGTTTTGGCCTATTATTAAGTTTGGCTGCAGCAGGTCATTTATTTCTCAGTACAGTATTTCAATATAATGAGTCCCGTTCCTTGTTTCCACAGGAGATTGATGGAAAAGCTCTGATGCTGCTACGGAGCGACATGATCATGAAGTACATGGGTCTGAAACTGGGGCCGGCACTGAAGCTCTGCCATCACATAGAGAGGCTGAAACAAGGAAAACTGTAACGGGAGCCAGGACAGCAGCGTCCCTGCCAGGCCCATGAGCAATAAGCCCTGAGAGAGAGCCAGCGTTCGGACACTGACTCATGGGGCAACGCCGGGGCTACGTGTTACTCTAGACTCCAGCTCGAAGGACTGACGAGATGTTACGACTTCATCCTGACTTCCAGAGTGGAGAAAGTGTGCCGTGCATTGCTGACACATTACCTCATCCCCTCATCAGTGAACAAAAAGCTGTTCAAGTCTGACGGACGCCATTTGACTCTTTGAAATCCCAAAGGAAAAGAATCCCTGTAGTGTTTACATTGCATAGCACATGTGCGCACGTGGACACGTTTTTTTACGGAGATGAAATCTTTTGATCCTGGTTTTGGATCCCCAAAGATGGAGAATGTTTCTTCTTATATAATGTTTTTATTATTGTTGAATTTCCAGTTAATAAGGAAGGGTTGATATTACTGAGAAAAAAAAAAAAAAAAATCCATTAGATGTTCTTCCCCATGCTCTTCAAGAGAATCTGGATGCTCTCTTGTCCGTGCTGTTGTATAGCTGTTTTCACTCTTCACATGTATGCCTCACGTATGGGTATATACGCCTGCCTGAAGAATGCTAATGTCAGTCAGCTCCATTTCATTCACACGACGCTTCACATATTTTCTTTGCTCGAACATCTCCTGCATCCTGGTAGGGATCACATTGACATTTCTGAATGAACTTCACCTTATTATTGTTTTTTTTCTTTTACACGAGCGTCCTGCAGGATCATCATCATCATCATCTGCTGTATGTGTGTGGCATGATGTATTATTGTGTCTTAGCGGGCCCTACGCTGCCTCCCACCGGTCTGGACCCCACGCAGTTCTTATCAGCATCGAAACCGTCTGCATCACAAGCTCCGAGTCGACGCAGAAGTCATGGGTTTATCAATTTCAATGGACAGATTGTTTAGGAGGTGCAAGTCCGGCAATTCTAAGGGCTTTCTACGTTTAGTTTTGATGTAATATTTTTTATCAGTCATGATCATGTAAGCTCGTCGGTCGACCTCAGTGTTGTCACTTTTTCGACCGTTCCAATCACTGTTAGCAATGAAAACAGATGTGTACAGTTTTATGGGTTTAACCATGAATATCAGCGACAGAATGTACATTTTGTAGAAACTTAATATTTTAAGGATATCATATACATTAAGTTAGAAATGTGAAGATTAAAGGGGAAGGGGACGTGGTGAATATTTCACAGCGGGTTCCATTTTTGCTTTTTAATACTTAACACGGCGCTTTTAGTTCAAATACTCCCCGTTTAATAGACTCTGCCTTGCTTTACCGATGACATTTCTCAGGTTTATGTGGTCTTTGTTAGTACAAGCTTTTGTAGCATACTGTTTATAATATACTTAACAGAATTTTCCTGTTATTCCCTTCCTTGATTTAAAAAAAAAAAAGACTCGTGCCATATGATATTCAACACAGGATCGAAGTGCTGTTGATTTCCCTCTCTTGCATCTTCTTTTTAAGTACTTGAAAAATATGTGTTGCAAAAAGTCACTTGTCCATTATGTCACACAAGATAAACAATATGTGTTTATGATGTTGTGTATTTCCTTTTTTTTTTTTTTATAAACCTATCAAAAACAAAAGGATGAGCATGTGTTGTTTCTGATTACAATAAAGTATTAAGACTGAGGAGGTATTTTCACCGATGGACAGAAGATTTCTGAATTATTTTACTCTATTTCACCAGTATTTCTAACAAAAACATGTTATCAGCGGATTTTAGAAAACTAATTCTTGATATCGGTTTTCAGTTAATATAAAAAGATCTTTGCACAGTTAAAAAAACACAAAAGAGGATCAGAAAGTCCAGCAGATTCATCGGTGTGCATGTTAGTGCTGAATTTATCGTAAACACTTCTTGTTCTAAAAATGGCATCCAGACTTTTCGGCCTCCTAAACTGCAAAGCATTTACTTTTACACTTGAAGGGGCCTGATTTACAACAGAGAGCTTGCAATCAATTTGGGTCTTAAGCATGACTTCAGCTGAAACCCACGTGGAAGTAGTTATGTATGAAACATCACTCTGATGTGGAAATGATCTTATCTCTAAGGAAAGTTTAGATCTCGGGGATTTTCCTGCTGGTGATGTAGGGGTACTGCAGTTTGGGACACACTTGAATAATCAATTTGTTAAGAGTTATCATTTAAAAGGTGACTGTTTTGTCTTTCTGCCGCGTCTCATTCACCGCAACAGCGACACGCTCAAGCTGTGTCTGTCTGCCAACTATGAAGTTCATCAAATAAAACATGCTTCCTGGCTTCAATCTCTTCTACCACCAACATAATCTTGTTTAAAAATGTTTATTTTTTCTCCATGACTAAACCCTCACTTGTGCTTGCATAATAAAAAGTGAAATCAAAAACAGGTGCATCAAATTTAGTAAATTTGAGTTTTATAGCTCAAAGATGCATCACCTGCTGGAAATTATAACCTGCAAAGTTTCCATATTAAAAAGTTGAAAAACTACTAAACATTTCTGTATATTTTCTTAAGTAGCGATTCACTTCATTAGAAATATTTCCAACTAGTGGAAAAAGTAAGGAAGGAAGTTGGCGAACGTAACTAACTACATAATTTGAATCAAAGTTTAAAACAATAACTTGTCTGTGACATTTCTGCCTGAGTCAAGCAAGCAGATTTTCATCTGCAATGGAGGCTGTTTAACAAGGAAATAAACAAATCCCATGATCCCACACTGCTTCTCAACATCATCATAGTTCTGTTTTCATTATTTGAAGTTAGAGACCTCTAGTGGCAGAAACCTAAATACTGTGCATTAAAGTAGCCAAAGTTTTTATGCTTAGCATCTTTAGAAATCAAAGCATTTTGCTGGAAATGATCTGAAAGTATAAATCTAAGAGCATTTTTAATAAATGAGGCCACTAAATCAGTTTACCAGACACTCACTGACCTGACTTTGGTTCAGACAAAGTTAGAAGACATCTGATGCTAAGCAGTTTCATAAAATGAACATTGAAGTGAAAACAAACCACTCGAATGTAAACGTGATCTCTTCGTGTTAAATTTTTATCAAAGTACCCATTAAGATTACTTTAATTAATCAATTCTGACGAGGAAACAATCTTTCATGATACCTGTTTTCACTTCCTTTTCCCAAAAAAACACTGACTGACTAATTATGGATGTGCTTATGTTGAAGAAAAGGCAGAGACACAAACTCAAACCTTGGACATTTTAGTTCACTTCCATATAAAAAGCACACATACTGTACAATAAGCAGACATTTACCTGCCAGCACATTTCAACTGGTGTTTCTTCACTGACATCTTCATTTAAATAACAGTTTTCAGAGGCAAAAAAGGGCTTCGGGAGACAGACAGTTAGAAAGGAAGCTGTCTTTACACCCAGTCACACTTCAGTCTCCCAGCTGACCGTCTAGTATTTACACGGATTGTATAAATAATAGTCGTACAAACAATAAATTAGGGTGAAATCCTGTACAACCAGAGAGATCAGTTCAAACTACTAAGACACAGAGCTCTCTGTTGAATGGACTGCACATGAGTTGCTAAGGTACATTGATATAAATAAAGACCCAGTAAAAAGTTGAGCTTCCTGGTATTTTTCCATCCGTCCTTTGTTCATCCAGGCAGCCTGTGACTGTTGGTTCTTGGCCTTTTATTCACAGATTTCATAAATGCTATAATCCAAAAAGGGGCAACACAGTTTTAGTAGAGTAGGTAGTTACAACACCCTGTAATGTTATTAACTAAACTATGACAAAGTGCACTGGATAGGATAAATAAACTGACACACAACAATACTCTCACATTCACAACTCTGATCAAAATCATGGGACAGAAAACAATACTATGATCCACAAACACAGTAAAAGTACAGGCTGAAGTGGCAAAGATGGGGGTCCAAGCAGACTGCAGACATTTGGATGCTTTTGTCTTATTACACCGGCATGAAGTATTTAAAAAAAAAATCTCTCACACACCTGCTTGAAATGCCACTTTCTACCTTTTTACCCACAAAGGGGACTTGTGACGGTGCCACTGGGTAGACACTCAGCCAAAGACATCATATGAGCTCAACTGGAGGTATTTCTGTTTAAACTGAAAACCCAGCAGTGAAGCCCAGCACACTTTAATACATGAGTTTTATTAAACTCCTTAAAATTGTCCCAAATTTCTTGTTGATTTTTTGATGCATTCATTTATTATTGCAATTTTTTAAATATGATCTATATGATATAAACTGATTGCCTGTATATTAATTAATTACCAGAGATTCTGACTTAAAAACTGTATTTTGACAAAATGAATATATCAGTTTATACAGATGACCTGTGAGCATGAAGAGATGAAAGAACTTTGAGGCAAAGCCATTTTTAAATTGTAAAAACGTAAACTTGATTATTACAGGACGCCGCCTGTGGTCAAATAGTGTCATGCTGTAGTAGTAGGTAAAATCTTTAACCCATCTTGAAAGTCTGGTGTTTTTAGGTCTTATGGTTCCAGCAGTTAGCAGCAGCTTGGACCCCAAACTACACAAAACCACTTGGAACAAATGTTTACACGGAAAAGATTGATAAATAGAGGGGCAGTGGGGGGGTTTTATCAATACTGATTCTAATAACTGACTAACACACTTCACAATTATATGAACAGTATCTTCTCTCATCAAAGCCAAGAGTATGTTTTTATTTCTTCTTTAATCTGACTGTTCCTTTCACATTTTCAGTTGATTTCATAGATGGAATCAATATTAAAATCTCAACCTAGATTCACTTCATTAGTTTGTTAATGGAAAAAGCAGCGGATCCTGGTGTTTTATACACTTGCTCTTAAGTGTTTTCTCAGCTTTGTCTTATTTAGTCAGCGCAGAAAACAGCTATTCTCCAGTGAAACTTTCCTTACATTTGGACAGACTTGTAAAGGTTCTGTTTGAATGTGAAAACAATTAATACATCCCTTTTTCCCTGCTGTTAAACATAAGAATGCATTATGGTCGTGACCAACGGCTTTTGCCAACCTTCATTATAATGAAATTGTGGCGCTGGCCCTGCCAAGTCATTATTAGCCTGTCAGGTTAAACCCTACCAATCAGAGGAGGGTGAATCGCTCCACTAAGCTACTGATGAATCGGGGGATTTCCGACGATGGGACATGTTTTAACAGTCTCAGTCATGTCCTGCCAGTCCTGCTCTGCTCTGAACTGTGAGAACCTTGACTATCAGGGTTTTTTGGGGGGGGATTTCAGTGCACTTAAACAAAAATTACATGTGGAAACAAACCATGACCCTAACTGGAAAAATGGAACCCATGTGTCTCTGCTGTAATTATAAAGTTCAAAAATGTTTTCAGCATCTCCAATTCATAAAGACAATCTCCAAAGCCACATGGAGAACCCATTAAGCTGCCATACACACAAACATTTTGGGTTTAGCATAACACTGTAGAGTAGTGCATAACAATAAAACACAGCAATTAAAAAAAAGTCCAGTGGAAAGCATTTCTCTAACTACTGTGTCACACTGTCAGACATTCACGAGCCTCAGTTTATGCAACAGTTGGAGGCAAACTCTGAGCTTTGATTGGAGATTGAAGTGTATGAGTTTGATTACAGAACGTCCCCACATGTGTTTTATGTTACACGCTCTGGAGGGATTACCAGAGAGTGGTCTGGCTATTAATCCCCTCCACTGAGCAGTTTCACTTCCTGGGCAGCAGCGCTGCAAGTCTCTGCTTCTTCATGGGCAGGAAATGGATCTCTTGTGAGCTGACCTTCTTCAGTTTGATAGCTCTGCTCTTGGAGACCTTTTTTAGAGGGTTGTTGGGGTCGTGCTGCTCCCCCTGTGATGCCGACGGCACTCCGTAGAGCTGCTGCAGAGGTGCCCCCTGGTTGCCGTCCCGTTTGATGGAAAAGTTCTTGGTGGAGACTCCTGAAAGGCCTTTAATCTTTCCACAGAGGATGGCAGGAATTGCGTCCTTCACTGAGACTATGACCTTGGCTGTCTGTGAGGTGCTGACTATTTCAAGGTTTCCGGCTCCGCTGAGAGACGCCTCCTGACCCCGAGAACTAGACACTCCAGCACTGCTGTCAACAACCCACTTATGCTGCCGACTGAACTCCAGAGAAGCCAGACTGCCCAGGAGTTTGGAGTCTAAACTCCGAGTGCACTCGACCCCCAGAGACAAAGAAGTACCACTAGAATCTTGACCAGAACGGAAAGCCACTTCTCTGCCTGACTGAACACACTTTTTCCTCACTCCAGGCACTGATAGGTCGAGTACACTGTCCTGTTGTGGACTGGGGTATTCCTGTTTTAGTTCTACTGGACATGCTCTGACAGAAAGGTCCAGAGCCTGTCCTTCATCTTGAGGAAGTGAGGTTGGGGACAAGTTTTGTTGCTGGAACGATTGCATGCTTCTGCTAGAAGACAACATGGGAGAGGTAGTATCTTTTGGAGAAGTCTGAGTGCTTTTACTCACAGTGCAAACTGGTTTTGGCATGTTCCCCTTTGAGTCCTCGGTCTGAGGGACAGGAATGGGGATGGGAAGAGGGACAGGCAGTGGCACTGGCAGGGGTATGATGACAGGGTAGGGAACTAGAAGGGTGGCAGGGGGGACTAACGGTGCCAAAGGGGAGGTGTAGGGAGGTGTGAGGGGAGGAAGCGGGAAAAAGGTAGAGCCTGGTGACTGGCACGATGATGAGCTGGCCTGGGAAGGGAAGAGATCTTGCAAAATGGCTGCAAAAGCCGGGTTCTGAAGAAGAGAGAGCAGATTATCATCCTGTGTTTGTCCTGCTGACTTCTGGTCAACAGCTGGAGGTAAACCAAACGTTAATGGATTCTGACACAGGATGTTGCTCTGGAGTGGCAGCTGAGGGCAGTTAGCGGTCTGAGGAATCACAGAGGGACTCATGTGCTGGATTACCTGCTGATCCAAGACCAGGGGAAGTGAAACCGGGCTCTGGCTTGTTATCAAGTACGGTGCTGCCCCCATTTGGCCGAGCTGTGGCCCAGCTGCTCCTGCCATCTGGAGGTGAATGGGCAGCATCAGCGGGCTCTCTCCCAGGCACATTGGATGTAGTACAGTTGTGGCCACTTTAAGCGCCACACCTCCTGGAGATTCAGCATTGGGACTCACTACTGATGGCGCAGGAGGCTCCAGGTTAGAGAGCCCTTCTTTGCTCAGCTCTGCCCCACTGCTGCCACAGGAATCAGGAGGGACGGATGGATTTACTCCATCATCCACTTTACTCTGGATTTCTCCTCCTCCCACCTCAGCGCTGCACACATCAGTCTGGGACTGTGTCACGGTTACAGACACATCATCACTACCCTCCATAGTTCAGTCTTAAGAGTCAGTCCAAATGTACATCCAATGCTAGTGACAGGTCTTCTCCATTATTCTTCTAGGCAGCCCTGAAACAAAGGAAACAGTATGTTAAATTATATGCAGAAGTATCAAGAATGTGTTATAGTGTGGAAAATTTTACACATGTACCCCAGAAAGTTCACAGTGTTGTTGGATTCACTGGAATATATCCTTTGAACATTTGAAGGACACTTGCTCCATGTTGTGTCTCATACAGCTCAGCTATTTTTATTGACGTTATTAATAGCTTTTATACGTTTTAACTATTACAGCAAAAGAATCAATACAGATATCAAATAAAAACAAAAGGGCTCTTCAGAGATTAAGTATTGCACTTCCATAAACTTGGGGGACTTCTGAGGAGCACATTAAAGAAGGTTCAAAGACTGAGAAGCTAACATTTCCTTACTTTTGGTCTCTTGTGCAAGTATGGCTCCAAAATACACTGGTTCCAACATATCCCACCATGCAACCCTCTCTGCCTGGTAAAAATCCACATCTTGAAACCCCACATCTTCAATTTGTTACACAAACGTTCTGTGATGAAATGTTTAATCTCCAAGCCCAGTCTGAGATAACCCAGATGACATCACCATGGCATCATCAAGGTCAAAGTCTCTTGAAAAAGCTCCTCCAGCATCACCAAATAGAACATAACCAACGTTTTTTCAGGCTCAACTTTTAACAGACTCTGACAAATAAAGTGGGACATGTCCAACAAACTGGATTGGCTCCTCCACTTAAACTGGTGGAAAATGTTTCCCTCTGGCAGAAACATAAAACATACAATTAAAATGCATTATGGGCCTTAAAACCTATCCCAAACAAACAGTTGCAATAAACTGAATGAAAATGAGGGGATTTTACAGTTCATTAGATATCATCATGAGTAACCAAGTTAGAGCAGAGCCATTGTAATATAACACAGGAAATTGAGAGTGGGAACATGGCTGAGGCTGTCTGTTCTATGTCCCAGAGCCCAATTATCCCCAGCTGGTACTGTGATTAAAAATTAAAAAGGTAAACAGAGATGGATACAAAACGGAGGTAATGACAATTTAGCTGTTACACGCCTCATGTAAACCAATATCAATTGTTCATGTGCTACAAAAATATACAGCTATTAGGAATAAAAGACAATTAACAGATTTATAGATAATAAAATTAAATATTAATAGTTGTAGCCCTGAGCCAAAACAAAAAAAAAATCCAGTTGTTTTTAGTCTGATTGTTGACCTTAGAAAACATAAAAACAGATCACCTGCTTCCTGAATTCAACAGCTGAGACAACTGGTCTTAATAATACCATATCCCTCATTCCATTTTGCGGTTTTCCTGCTTACACACATTCTGTAAGGCTTTGCATCTTTGCATTTTGCCAATCTCTCCGTTCCTCCCCTCCACCACTAATCTCTCTTGGTTTAGGTCTCCAATGAAGGGATTTCAGCCTGGGGTAATAAGCCATATGAAGCTACAGGGACAGCAGTGTTTCATATGCAAGACCAAGGACCCCGAAGCTAAAATATCTACATAGAAAAGCTTAAAATGGAATAAATTACCCAGTTTATAATTGATCAACTATCCATCTATGTATCTATCTACGGTCCCAGGAGAGCGTCCTAGTAGTTAGAAAGCTTTTTTTTAATCCTACTGTGTGTTGGATTTCCTCTTTGGTACATGACACTTCCACACAACACATGTCCTGCCTGCACAGGCTGTCAACCCTCATCCATCTGTAGTGATAAAACATCCCTTGGGTGCCTGGAGATACAACGCATCCAATGTCAGCACTGTCAATTATTCATACTGATGGGAGCAGCAAGGATAATGTGTTCAGGTCTTGTGAAGGGAAACACTTTAAACAACCTAAAATGTACCAACCAAGTATGCCATACAGTTTAAGTGAAAAATTCAATTAAATGCACACATGCAGTTCTAATTTTCTGAAAGCGTGACACTATGTTTCTGAGCTGCCTTCATGTGGTGTTGGGTTGCTTCACTGTGCAGAGAGGAGGAGCTCTCTATCCCTGCAGGCAGTTTTATATTGTTCTGTAGCATAGATGAGACATTGTAATATGGCTCTGATGGATTACACGGGGGATTCTACAGCCAGACGTCGGCCGATAACCTTGTTGCTGTTTTACACATGGGAAAGGCCTGGGAAGTGTGTGCACCTCAGGAATACAAAAACATGCCCAAACATACCCTATAAGAACCTAATAAAAGCTTTTCTGCATTTATAGCATGAGGTTTCAGTTCCTCTGCCTTCTCCCGGTTGGAGTTGGTGGGTGTTCAGGGGGTCAGTCATGGGCCAGCAGGTCATGGTTGTCTATATGCATGGAAGACACTAATGTACCACATATTCCGCTTGTTCTCAAGACTCATCCTGCATGATTTAGACTCACAGTCCAGACAAAAAGGACTGGAGAAATCAGAATCCAAGCAAAGACATGGGCAGACATCTGTCTTCTACACATATACAGCATTCATGAGCAGGACTCTTCCAGTAAGGAAATTATATAGAAAGCTGGATCTAATGCTATAAATTAGGCCTGAATAGGAGATTAGGATCTGTTCTATTTTTCTACAGTCTCTGTTGCATGCCAGGAAGTTTGTGGCAAGACACTTCCTGCTTGATAACGTAGTCATGAGGTCTGTGACATGATAACGCCTCACTGACCAATATGAAAGAAGTCTTTCTTGGTTAAGACACCCCTACTGTCACAGACTCTAATGGTTTGGCCTGATTATGCACAAAGTGAGGAAAATAGCTCACATAATAAACTCAGTTTAATGGCCCCTCTGATTGTAATTTAGTTGTCAGGCTGAAAAATCTTTTCATGCTTCAGCCTTATTTATGAGAAGACATAAAAACAGTGCCAGTGAGCATTCCTTCGATCCTCCAGATCAGGTGACCTGATGCTAAGCAGTAATCACAACCAGGATGACATGTTGTTGCTCTCTCACCCTTCAGCACTTCACAGCTCACTGCTCACTCCTCTTTTTCACTTGAATCATGTGAGTCGTACGATGTCAAACTCTGCAGACGAACAGCAGAAGGAGGAAGTTTAGCCAGCAGAGTCTAGAGTGAGCCAAAGTACACAGAGACCATGTTCATCTCTGTTTTTTCCCCATTACATTATCTGACTCTGTGACTTTGCTTTGTCTCTCTGTTATCACAGAGAAAAGAGGTTAAAGGACAAGGTCACATCAGCATCAATAAAATAATTCAAGTCAGTTCAAATCTACTGTAGGTCTTTAGTTGCAATAAAAAAAACTTATCTTTCCTTACTGTTTGTCTTCATTTGTTCCTCTTTACTTTCAAAGTTCACGTAAACTTAAATAACCCCCGGTCCTTTTGGCAAAGGATTAACTGCTGCCATCTCTTCCGGTTAAATCTAACTCCTCTATAACAGCCAAATCAGACCAGTGTACAGCTGTAAAAGTTCAGAATATAGAGTCTGAGAATTGTCAGAAAATGAAACACAACCTTATTACCACAAATAGCTTTAGGTTAAACACATTAATCTTCCTAAATCCAGCTTGAAAAAAGAGTTAGACTTTCCCATTTCCGCATATTAATACAGTTTAAAGATAAGGTTGTTAAAATAGCAACAGTCCAATGCAATTTTCAGTTAATATGAGCTAATGTAAGAAACATGCAAAAAAAAAAAAAAAAAACTGAAATCTTTTCATTGAATGAATGCAAGGTTATGTTTTTATTTAAGGTCTGATAAGAAAGGTAACACGTCTAATTCTGTTTTTAACTCCCACATCATCTGTATGTAAGAGGTTTTTGTTCACCAGCCAACAACAGCTTAATTGAGTAAATAGGCAAGAGGGGACCTAACAGCAAGCCAAATAAAATCCCTCCCCTGTCCCTGTTACCCTAATGATTTCCACATTTCCTTTTTTCTCCTGGCCTCATTGATGGAATGTATACTTTACTACGTCATTACCGGGGAGAAAACAAAAACAACTGCACTGCACACACTCTTCTTCTTTGCTCATATAAGATTTCCTTGTTATCTGCATGATTTAATGCTCAGAGGGAACAAAGTACCAGGGATAGATGGAGCATGGCTTATGATCTAAAGGTCATTGGCCTCAACACCCCTTTGCTCCAATAGCCAATTACATCTCATTAGCGAGACACATGGAGCCTCATTCATGAGCTTCACATCCTCAGACTGATGCAGGCTGCGCTCACATCAGTGCAGATTTTCTATTATTCAGCTGGTTGTCCTTCAGCTGATCCCCTAAATCCCACAGTAATAGTCAAATTTGATGAATAATTTAGCACTTCTAATTAAACCAGTTGGTTTAGTCGTCATTGTACGATTTAAAGTCACTTTTTATCCCGTTCAGATGGCGAAATAGTGAGATTATTCAACTATGTTCTCATGTTAAAATATATTTATACGAGGGCTACAACCTTGGGACGATTATTGTTATATTTATATGTATATATGAACCCTTTTTAACTCATTAGCAAAATGGGTGGTTGGACACAATGAATACAAATATTTAGTGTGTGTTTAAAGCTAACACTAAGGATTACACTATTTATCTTGAACAATGATCTTAAAATTATAAATTGCATTGGAACGATTAGAAATTAAAAGGCATATGATGATTTCTTCTACACATATAAGCTCAATATAGAAATACATATAAGGATGTTCAGCAGTAACCCCATAGCTAAAATTTGCAATTTTTTACACCACTCCTGTGATAGCACATGTGACAACACTAATATACGCAAATGCACAGGCTATTAAAGTCCAGGCTATTGTAACAGGCCCTGCGAGAGCGAGACTGCCGGGTTCATCTGAGGATATTTTCCTTGTTTCCTCACCGGTGACATTTATATTTCCCTACAGCGCAGCGGTACCGTCTTCCCGGACAGATAAGCCCGCATTATGAGCCCGCTGGCCGATGTGTCTGCTCCGTCAGAAAGCCGAAGGTTCGCCATGAAAGAAGCGGGGAGGCTGTGCGTCGTTTCTGCGCACGTCTCCCCTCATCACACGGCAATATCATGAAGAGGGCGCGTGACGCTCCGCTGCCATAAAGACAGCAGTAAGCAGCAGACAGAAGGGTCCTCGTGCTCAATCTCAACCGTTTTTTTAAAGTTCCAGCTCAACTGACGTTTGATTTAAAAAACGGGCTCGCGCTGACTGTCAGTAACGGTTTCTCCACACAAGCTAGCTGCGCAAATCGCCCCTAAAATTGAGGAAAAATGGCTTTAATACGATTTAAAACCAAGACCGTGCCACTAGCTAAATAATACCCAGTTAATCCACGTGCTTATGTTGAAATTTCCCAATGTTTCAGCGTGTAAACGACGTACAAATCAGAAAAAACCTTGGCTCCCCCTGTTTCATCTCTTCTGCGTTAATGTAATTCTTATATAAAATTCCAGTTTTTGCTACTAACAACAACATTTACTCACTTACCAAGCGGACGAGCGCATTAGCAGTTTTCCCAGGTCGGCTGCACTCCCTTAATTATCAGTGAACAAGACCCGCGATACTTTAAAATAAATAGATAAGGCTTCTATTTATCTCTTCATTGCGGTCCAGTCGTAAAGACTCCAGACTGAAGCTGCGCACGCAGCTCCGTCAGCGGGTCCTCCCTCCCCCCCCCCCCTCCTCTCCACACAGAGACAGATACAACAAATAAAATAACCCCAAAAATATACATACATAAATTAAACAGGATTAACACTACCAAATTCTCTCAAACGATGAAAATAATTACATAAATTGTAAGCATAAAAAATAAACCATATTGCAGATAGTTAGGCTACAAAACATGATGTGTTCATAATATGTCAATTCCGCTTAATTTCATAGGTATACATTCTAACAAATACATAAAAACATGTATAAAAGACATTCTAATATAAAGTATGTAATCTGATACTTGCCAAAAGTGAAATGAAGCCAGTATCTATCTAGTTTATCTATCTATCTGCAAATCTAAATAGTTAAATAATTGTATTAGTTTGCGTAATCTAGGCAATGGCTCCCAATTTGAGGGGCAGGGCCTCCACAAGGGGTCTTATATTGAAGGGGTTGTGGGATTAATGAAGGGAAAGATAAGTAGAAATGATATATTCTTTAATCCAGTCTTTCACTAAATCCTTCATTTCTTATAAATAAGTAGAAAATGTATCAACATGTCAGATGTAAACATGTAATTTGTCTATAGGGGGTTCATATAGTTGAGCTACAATATACAAAGATTCACAATGATACATGAATAGTTTTTTAAATGACCAGACTTTAAATCATAGTTTTTTTTTGTTGCAAACATCCATTCCTCCTTTAAATTTGAACCAAATTACAGACCCCTATAATATTAAAGTGTGGTGTGGACCAGGCTGTAATTTGGCATATGTAAATATATGACTGAGACCACACCTCGCATAAACTGAAACCAAATCATTAAATCTAACTGATGATGATTGTAACCACAAAAAATGTCCAAAAACCTCTACTGAAGGAACTGAAAGAGGGGAGTGACC
>JAPZDY010000021.1:23468640-23495074 GCA_029783645.1 Ctenochaetus hawaiiensis | reverse complement strand
ACTTATATATATATATATATATATATATATATATATATATATATATATAATGAAAATAAGGTTAAAAAATGCACAGAAATGACATGTAAGTATGCGAGGGTCATAAAAATCCCACATCTTGTGAGTACAATTTAGGAGCAACATAGAAACAGAGTATGATTTCTGAATGCTGGAAATGCTTTCAGACTGTATTTTATTTTTCATTTTAAAGCTGCTGATGACAGAGGCAGAGGAGAGTGGTGTTTGGCAGCTGTGGATGAAAGTCTGGTAGTGACAGGCCCGGGTGAGCAGGATCCCCTGGGTCTCCATATCAGTCCCAGCCAGCCTCAGGCTCTGCCTCGGGGCCCCGGGGCCTCTCATTGTTCCACAGGGAGTCTGTTTAATGCACTATAATGAGCCTCACAATACACCCTGGTGGCCTGGTGGGGAGTTTGGTGTGGTTGCCTCCTCCGTGTTCCTCCCCCCACCCTTTTTACAGTCAGTATTACTCACATGGAGGGAAGAACAGCACAGATCAGGACTAAATGTGTTGTTTTTGTGACTCAAATTTAATAACAATGAATATCTGACAGTTTTCTACTTACAGAGCGGACAGATATCCCTGCAGGTGTTCTTATCTAGACTGTCAGAATCAATTCATTCTGTGTGGATCAGCCCCCAGAAACAGACATTTATGCTACACATGATAGAAAATCTGTCCCTCAAAATTAAATTTACAGAGATTGAATGATTCTCTATATTATCATCTTGTCCCTTCAAATAGACATAACACAGCAATATTAATTTTAATCATTACTTACATGCAGTGAGTCATCTGAAGGTCCTTTGATTGCACTTTACATTTAGGGGAAGTGTAAAAATAACTGTGTTGGGGAGGGAGAATGAATATTTTAATTCATTTTATTAAAAAGCAAGACCCTCCCCAAGGTTATCATTATCTCTTGGACCCTCTTTCTAGGAAAAAAATGCAACTACCTTTCACACAGTATCTCAAAAGAGTACATTTATGACAAACTAGTAACAATACAGACGCATATTTTTAATGAAGGGCAGTTAAATAAACTTGTTTCATAATTAAAGCTTAATAGACTCACAACCAGATAATTTTCATACAGTCCCTTAAGTCTGCAGACTTGTGTCCTTTTGAAGGTCTTTACTGGTCCTTTGTCTGTGTTCTTCATAATCACACGATGATAAAAGTCTTGTTGGGGCGACTTTTGCTTAAAAGGCTTGTGTAATATCTATGAAGCCTACTGTCTTTAAAGCCGGAGGGCAAATAATGGCACAAAGACAAAGACAAACACTGAAAGAAAGACATCTCTGTAGTCAGACACCATCAAAGCCTTTGGGATGACTCCTTGTGGTTTTGTAGGGTGGAGCTGATCTTGGATCAGTGTATTCTAGTTTTATTCTCCATCTAAGCACACTGAACACTCTGTGATATGTTCCATAAATTTCTCATGGGAACAAAATACCTAATTTCTACACCACCTACAACCCCATCCTCATGCCAAGCCATCATGTCTCCAATGGTAATGGAGGTCAAAGTTCATGGTCAGTGTGCCCTTTGATTGGTGCCCACTTTGAGTGTCATACGGCCAAACAGTCGTGGGCTTTGTTTACCTTTTTTTTTTCTTCATGTACAGTCTCAGCTCAGTTGACATGCACTGACTGAGAACAAGGAGTTTTTGTCTGTCACAGGCCAGTTTGACATGAGCCAGAACAACAAAGGGAATTCACACTGACTCTGGAGCTGGACGGCGACCATGAAGGCATGAGAGTGACATAACACATGCAGAAACGCCTGGTAAATAACTACAGCGGAGCCTCGAGAGGAACCTGTCCAGATGTGAGATGTAAAACAAACCTCAGCCATGTTTTTTCTCTGGCCAGGACACAAAGAGGTCTAATTTAAATTTACTCCCAATTTGCATTAGCTTATACCCAGTGGACATTCTCCTGTGAGTTCAGCTGAAGGGCACCCTCTAGTGTTGTCTTCATTTAATGTTTGCTGGGCCATTTTTTTATGATATAGAATATTACTCAGACCTGCAAAGGGTTTATTTTGGTTTAAGAAACAGACAAAAATATAAGGTTAATGTGCTTAAAGTCAAGACAGTATACATTATGTAATTATCGAGCATTTTGCTTGCAGTGCAAAAGAAAAAATGTTTAGTTTAAGTGTTTTAAGTTTTATATTTCATGCTTACATTTACATTTATTAATGCACAGAATCTTCAATTCTCTAAAGGCTGTAATGTCTTATTCTCATGTACCACCCTGAGAAACCAAACAGCCTTTTACAGCCTTGTTTTATTGTGAGATATGGCGCCATCTTTTGAAAGTAAAGCTGACACTGCAGCCACATGTATTCAATTCATGAGAACCACATAAATTAAGGGATTATTTCAGATACTTTACTTCAGTAAAAATAGCAACACTACATCATTAAAATACTTTGTCAAATCTAAAAGTTCAAATGTGTCTGAAGTACTCAATTATTTTGTGAAATGTACTTCAGGTAGCCTCCTACCACTCTCAAAAGCACTCAAGGGCCCCTTTGAGTGTTTAAGCACTTAATATTATATTACAATACATTAGGTTGAAGGGAACATTGTATTGTACCTTACTGGGCTTATTAGACTAATACTGCACACTATAGTTAATCAAGCTTCGGTAGTCAATAACAATACATCATATTTTATAAAGGTATGGAGTGTTTTTTATGAAAAATATTAATATCTACAATTACTTAATGTGTCAGATAAATGTAATGGATTAAAAGCATTAAGTACTCAAGTAAAGTACAAACATCTTCAATTTGTCTAGTGCATGAGTACCTGAGTAAATGTACTGAGTTACATTACACCTCTGGTACCACAAATACAGCTTCTGTTAGAGTCAATCACAACATAAGGTCCTTTATTTTTTATGAGGCTGAGTAAAAACATATAAAACCTTTAAAACAAGACCAATAAACATCATCAGTGACCCAGAGAGCCGTTTTTTTTAAAGCAGTCACATTTATTTGTCTTTTTACACACATTTGCTAAGCAGCTTGTTGTGCTAGCACTTTGCTTTGATAGGATTTACTATGGGATTTCCACAATGCTTACTAAAAAATAAATACAAGACAAAGTGTTCCACAGCTCAAAAATATACAAAGGTTTGAAATTAATGTAAACTTTGAAAACATTTTGTTTTGTTTTTTTTACATAAGAAACAATTCATCAACCTTTGCGACAATCCCCAAAAGTTGTTGTATTTACAAGTTTGTACAAAAAAATACAAAGCTGATACCTACAGTATAGAGAGATCGAACTGAAGTGAAATGAAATGCATCTAGTACCATAAGTTACGCTGTAGTTCTTTAGTGTTGGTTTTTGTGTTTTCAGTCAAGTAAACGAGAAGAGAGAGAAACAGTTTGATGCCGCTAACGTGCTCGTCCTAGCCTTTGGCAGAAGCATCTAGTCCACTCCTAAAGCGTACGCAGAGTGTGAATATTATTCAAGGAAAGTCAAACAGCTCCATGTAAAAGTCTATAAATATCTCCAGGTACAGCAAGAGACGAATGAAACTTCACAAACATCACTTTATCAGTGCAAAAAAACAAAAACAATAAAAAAAATAAACAGGTTGGAATGAAGGTTCACAGACATAACCCATTGTGTACCCTGTTTTATGACATTGCATTAGTATGGAGTATCATTAAGGCCAAAATTAAGTTGATATTTACAGTGTACCTATAGGGAAGAGCAGCCTTCTATTGGGCAATATGGCTACATAGACTCTTTCATTTTTTGCATTATGGCTAAGTACCATCACTGCAATGAACACCATGTATTTTAGTGAATATGTGGGACTCAGAGCTCCAGGGTTACAACTAAAAACCTCACGTGTAGCTTATGACTGTTCGTGCCATCTTTTAATGACATAAATGAGTTGCTTTACTATTCATTTCTGCAACCAGTGTCTGAAATAAGATTTAAATTTGTCTCTTATAAACAAGATAAGCATCTGAATATTATATATTTTTTAATAATACCAGCCATTCAAAGCCATTCGTCCATCCAAAGATGTCCGTATTTCTGTAATCTGAAGGTGTAAAACTGAATCAGGGAGCGTGCAGAGGTTTTTTTTTTTCTGTGTCAGTTATAAAAATAAATATATTCAGTTTGTTGTGACACAGAAAATCGTGGCAGGTTAGATTTTTATGGGGAATAAAATAGTCAAGCATTTGGTACAAAAAAAGCAACAAATGCCATGTTTCTAAACCCAGAACTTGTTCTTTTCATCATGGATGATAACCTGGCTCCAAATTTAAACCTACATCCGCCGTCAAAACCCAGAAATCTCACAAAAACACTCAACTTGCTGAGGCTCAGGCTACAGAGACCCTAAAGACCCTTAACATTTTTATTTTATGCACACAAGTCATCATCTTGTACAAGCAAAGTAATAACTTCCACTGGTGACCTTTGTTTCATCTCTTTCCATATTTCCTGTTGACTCTATAAAATAAAAGCATCAAATATCACAAAATATAAGACATCCACATATGGTAAAATAAGGTTATTGTTATACCATTATTGCTTTCATGATCTTTTTTGTGCTGATTTGAAACATTTTTAGGTATTAGACGCTTTTATTTTCTGAAGTGAAGACAGGAAATAAGCAGAGATAAAACAAAGTTCACTTAAACAAGTTATTTATTAATTTGTGTGCACAAGATAAAAGAAAACTTATATCAGTGACCTCTGTGTGTCATCTCTCTACTTATTTCCTGTCTTAACCTTTGAAAATAAAAGCATCAACAATGCAACAATAGTATAACAAATTTTACAGAATACTGATGTCTGATATTGAGTGATTTTTTGATATTTGATGCTTTTATTAACCAAAGGGAAGACAGGAAATAAGGATGTAAATTAAACAAAGGTCACTGATAGAACTTTATTTCCTTTCAGGACTTGAGTGGCTCTGTGCTGAGCTGCTTTGTCACTTGCTGTCTCTTGCTGAGCGAAGTAAAATAAGGCATATTTGATCCTCCAAAACACTTTCCACTTGCCTCTTTCAACAATTCGTAAACACACCAAGTCAGCAAACCAGAAATGACCACTGTTACACTTCTTTTTTAATAAAAAACATGTGACCTCCTTGTTCTTGTTCTTTTTTTTTTTACAGCTCTCCTTTTTCACCACCTCCAACTTTTTGTCACTTTGACGCTTCCCATGTTAACACCTGCTCCCTTCTCACCTCCTAAGATTGTCAGCTCAGTGCTTGGCTTTGACTTTTCCTGTCTCCTCTTCTTATTGCATGAGAATTTTTAAGTTGTTGCAACAGTAAGCTGTCTTTGATGGAATTTACAACACATTTTTAAAAGGACTGAATAAAATATACCAATACATCTACATGAATTGATGCCTCAAGGCTTCACATTTCGTTCCACTGCTGTTTGTCTCACAGTGTCAGTCCTGATGTTCATTTTGGGGGAGTTTTAAAATAATCTGAGTAACTGGCTTGAGGAAATATAAAAATTGTGTATGTGATTGCATAGGTATTCACAGAATACATACAGTTATTCCCATATATTTCTCTGTTTTTACATTATACTGATATAAATGTCAAAGTGTGAGAGTTTTTTTTAAATTCTGAAGATAAATCTAATAGAAAAACAGTCAAACTTTACTGTTGCAGGGCTGAAAGAAGGCAACCAGCTGGGTGTGTCACATGGCTTTGGGTAATGTGCCATAACTAACCAAAACTAATGTTTAGTAGAAACATGTAAGCCTGTTTCTTTTCCGTAGAACTCGACAGGAATAATGTTTACCTCATTATTAATCAGACTGCAGATGCTTAATAATCCTGTTTCCTGTTTTTAATGCTCAGTGTTTATATCATAAGGAGTTCTTTTGTAAGTAGAAAACATTTTTGACACAGTTAAAAGTGTTTAAAGTATCCACAGTACAACCAAAAAGGAAACAGCTATGAAACTCAACCACATTTCATAAATTTATTTTTTATTATTAACAAAATGGTTTGTCTCTAGTGTTCTATAACCACATTAACCTCATCAACGCTCCTGTCCTCACCTCACCTCATATATATTATAACTCATTCTGGTCCATTTGATTTAACTGTAAACTAACAAAATAATTTCATACCTTTTGACACTTTTACTCTGTTTTTTTTTTTTTTTTTTTTTTTACGTGGAGCCTTGTGACGAGCGGTCGTCATGAGGACTTCCATCTGAGTTCTCCGTCTCGCCCTCAGAGATCGCCTGCATGGGCGCCATGTACAGTCTGCTGCGCACGCCGTAGCGGCTGCTGTTGGCGGGCGGGGGGATTCTGGAGCGGCCCTGCCTGGAAGCAGCAGACGTGGGGAAGGATTTTGGGGAGAATCCCTCAGCGTTGGCTTTGGGGTAAGGGCTGGAGAGCTGATCTTGTCCAGATGGAAGCTGCTGCTGTTGTAGCGAGGGGGAGGCGGCTTCCTCGGGATGTCTGGGTGACTCCATCAGGGAATCTCCAGATTTCGGAGTGATGGGGCTCTTGAGGATCTCTGTAGCAGACATGCGGTAGCTCGAGTCTGAGCGGCTGCCCTTCTTGAGCAGCAGCAGTTTGAACTCCTCGTTGGAGGTGCTGGACTTCTTGGCGTTCCTGTAGATGGACCCGGTGACTCTCTGCATGCCTGGTGGGGTCACGACGGAGGAGGGTGACACCAGCGAGACCGGCGAGCTCACGTTGCTGCTGGGTGGCGTGTTTCCCGACGCAGCACCGAGACGGCTCCTCACGCCCAACTCAGCTGAATCCTTCCTGCCCAACACTTTCCTCTTGGACCTGAACATTAAAAAGGTCCAGTTAAGAATCTTTGTAAACATGGAGGAAACACAAAGGTGCTATAAACAGATTTTCTTACCTGTGTATCATAGCGAACAGATCCTCAGTGGTTCGAGCTTTAGTGGGAGACAGAAACAC
This sequence comes from Ctenochaetus hawaiiensis, assembly GCA_029783645.1. Taxonomy (NCBI): domain Eukaryota; kingdom Metazoa; phylum Chordata; class Actinopteri; order Acanthuriformes; family Acanthuridae; genus Ctenochaetus; species Ctenochaetus hawaiiensis. Next base: position 23,488,100 of record JAPZDY010000021.1, on the reverse strand, counting down.
GCTGTCATCCTCCGTCCTCGACTCGTCACTCAGAGGAGACACTGCATTATCACTGGGTGAAGAGTCTGTCGACAGAAATGAATCAACATTTAAACATCTGCACATAATGTATGTTCCACACCTGTGGATGAGAATGTAAAGGACAATAAACTGAAGATAATTTTCATTATTAATAGGGAAATACAACGTAGATATTTCAGCTGACAGTTTCTGTATTTAAAAAAGAAGTAATGATCTATCGTTTACGCAAACCTTGGGGTAAGAAAGGCTGAGATGTAAAAAGCAAAGATAAATAATTTATTATTCCAACACTCTGACTTAATCAAATCTGACTGACATCAATAATACAGCAAAGAATTAATTCAAATCAAACGCTTTGACAGACTCTGTTTAATCACTTATGTCAGCTTATCGAGGCTGAGTCTGCGAACACGACTATAAAAGGCGTTTAATAAACTGTTATGTTTATTAATTAATGGAACAGGGTTGTGGGACAGCTATGTCATGTTTGATGCATGAGGTCATGAGTGATGTTTGGCTTTGTTATTATCAGCTCTTTTTACTGTCTACAATTTAATTATTGGAGTAATAAGTAATGATATAAATTTCCAATTATATGAAAATATAATTCATATTGTCCAATCGCAAAGAAACCTTGATACTGACTTAGAAAGAGAAGAGAGAGCGAGTAACAAATAAATTTACAACAAATATAACATAAAATGACAGTGACGTTCTACCTTTACTGGAGTTTTCCTCCGTCTCTGCTGTCGACTCCTTCTTTGCATCCTGGGAGGCACTTTGGGCTGAAACACCTGATGGCTCATTTTCTACATCTGCGCTACCTTCATTAGTGACTGAACTCTCCTGTATCGCCTCTGATTGGCCGTCAGTAGCAGGCACTTGATCAAGACTGCTGGATCTCTTGGGTGAACAGTGCTGAACGGAGAGAGGAGGACCTGGTTTGATCTGCCACGGTTCATCTTCTTCATCGGTCGGCTCAGTTCTTTGCTGCTGCGAAGGCTCAGGCTGCGAGCTGCATGTTTCTACAGACTCCCTGCATGGATCTCCAGCGTGAGTCGGCGTCCTCTCTTGAGGGTCTAAAGATGGCGGCTCTGACTGTAGACTGAACGCCGTCACGTTCTCTAAAGGAGCTTCTCTGTCCTGCTCTTTCCTCATTTCACTCTGACATGCTGCCTCTCCAACTGCAAGCTCTTCATTTGAGGTAAACATTGATTCACACGACCCTTTAGATGATCGATGCTGATGTGAGTTGAATAACAGGGGACTCTTAAGATCTACAGATTTACTACTTGTAAGTGTGCTAGTTAAGTTCACAGTGGGACATTTTAATTTCGAAGCTGTTCTGTCCTCGTGACCTCCTTCATGATCCCTGCTGATGGATCGGAGCTGAACTGAGTGCAGCACTGTGGGCGTGATGGACATGGAGAGGGCGTTAAACACCTCAGAGTTAGGAGGCGCCACAGGTTTGGCCGACACTGCGGCTTTTTGCTTGTTCTGGTGAAGAGCTTGAATCTGGGTCCTGTAAGCTGAAGCCTTGTTGACGCCACTCTGAAGGGCACTTAGGTCGAGGTGGGAGGGAGGGATAATCGGCAGCTCCAGGTCTTTCTTTGAGGCGACTCCATCCCTGCAGGACAGCGACTGCAGCGACAGCGATGACAGAGACGACTTCCTCTCCGGGACTTTGGGCTTCCTCTTGCCGCTGGACGGCGACAGCGGTCCAGGGAAGAAGGCGGAGGGGAACGAGGAGGTGGGGGTTTCTGACTGACTGGAGTAGCCGCTGGATGGGCTGGCCAGACCCGCCAGCTTCTCCGGAGACGTTAGCTTGAATTCTCCCTCCACTGACGGCAGTGAAGGGGTGGTGGCTCTGGAGCCGGACTGGGACGTCTGAGACTCGGAGCTTTCCTGTGACTTGATGCATTCGATGACGGTCGTACCCGTCGCTGTGCTGGAGTTTGACAAAGATCGATAAGGATCGCTGGACTTTAAATCATTCAGGAGCCACAGATCCGCATAGTCTGACTGAACGACCCCCTCATCCTTAAACGAATGTGCATCTGTGGAGCTAAACATGCCCAAGTCTGGCAGATCGGCTGAGCCCTCGACCCCCCACACCACAAGGGGCTCTCGGACCAGTGAAGAGTTTTCTATCTGACCTGGAGAGCCCGATAAAACCAGCTGCAGCTTCCTCTCCTTGGAAGACAGTGGAAGTTCCTGCCCACAACTAATCTTTGGTTCTTTCTTGTCAGGGATGTTTCCCTCACTGCATATTTTTCTTAAGGATGAACTCCTCTTAGGCGGAGACGGCTTCACCTTTGGTTTTCTTAAAGACAGGCAACGTCTCCCCAGAGTCATGTGACCACTTAACTCAGACAGGCCACAATCAGAGCCCGGGGCTGCATAGTTATAAGTGAAGCTTTTGCTACCCTTTAGACCACAGTCAAAGTGCATGGAGGTGTAGTAGCCTTCAGTGTCTACAGAGTAATGTGAGACGGTGTCAGCTTTCTCTGATGGGGGTTTGTCGGAGTAGCTGCTCTCACAGGTGGCCATACTGGTGAAACTGGGGCAGCCCAGGCTGCTCTCAGCCTCTCTGCTCGGCTCAGGGCTGAAGTTCTGTGGGCCTGGAGGGTCTGGATGGGGGTAATTCCACTCCCCCTCGATGGGAGTGCTGACTCCTACTTCCTCTAATATGTCCATAGCTGTGGAGGAGAAGGAGCCGGCCCGCTGTGTTCGCAGGCCCTGGTAGTGGTCCAGCATGAAGCCCGTCTGGTCGTCGTTGGCGTGAGTGGCAGTGTTTAGGGAAAGCTCGGAGTCACAGTGCGAAGAGCCCGTCAGCGGTGGAGAAGCTGCTGGTGGGATTGTTTCTGAGGTTTGCGAGGGGCAGGTGGAGCTGCTGCCGCTCCAGTTCCCACTCGAGGACTGGTGGTCGTCCTTGTGGTCCATCTGTCCTCCCAGCACACCTGCGACGGAGACGGAGTGGATGGGGCTGCTGAAGGTGTCCGAACTGGATGAGATCTCGCAGCTGCCCATGTCAGCCTTCCTGGGCAGCTGGGATCTGGTCCTCTCCATCCAGCTGCGCTCCGGACTCTCTGAAAGCTGCTTGTACTTCAGTGCCCTCTGGTGTTCAGACATGGCCTGGTCGTCCGTGCTCTCCTCTTCATCCTTCAGAATCAACTCCACTGGTCCAGACAGGAAGTCTTCAGTGTCGAAGGGGGAGAGCTCCGCCTCGTCCTCGCTGTCGTTGTGCCCGTTGTTCATCATCCGGTTCCCGTCTCGAGGCAGACTCCGGGAACGCAGGCGTGCGCCCACAGAGGTGGAGAACATGTCGTCAGCGCTTTCCGGCAGGCAGGAGATGTTGCCCGCAGAGTGGGAAAGAGAGAGGGAGACTCCCTGACCTCTCTGGGCCCTGATCCTCCTCCGAGACGGCGCTCCTGAGATTAAAAAGTCTTCTGTTTGGCAACCTGAGTCTCTGGTGCTTTGATGGCTGGCTAGCTCCTCATTGGAGGGAGTGATATCAGGACTCGTGTGAACTATCACTGTTCGCTCTCTGGAACCAGGCGAGTCGTCAGAGTCTGTGTAAAGAGGAAACAAAGAGCATGAATTACAAACTCAGACACAAATATAAATCAAAACTGAACCGAGCACACTTTATATTTCTGTATAATAAAAACATAAAATACATTTTTTAGTGGTTTAAGGCGTCAACATGGATCATAAAATCTCTGGTTAAAGTCTGGGACCTTTGTTGCATGTCATTCCCCGTCTCTTTCTCTCCGTCTTTAATCTCTCTACTGTTGTGTGGCTAATAAAAGCATGAAATGCCCCAAAAATATCCTAAAAACAGAGCAGGCTAACAATGGAAATATGTCTCCTTTCATATTAATGTCGACCTATTATAAAGCTTGTCTTTCAGCTTTTCTTCTGTAGAATACTTTATATGGATTTTAACACACACTAACACGTTATGATGTGTTAAAGAGCATCTTTACATCAGGCGTTATCATGCACCCTGTGTTTATATTATAACAAGTCCACAGCTCTGGGTTCTTTGTAAATGCATCTAAAAGCACTAAGATTGTTAAAAGTTAAAGTGTTGTGAGCCACATTGGAAGACTGATGCCTAAGTACATATGACACATGCTTTCTGGTGTTTATTTTGTTCATTTTAATGCAAATTTAGTGTTTTGTGTCTCTTTCCTGTCCAAGACAAGCCACAGATGTTTATCAATAAACTGTCTGTGTAAACTGATTTACCATTAATCTAGTTACTGCATTATCTCCAGTCTCCATTAATAAAATAATGTATTTCTTAGTCAGGGAAAATAAATTAATTTAGCAAAACGGCTACAGAATATTCTTACTCTTCTATGGCTTCTTGGAATTTGGCACCAAGTTGTTTCTTTCCTTGTAAAAACAAAATTGTCAGTTTGTTGCTGTGCCGTCCTGTCGGTTACTCTGTCTATAGAAGTCTAACCTACCAGCACTTAGCCGTTTGAACACCGTTTCAGCTGGTTTCACCATTTAGACTAAATTAAAAGAAAAAAATCAACATTTTTCTGACTGCAAAGTGTCAAATTTTACTGTTAAAGTTAACAGTAACTAATAGAGGCCACATGAAGAAAGAAAGAAAGTTCCCAGACTCCCTTGAAAAATCTTATATTTTTTCTGAGTTGTTGCTCTGAGAGAAAATTAAAACCTTGTAAAAAAACTGTCCATCACAAATTCTTGTTCACTTGGCCCATCTTGTAAGTTCTGCAAATGTTATATATTCAAATATTTGTTTCCTTGTGTAAAAATCATGTCCGTTTGTCCCAGTATATTGGTTACCCCTGTTTGGCTGCTGGTAAAAATCAGATTGCAAATGAAAGATTAATAGCTGTTAAGCTAGTAAGTGAGATTCAATTACAAGTGAGCACTCATAATGAGATGCTTGTGATAATAAAATAGGAATCCACTTGAGATCAAATTATCCAAGATGCACGTTATTATCAGGCGTAAGCAGATTGATAATTAAAAGTGGTAACCGTATTATCTGTGCTGGAAAATTAAACCCTTTTTTGTTTAAGTGACAATATGTATAAAACATTACAGCTAATAACATAAACATTTCCTTTATTTTACTTCATCAGCAGCATAACCACAGGACGAGTCTAATAATCTTAGGTCATAATGAACCACATACCTAAGTCTTGCTGCACCTGTCTGGGAACGCCGGCAACAGTCCTCCGTCTCCTCAGCTTCCTCCTCCTCTGAAGCAAAGACTGCGAGTGAACGAGCGAGCAGCGCACACTAGCATCTCTGTCAAAGCCAACCCCTGCAACGGAGACGGGACATCTGAGGAATCTTTGTTTAGAGGCAACTGCAGTGATTCCTTCTTTAACTCTCACGCTGTCTCGTAAAAAAAAAAAAAAATGTCTGTAACACTCAACTGAACTAAATTAGATATTCTATAAAAATAGCAGAGGACAGTTATTTGATGGAGCTCAAACACTAGAGTAAGACACACTGAGTGTCTGGATTAAAAATGTCTGAGCTGTCAGATTAGTTATGTGAAGTAATGCAATAAAAAAATGAAATACTATGTTTGTGTTTTAACACAAAACATGAAAAACAAAAGGGGAAACCAAACCGAAGGCAAAATCCTACATTCTGCCTCAGTGTTGTTGTGTCTCCTGCTTGTCTGCTTCACGTCCCTCCACTAACGTTATGACCATCATGTGATAAAACAGGTCAGGCCTTTCAGCACCATAGCAATCGCTGGACTTTGCTTACAATGTGCATTTTTCCCTCAACTGTCTCTGACTCAGCCAGCGTTGGCGTACAACTCTGCTTTTGAGTCAATGTGAGTGAGAGCAAATAACATCGGGCCGGCCCTTTCAACGGTTCGGACAGAAGTGATTAGCATTCATGTCACAGCGTCTTGCCTCGCAATCACATGCACAAAGCGTCAAAGCATGAGAAAGAAAGTTAACTGGGGTTCAAAGCATGACTTGCACATTGAGGCTGATTCTCTGTGGCAACATCAACGACGATAATAACCTCAAGGTTTTATTATAAGTTGCAGAACTTTAAAATTTCTCATATATATTTAAGTTTTTTGTGATGGGGGTTAAGTAAACCCTACTCAACAACTGAGCAGTGATAATCAGGAGTGCCAAAGCTAATCAATGACAGCAGTAAAGTGAGCAGACTAAAGACACATTGTGGCTTACTTCATTTAACTGTGATAGTAAATGTTACAGTAATATTTTGGTATTTTATTTGCATTTTATTTGCATTCTTATAGAATTTGATAATTATATTGACGCTGCTCACATGTCTATGAACTAAATATAAAGCTATAACTGGGGTAAAGTTAGCTTAGCGTAGCATAAAAACTAGAAACAGAGGAAAACAGCTAGCTTGTCTCTGTCACATGGGGTTTTATGATAAGTTAGGTGCTACTGAGTTTGTTTTCTTTCCTTTGCATTGACTCTTCAGCATCTTGAAAGCGACAGATTGTTGTTTTTATACTTTGTTTTTTGTGCAAATTGAACAAACAGTTAATCACTAAATTAAGAGGTGCCTGTAAACTAGGCTAGCTGTTTCCTTTTTTACTTTTGCTAAGCTAATCTAACCATCTCCTGGCTGCAGCCTTGCATTTAACAGACAAAAACATCTTATCAATCTTCTCGTTTAACCACAAGCAGGAAAACAAATGAGCATATTTCCCAAAAGGTCAAACTATTCCTTTATGAAAAGCTAAAGAAGAGCTAAAGAGAGCTAGCATTGCTGAAGGCCAGAATGACAAAGAAATTTTAAGAAATCTACACCACAGCTCAGTCGAGTCACAATAAAACATATTCAGACATAAAAAACATAATATTTTTAAATTTACCAGTCACATTAATGGGAATGACACATGAGTTGATGACTTGGGAACAGCTTTTCATTCTTTCCTCTGGGGTGGGCAGCGGCAGGGCTTTAGACCAGTTAGTCTGCTTGTCCAGGGTGGAGGGGATGTTAGGGATGGGATACTTAGATCGGTGACCTAGAGCCACCCCGTCAGTGTCGGGGTCAAAGGGCGCAGCCTGCAACAGATGGATATTTGCATGGTTAGGGTTGTTAAAGTTAGGTGGAATTACATGAGAAATGGCAGAGCAGAGTTAAAAAAGAGCAAACTCAGCTTCAGGAAGGCGAATGTGTAGAGTTGAGTGATTACAGTCGAGGATTACACTGCTGTTGTCAAAGCGTTTATCTGGGAAAGAGCTCACGGCAAGGTGTGGAGATTAGTGTCTTATTAAACTGCATTAAAGGCTGCTTGCTGTCAGATCAGAGGTAAATCAATACACATGGACTTTTGGGAGGGTTTTCTTTTTTTTTCCTAGGATGGCAAATGAATCATCCTATATTCCCTAAACTTTAACCTTCTTGGATGTGACGTCAAGACTGTTTGTTTTTGCAAGAATATGATAAATGTGACTTTTCCATCACCATCCTAGGTAAAAAAAAAGCTTCCAGCAGCTGAGTTTCATGGAGTGCAAATATTCCAAGAAGTAATGGAAATAAAAATCATGCTTCAGAGAGAGAAAGAGAGAATGGAAAGCAAAGGAGACGAAGAATAACTGACTCAGTGTATCATGCAAAAGATGAAGTGCACATCATGTTAAAATGAGGAAATACCTGCCAGAGAGTTAACAGTTCTGAAACCAGGCTTGCAAGAATGTCAGACCCATTAAACGTTTGGCACGCATGTCGTGATAAACACTATTTTCTGCTTCGAGAAAAAGAGGCGTCTCTTTCACTCAGCAGCTACCACACGGGACAGAAATGTGACAATCAGCGTAAACAGTCATTTCCAGTCGCCACACGCCGGTTTAAAAAAAAAACAAACTTTTAGCTCACGCTTCAACAATCTAAAGCAGCTCTCCTGCATAATAACGAGACTCCGGAAATATCTGAGAGGCAGCATTCCTCTGAGCGGCAGCTTCAGTATCAATCACGGCTCGGTCCTCCCCTCTCACTTCAACTCCATAACTCCACATCCCTTTTCCACGGGTCTCCTCCAAATTTCAAACTTAAACACTGCAGATCTTCTATTAATTATACCTCCATGCTAAATCATATAAGGCTATTAAGTTCTTACCTTCAAATTCCTACAGAGAGGCACATGTGAAACTGGGAGTGATTCTCAGGCTCAACTGGTTCCCACCTCCACAACCCGACAAACCTCCCACCCCCAATTTAAAGCCAGCTCTCCAGCCTTTGTGCTCTCTGTTCCCGGCAGACCAATGAGACCCCGACAAAACCCCGGCCCACAAAAGAAACCGGTTTCCTTGGAAACTTCCCCCAACTACTAGAGACAAAAAAAAGTGAAAAGGAGAGCATTTACAGCTGATTTGTTTTGAGAACAGAAAGGCAGTTTGAGGAGAGTCTGAGAGAGTGAAAGAAAGAGATGAAGGAAGTTAAGAGAAGAAGAAGAGTGGACATGTGCGGGATGAGAGGAAAAAAAAAGGAGTGGCAGTGTTTGGTGTTTGCCCCTGTCCTCACGCTCGTTTCTCTCTCATGTCGGGCTTCTAGCACGATATATTTGGTGAAAAACAGCAAAAAGAGAGAAACACGAGGCCGCTAGCCCTCTCAGGGAAGGGTGCAGCTGAGGAAACCACAGCACAGATGGATCATGGGTAATCACAGGCACAAGCCTCCAGAAGCCGACCCTATCATTAGCGAAACCCTGGCTGCTGCCCTCACACACACACACACACACATTCCTCACATACTGCAAGTTCACAGCTCGGCCCTTCACGTGAACTTGAACAACAACTGTCTGATGTTTGACGTCTCAGCGTGGATGAAACTCTTAAAGTGATGAACGTTCTCCGGTTTCACAACAAACGTGTTGAATCAGGATGCCATGTCTGCCTGAGAGGAGCTGCAGTAAGCATGCATGCATTTCAAGTAGAGGTTCGTTAGGTAAACTGGAAGGAGTCAAAGAAAGAAGAACAGGTGAGGAGTTGCGACATAAAGTGTTAGAAGGAGCACACAGGAGCCAATCAGGAGGGAGGAAGGAGGGGAGGGAGGGACCACTACCTTTCTGCTCCAGGGGGAGAATCGGCAACATTCGGTGGGGGAGGAGGAGCGGGTGGATTCAAACTAAATAACAGGTCAAAAATAAAACAAAACAAAAAAAAAAAGGACAAGGAAACAAAATGACAGACATGAACGTGGAGATAATCAACATAAACATACACATGAACAAATAAAAACAACAACACAGGTGTAAAAAATCTGCTGAGGAGAAAAATGTTGACTTTCAGGACGGATTGATGAGCTGATAACAAAAACCTTCCTGAACGGTTCGTGCAACATTGATTCTCGATGTGATAAAACGTAAATATAATCAAATTAAAGCACAGACGACATAGTATGAACATATTCCACCTCCCTCTTTACCTGCGTTCGTGCTAACTGAGTTGTTGCATCTCTAACATGTCTCTCTGGCTGCTTGAAGGGGAAAAATAAGCATTTCACTTCAAAAGCACTTGAAAAATCTGTGCACATCAAGCACAAAAAATAATTTACATTTGAATCTTATTCTGAAAAAAATAAACACTGAAAAAATAAAAAGTGTGCTCAAAATACTCAATAATACATGCATAAAATTACATGCTGGAGAGACAAATTGTGTGTTAAATCTTACACTAACTAGACTAATTAAAACAATTCTTTAATATGTTTTTAAATAAGTTTATATTGATTAATGAGCTAATAATCGATTCCATTTAATGAGAGACAAACTAAAACACCTCTTGACCTTTTTAATATGTTGTAGTTGTATAAATGTAGTTCCCAAACTGCCAAAAAGTCAGAATAAAAGGTACAAATTGAACAACAAATAGAGCTCTTCGAGTCTAAAGACGGTATAAAGTTCATCGTCTCACCGTTGTCAGACTTATGCCCCTCTTTTCTTGCCTCTGGATACTTGGGGAGGGGTACAAGGGCATTGGAGGCACCACTGAGATGGTCACTCGTCGCTCTCTGCTGCCTGATCGTCTCCGCTGCTGATCTGGAAACCAGAGTCATGTGATGACGGTCAGGTGATGCTTCAACTTATCTGACAGTGTAGTTTTCAGTGTTTTACCAGATTGCATTAAATGCTCCCGTTAATTTGTCCACCAAGAAAAAAACACTTTAAAATCAACCACGACTACCGAAACTCATGTGATTGATAACTGGGTGCTTAATGAACTCGCACACATACACACAAATGTGAACTATAATTATAATCTTCACATACATAAAAGAAATAAAAGAAATTAACAATTAAATATGATTGTTTATTTGCAGAGATTTCTGTATTTATTCCTGCAAAAGAACATTTTTCATAATATAACATCTAATGGCTCATAGTGCGATTGCTCTTAGTGTAGTTACAATATATGTCCACTAGAGGGCAGAACAACCACACACTACCAGCCACTGACTTTTAATGTGGGAAACATGAATCCTAGAAGTTAATTTCTTAAATGAAGTGTAAGAAAACGATGTCATATGAAAACAGAGTGGGTTAATTGAGGAGGACAGAGAAACAATAAAAGCAAACTTTGTGCCAGTTGTTTGGTTTTTCTTCTGTGTTGTGGTTACTCTGTGTGTGTGTGTTTGTGTGTGTGTGTGTGTGTGTGTGTGTGTGTGACTGAGGGGCCTCACCTCGGTGCAGGACCCACAGGCTGAGGTTGGCTTGCCTGTGGAGCTCTTCCACACATGCTGGCCGTGTGGAGGGGTGGAAAACGTTCCTCTGCTGGTGCCAGGGAGCTTTGTAATGTGCTGTCAGCTTACTCTCCACATCCAGGTTCGACACCGCTGGCGGAGAGAGAAGGACAGGGTTCATTTAGCTTAATAAAGGAAAAATTCAAGCACTTTACAAGCACTTTCTAGGTACTTACACTTTTAAATCACTGAGACTCCCAGCAACATTTGTTGTCACTTTCTAATTTTACCAGCTGGTTATATCAAGTTTGTTGTATTTTTTTACATAATTATTTATTGCTTGCTACTTTCGCCTGATGACTGGATTGTTTCTTTTCAATTTATGTAAATATTTTTCATTCATGAGTGACACTGAAACACCAGATAATGTATAAAATCACGCATGTTTCAGGGAGTGTATTTAAATTCAAGCACATTCCTGACCTTCAGAACATATTGTTTAAAATAAAACATTTACTGTGCTTTCAGGACTTTAACTGGACCAAAATCTGGTGTGGAAACAAGAAAACAGTGCAAACATACAAACTGTTGCTGCACTGCAAGTCATTAACATCCAAGGAGAGTGTTAATGTTTAGCCTTGAAGTATTTTCAGGGCTTTTCAAGTCCTTTATGACAACTGTTATCTTTTTAAACCTTTACTTTCCTCCTCAGATAAAGTGTCAAGGCTTGCAGAAGCTGACGATAACATGTAATCATCCAGCTTCTGTTCATCAGAGGGAAACAGTCACAGTCTTTAACTTTGTCTTTCTTGACAAATGAAATACAGCAAACGCCAGGACTGACTGCGAACACTGGGAATGCCAAGAGATGAAATGGGAATGCGACTTGCTTTCAAACCAAGGGGCAGCCTCTTGAGCTCTGTGGGTAAGGAAGCTTTTTAAATTTCCATTCAGGCATTTTTGTGGCGACACACTGACTAAGACCGTTAAGGTGAACCCCAAATCTGAGGACAAACATAACTAATGAGCTTTCCATTACAGAAACAATGTGGTGCCCTGAGAGCAGCTGAGCTTTAGAGGCGTCCTGGGATCTAATGAGGACACAAAATACCCGTCTTCAATTAGAGCCGAAGCCTGAGAAAGAAAAGCAGGACAATCGGGGCCAATGTTAGCAGGACAATAGCCTGTTTGCTAATGCAAGGCTAAACAAAAGGTATTAATGCAACCTGATACTGTGACTTTCATCCTCTAAACATTGACCAGTACCTGCAGTAATCCCACTGCTCCCCCTCACACCTACTCAGATTACAGAGAGGGAGACGCTTAGCTCTCAAATTACACATAATACATGAAGGGGCTGCAGGAGGGGGGACAAGTTTGAGTTTAAAACGAGCATTTTTAAATGTGGTGTGCTTGGAATATAAGAAAAAAAGCAATGAAGTTCAAATGTAATTGCAAATTATTTAAATATATAAAGACAGAAGAGAAGAGAATAACCAATAATCATGTCTAAGTCAACAAATTTAACATCTTTCTTGTCACTTAAAACCAAAAAAGTCACTTTCCTCCCTTGTCTTTCACTCTCACACACACATGTGCACACTCTCTCTGCACTGATAATAAGTACAGTCGGATAGTAAACAGCATAAAATAGGACACATGAGATAATATCTTGCACATCTTCTGGAGAATCCATGGAAAATCTCCAGGCTTAACACTCTAAGCCTTTGCTTTAGCAGCCAGACACATCTGTCAGTCTTCCTCTACCTGGCGGACATTTCTGGGCCTGTCCTTGACCTGGCAGCTTTACTGAAACACACTCTGTCTGACCTCTTTGTTTTTGCTAGAAGGCAGCTTTGGCTGGGCACGCTCCAAGTTTGCTTTGTAGTTCAGCCAGAAGCTAATTTTAGTCTTTTTCACTCAGAGAAAGATGTGATACAAGTGCTGATCGCAGCTACCAAAAGGTCAGGGAGGGCAAGCGCATGCAGCACCGCATTGACGCTCAGATTGACCATCAAACTGCTCCACATGTGAAGCAGCACGACTGTGATTTTCAAAAGGCACTTTTCCTGGTCATGGTGCCATGCATGCATGCAATCCTCAGGAGAGGCAGTGTGTTTATCAGTTACCCAGAGACAACTGATCTAAAAGCCCTCTGCAGTGACCCTGTTGACCCTGAGAACGAGCTCTGTGTTCTGTCTGCTGCTCAGCTGGAGATACTGGAGGTGAAATCAAAGAGCAGATTCATGTGTGAGGAGAAGCACCGCTTGTTTTTGCAAAACAAACCCTGTTAGATGCAAAAGAAACAAGCAATTTCATGTCAACTGATTTTCAAATTTCTTGTAAATTATCAATTAAGACTTAAGTTTTTGGGTAACATTTGCTTTTTTTGCAGAGTTTAATGAGATTTATATGAGAGTCTATGCACAGAGCTAAACAGTGTCTCCTGCTTTCAGTATTTATGCTACGCTAGGCTAACCATATAAAAGCAGAGAAGAAAACATCAAATAATTGTAAAATTTTCACAAAATGTGCCTATTTGTTTTTTTCCCCAAGATTAATATGAAAAGACGGATATCACTCTGTAGTCCTGGAACATCTCATGCAGCTAGAGCCAGGAGATGGTTGGCTTAACTTAATTTAGCTTTAAGACAGGAAGTAGGAAAAAAAAGGTAGCCTAGCTCTATCCAAAACTAAGAAATGTGCCTGCCAAAACCAAAACTTTATAACAACAAGAAAAAATCTCCTAAATAATGAGTTTTCTATGTGCTGTTATACAAACTTTGCACTGAGTCAGATAACTGTCTCTCCCCCTGATAAATAATAAGATGAGAGTGGTGTCGGACTTTGATCGGACTCTCAGTTAGAAATTAATACAATAATAATAATAAGTTTAACTGACTGATACATCTGATGATTGCGAGAGTAGCAGTGTTTAATTGACAGGTCGAGTACTCGTGCACGTCCCTGGTCTGTAATCACTTTTCTTCCACTCGATGTTCTGCTGTCTGGAGTTTTGCTGATGTTGCAGGAGTCTTGTTAAACACTTGTTCTGCAGGGTTGAAATCCTGTGACTAAGCTGATCTCAGCATGTGATTCACATCCTTTTCATACCTCAAAACCTTCAAACCTTAAACTCTTATGTAACTGTTGGAAACATCTGTTGTTAATTTCATTTATTTGGGTGTTTCCATTTGATTTGTCGCCAACTTTATGCGTGCAATATGTGTGTGTGGTAATTAACTATGAAACAGGATCCCACAGTATTTCAAAATGTAAAGCAGCAAGCTGTAAAAGCATTTCTGCTGAGCTGTGGTGAGATAAGTGAGTAACCAGTGATGTGTTGTAGATACCAGCCCTCTGACACTGTTTGTCAGCATCAACCCTCCCCGCCTCCCTGCTGAGAAATGAACTGTTGGCCCTGCTGCGACACCCTCAACGTCTCCGGCAAAATAAAAACCCATTTGACAACAACAACAACAAGCAGGACACAGGCTGAGCTCTCTATCCTCCATTTAACTTTCACTGTTTTTGTCTTTCACCGGGTTGAAAACACATCAGCACTTCCCTCCATGTCGCTCAAAGAAATCTGGGACTTTTGGTTCGGTGAGGTTGTGCATGGACAACAAAGCATGAGAGGCCTTTTAAAGGGGTTTTCATGAATACAAGAGGTCCATATGGGGAAACCCTTTAATGGGAGAGCTGTGGTCAGCTGTTACCCCAAATGAGGCCAAAGAAAACACATCAGCCGTCCGTCATCTCATTGACCTCTTGGCAGCTTTCTCTTGCTTTCGCATTCGAGCTGAGTGATCTTTAACACGGCTGTACTGAAACAAATGAGCCACATGGCCTCAGGTGAGAAGAGAAACATGACTTGTAGCTCGAATTTTAGATTTACTGATGTTTGATTCAACTTTTCGTTTTAGAGATTTTTAAAAAAGCAACACTTTTTTTTTTCCTCTGCCTATTTTTCACCAAGAGCCATCCTATGAACTTTCCCAGTAAGGTGAAATCAAGCACTATGTTATCTGCACCCTGACACAGCCCATCAATCTCTTCTCCTCCTCCTCCTCCTCCCCCTTCATCTGCGGAAGGATCATACCCAATAACCTCACCACAATCAGCCCTGCCAGCAGGCCTGCAGGCCAGGAGAAGGGGGGATGAAAGCCTGCATCCTCAGACTGCTTCTGCCTTGTAATTTACTCTGCATTGGCCCAGACAGGAGCCAAGCCAAACCTTTTACACCCACACTCACACTCTCACACACCTACAATTTGCCTGCGGCCTGGGAAAACACAGCGGCAGATGTCCGTCATTAGGTCACACTTAGATAAGAAATACTTTTTCTGTATTTCATAGGACAGGCAGACGTGTGAGTGTGATATGTGCTCAGTCAGTTCTGTGTGCTTGACGTAAGTTACTGTGCTAAGTTCAAGACCTGTTGAGAAATTCAGAAAGAATTATTGCAAAAGAAAGTAAAAATTTAGGAAAGAATGCAAAAAATTGAGCTTTGAAAGGCTTTTTTAGCAACTTTTGTGCTGAACAGATGAGGCAGCAACACCTCAATTTGACAACATGTTTGGTTTTCCGGCAGCTGGGTCATGTTCAGACGTTTTTTCTGATACAGATACTGATATCTAAAATGCCTCCCATGCTGCCTTAATTGCTAGATTCAGTATCAGAAAGTGTACAAATCTCTGAATCAATCTGATATCACGTAGCTTCTTTCAGTGTTGGAAAAGGGCCCTTTGCTGCTTCCCTGTAGCGTCTCGTGCACCTGTATGAACCTTAACAGATTTTTTACTGCACAAGTCACCAATATCCATTAACAGAAAGCAACTTGTGCAACTTCAAGCACATGCATACCATTATATCCACGCTTAGTTAGCGATAATAGGTCTATATTTAAATGCACTTGTATTGGATTGGTGCTTTGTATCAGCTGATGAACAGAGTTCAAGTATTGGATGTGGTATTGGGAGGGAAAATATGTATCTGGACAAACTCTAGTTCAAAGTCCATAAAACATGTTTAACTAAACAAACAGAACAACTGAGGACACAAACACTTTCAAGTCATCGTCTCTTACATCTCGCAGCGAGGCTTAAACAAAGTTCAGACATGTTTGTCAGACCACCGAGGCTGACCTGACAAGTTGTGCACACAGAGCAAAAACAAATGGGAGGTACACGCAGCTCAGTCAAAGCCCCCGTAAATTATACAGTACCTTCTGATGAGAGTGCAAGACAGCATCCCAGAGCCATGATGGAGCTGTGTGGTTTTAACTCTGAGAGTCAGCGAGACATTAGATCAGTCGGCGTCTTTCCCTCATTCACCTCAACGCAAATCCCCGTGTCGCTCATGTCCTCACAGCGACGTCCCTCCAGTCTACTGCCACACTGACCTACAGCTCCACTGGAACATCTGCTCACACTCCCCCCCCCCCCCAAATGTCCCCCTTTTCCCACCCAGCGCTGGGTACAGATGGTCAAGCCAGGCCCTGACTTGGGCTACCACTAATCTGTTTATGGTGTGCTACAGGAGAGTTGGAGTGTTAATCCAAACCACTGAAACAACACTGACCGCTCAGCCCACAATGGAGGATCATGAAAGGTCTAGAGGAATGTAAAAGGATGTGCAGGACAGTGGACACATGAATCTATAACTCTTATACTACCATGCTTAAGTAAAGATGCTGTCATTTAATTTCTTTTAATAAATAACTGTTTTACCCTGAACAACGCCAATCTATTACTGCGCTTCACATCAAAGATCAAAGAGCTGGTTAAACAAAATCTTCCGCAGACAAAATTTAAAAGCATAAATTCATATTAACATCAAGCTACATTTCAGCATTCACTGCAGTACAACAGAATAAATAGAAATTAAAAAAAATAAACGCAGCTCACCTGAATCGGGCAAGAAACGACATGTAAACAGATACTCATCAAACTGCTGGGAAAGTGATCCGCATCTTTCCTGTTGCCAAAAAATCTAAAGCACAAAACTAAAATCTGAGTGATTTCATTAAAGAAAACTGGCCTTCCTCAAAAAAAACCTCAATGCTGCTGTTTCTCTGAGTGTCGGCAGTCAGCTGCTGGAGAAAGTCTCCTCCGAGGTCTGATTAGTAAAACACAAAGAGTAGAGTACCAAAGCCAGCAGGCACAGAATAATACCCGTCTCCCTGGTAATCCGCTCTGAGCGCACATCCTCCCAGCTGATGGTGATGTCGCAGCTGATGACCCGCTGCAGCAGGTGGAGCGCAAGATTGTTTACATCAGGGGGAGAGACGAGGCTAAAGCCTGCAGAGCTGCTGTGATGCTCCAAAGAACTGAGATGAACAACTGCAACAACTTTTATTGGGTTCAAGTTGTGTGTATAAACAAATTTTTGTTTCCATTTGACAGAAAAACAAATATGATGCTTATTTATGCATGTGAGAGTTTTATTTCCTTAGTTTTTATAAGTTAGAACAATCTTTTACTGATTTAATGGAGGGAAAAGTTAGGTGAGACCAAACAGAGACCACCTTGGTTGAAAAATGACAAAAAACTGTAATTCCCCAAAAGGCCACTTGAGGCTGTTGCCAAGAGTGAGTCAATCCTCATAGGTACACATTAAAATGTCCTGTTTTACAGCAAAAAAAAACAACTGTGTTAACCTCCTGGCACAAAAGAAATGTTCTGTCTCCAGCTATTTTACTTGTTTAATTGACAACTGCGCAGTGAGCACATTTTTATTTAACTTACTCTAAATTATAATAGGCTTAAAGTTGTGCATAATTACAAAAAGCAATTAAATTTAAATTTTAAAACTGCAATAGCAATTAGGCTGAAGCCTGCACATATAATGGGATCCTCCCAAAGCATAAGCACACAGTCTTCTTATTAAACTCAACTCCAACCTAAGTCAGATGCATCTACTTGCACGAGATGATTAAAATATTGAACCAAACATCAGTTTCCACAGTGATTTCTTCCCCAAAACTCAAGACAATAACGTGCTATTCATGTTCACCTTGTCGACGCAAGTGTATCCTGGACATTTTGACAGGCACAAATGCTCTTTGTATCATGCGACTTGAGAACAACAAACTTGAAATCCCCTTCCTCTCTCTCTCTCTCTACACACCTTTAACTTGGCTCTCCCTCGCCTCACCTGGAGCTTTGATGTGGATGAGCAGGTGGGCCCTGTGACCTCTGCTTGGAATGTGATTCGGGGAACCAGGGGGCCTACAAGGGGGGCTAAATGAGCCATTGTTGCAGCCTGATGCTGCTCTCAGCTGCCTGCAGGTACCAAAGGAAAGGTACACTGTAATCAAGCCAGTGGTTGGCTTCCTGAGCTGCTTTACTGTCCCTCAACGCCAGTCATTTAAATACCTGGTGGAGAAAAAGAAAAGTAGTCCCCCATTATGACAGCTGATTCTATTTATAGCCCCATAAACCACGTTTTCAGTCTGTGTAATTTATTCTCTAATTCAACATAATGAGGCTTATGTGAGAGGATGACATCACCACGGCAGGAACTGTAAAGCAGGTGTTAGAAATCGCTCTCGTGTAATTGCAGAGCTCCACAGTCCGCTTGTATTTCCTGGCTTGTAAGGTCACGACGTCAGCACGTGCTGGCAGTGCCGCAAGCCCACACACGAGAAACTCGTCTGGTGGTGAAATTAAATCATACTCGCTTTTACGCCCAGATTTTGGATCCGTGCCTGGACCACCAAACCGTCTGTGTGCTTGTGTGCCGGGAGGTACAGCAAGCAAGGATGGAAATGAGGCGTGGGGAGATTCCCATCAGATATCACAGTTTCCATGATAAGATGAATGAAAAAATGCACTACTTCTTAACATACACAACGTTCTGCTGACAGCAAAGAAAAAAAGAGAGAAGGATGGTCTACTTGTTACACTGTAGATATTCAGCACCGTATCTGAAACCTTACATCATTATGCACCGACACGCAGACGACCCTACAAATGGTTTGGATAGACAGAAATGTATTTGAACAACAAGAGAAAACTCAAACCCACATCACTAACAACTCGAACCTCAAAGCTTCCCTCTTGTTACACTCTCTCCAAGAGAGCTATAACATTTCTAATGTTTATCCATTTCCTAAACACACACACATGGTTCTTAAACAACTCTGACAAAGAATTATTTTGGATAATATCTGAAACCGTGCCCATGGGACATTTCCTGACGCTGAAATCCTCCCGAAGATCAACCAAAGATGTAAAAAGAGGAGCTGCGTGTACAACTGAGGCCTGTTTTCTCAGCTGCTTCATATTACCACTACAAAGTCCAACAGCAGGCTGCGGTGGCTTTGAAATACTTTCCATTTCAAAACCGCCAGCGTGGTTCATTTTGCAGGAAAGGCACGATGCCAACGAGACGATCTCTCACTCTGACGGGGGCGAGAGAGCGCGGATTCTGGAGGGTTTAGAGAGAAGACGGATGCGGCGTCGGTTAAAATGTCTGACACGCTCTGCAACATTTCCTTTGTAAAAGTTTAACAGCAAAGGGAATGTTCATAAGAGTGTGCGGTGTGTTTTATGGCACAGTAATGAGCAGGCAATTTTGTTAGAGTGTCATAACGCATTTATGTGACATTACCATTAAATTGGGTCATGTTTCTCAGCAAAAGAGGAGAGTTTATACGTATTATAAGTGTGATTGAGAACAAAGAGTGATCTGAGGGAACAAAAAGTGAAAGCAGATTTGGAAAGTGGAGGCTTAAGAATGCTGGAGCC
>JAPZDY010000021.1:23438550-23459125 GCA_029783645.1 Ctenochaetus hawaiiensis | reverse complement strand
GTTGTAAAGCACTTTGGTTACCTTTTTGGTTATTGTAAAGGGCTATACAAATAAAATTTGATTGATTGATTGATTGAATGTATTTAAAATAGAAAAACAGTCACAGTTGCATCATTTTTGATTAATAAAATTAAAAAATACAGAAATGAAAACATTAAAAGTGCATAAATTTAAAGAAAATCTTTTGTTTTAAGGGGCCATCAAGATTAATAAGATAAATTTAGCGTTGGTTTTGTTTTTCATAAGAAAAAAAATCCTTCGAACATTAAATCAAATCCTCAAATCAAAGCAAACAAGACATACTCAAGGCTGAGCTTAATACTGTTTTAACATAAACAAAGAAACAACGATGAAAACTATATTTAGGGCGATGAGTCATTTGACTCGTCTTCACAAGAATGAGCGAACATGCCAAACATCGGACAAGATATAATCAAAAAGCACAACAACGCTACTGTTTGTTTATCAGTAACCTGGAAACGGCTTTGTGCATATTGTTTAATGTCTGACTGTAAATTTAAACAGAAATGAAAAGGTGAATGACACGTAAACGTCCTCCCTCGAGGAACATGTGACGGGCCACCTGCCAGCTTCTTGACTGTGATAAATACCTTCTCGTGTGTCAGATGAGGGTGTAAAGTGATGAATGTGCAGTTGGCTGCCGTCAAATCTACAAATCACATCAGAAGGGAAGCTCTCGTTACTGAGCAGCCAACACTCGTACATGTTTCAGCTGAAGGCATTTCTACAAAGCTGCTGAGGAAGCGAGTTTGGATCCTTAAAGGCCTCCAGCGTTGGAGGGTGACGCTGCCTGTCTGGACGGTCACACGCTGTAAACTGAACCCCCCCGCCACACACACACACAAACAACTGGGTATCCGTTCAACATCCCCCGTGGCATCCTAGCAGCTTCGCCTGCCTAAATATCAGAAGTCACCCAGACGCTTGAGATTCAAGTCCTCCCGAAGCAGCGAACCCTATCTGAGCAGCTGCATTGTACTTTATAGAGAGAGCGTGTAGAGTTTCCAGAGGTGGTTATTCCCATGGGCGTAATGTTTCATTTTGGAGTCAAATGTTCCTCTGCCTTTTTGTTTGTGGTTTTTGTTTAAGTTTAGCTCCATCCAATCAAATGCATACCTGACAGACAGGTTTACTTTCCTCCTTGTGAAGGACTTTTTTTTTTACTTTAGCATGACCTGATCACACTATGAACCATGTGAGCTAAATGACAGGCAGCGTGCCTTTTTTAAAGTGTGTCAGCTGCGGTGGAAAGTCCTTGTTCATCCACTCAGAGACGGCTTCTTTCTTATGCCCCATTTCCATCAAATAAACAATATGAATGTAGTTCAAGTGCAGTTAAAGTAAAGCCATTAGCTGATTTAAATAAACACTGACTGATTTTTTGGCCATTTTAAGACAGAGATCATTGGTATGAAGTGAATATGACGAACATGTCTGCAAACTTTGGCCTATTTACATATAAAGCAGAGGAACTTGATGTTATTACTAACAGTTTTTCACAATAAAATCTTTTATATCAGCCAAAATAAATAATTATTGATATTTTTAGGATATACATTTTAGTAGTGAGGACAATATGGTTGATTTAACCACTCACTAAGTTTTTCTTTCAACATTACATTTTTAAAATGACTTTTTTATATTATTTTTTAAATCAAGAGTGCACAGACTTTCAGTTTTATTGTATTTTGTGCAATCAAACCAACTACTAAACTATTATATTATGATATATTCATATTATTATTGCTAAAAGTAAAACCCAAGAAACAAAATGCATGTGGCCAAAACACTGCAGCCAAGTCCACTTGTTCAGTCACTAATGTTACAATGGTTGTTAGGGATTTTATCTGATTCTTAATCAGCTAAATGCTTAACTATGTTTACCTGCTAGTCTCTAACTTTTCCTGTCTGCTGTCTGATGTTGGGCAGATAGCATTTATCAGGGTCTTTTAACTCAGCTGCAGCGTTTAGAAATTACTCTGATGACTGCACCGACACAGTAGAAGTTGCGGTTATACAATCAAAACAAAGAGATGAGATCATTTACAGCTAATTCTTTCAGCCCAGAAAGAGACACATGAAGAATTTAGTGCCTTTGTTGAATCTTCTACACATCACAGCATTACATTGTGGCTAATCTGAGGATGAAAGGAAAGCCAAAGACATTTGTCCTAACAAGTAAACTCATCACCATGGAGATGACTGTTGTTATCTGAGAGCCGACTCGTTTGGCCAGATTTCATTGGACGAAAAGCATTTAAATAAGAACCAATAAAGGGGAGTGATGTGTGTTTCTTTGTGTGCGTGTGAATGAAATGTGTGTATGTTTGAATGCTTGGGTATCCCTTGCAGTGCATAACGGGGGTAAGAGAAATAAAAGCCGCTCTTTGTGAGAGAGGATTTAACAGTGATTCCTCTCCAGAGGTCAGCCGATCCATGATCCCTTACGCTCAGAAAAAGGTCAGGAGAAGATCTGTGGATGTGCACATCAAAGGTTGGCGTCTGGACTCGTGTTTATGTTTCATTTTTTTCCCCCCTTCATCTGCCGATCGGTTGCACCCTCTCTCTATGATCTGAAGCTTTTTACCTTATATAGAAGACACTCCACTCGGAGCACGCCTTCGCATGAGCTGAGGCTCGGAGGACGCTCCTCGCAGTACTGCCTGTCCCTTCCCATAACGTGGGCAAAGAGATAAACTAGGCACAGGGGGCCAGTAAAAGGGGTGGGAGGGCATCTATAAAAGGCTGACGGGATCAGCAGGGAGAGAGGAATTTCTTCATTACTTTCTGCAGCGTCTTTTAAGCTCTGCTCTGCATTATCTCTGAGCTCAGAGAAAGTCCCCACACTCTCGTCCGACCCCTCTGACTTCTCGCGGCTGAATGTGTGGTGGCTTTGTGTACCGTTCACACATTAACTCAAACGTGTAAACCACCACCCTGGCCACTGTAAATTTACATCTCCAAACCGCACTGCATTCTGTTGACAAACAGCTGAATTCTCGTAAAACACACACACTGTGTTATAATGAATTCCTTGGCTCTGGATTTAACGCCGACTGGGCAGAGCATGCATCGCTCAGCGGCAGACTAACCGCAGATTTCTGCAGCACAAGCCCCGGCCACAGGGCAAACCCTGAATGAAAGGAGGCCACATTGCTGCTAGAAGCCATGTTACAACATTAAGCCATTCTCACTTTTGACATCATTTCAAGATGTTCAGCTTTAAAAGCTTTCGGAGGCACTTTTATACAACAGAGACCACAAAGCAGCAAATGTTCTCCCTCTGAGGCAGAGATGAGCAAAGTTTCCCCTTGGACTGAGTATTGGTTCATGCCGGACTGTGTTGATGCAAGTCTCTTCCCAGATGGTTTCTGTTTCTGTCCACGTCCGATCGAGGAAACAAAGATCTGACCTCTGTCTATTGATTTCTTTGATCACAGACTATTCTAGTTGTTACTGGAACAGAAACAACACTGGAGCAGAGCTGCAGCCGGGAACCAAAACATCCACACAATAACAGTGTCCTGTTGCATCATGTACTTACAAAACAAATCCACATGTCAACATGCCCATCCCCATCACTGAACTCTGCTCTCTCGCAATCATACTGTTAATAATCAACAAGGAAATTCCCAAAAATAACACCATTCAAAAATAAACACCGGGACTTTCTGATCATTCATCTGAACTAGAAGCACCACGTTTGAGTTTCTTTCATCAAACACTGAAGAAACACAGATTAAAGATGTTTAAGTTCTTGTAACAACCACATTAATAACATAAAAATAGATGTTAAAGATCTAAAAACTTCCAAAGGGCTTTTTCCTTTATGTTTTAAGATTTTCTTCATTGAACTACAAACTTCTTCAGGGTCTCCTTTGTTTGCTGAGCACAAGAATGGGTGAAGCAGCGAACATGGACCATGAAAATTGTTTCTTGTGGAATGACTCCATAATAGGAGGGAAGGAAACTTAATATGTAAGCCTGTGGGCAGCTGCATGCACAGTTATGATGCACGTGTTTTATGATCCGCTATGTTTCCATATGGTATGTATACAGTTTGTGCAGTAAGATGCTTGGGAATGAGATCCTTCCCGTCTGCTTCAGTTTTGGGGAATAATACCTGCAGGATTTTTATCCTGTGTGTGTGTATTCACATACTGAAGAATATTGTATGAAAGACGACCTCCCCAGCCCTTATTAGTGCTGTCAGACCTTGAAATGTTCTTATCAGGGATCAACTTTTCACCCCCAGGTTTCTTGGTTTTACTTTTTGCACTAAATTGGCAGCTTCACAACTTAACTGTCAGGTGAAATATTGTTTAGTTACTGTCATGTAGAGGTGTAATTTGTCAAAAAAAATCTATGCAGGCAGTTCAGTAAGGGTCTTTTTCAAAACATGCAAACTACAGAGAAGCATTCAAGTTGACGTCAAGGCCAGTTGATGGCGTAATACAGTAGATTTAACAGGCTGGTAAAAAGAAACCCTCCTCTTCCAATTTAATGTTTTTATTAAACAAGATTTTACACTGATGTAACATTTTAAACAGAGGACATCCTAATTGGAGACCTCAGAGGAGGGCGGATCATTTCCTTGGCCCGCATTTAATCATTTTCAGGGAAGCTTTTGAACTTCACACAGACAAGGCACACATATTTGAATTTCCCTCAAGCTAAAGTAAACTCTGCTCTGCCTTCAAGCACTTCACCTTGCACTGTTTCTGTTGCAGTTAAGGGCTACAAGACTTCCTCAACGCTATGAGGTTACTAAAGAAACGGATTAGGGCTATGTTCATCAACTGCGGGGTATTTTCTGAACAAGCTCTTGCTGGCCGTTCTCAGCTGCTCTCATGTTTCAAAGACACATTCAACTTCCCAGAAAATACCTCAAAAAATGGACACACACTGCCAAGAGACTATGAAGTCACGGCCAGCCCTGCCCTGCCTGACACGTTATGTAACGGAAAGCCCGAGTAAGACTCACATGACAACAGCCAGGATGTGTAGCGGACGGCACTCAACTCCCCCGCTGATGTCACAGTGAAATGTCAGCAGGTTATCAATAATAACTTGACAGCTCAGCTAACTGATAGCCTACAGCAGATTTAATCATCTAAAATTACTCTTCCGGCACCTAAAACCTCATTTCACTGTCAGGAAATCTAAAAAAAGAGTGTATGGTTTTTTAAAACAAGACCACACTGGTTGTATTTTAAAACCAGCAAAACCAAGACGAGACTGCAGCCACACACACACACACAACACTAAAACACACACACACACACGTGCAGATTTTCAGAGGCAGACTCAAAGGCTGCATGACTCCTGCTTTACACAAGTTCAAATTAAACACTCTCTGAATAGGTAATCACGCTCTCTGGGGTACAAATACACTATCATCCCCATGTGCTGCTGCTATTGGCCAGAAGTGCGTGGTCTGTTAGCCAATGGCGTCGCTCTGCTTTGTTACTGTGTGTGTGTGTTTGGTGCTCCTCGTCCCTCTGCTGTGGGGGGGAGCAAGGGGGATGGGGGGGGGAGAGAGAGGAGACTTGTTCAAAACACAGCCGACCTCAATACTGAAGCCAACCAAGCAAGATGATTTCATTGTCTCCCCCCTTTCATTGCCTTTCCCCATTTAGGGATGTAATTTGTAAAGTAAACAGCCTCTACAGTAGATAGCACATGAGCACTCTCACTCCCATGAGTCCATGTGTCTGCATACACTGAAGGAGCCACACAAACAGATGATATCTAACCAAAAGCAATGCAAATCAGCACATTTTTCTAATATTTAATCGTCTTGTCATGACTTTTTCTTCTCTTTCTGAAGCAGATCGTTGTGTAAAAACTAGCACATGTGTTCACGTTTCAGTCTGCAGCTACTGACTCGCCGACTGACTCTCTCAGCACAAATACTGGGCCAGTAAAAAATACGAGCGGGCAGCTTTAGCACAACTTGCCTGGCAACACAGCTCTGAGGATTTGCCTGCTCCGGTCCAGACATCACGTGAATCCTGACCAGAGTTTCCTTCTCTCCTCTCCCTCATGAAATCTCCTACAACTTGTGTGAGAGAGAGCAACCTTACAGACTAAACTACAGGCAGGTCCTTGGAGTAGCAGCAGCGATGGCAATCTGGGTACAATTACACCCACCTTAATTTCAAAATGAGAGTTTTAAATGGACAGCTGTAATTTTGACTGACCATCCAGCTTGATGTGATTGCTAACTTCTTCTGCCTGGATCCTGCTGAGAGTTTATCTACTGTAAAATCTGATGTTTAAAGTCATTTGGATGTATCGCATTACATTTTTGTCCTACTTTTTCTGCACTGTGTTCAATGCCCTTCTATTCAAATCAGACTCTGAAACTTATTTGACACCAACAGGATCATATTTACAATAAACTTATATAACTACAACAGGAACATCTCAATCTGTCCATGAAATAAGAACAGCCAACCACTGATGCATTATTTATGAGTACATCTGCTTTTGCCTGTTGACTTTCAAATGCAAGACATTGAGACTAGAGCTTTCATTATTAGAGAGCAAATGTTTATTTTATCCACAGATCAACTATTAATCAAAAAGACATTATTAAAGTGAAAACTCCAAAGTATCACATTTTTGCTTTTCAAATGTGAGGATTTGCTGCTCCTCTTTGTCTTATAAGACTATAAACTGAACTTATTTAATTGTTGGTCACCCAAAACATGACAATTGGAAGCATTAACTTGAACTCTGGGACGCTGCCTTTCTTAATGTGCACCAATACGATGACAAAGTTACAAATTATTACCTCCTTATACAAATAGATGCATGATAAGACTGAGTTGAGAAACTGCAGGTGACACCACAGGAGTGTCTCCTCTCATTGGCCGCAGCTTTCTGCATGGTTTACCAATCCGTCCCACAACACGACCAAATATTTAGCATGCTTGATATCTTGTGGGTGAGGCATCGACGAGCTTTTGGATCATGCCTTTGTACTTGCTGCTCAACGCTGATTTGCTTTTGATCTACAGCTTTTATCTGAAAAGCATCAGTTACTGATAAATCAGTGGACTCATTAACTGTGTCAACTGCTCCATTTACTCTGCAGAGATGTAATATCTTGCAAACACAACAACAATGCTGATACACTCTCTCACACTGGTGTTTATTGTTTATTATACTGTATCCCTCTCCAATAATGCTGTCATATGTTTGCATGACTTTTCAAGCTATAATTAAAATCTAAACATTTTTCTTTTTGGCTTTGTGTGGGAAAAACGTGACAAAGCAACTTCAAACTTTCCATTAAATCTGTCTTGGTTTGAAGAAGCAGCAGCTATTCTGCATCACTGCAGACTCTGGAAAAGTGTAATTTAAGAGAAGACCTACTAAACCCGAGGATTAGTCCTCTTTCAGGAGTAGTAGACGGAGAAGTGTGTGTCTGTGGTGTGAGAGTGTGTGTGTAAGTGTGTCTGTGTGTGCGGGGGAGGGGACAGGGGGTTTAAAGACGTCCTTCATCCACATGTGAAAGACCCCAGACTCAGCAGTGTACTCAGAAATGCACAGCCAACCAACCCCTCCCATTTAATAAGCTTTTATCTTATGAAAGGACCTGCTGGTTTGTTTATGTGACTTGTTCCGTCTTCAAGCCCCCAAACAATATCAATGAGCTCTTAACTTCACTAATCAGTGACTGTAAATTAAACTCTAATTCCTCGTCTTCCGAGAGCCAGAAGATTGTCAGACGTTGGTTAATCTGCTTCCTGATGCCCCGGATCTTCACGCTCGGCAAACACGCAAACACAAGAAAGAGAATGTGCAAACAGTAAATATTTGATATCTGGCAGACTTCTTCATCTCTGCTCGGCTATTCCACTGGTCCGCGTTAGCCTTCTTGTGTGGTCAGGACGCTGCTCAAGAGAGCTGCAGGAATGTGAGTGGAGAGGAAAGCCAACAATGCTTTTAGAGCCACCAAAATCTTGTACACAAGCCACTTGTGTAGTTCCTGTGGTATTGTATGTGCAGAATAATCCCCCATTTGAAGAAGAGGCACAATAAGATGAGGGATTTCTAATTGCCACAGTCACATTTAAGGGCTCTGTTAAGCCCTTAGTGAGAGGAAAAATAGAAAAGGAAGAGATGGACTACACTAAACAAGAAAATGCAACAAAATTCAGACTTATATCTCTTAAAATATCTCTTTTCCACTTTTCTGACTCGGCAGCAGAGACAACTCCAAGTCTAGAAAATGAAAAGATTACACAGCGTGTGAATGATCCTGGGAAGTGTCTGCGATTAGTCCGGCTCCACTGAGCTTGATCTCACAGCAGAGTGAACCCGGCTCGACAGAAACACTCGCAAAGAGAGAGAGAGATGAGGAAGACCAGTGAGAGAAAAGGAATAAGAGAGAGACATAGAGTGAGAGAGGAAAAGCCGAGTGAACATGCACGATAATTTGGTCTCCTCAGCCGAACAGTGATTTCTAAGATGGTAATCACATCAACTGTGTAGCCGAGGCGGCGTGACATCACTGGGAGCTGCGAGTTTATCCCACCCTGGCAGGCCTCAATGGAAATCCAAAAGTAACCAATGAGCCTGTGGGTCCAAAGCTTCCCTGCAGCTCTTCAGACCCTCTAATCATGAACAAGAGGATTGCGAGATATCAAACGAGACGCTGAAGGCGTTAAACGGCGGCCCACATAACATCGCTGCTGACGGCATCCAGGTTATTAAGAATTAAATCTTCCTACAGTAAGTCAGGTTTGACGTCATACAGTATGGTCATACTTTTGAGAACTATTTTTTAATATTAAAGGAATAGTTCAGTTTTGCCAAGTCACTTTCTTGCTGAGTTTTGGTTGATATCACTCTCATGACAGTACGCTAAATACAGAACTAGAGTCCAGAGTTATTTAGCTCAGCGCAAAGACTGGAAACTGGGGCAAACAGCTAACAAAATCCACCAACCATCAACTCTGAAGCTTAAATTATTTACTCATTATATTCTATTTAAGATTGTACCAAATAGTTTGACGCCTCATTTACAACACTGACATTCAAAATCTGAATCAACAATACAATATCTCAGGGTTTTAAGGGTTGTGTAGGTTGGTGTGCCTGCAGCAAAACTATCCAGCTTCAGCTTAAGCTCTGACGAAACCTCTGTCATGACGGAAATGACAAACTGTTTTTTCTTTAAAATATAAAACATTAATGGTAATAGACTGTTTAATGCCAATTCTTAAAAAGTTATTGTAAAATTGCAATAAAAATAAAAATAAACTTGCCGCCTTGGTTCAATTTTTCATACTAATATTATACTTTTCCCAATTCAGTGTATTCCATTTCATTGAACAGTATTTATCTTCACTTCAACCTGCCTGCAGTATGGAGCTGCAGAGTGTCAACCTGTACTGTAAGTCGTCTTTCCTCGATGACAGATTACTGAAAAGGATCTGTGCTTAATGAACATACAGACAGAGAACTGTCAACAAGTATGAAAGCATACAAAAGAGGCGCCTCTTCAGTTTGAGGCACCTGTGTATTTACACATCCTTTACACAGTTCAATATTTACAGTAACAGATATATAGTAACACCATGACCAGGGATGACAAATAAAGACAAAGATAAAAGAGAACACCTGCAACATGTGGCACACACACACACAATCACATATGAATCACAAAAATGGGCAAACGTCCATTTCCTCATCGATGCTGCCGTGTGATACAGTGTTTAGAGTGAAGTTCAAGGTATAAAAGAGGATTGTTAATGATCCCCCCCGCACCCCTGTGTGGGAGTCAGACATGTTTGATTTACTATATAACAATATAATATAATTAAAGGAAGGCGACAGTGTGACTCATTAGATCTTTACTTGTCTTTCTTGGTCATTGCGTTATTTATCTATGTCAATATTGAAACACATGTATGATGAATAGCGGCGCCTCTTTAGTATGTTTTACACACCTTACGACGGCCCAGAGGCCTGATGGTTGTAACACACACCCTAGTGAGTGTGTTCTTTGTGTAACTTACCTATAGTGTAAATATACTCAGTGTAATTGTTCTTCCTTTTTGGAAATACTGGTTGACTTTTCTTACTCTTGTGAATCAGTTCCTGAATAAATTAAGAGCTATGTGCAATGTAATGCATGTGTGCATGTTCATATGCATATATTTGTGGACCTGCAAATCAAGTCTGTAGTTTATTCTACATCACTAGATAATGAAAATCTATGTTCATGTGACTGATGTGTTCTGTCATCTTACTCAAGTCTAATAAAAAGCAGTTTTACTCAAAAACTCACTACTTTAGTGCATCTAATAGAGGACATTATGTCTCTGCAGTGTGTGAGAGATGTTTATTTGTTTAGTTTCAGGCTAACTTTAGACTCAGCACCTGACCTTTTATGGTCTGGATGTGCATGCATACCTGCACTTGTGCCACACTGAGTCACACTGATAGATTTCCAGGAAACCAGCAAACAATCCAGGAAGTTATGAGTTATAATGTATTAATTAGTAACTTTATATGTGTTGTTACTTTGAACAAAACCAGGAAGTTGTTCATGTGTTTGTGCTCCATTAACCTTTATTCCAACTGGACATAGCTTCATTATTTCCCCAAAAACATCAAACTATTCCTTTAAGCCTTTAAAAACTGCTAAAATCTTAGAAAAAATACTAAAATATTTGAATGAGTCATACATATTTAAAAGATAATAAGCAAAGAACAAACCCAGGCCTGGTTTTAGGTGCAAGCTGGCAGTTATTTGAATAAAAACATATGTAATTAACAGGCAGCTTGGGTCAGAGACATCCAACCACGACACACCAGATGTCACAGGCGCCTGTGTGGGCGGAGCTTGTGATTGAGACTGAATATTAATAAGAAAGAGGGCTTTTCCATATGCTTTGTCTTTGCCCCAATGAGGGTCAACAGCAGTGACATCGAACTTCACAGAGACAAAAGTGTGTCACCTCACACAGGATTCCCTTCAACCAGGAGATTAAGGACACACAGTATCTAAGATTAAAGAGATCTGTCTGAGGTCATGTACATACACCGTGTTTATTATTATTCATAGGAGCAGGATGTTGTAATGTTGTAATGTTGCTGAAGGTTAGTTGTCTTGTATTCACCTGTCTGCTACACCCATTCACACCTGTTTCCACTGATCATCAGTCCTGCAGCCCTTTGAGCCCATCACACCTGCAACTCAGGTGGACCGTATGGATCTGTCTGCCTTCTTTGATCTTTTCAGATGGTCTGCTTAAGTTTGTGTGTTTGGTGCATTGTGTGTGTCTTAGTGCTTTCTTGTGGACTAACTTCCTTGTGTGTTAGATCCTGTTGTTTGTTCCTGCCGGTTTTCCTCTCATCTTGCCTGCCTGTTTATCCACCCGTCTACTGTAAGCCTGTTTATATTCACTGCATGAACTCCTGTTGTGTCTGCGTTTTGGTCCAGATGTAAAATAATCATGATAGTTGGTTTGAGGGCACATTATCTGACTGGAGGCAGGTGAACAGGATGACACAAAGAGAGAGTTCAGGCTTTTGTTGTCATTTATGTGCATATAAATTAATAAAAATAACCAAAATATTTTTAAAAATAGCCCTTAAAGACCCACGATTAAGTAAATTTTTAGAATGAAATTGAAAGAATATAAATGAATATATGAAACTATATGTCTATACTTGAAATGAAAGCAATTTTCCATTGTACATAGCAACAATGTCATACTGCAGCCTCCACTGCAAAAGTATATAAAGCTGTTTCTGAGCTACAAGCACAGGTCTGTATAAAATCTTCTGTTCAATAGAAAACAAATTCAGAGTTGTAAGCACTGCTGATGACACACTCCAAGGGAATCACAGGTCAACATCTCCTTCAATCCAAAATGCCTCTGGTCCTGAGCCCAAAAATCCTGATGAGCAACAGGATGAAAGGAAGTGATGTGTCCAGAATTAAACATCTGTAAGACTGAGGTCAAACTTGGGGCTGCAGATGTTGTTGGCAAGTTGTTGCCTCAACATGCAGCTTGTTACAGCTCTCTCAGTCACATTCAGAGGACTGTAACAACTTCTCCTTTCTTAACTTTGAGTAAATACACTAGGATCCATATAAAACATGCTGTACTCAGGCAATGACACTGTCTTGACTGCATATGCAAATGGTGGGATCTAACCTGATCCTAAATGACAGTAAAGGTGATGAATGATTGTACAATTACTCCACACCACAAAAATTTAATGTCATTAACAACTTGGATCTTCATAAGGTCAGACTGTCTGCAAAATGGAGAAACACACCCATACTTATAACAACATCACAATCAGGCTAATGAGCTTTATGAAAACAAATGCGGTTTAACATAAAAACTGCCCAAGGCGATATAGATCCAAAAAGACAATGAACTATTCAATACCAACACATTAAAAAGTACACAGAGGAAAACATCTCAAACATCAGATTTCGACATTTACAGAATCATCCAAATCCACAAAATTCACTTCATTAGCATTGGAAAAACTGATGATTAAAGGTCAGAGGAAAAAAGAGGAAGAGAGCTAAAATATCGCACCAATGAGATGTGTGTATAATCACCTTCCTTCAAAGAGACAATGACTAATACAAAAGGAAAACTACAGTATGTGATTATTGCAGCACTTGATGCCAAATCCACCACATGCTCCCTCTTTTCTCTCCATCTGAAGTCGAGTCTTTTGGGACCGATTTTCAGATGACAGGGTAAAGTTTTAAGGTCATAGTGAGGGTTTTGCGCAACTCCTGACGTAAGGCCTTTAACTACTCTGACCTGTTGTGTGTGTGTGTGTGTGAGCGCGCTGAACTTTACGTGTATTCACAAACAGTGAGTAATCGTGGTCTAGACACAAATCCCTCTCGAGGCTTCTCTGCAGTTTGTTTATTGAGGGAAATGAGGTCTCAATGGATCTGTGGTTTAGGGCTTGTCGCCCTCTTTGGTGTGAAAACTGTGTATTCGTGGTGTGATATCTGACAAGAACCATGAGCAAAAGATGATTACACACACCTCCGGGTTTCTCCGTTATGCTGTCAGCTCTTGTGCCCTTGCAGAAAGTGAAAGTCCAGATGGACGGGTCACATCTGTGCTCAGAGGAATGCATCCTCCATCACCCCTATATTCCTTCACCCTGAGGGCTTTGGGAATGTCAGGACTGTAAGGTTACTCTCCCACTTTCCTCCTTTTACTCTCCGTTCTGATTTTCTGGACTCGCACTGATAACCGTGACCAACACAAGCCATGTGGTTTGACATGAACAGCACAGGCCAATGAACAACAACAACAAACAACCTTTAGATTAGAGATAAGAGAGAAAAACAGCCTGATAAAGACGACACACCCCCAAAAAAACAAACAGACCTCATGCTACTTATGTGGACGAATCCCACTGTGTCATACAAGACAGATTAAATAACACTCCATAATCCAAGGGGGATCAAGTGAATATGCAAATTCATTCCAGTGACTCATTTGTTACACGGTGGCTCTGAAACTACCTAAGAAATCAGTTTTTTAAGGAGGATTCTCACTGCACAGACATTTGACCATCCTCATGGCCTCTTAAGTTATATGTGAAATTCCTGAGCTCTGACCTCTTTTTGACATCTTATCATAAACTTGTCTGAAGGTCTGGTGAAAAGCCTCTTTGTGCCAGCAATCAGCGCCCCTCCCACAGACATCCTTCCATGTCAACATAAGCAACAAGATTGCAACAGCAGCCACCAACAATCCAAACTGTCATCACTCGCAAATTAAATCCACTAAAACACCGGAGCTAATGTCACATTACCAACTTAAAGTCATGTTCAGTTTGCTTCACTTACACGGGCATCAAGTGACGTATGAAGCAAATTTGAGTCAATAAGAGGGAAAACTGTGGGAGAAAAAAAGTTAACTTCTACTGCATGAATCATTCTGCAGCTGCCAAACAGAGAGATTTTTATTCCATCTTTAAAAAAAAGGGCGTATTCCTCCACATTGTGATACAGCAAATGAGGCTATAAAACCTGCTGTACACCCATTACAATCACACGCTCAGCCAGAAAGCCATTTATTCTCACTGCCCCCTTAAATCTGGGCTTGTGTGTTACCCTGGATAATCAATAGATTCACGTAGTGGAGGCATCTAAGTTTTATTAAGTTTCATTAAGTTTCACTGCTGCCACAGGGAAAACAGTTTGCAAACATTTGCTGAGAAACTAAATAAAGATCAGCTGCTGTCTTCACGTTGCCAGGACATTTAAATTCTGTCTGTACAAACAATAATCGACTCCCAGTGAGTGTTTTGTCGACTTGTTCATAACCTGTCGTAAACAAATCATTTTCATTGTGCTGTTGTCACCCGTGACCTGCATGTTGTTTCAAGTCAGTGAACAACAAGATCAAATGTTTTTCAGACATGTCCAACCTGGCTTTGTTTTGCTTGGACAAAAAAAGTTTCCGCTGTCCAAAATAGTCTAGGCAAATAACCATAATCTGCTTTACAGGCGGCACCAACAACTGAGAGGTTGATGTTTAGAAGCCATGCTAGATTACTGAAAATACTCAGTTGCAAAGTCCTTCAGGCGAAAAAACTAATCAGCATACTCTTGTGAAAGAGTGTGATGCAGTATGCAAACAAACACTGTGTGCGCATTACACTCCCTCTGCCCACATTCAAAACAGACAGACTGTTTTGTTGATGCGGCGTCTTATCATTCTGCATCTCTTCCTCATATTTGACACTGCAACTTCTTTCATAAAAACCAGTGGGAAGACACCTGGTCCAAATTAAATTGCATTAAAATACAATGAGTGTGCATACTTTCACAATGGGTAGCCGCAGTTGGATGCAAACCTCTGACCCCGGGTCGGTGCCATCGCCACCGAGCAACAAAGGCCTGTGTTGAACATATACATTTCACAGATGGAGGACGAGGAAGCAGCTGCCATGTGCCTTTCAAAGAAGAAGCTCTGCATAGTTCTTACTTATGGCATGACTGGCTGCATGTGACATCATCAGAAAGGCATGTATACATGCGTATTGCCATTAGAAATGCATTGTTGTCTGCTGAGAGGAGTCTGATGCCTCGAGTCTATAACATAATAGAAGCACTGCGATGGGTTGAGAAGAAAAGGGAAAAAGCTAAACCCTAAATTAACTCTTGTAGTATGAATTATGTGGCCTTTCATTGTCGCAACTGCTTGGTATATAATCCGATTTAGCATTGCATGCAATCAAAAGGCAATAAAAGCTTCAGTCAAGCATTTGGGCCACCTCAAAACATCTTGAAGAAGTTTTCTTTAACCGTATTTTACAGTTAAACTTTGTACATTGGCTGTTATTATGAATATCTTGTTATAAAGGGCAAAAACGTAGATCAAGAAAGAAAATGGAACGAGTTAGTGATTTAAGTTCATTTAACATGATGTAGCCTCTATCATTTGGATTCATTCTGAGACATTTTCTCAGACTGACTCACTCCCTGACACGAAGTCATAAATTTTAAGGTATTTCACGGGTGAGGAGGGCTTGACCACAGAGGTAAATCACTCCTGGATACCTTAACCTTAGATCATTCCCAACATCTCAGATTTCTTGAGTATTTTGTGGCAGAGGTCATAAAAACAAAAGCTGTGGGAAGACGAACCAGTCAAGTGATTATTGTGCAATAACTCAGTATTCAACCTAACGCCAAATCACACATTAAGAAGACAGTTTCTTTACTCAGTGCTCACATTAATGGAGAGTTTATAATTTTTTTCTCCCTATCCCGATAAAAAAAAACAAAGCTGAAGCCCAGTAAATCAGCTGTGCAGCCAAGCCTGTCTGTCTCTTACTTTAAACTCTCACTAGCTGGCCGACACTTCCTTAATAAGATCAGGATCAGTGCTCCTTTAACTTACAGACCCCCTGGGGAGCAAGAACAGGAGGTGACGGGGCAACATAAACCCATATGTACACATGCACATGTGTCATTAACAAATATTTGGTTTAAGTCCCTGAACTACATACAAAGAAACACAACCTCGCTATCTGTCATGATGCACCTGTTCACTGCCTCGAAGTTGTTTTTCCTCGATGGGAATGTTTTACTTTAGGTCACCCACATAAAGCAAAGTTAAAGAAAAGTTAATTCCTTCCTTCCTGCCTTTAGAGCACTATGTTTCCTGCAAACTCCCCCATCTGCTGGAGGACTACGTCTCACTCCGGTTGCCCTACAGGTTGAGCACACAGATCATTGTTTGGCAGAGCACCAACATCAACAAAAAACCAAAGAAAAAAAAAAAGGAGAACCAAACAGGTTGTATGGGAATGTGTGCTTCATATAGACAAGAGCAATGCTCCATACAGAAGCAATAGGTAAGGAAGGGTAAAGAACCAACATCTCTGGATTTCTGTAAATGATTACCACTTTCTTGAAAACACTCTCCCTAAAAACGACAAAAAGCCACCATAAAATACAGAACAAAAGGCAGAACAAGAGGCTATGGAAGGACAAATGGCCTGCAAACAAGAAAAGCCTCAAGAGCTTCATCTGAGACTCAGCTCTCTAACTTTAGACCTCATAAACATGAGATAACTTGTGCTCTGTAAATAGATCCCAGTCACTCTCAGGCAGGGTGAATGACTTGGTTCAAGCCTGTGCGTCCCATAATTCCTTGATGTGGATAAAACATCAGTGTTGCAATGCAAAGATCAGGGCAGCGTGCCCCTCCCCGTGCCCTGCAGTCCTCAGACTGTGTTTAAAGCGAGAGATCAGACACTCGTAATCTCCATTGTCCCGTCCTGGGTTAGACGACAGGGTCCTACCGTGGCCCACTTTAACAAGCAGGGCCATCTGCAGAGTCACAGATGGTCCTGGCAATGTCTCACAGGTTCCCACATTTATAGAGAGGGTTAACCTGATATGAGCCGGCTTATAAAAAAAAAAGAAAAATTCCCTTTAACAAAACATACTCACAGAGAGTGAGAGCAGAGTAAAGCAGAGAAATGGTTACCGCCTTTGATAACTCATCAGAATCCATAAGCTCGGTATGCAGTTTATTATGTTTTTAAGTCCAGAATAACACAGCAGCTATTTTTCACACCATATCTACGCCAACATCACAGCTCTCTCCCTCTACAACCTGGATCTCCTTAAACATGACGCATGTGCTTTAGATTACAATGTGTTATTCTCATCTGTCAGAGTGAAGTTGTCTTTGATCCACCTCTATGCACTCCCTAAAAAACACTGCACCTTTGAAAAAACACACATTTAAAACAAAACACCGCTCAGTACAGCTCCCCCAGCTCAGGGCCCGCCCTGTTCAAACTAACAACAAGGTTCACCGACAGAACAGAAAGAGAAACAACACTTTTATGACACGAGTGACTAGACATCATCAAGGTGATAAATGAGACATTTCTGTCACAAGCTGGTGCCACAGTGAACAAACAGACGAGCAGTAAAGCAGTGAGGGCACACTTTCAGGACACATGTAGTGAAAGAATTCAAATCAATGGCCCTCAATGGGTTCCTGCCAAATGAGTTCAACCACTACATTTCTTCCTTTAGACAAAGTGCTGCCGAGGTAACTGCCCAGGCATTAACTGAATGGAGAGACTTCCTACTGACAGCCTCATTCAAACAGGTCCCATGGCTGAAATCACTGTCACTGATTGGCTGTTGGACGGTGAAGCTGCAGGGGCTACGTCCCAGCATGGGGGCCCGTGACCTTGACCCCAAGCTAAGGTGAAAAACAGGAGGCTTGGAGACTCTGAGCTCTGATGGGTGAGCGCGGCCTGGCTTTGTGTTCCTCAATGGAGACGTAATGAGTCACACAAAACTTCCCAGCAGCCAGCCAGCCAGCCAGCTGGCATGCAGCTCTTCTGCACAAAGAGATCTGCGAGGGTAGACCGTCGCTCCAGCGCCAGTCTGTTTCTGCATGGCAGCCGCTCAAGCGCTGCTTTCCGTTTCGTTTGCAAAAGTGCTTTTATGTCTGAGTGTCAGTCAGACGTTCAGTGTGTCTGTGTTTCTCTTCTCTAGAAGAATCATATGACTCATCTCTACTCTAAATTACTGGCTGGTGGAGACTCTGGGGAGTGGGTTGAGCTCTTGAGCTGGCATTCCTGTCCATGCTTACATGGAAAATCAGGCTTGGATGCTCCAGTCACAAGTCACTGTGCCGAGGATGAACTGGGATGCGACTGGTCAAGCCACATATGGAAGTAGTCAGAGACACACTCAACCAAAATGTGTAGCAAAATTTGACAGCACAAATCTCCTGTCTGCCTTGAAATCCCCTTGTTATGGGAGGGGATACTTGGCTGTAACTCTGCTGTTCTGTATAAAATATATAGAGATTCAACGGGGAGTCATAATTTTCTGTCTTCAAGTCATCAGTGAAGTTAGGAACAGAGCTGAACTGACTTCTGAGTGTAAAAGGACAGGGGTGTGGCATATTGATAATGTATTATGTGTGCAACCCACCACTAGGGGATTTAAAAGGCAGAGAGCAGCAGTTAGCAGATTATCTGAAGAAAAAAAGCAGCCAAAAATATCTACAAATTGGACAGACAGTGAGGTCCAGGAGCAGAGGACAAGATCATATCATTTAGAGTGTGTGTGCCTGAGACAAGACACCAAACAGCAACACTGACGTCTCAAGTACTCATACTGAGAGAAAATATGCATCTTTTTATTATGCAACAGTCAATCTCAACCACAGATGGACTAATCAACTGACTATTTGACCACTTGATTACTTTACCAAATGTTCTGTGAAGTTGCAAAACTTGCTGGTTAACAGTCACTCAAGATTTTTTATTATAAGATGTATAAATAGTTTGTGTTAAACACAAGCCTGATACTGTAAGAAACTATTCAGGGATGTAAGGGAGTTGGAAAGAAAACACATTTCAAGAAATATCTGTTTCCCACATGAGGAAAATGTTACACACACACACACACACACACAAACTGAAACGTACACAAATCCTGATGTCTGGTTACAGTTTAGCGGTTTTCCTGGAGTATTCCTGCAGCATGAGAGAGTATAAATGAAAGTCCGTGCTCCTAATGAAAGACACCTTCCGCAGCGCTGTGGGCTCCGGACTGAAGGCCAACAGATGGAGCTTATCAGCTAGTAACAACGCAGCACCTTTGGGTACTTTTCCCAGCGCACCATGTCCAGCTACCATTTTAGATCAGCCCGAGGGAGGGAATATTCAGATAAACTGATGTGAATAATCCACAGCAGGCTGACCCTTCATTAGTTATGTGATGCAACAGAGGCCAGCAGCCTTCGCATTTCCCATAAATGACTTGTCATAAAAAGCTTTTTCCAGGAAGTATTTCTCCAGCGTCTGCCAGTGAAAACAAGTCAAACCCACAAGTGTAGTTGCTAAAATTGCAAATCTTGTTCAAGACAAATCCTCAACAATATATTAAGTGAGCACTAATAGTGAAACTCTTAAATTCACATGTACAGGAAATCACTGGTGAGTGTCTCCACTTTTTTTGCACAAGCTCATGTTTTATTACAAATACAAAAGTGAAAGTTGCGCCAGCTGTCGTGACCTCTGGTATCATTGTTATACACCTTGCAGAGTGGCATCACCCCTTTCTGAAGCCACTGATGTTCCTTTTGGCTGCATTTACACTTTGGTATTTGCTGCTGATTCCCTGGTTTTTACTTTCGCCCACAGCATTCATAACTTTACCAAAATAACTGAGGAAGCCGAGAAGCTTTCCAGGCAATTTTCTTCCCATCCCATACTGAAGGTCCTGTTTATATCGCTCTGCTCTGAAGCGCAATCCCTCAAGCATGAGCATTTTGTCCTGCACAGCTTACAAAGCAAACAATATTTGTCAAAGCATGCCAGTATTTTTTGTGATATTACTGCTGCTCTGTTAGCCAGAGAGGGAAACAAATTTGATTCATAAAACATGTTATAACTAAAGATGAAGCAAAAACTCTTACAGTAAGATGTTCTGCAACAGCTTGCTGTCAAATGTAGAGTTGTTGCCAAGAAAAGACTGGGCGAATCATCACAAAAAGACCACCAGTAGTTATGATGAAGAATATATGACAGGATACATCCAAAATGTTATTTCTTTTTTTCTTCAAGTCTCTACCTCCCAACAAGATCAGTGTTGTGGGAGTATGAACATACTGATCACACACTAAAGCAGTTTTTTTACATATGAATTCAGGACAATTTCTGGCACAATAGGCTGGATATTGTCCAAAGCTCTTCTGCACATGTAGCACAAAGCAGGAGGCTGTCTGACTGAGACTGAGATGTTACTTCAGGTGAGAAGTGACGACTGGTTACAGCATACAAGAGAAGGAGGGGAACTAATACATAACAATGACTGTTTTTGCATTGATATCAACGCCTCATGCTACATGGACATATCTGCATCACCAAAAGGTTGAAAAGCAACACATATAGGCAAGCTAGAAAAGAGCACAGAGCAAATACACTCAGTTTAGCATTACAAGTGCTCTATTAACTCATGGACTTAATCGGACATTACACAGAC
>JAPZDY010000021.1:23419509-23438450 GCA_029783645.1 Ctenochaetus hawaiiensis | reverse complement strand
GACTGTTTTTGCATTGATATCAACGCCTCATGCTACATGGACATATCTGCATCACCAAAAGGTTGAAAAGCAACACAAGCACAGAGCAAATACACTCAGTTTAGCATTACAAGTGCTCTATTAACTCATGGACTTAATCGGACATTACACAGACTTTGTACTAAAGAGCTGGCAGGATAAAGTTAGTTCATGTCCAGGCCAATTCTGACATTTGCATACACACATGCAGCTCCCTCCTGTCCGACTGAAAATTTCCAGGCATCAGCGCATGTGTAAAAACACATAAAGCTGTCAGCTTCTCTGCAGCACCACCACACATCCCGTCAGAAGACAAACGATCAACTGTACCATCTCCCGGCTTCTCAGGTGTACAGTAAACATGGGTGTTGTTTGTTATGGTTGAATTATACCATTGTTTCACAGTAAGACAGCTGCACAAGGTTTTTGAGGGACTTAATGCCATGGTATGTTAAAATCTAAACAAACAGCATCAGGAGATTTAATCATTTCTGCAGCCTCATTGTGGAAAAGCAACAAAACAGCGTCTCATTCAGTGCATGTTGTCAGTACTCGGATGTCAGTGGAAGTTCCCTCAAAGTCACAACTCCCCAGAGTTTTCAGAGCTTTGAGGGTGCAACCTCTAAAACTGGAAACAGGATCTTTCTTTAAGCCTAAAATCCGTTTCTTCTTAACATCTTGGATGGACTGATGATAAGATAGAATTTCCTGTTTTCTCATAACGAAATGTCTGATGGTTTGAGCTGTTTGCAGCTCAGTGCGAGGAAGTTTGATGTGTCATGAGACCAGTAAACATGCCCAGAATAAAAACTGAAAGGATTTATTTCCAAATGAGATCAACCCTGTCACTCTGTCAGACTGAGTGAAGGGATTTTTCGATTACTCATTTGACTGCAAAACAGGGAGCTCAGTGTCTGTTTTACACATGAAACTCTTTGATTTACTACAAATCACTGGCCAGTGATTTATACATTAGTACTGAGAAGCTATCAAATATTCACAAGTATAAACACAACCGTACAAGGCATCAAATCTGGTTTGATTTGTGGCGAATAAATGTTTAATTCAGAGAATTTCTAGCTAAAAAGCAGAACATAATGGAGAACAGGTCATCCATTTTTATGGCAAAGTACTTTTTTTTTGCTGCTATAGCAGGATGGTCTCTCCCCAGTGGGGCTGCTGGGA
Organism: Ctenochaetus hawaiiensis; assembly: GCA_029783645.1. Classification (NCBI taxonomy): domain Eukaryota; kingdom Metazoa; phylum Chordata; class Actinopteri; order Acanthuriformes; family Acanthuridae; genus Ctenochaetus; species Ctenochaetus hawaiiensis. The sequence continues at coordinate 23,437,247 of JAPZDY010000021.1, read as the reverse complement.
GCGGGTCTGGCTGAATCTCAAAATAAGAAACTGGGATACAGAAACGAGTGAGAGCGAAAGAGAGAGACCCAGAATCTCAGAGAAAGCAGTAAAAAGGAGGAGAACAAAGTATACAAAATGCCTGAGGGAGCGGGCAGGCACAGAAATTACTGGCAAGGATAAAAGATGAATCCGGATGGCGAGGAAATATCCCAGAGGAGGAGGAGGGCATAAAAGGAGGGAGGAACAAAAGCCAGAGCAGGAGGGTGATCTTGACTTGCATGTGCTTCATAGCACAATGAGACGGGTGGATGAGAGTCGTCCTCTACACTGACCTGTCCAGAAAAGACTGTCAGGCCTCAGGTTATTCTCAGCGCCACAGCTAGTGCTATCTGGAGCATTAAAAGGAAGCACATTTGGCATTAAATCATTATTCTAAAAAAAAGTTAAAGTGTAGACTAAGTAGAATTCCCTGTCTGCTAATAAATGATTGATTTACTGAGGCGCGATCTGGTATTTTCCCCCAAAGCTGAAGCTAGGAAAGATGAAAGTTAGAAAAACGAGACAAAAGTAACTCTGTTCCTTTGTGGGAATCTGCTGAAGTGATGAGAAGCAGAGCACCAGAGATCTCTGTCCAGGTCAGTGACGCTCGTTCATGAGCACTTTACCAGCCCGCTACAGGGCGACTTCCAGAAGTTGCACTTAAAAGTGTAAATCAGTGTGACAAGTGAGGGCCCACAGGACAGTACCAGCACAGCAGGAAGCAGATAAGACCATCAAAAAAGAGGAAGTCTGGCCTGAAGAGGCAATTGCACCAGGAGAGCAGAAGACGGATTATTAGATCAGAATAATCATTTGCCATGAATAAGGTGTAAAATTGACATGGCAGAAGATATTCTCCGACTCATTATACTGATGTTTGTTTAAGTGGAAGTCCTGTTTCTGGTTCTTAAGTCGAGTCATATTAGGCAAGAAGGAAAATGACATCAATACTTTCAAATCTTAAAAATATTGAGATTTTGGAAGTACTTTTAGTGGATGTACTGCAAAAAGTTACATGAAAACACAGATACTACTTCCATGTCTGCTTGTTACAGACCACAGCTGGCTTAGCTTATGATAAAAACTGCAAATGTGGGTAAGTGGCTAGCCTGGCTCTGTGCAAATGTTTAAATAATCCACCCATCAACACATTATATCTTATGTTGCTGATGTAATCTGTACAAAAAGAATGTAATAATCATACATTATGTATTTACAGGTGGTTACGTGCTGTCCGTCTTTAGACAGAGCCATGCTAGTTGTTTTCACTTGTTTCCTGTCTTCATGCTAAGCTAAAGTAAGCATTCGCTGGCTGTGGTTCATATTATCTGACAGACTTTAGAGTTGTGTTGTACTCCTCATTTGGACTGATGAGATTACTCCAACAGTCCCGTTAAACTGAAAAGAAACTAAACACCAGATATTTGCGTGTCAAGATAAATCCTACTAATAGCCTGGGCCTTAACTATGAATGAAAACACCGTTTACACACACCCTCAGATCCACAGGTGCTTTCTTTTTTTTTTTTTTTTCGCATAACACACTTCTGGCGTGATAGGATGATTAATGAAAAGCCTCTTTTCATCTTTAAAGACTCAACCTGGATGATCTGCTGGCTCGTACACAGAGGCGAGGTGAGGAAAGTTCACATTCCAGTCAAATCCCAGTCTAAACACCTGCACGGCAAAAAAAACTACAAACTACAAATGTTTCCTTCCTGTAAAAATAACAACTCACATTTTCACCACCATTTAGCTTTCTTCGCCCGAATATCATATATTTTTAAAAGTTTCCGTTATGAAATTTTGCATTGCATACATACATTAAATATATGATGCAATTCACTTCAACATATAACATTGTACTGGCCAAGGAAGTGTCTCTAATAGTGAAGGGGAGGATTTACTTAATATATTATATAATCAATTAGCTGTGATTCATCCTCTCCACCTCTATGCACATCCTTTATCTCTCTTCCTGCTAATCTCTCTCACCAGATAACGAGGCGTCTCTTAAGCAAGAAAAGCAGAGTTCAAGAGAATTTTACTCAACCTTTTATCTTCTCTTCCTGCAATTTTATCTTCTCTTTCTGCAAAAATTCCAAGATGCCTTTTAACATTTTGCGTAAGAATAATTCCACTGCATAATATTTAAGTCTGTCTTTGTGACGGTGGTGGTCTGGGAGGAGGGACTGTGGAGGGGCACAAAAGCTTGGTGGGAGATCATATCATTCAAAGACAAACTGAGTGGGGAGATGAAACCAATGCAGGTGGCCTGAAATGCTCCTGGCTAGTGGCGGCATGACAGATAGAGGCCAACGATGCATTTATAGCACACTGTGCTGTCAATATTTCTCCACGTTGCCATGGAAAAGAATGTGGTGAGGCGTTGTGAACTGCATGCTACAGCAAATTTAGTCTAACTTAAAGTCAGACGTGAGTTTATTTGATATTTGGGCTAAAACCTTGTAGTCTCAGATACAGTATTAAGAATAATAGCTACATGTGGGTTCAGACAGATGGCTGAGCAGATGTTTTAGAGCCAAGAACAGAGACTATCCCTCCTAAAAAAACAAAGGTGAGGTCAAACTGTTCTTTATTCAGTGTCACATAGTACAAGCAGAGCTTACAAAAGCTTGTTTTAGGTACAAAAGCTCTATTTTACTGAAAGGAGATGGAAAGTACTAGGTATCACAGGTCATGACAACCATCACCAAGGCACTATTGGGAATCCAAAGTGTTTCATGTGTAGTTCAAGTGTTCAATTCTGAAAATTAGGATTTAAAAAAGGAGAGAAGTCTTTCATAACAAACACAGACTCAAGTGATTTGGAAACTGGAGGAACAACAGAAACATCCAAAGCCATGCAGCTGTTCGTGGTTCAGTTCCTCTTCAGCCATGAGTAAAAAAAAAACTTGGATGAAAGACTGTTTTAAGTTATTGTGCCGGATTTGACAGTTTAATCATCCCTGGTCCTGGACCTGGTTCTTGCCGCTCTGCTGACCTGTGGCTATTCAGGATCATGTCAAACATTAAATCCACTCTAATTGGCCGGTCAAGTCTTTAGAGGCCGAGTGATAAGCAAGATGGGGGCGGCTGTGTTTGCTCTTTTGTGTTTTAAAGGGGGGTTTCTCGAGGTCAGCAGGCTTTTGAGGTCAGGGGGGTAGATGACTTTGCCCCCCTCAACTCCACCTCCTCTTCAGGACAGGCTTGAATTGTCCTGCTGGCCCCCTCAACCTCACACTCAGAGCTCCATAAAGAGTAATGACTGCTTGGGAATGTTATTTAAAAATTGTGAGTGTGTGTCTGAGAGACACTCACACACCTCAGGGCACGGAGATTTCTTACAATGGTCCCCAGTTCCCCTCAGCAGAAAAAAAAAACAATCCAATCTCACTAACAACAAACTAGAGCTTAACTTCCTCTGAAGGAACCTGCCTTTTCAAAACCGGGAATCTTTCACAGGCATACATTCCAGCAGAGGGGCCCTAAAACACACTTAACACAATACCTGAAAATATACAGAAGACCAGCAGAGGGATTTTTTTAGGTGAGTGTATAGACGCCAACACTTGCTCTCAAGGAGGGTCTAACCGCAGGAATGTAAAGTGTAATCACTCACACGTTTCCCTCAAGCACGGCAATGAAAAACCTTCACCTTAATTTTAACAAAACGTCTCCTTTCATAACAAACACAGACTCAACCTCTAACTCCAGTTTGCCCTCCCTCCATCCCACCATCTTCCATAATCACACCAGCCATCCGGGCCAATTTAAGGGAGCACATGTGGGGTGCAAGGTCCCAGAAGTGCAAGCGAGCACTGTGGTTTCCTGGTCACTGGCTTTTTGGAATGCTTGACTTGACAGAACAGTTCAGCAGAAACCACTTCAATCACCGGACGAGTAATCCACCGGGGGGCCGAGGTGCTGAGACACACACATAGTTAATGAAGCCTTGTGAAAGTTTTTGAGTACAACTTGTTAAAAAAAAGACTGCACTTCTTATTTTAATGTCAAAATGACTATGCTATAAAAAAAAAAAAAATCAGACAATGTTTATACCCTGTTATCAAGTTACAGTGTGGAATTGGTTTGTTCATAGTTTAGGTACTTTTTTCATCCTCTTGGTTTGCAAAATGCAAAGTCAGAGTGATGAATACAAGCCGTTAGGAAGCAGAAAGACATGAAATACGAGATGACATTAGCTATGTGACATTTGAATGAAAACAACATGGCACAGCCTCATGATTGTCTAGAGCTTCTCAGTCTTTGTCTGAGAAGGGGGGGAAGGTGCAGGAATAATGAGCAAAGTCTTTGAAACCTGCTCTATAATTAGCAGGGGTACTATATCAACTGCAGGTTGTCCAGGCCTGTAGAAATATGCTTACAGTTCTGATCCTCTTCTAAAAATGTTATCCAAGATTTCACTGATGCATTTCTGCTTTTGTGTTGAAGATTTAAAGTCTCTATTTGTTTTCATGGAAAGAAGTTTATGCTGTTGGCATTTATTTCTTTCCACATCTGTTCCCACCGCGCATAAATATATATATTTGATTTCACTCACTGATAAAATATTTTCATTCCTGCATTATCTGAAACTCTATCGTGCAAACTGACATGGACTGCTATTGACCTCGGATGGAGTGTGCATTGACTCGTCGATGCGGCCTCACTTAGTAAATCAAAGTTGCAGTAATGGCTGGGTCAATGAAATGCAGAAGAGGAGGACTGTCAGCAGGATAATGTGTTTTCCTGGTCTAAGCTGCTCTGGATGGAGTTTATAGCAGCATAGATGATGTGCTACTGCCGTCCACAGAAACTTTCATTCCAGGCCGCGAGGGCTCGCAGAGCTGCTTGAACGTCACCGAGCTGGAGTGGAAGGAAGGCTGGCTCCGAAGTGAAATCAAGAGACAGAAAGGATGGTAAGTGCAGAGCATAAATACATGGTGCTTCGTCTTACTCGAGGGGTTGTTTAAGCAAGCGGAAAAGTAAGAACAGTGGAAAGCATAAAGCACCTTTAAGCCAGTGAAAATTGTAACTGCTGCAGGCTCCCGTCTCTTCTTAATGTTATGTCACATGTAGTATGTGTCGAGCAAAGGCGTTACATAAGCTCATTTCTTTGAATTAGAACATCTACGCTGACTGCACTTAACAGTAATAAACGTATAACTACACTTTTAAAGAAAAAATAAATAGTCAGCTGGTTAAATAATGGATACTTTCAGAATAAAATCTCCAAACATACTGGGGAACTGTGAATTCTTCACACCTGGTCAGAGTTAATTCTACTGGCAGCAAGATACAGGCAGTGTGCTTATCTAAGAGATAAGATATATGTATATATGTTCTTTTATGTGGGGTCACTGCCAAAGACTTTTACATACAGGTGTGAAATAAAACCTTCTGCCAAGTTTTCCTCAAAGCACTTTGTCAGTGAATTGCATTTGTACTGACAGCTTATGTTATTAATACTACAACTCATAACTTGCCTCATCACTTTTAACCTGATACTTTCAAGTCAAAGACTATCATGTAAGACTATACATGCAGTTCGCAACCCTAATGCATGGAGGATTTAATGAGATCCTGGTCTTGTTTCTTTAATAAGCATGACAGAGTCTGAAACAGGAGGCATTTCACTGACTTATATGCTGCAATGTTCAGTGTTTTTCACTCAGTTTCTCTCAGAGGATTTGTACTCTCCTCTATTTTGTATTATGAGACCGTCCCTCGCTGTAGTCTACACAAGGAATGTGGTAGGCTGCCAGCCATGTGCGCTTGGACCAGAAAAGCCAGAGGACCACTTGCCGCCATAAGTATTAAAACTCCCCCTCTACATTGAGCCGCTGTAACTTAAAACCCAGCAGAGTGCTCTGACATGGGACTGCACTACAGAGCGAGGGCTGGCTGAAGAGCTGTGATGGTAGTGAAACGCAGACATTGATGGGGTGTCACAGGAGAGCTGTCCAAACACAAGGCTGAGGGATGCATGCCAGGCTCCGAGTGTGTGAATGTGTGTTGAAGTGTGACTGTGCATGTGTGTGTGAAGCCAAGGGTAAGAGAGTAAGAGAAAAAAAAGACTGCTTTGCATAGATTTCGATGAATAGATTACCAAATAAGGACGACAACTTCTTATTTTTAATTTTTACTTAAACATTTGTGCACTGTTTGGACAAATGGAGGTGTCATTTAGTTGGATTGCAGTGTATAAATAGCCATGTCAATCAATCATAGACACTAGAAGCACTACTTTAGTGTCTATCTATAGACACTCACACACTAAACTGGTGTTGTTGACAGAGTATAAAAGTGAAAGAGACTGCATTTCCAGCAAACCGAGTCTTTTTTTACATAAACGTGACAGCATCACACCAAGCATTTAAAAACATGCCCGCATAAAAATATCACCAAAAAAACAACTAAAATACTACACACCAATGGTACTTGTCTGCACCAGACATACTTCTGCTTACATGGGACTGCAGTTGTTTTACTTTCTGGTCAATATCTGATTTTTCATCATCCAATGCAATGCTCTTCAGCAGTCTTTCTGGGGACAAGTCACAGCCATGCCATAAAAGCCCACCCCCACCTACTGAGCACTCAGCTCCTCTGCTCCATTTACACTAATTGTCATTCAGATGAGGGAGGATTTTGTTGTTTAAGGCTGCCCCTGACACCATTAATATGAAAAGCACAATTAAGAGTTATTAGGCTTTTCCAGGCAAATGGGGGGTTATCTGGTAACCTGGCATGCAAGTCTCCTGTGCAATAACATGCAACACTAAGGGATTACTTTACAGCATCACCTCTGTACTGCTGACATGCTATAAATCAGACAGTAACCATTTGACTTTAATGCTGCTGTTTAATGTCAACTAACTATCGCAGCTTAAACACAATTTATTTATCAAATTTAACAAAGTCTGACACTGTTGGGATATCTGCTTCTGAGAGTTGGCTTTATCAAAGTAGCTTCTCAAATTAATTAACTTAGAGCCTCATTTAAAACAGAGAGCTGGAGTCAAAAGCAAACTGTGATAAATTCAAAAGAAACAAGACACCGTGTCACTTATAATCAACCATTAGCCGTGATGTGTTGCATCCTGGCTCAAAGAGGAGCTAACTTGCAAATATGAACTGATGGAGCCTCTTTTGATCAGGCTCAAACTGTCCTCAAAACCAAGCAGCATATCCGGTCGCTTTTTATGACTTACAACATTTAGACATGATGACTCAGAGGCTTTACAGACATAACAGTGCAAGTGGTCATCTTATTGTGTCTGCTCTTAACATGATGTATTACAAGCCAGCAATACAACAGCCTCAAACATGAGCTACAAATGCTGGCTGAAAGAAAAAACCTCTGCAGACATCAGGGCAGAGAGATCTGGTGGCAGCAAAGAAATACCTCAAGGCAAACTAGCCCATTCACAGACCACAGGAAGCAGGGTCTGGGTAACATGCAAGGACTTGCTGAACCCAAACTGAAGCAGGGTAAATCCACTGGGGTATGTCCAAGCTGGAGACACCGTTCCATGGGTTAACAATTCTGGGGGTTTCTTAAGTGCTTCCTGGAGAGTAGGTTTAAACATAAATACACACACACATTTGTCACATCACCCTCCAATGACTGGGGGTGAAGGGTGTGTGTGTGTGTGTGTGTGTTGGGTTGGGGGCACAGACCAAAGGAGCCAGAAGATGACCGCATGCTGTGTTATCAGGGTAATGAATTCTGGCCAAGCATGAAACAGGACAGCAGAGACATCCAGAAATCAGCTAACAGTCAACTCATGCTAACAACCATATCAATTATCACTATATCCAAATAATAACACACTGACACTCCCCTGTGGTTTTAAACCCACTTAAAATCGACGTTTATATTAAATTAAGGGGTTTAAACAGACACACAGGTGAGCTGCTTTCCCACCAGGACCAATGTGCGTCACTCACAAAGTTTCCTGTAACTTCTCTGTAATTATATTAAGCCATATTGTTGACCAGCATACTGGATTGTTGCTTATGCAGAGAGCCTGTTTATAGCATAGTAATAGCTAAGTGGCTGCTAGCATGAACTGAGCCGGGCTGTCACACGCCCCTCAGCGTGGGAATGGATGAAAACAGCAGCGCGTGTGTGTCAATATGGAACAAATACGATGATTAACTATAAAAAACCGACTGAATTATATCTCTAAAATAATTTTAACATAGAAAAGAAAAAATCTTGTTCACTTAAATAGCTTACCCTGCGATTGTAGCGCTCAACATTGACTTTACCGGGACTTTATCGTAGTTTTTAAGCTAGTCTGCGATAATACATGAGGTGACTTCACTTTGTAAACACTTCTGGTAAACTTAGCTAACTTTATTTTTTATTTACGTTGATAGTTTTAAGTAAAAAGTGAGCAAAAAGAGGAAAGGATGCCTCCGCGTGTGTTTTTCCCTCGTGCTGTTTTCTCCCAGAGTCGCGCGCGGGACGTGCGCAGGCTGCTTCCATTTAAACAAACAAACAAAAAAAAAGTAACTGAGAAGTGAAGTAACGTTACTCACGCACTGCCTCCTGTTTGGGGTCCAGCTCGGAGCAGGTCTGCTGGAGTTGGTTGATCTTGCTCTGCAGACCCCTGACCCGCTGGTTGGTGGATGTGAGGTCGTTCTCCAGCTCCTGGAATATGGAGCAGGCATGTTTGGCCAGGTCCGACAGCTGCCGCAAGGTCCGAGAAAGAGCCACATTATTGATGGAGACTAGATCCTCGAAAAGCAGACCCTCCTCGTTTGGGATTTGATACCTGCACAGCAACTGAGGTTCCACGACTCGTTTGGCAAATGGCATGTTGGTGCGGACCGGGGTGTAAATCCAACAGAAGTGACCCAAGAGTGAGCAGAAAGCGGTTCTCTCCCCTCGGCCCCTGATCCAGTTTTTCTGAACTCAACTGCTGCTGATGCCCCCCATCCTTTCATTTGCTGAGAGAGGACTGCTGTGCTCCTGGCTGCTGCGCCGGGTCATCTGCTGCCCCTAATGCTGCTGTGTTTTTCACTGCTCCAAAGTAAGAGGTGGTTTTTTAAAAAAGGCGGCGGGAAAACCTGGAGCGGAGCACCGAGGCTGCGCTGGATCAGGACTGCTGAGCTGCCCGTGTTGTTGGCCTCAGCCCTGAAGACACACAACGGCCCCGAAACACACTTTCAGGAGGAGGGGGACGCTCGCTGCACGGGCTGCACGTTATAGCAAAGGTCTTATGGGCATGTTAGAGTTATATAATCGAGTTATATAATTAGTGGCGGATGAAGTATTTAAATCTTTTATTTAAGTAAAAATGCAATTACAACACTGTGAAAATGCTCCACTACAAGCACAAACATAAAAAAAATCATGCAATCAAAACTTTACTTGAGTAAAATTACTAAGTATCATCAACAAAATCTACTTGCCGTAAATGTTTGAGGTTGAGCTACTTTTAACTGCCTTTACAATGCATATTATTCTATAAAATCATATATTCCTATGTGAGAACCCTCTTTATAAAGTCATAAAAACAGCCTGTTTCAGCTTTTTGATGACACAATTTGCAGCTTATCTAATTCTGAAAGGGTTTGTTTAGTGTAAGAAGTAGGAGAGTTTAAATTCAAAGTCACAAAATTTGGATATACATGGTTCTCACTGAACATGAAGAGTTTAAAATTTTGTAAGCTTAAAAAAAAGTAACTTGTTAATAAAAGTGTCAAACAAGTTTGTGAAGTAAAAGGCACCATATTAATTTTTGAGATGAGTAGAAGTACAAAGGTGCAGAAAATGAAAATTCTCCAAAGTTCTTAATAACGTTCCATAATTTAATTCAATTTACTGTAAAATAGTTTAGTTCAGGCCAGTATAAGTATATTATAGGCCACTGTTTTTGGTTTTATAATGGAAAAACCGCTGAGTAAAAGTTGATTTATTTTGTAACAACCATTTAATACACTTTCTTCACTCTGTTTATGAGGTATAATTCATCAAAAATACTTTAACTTGCATTATTGGTATTAATACATAGAGACCATCTAGTGATTGTTCATTGGATTTGTTAAGAAACAGGAGATCCATAGTGTCTCTTTTAACTAGAACTAATACAATCTATTGATTAAACTATCATAGAGAATCAATCAGTTACTAATGTGTTGACCAATTGATCTTTTAAAGGTGTTCTTCATGGTATTTCAGAAACAATTACGGTACCATTCCACGAAACTCTCATGACCGACTTTGTTTGCGTGTGGCTGTAAAACGAGTTCAAATCCGCTTCAAACCATTTGAGCCAGTCTTAATTGATGGGTCACAATATAAAGTACAGTGTTTATGTATAATGAACAGGTCCCATATGGTTTCGCAGTTGGAATTCCTGGTTTTCACTCTGGCAGCCTGAGTTCAACTCTCAAAGTGGGAACAGTCGCATGCTTTTAGTCAACATTCACTCTTAAACTTCCATAGTACGGTTTAAACTGGAATACAACTCTGAAAATTAAGCAAACGGTTCTAAAAAGTCATTTTTTAAAGCAAAGATACAACAAAATCCATTGCTTCCAGCCTTTAGTCTGGTCTCAATTGTGAATATTTCAAAGTCTATTATGATAATAAACTGATATCTTTGAATTGAAACTGCTGTTGCAGACAAAACAAGACATTTCAGTACGTAACCTCAGGCTCTGTGTTACTGTGATGGACATTTTCACTACATTATAGACAGAACAATTCATTTATAAATCAAAACAGAGAGTGGCACATTTATTGAAATAATGGTTATTGCAGCCCTCCTTGTAACTATCATCTTACTTTTGGTGTTGACAAAGAAAAGTGTGTAATAATATCACAGAGCTTATGTAACTTATCCTGGACAAGCATCACACTGCCTCTGTTTTTTAACACTGCAGTGGTTCAGCTGTATTATTGCTGCAAATTTAGTTAAATTGGAAGGGGACCGACAAATTCTCAAGTCAGGATTATTTTACATGTAGCGTTCCATCATCACCAATCAGGAGAAGGTCAAGTAGTGAAGACAAATGTATCAGCGGAGAATATGGTGGAGATTTTTTCCCCAAAAGCTGCCATTTAATATGTGTTCAACTATTTAAAATAACTATGTGATTTTACACAAGTCCAAATGCAGTTACGTTTGTCTTTAAAGTCATGAAACTTTGAGGATTCCTGCATTACTTTTTAACTTCCATTTCTAGGTTAATCTTTGCTCTCACCTCTGTATGCAGACCTGACAGCCCGAGCAGAGCTTCATTCACATTTGCTGAATGAGTGTTTAGCTAAATCCCACCAGCTGACGGGGCCAGAATCTGCAGAGGTGACAGCCTAAAAGCTCTTCCTGTGGCCTAACTAATGTCCACACCAGAAATGCAACCTTTGCAAAGCCCGGGCCGGGGACAAAGGGGAGACGAGAGAAACGGCGTATGGCGTCATCTTTGAGTAATGGTGCTGCAACAAAGGGGCTAACTTGAACAGACAAAAGCTGGTAATCTTTGTTATGAGAAGGGTCAGCTTTAACTTTAAGCTACCGGGGGGGGGGGCCGATACAAGTTATTGAGAAGCACATGGCACTTTTACAGTGTGTTTACACTGAACATGGAAAAGAACTCTATATGTCTTTTTTCAGTTTTTTATATTAGATTAACTTTGAGTTTCTGCTATTTTTCAGTACACATTTTGCTAATTACACTGTGAATTTTTGAAAAATGCTGTATATGCCAATTCTGTCACTGAGGACTTTTGCTATTTGTGTCTGAGAGCAGTAAAATCACTGTCTCCAGCTAGACGAATCAATAATAGTACCAACCATGTAGGCAATAATAAGCCAGTCGTGACTTAATGTGAGATAGCTACACGGCAATTATAACAAGCAGACATTTACTTGGAGACAACACATGGCTGACACATATAGTTTTCTCATCACGTGCAGCTGTCATCTTGAACTGCAAACCAAACACTTTTAAGTGGTATTTATAGTTCAGTGACAATGGCTCCCTCTTAAGTTGGCTGATTCAGTAAATACACACACCCCGCTTTCTGCCACATAAGTTCAAATAAGACCTACAGTATTGAGGGAGATACTGAAAGTTGTTGTGGCAGGTACTGACATGCAGGCCTGTGCCAAATATTGGTTATGGCACAGTGGAGTTGCGAGCGCCTTGTTGTCGTCTGGCATCCTGTGTCTGTCTCCCAGACTGAACTCGTTCACTGCAGCTCGCTCATTTTCTTCCATTCATTTTCTCAGATGTGGGAGCGACGTATTATTCCAGAACGCATCAATGCTGGCTCAAACATTGTGCCAGAGTTTTGCTTGGATTTAAGAACCTGTTTCATTTTGCTCTTAAGAAGAAGAAAAAAAAAGTCCTGTGATTTCAATCACCAAGTTCATTCATTCTTTCATACTAGCCTGTGTGGTCCTTTGCTAAGCTCAATTTAGTGTTGCAGAATTCTTCCCATACTGAGAATTTGTTATTTCCAAGGAAAATGGAAAATACAGTTTGTAGTTATGCTGAGAGCTCTGTGAGGATGCAGATTCATGCTAAAATGCTAACTTTGACAATGCTAACATGCTGATGTTGAGTAGGTGTAATGTGCAGGAATTAGCCAGTGGCATATTAGCATGTTAACATTTGCTAATAGCACTAAACACAACATAAAGCTACCAGTTTTGCAGGTATTTGGTCTTAAAGTACAGGACCAATTTGTAATTGTAAGAGTTCATCCAGACATTAATGCGCATCAGATTCCATTGAAATCTAATCAATATTTGTCAAGGACTTTTATTAAATATCACAAAAGTCAACCTTATGGTGGCGCTACAGTAAAAACCAAAGGATCACCACAGTAACGAGGATATGACATCTGGGCATTGTGAATGTCTGCACCAAATTTAGTGGCAATATACATGTAGTACATATTGATATATTTGACATAATTATTGACAAGTTTGACCTGCTGGTGGTGCTAGAGGTGAGGTGATCAAATAAATCAGGATTCATCCTTTCATTATCTGTAGAAAATTTGAAGATAGTAGTTGTTGAGATAGAATTATGATGCCTTTCTTCTATCAGAGCTAAAACCAGCATGTTGGTAGGTTCCAACAATGTCTGGATGAAAATCAAAGTCCTGATCAAAGTAGCTCGTTGGAGTGAGTGTGGATTTTGAACGCAACATGAATGAGTGAGAAGTAGGTGCGAGGCGTCCAAATGAGAGCCAAGTGTGTCAGTGGATATTTTTGGACATCAGTGGCGGAGGGTCTGGGAATACAGCCATCAGCGGTGATCTGCTTGACCCTTGGTTGTTATGTCTGTGTCGGAGAAAGCACAGCTGCTATGTGAGAGCCAGAGGGGTTATGACTGCAGCCTGTTTGATCCCTTTACTCTCATGCCAATGATTCGATAACGACTTCTGATTTATCTATTGATGGACCCGAACTGTAATGTCACATTCTCTTAAGTCTTTAAACAGGAAAGAAATACATGCTTGTGGGATTTTTGTCTTTTAGCTCAAAGAAAACACAAAATTTGAGAAATTTCTTATGAGGTCTTGCAGGTTTTTCTAGATTCATTCATTAAGATTAAGTTGAATTTTAACATGTCAGTCAGAGGGAAAACAATATTTCTTTCAGTATTTGACAAAAAGTGTTGACTTCTAGTATGAAATGGATTTAATAAAGCAAGCAATAAAAATAAACAGCTTTATTGATTAGTTTGATAATTGTCTACAGCCCAGAGCTCAGTTGTGCATGACTTAAGGTGGATTTACAGTCCAACGCTCACATCATATTAGCAAACATGCATTTTCAACCATGCCATCATGTGTTTTTTTTAACCACTTCGTTTACCCTCACGAACAATCAGGATGTGTAAAGAAAAAAAGATCTAAAGCAAGTTTCAGCAGCACCACATCTTTGCATAGATAAAATCAAAACCACATCTGCTTGTGCGGAGATATTAGCTGTTTTGAAATCTATCTTGCAAAACTTTATTGGCAAATATTGTGCTCATTTCTTTTCTTTTCTTGGCTGTTAACACTGGTTTGGTTTTTTAATAGTTTTAATGGTTGCAGTGCAGAAATAACTCCTTAATTGAAAATAAACATAAAGGGGATCAAAAAAATGACCAGTTAGACAGTGACTGCATAAAAGATGGAGCAAATATTTAAATAAAATGTCAAAATTTTATACAAATCCAATGTCAAAAGTGTTCACAATCCTCCGTATCCTGCGTGTCTCATTAGCCAGAACTACATTATGTCAATCAAAACATGTGCAGGTGGGAAATCTGTGGTTAAATTAAATCCAACTTATATCCATTGTGGGTTTTTCAAACATTAAGTACAACCTTTTTTAAATAACTTTAAGTGCAAAAAGTCACCAGATTCAGAAACTAACCTGCAGCACCATCACTTGCTTTAGACCATACCTGAACACACATGAAATGCAGTTTCCATTGACACAGAGCAGAACTGAGCCACGGCAATATGTGCACTGACTCTTAGATGTATTGCAATCAAGGTAAAACTAATGGAAAAAATCTAAAGAGAAAAATAAGTTAGAATGTCATGACGCATAACAGGACATTTTTACAGGTGCATATCATACAGAAGTTAAAAAATAAATGGTTTTTAATCCTGCAAAATATCTTCAAAAGTAATACAGTAACATGTTGATGTGAGACTTGGGTTTTTCATCAAAGAAATGCCAGAGTTACATTCCTGTTCGTCCCCATCGACAAATCTTCTCCATTTATTATGAATTCATGACAAAAGAAAATCTTGAGTCAAACATTCAGGTTTGATCGGGACGTTTTTTTTTTTTTGTGGCACAAGCAAAAATGTGATGCTGTTCAGACTTCAGTCACGTTGAAGCCAGAGGTCGCAGGAGCTCCAGCTGGGACTCCAACGTGATCCTCTCCTGATGAACCACCTGCAGCCAAAGAACCAACAAAGACCTTCAATCAAATCAATAGAATCTGACTGATATTCAGAGATGCAGCTCAGGCAGAAAGCAGATTATTTACTTTACTAGAAATGAAGATGAATCCTCTAAAGTGGAACCTAATGTCTTGTATTACACCATTAATATAAAAGTGCTCAAACTTTTTTCATTTCCAACTTGATTACAGACGCTTTGCCAGAACCTGGTGGCACTTTTTAAAGCATCAGGCTCTTTTTCAGTGTCTGTGCGTGACACATTGGGCTCTCCAGCTTCCTCTGATGTAAATACACCAAGATATGCTCATGGCAACTTCCCTTTCTGCTATAGTTTGAGGTCAAGGGTGGAGAGGATGGAAGACCATCACCCAGAAGCCCAGAGTTTGTGTCCAATGTGAAACCAAAAGTGAAACCAGATGGAAAACCAAAATTAAGTGATTTTTCTTTTTCCCAAGTCTGGCCAAGTAGTTTTGGTGCCCAAACCCAACCAAACTATTATCCTTTCAGAACCGCAACCATTTCTCAAGGTTAACTATTTGTTAGAAAGGCTAACACCCCGTGTTGGTGTCAGAGGAAAAGTCATGAAAATGATGTTTCCTCTAACGGAAATCAGGATTATTCATGGTAAAACTTTAGGATAGTATGAACAGTATTTTGTTGGGTGTAATCAAGATATCTTTTGGGGCTTAAACTGTTTGATACAATAACTAACATCAATAACATGAGACATAAGAAAAGAAAAACGTGATGGTTTTCCAGAGTTTTCTTTTGCTCTCCTGTATGTTCCTCAAAATATTCACAAATACTTTGTTTCTTTTAATTTTAACCAATGTTTGATTCAAGGTCACTTTTTGATAAGCTGGATTTTCTTGAACTGTCTCTATACACGTGTCCTTATTTCAAATGTTACTTCAACTTTAGGAGAAAAAAAAAAGCCTCTCCTCACACACCCTGTTGCAGTTGGATGCCTGACCAGCCCAGACTCTATTTTAAAGAGGACAGTTGTGAATGCCAATGGCCGTTTGGTATTTCAACAAGGCCCGAGTCTATATAAAGACACATATGCCTTTCCCTGCAAAATTCCACACATGCTTTGAGGAACGAGCAGAATTGGAGCAAATAAATGAGATCCTGGATTACCAAGTTACTCAAAGGCAGAAAAACACCGTTATCAAAGCCTAAAACACAGATTCAGATCAAACCACCTTTTTAATATGTACCGCTGGTTTTTTATTCCTTTGTTTCTGTTCTTTTGAAGCTATAAACGTGCTGCATGTGAGCGTGAAGGTTTAGTTTACGTGGAGAATGACCGGCATGCAGCATGTGCTCCAAATGTGAGTGCGTGTGCCACAGGCAGATCCCCAAAGCAAACAGCCGAGTCCGTGCCATTAGTTCAGCTATGACTGATGGGTAACGGAGCTGACAGTCGAGCTCGGAGCTTTTCACCAACTTTTCAAGTCGGACCGGCAGGAGCACATAATATCTGCAGTCACATTCATTTGAGAGACGAGCAGAATTCAACCTCTGACAGCCAATCAAACACAGTTTAAGACGGCGTTAGCATGAACTTGACCTCTGACTCTCATGCTTGGGTTAAAAAAATGCGTTGTGTAACATTCTTCTGCCTTGATTGAGCGGTGTACTTTCCCGTTTCACAGCATCCCAGAGGAGGAGAAGAAGAAGGAGGAGGGCAGGGAATGTCAGAGAGTCACTGTGGCCGGTCGCTGATGGAGTCCAAACCCGCTCACATACACAAACACACCCTCCTTCAGCAGATCACTGTACACAGACCGATTCGGTGTGTGTTTGCTGCTCTGAAAAAAACAGAAGAGCGGCCGACTGACCTTGAGTTGCTGCTGAAGCTCGCTGTTGAGACGTGTCAACACTGCGTTGGTTTCTTTGTTTTTACGTATCGCCATCTGGATCTCCCTCTTCTGTCTGGACGGCAACCTGAGAGAAAATTTATGCACTTTTATTATGTTTTTTTGCTTTAATTCTAAACAAAATAGTATAAATAACTTAGAGGATCATATGCATGAACATACACAGAGTTCTCTAACTATTTCTATTATTTCCTGTGTTATTTGAGTTAAAACAAAGTGTTTGGAGGTGGGATTAAAAGAAACAAAAAGGGGTGGCTGAAGTCAAAAACAGAGGCAGAAGGGGGTTTTACATCACGCAGCCGCTGCTGGCAGTTACTACTGTTATTGATGGTCACCCTCTGCTGCACTAATAGACAGTTTTCAATGAGCTGTCTGCTCAATGAGGAGACAGCAGCACACATGTTAGAGTCATTATGGTGGGTTGGGGTGTGCCTTAATGCCTGCTGAATTCCCCTATCTGGATCTGTCTTTAATGGTTAATTATAACCTTTCAGCACTTATATTTAAGGAATTCTTTAACTTGAAGTTTTTTCACGTGGTGGCAGCACATAAACTGAACATGACACAGACACACTGTCACCATCATAAAGCTCATACAGCTCAAATGTTAGGAAACAGTGGTTGATTTATATATAAAGCAGACACTGCAGAGCATTTACATTCATTTTGAGTCTTTTTTTCTGTTCACCTGATGAATTAAGTCCAAACCTCGCTCTACTTTTAGGTCTGCTTTGCTCTCTATCATCTTCTGAATAAAATATATCTCCCACTTTTTGCTGCTGAATGTTTAACTATGTTCATGCACTTGATGTTAACTTTGTCTGTCTGCTCTTCAGAGCTGGGCAGCATAAGGAGAGGTGTTCTTGAAATATAATTCACATTTAATCAGAT
>JAPZDY010000021.1:23390299-23410848 GCA_029783645.1 Ctenochaetus hawaiiensis | reverse complement strand
AGAGAACGAGAGAATGACAGATCAAAGGAGCAGGAGAGAGTGAAGCGAGGAGGGAAAAACCGCAACTTCCTGCTTTCTGGAGGAATGAACAGGTGTCTGAGATGCAGCAAAACCTCAGATTTTCAATTTAAATCAATTCCTGATTCATAAAATAACCAGAGAAACACACGTCCTTCTTGCATTTTGAGTCCACAGAGAATTTAACCCACCTGCACCTACATCTATTCTTCTGGCCCGACCTGTTTAACCCTAAAACAAACATGAGGTGTGTTTGCAGAGCGCACTGCTGTCATGAGGCTGGAAACGTTTCGGTCTTACCGATCTGCGAGTCGGCCTCGTGTCTCTGCTTGGTGTACGAGTAGCTTCGGTAGGTCAGCGGAGAGCGAGGAGGTGAACTGCACGGCGATCGTGGCGGAGACCAAGGTTCCTTCAGAGACACAATGTTTGTTATTTCATTTACAAAGAACAATAAGTAGCCTCCATTTATCAACTCTTATCCTACTTATTTAAATGTCAACTGGTTTGACAAGTTGCTAAAAACTGACAAAACTCCTCCAGGATTCCCATTTTAAGGGGATTTCACACAAAAACAAACAAACTTCTGAATATTATATTAACATTCTGTCATATTCTGTCAATAGATCCCATAAAACTTGCACACCAGGCTTTAAATTCAAATCCAAGGATGTTTTAATGTGTTTTTTGAAGATGTTTGCGCCTTGACTACAAAGTGCAGAGTACAGAGAAGACAGAAAATAAAATAAAAGAGATGGGAAATGTCACATAACAAAGGTTTGTTAGTCAAACTTGAACCTGGAAAATTGCAATTTACAGTCGACACCTTCACCCAGCAGCTGCAAGGGCGACAAAGTTAAAAGGATATGTTCACATTTTCCTGTTTTGTGCCCGGTTGAACTTTGAAATGGGTTTTTTTGCAAGCTGCAATCATTGTTCCTGTTCATACTGGCCATTAATAGATCCATTAAAATGTCCTCATGCAATAGAGCAAACATGAAATCAAAAGTTCAAAGTTTATGTGATGCTTCAGCAGTCTGAGTCAAACAAACCTAATAAATTTCTTCCATATTTTCTTTATGGTTTCAGTAGTTTTCTGCACTGCAGTGTCTCTTCTTGTGTTCCTGCATACTTCTGGCCGGTCTGGTACCTTGAAGGAGGCTTGTCATTCTCCTCTAATCTCTCATCAACAAGGCATTTTCTGCTCCGGTGATCACAGCCCACTGGAATGCTCAGAGCACCGTTCCAAGTCAACGTGACATCTCGACAGTCATCCGGACTTTTTTTTTGCAAATTCTCTTACAAAACTCAAAATTAGCTATTTAAACTTGACACGAATGATAGCAGCCAGAGGAGCTAGAAAGTGACACATCATGCTTCATAGCATCCGAAATTTCACCCCAAGCTTACCCTCTTCTCCATACCGGTCTCTGGGTGTCTGAATGTGCTCCTGTCTGCTGTGGTCCAGGAGGCAGAACCAGGTCCGGTTCCAGCCTGAGCCCCCTGACCGTCAACGCTTGGAGGGACGGTCGAATATCGCATCTCTGGTTCATTCTTCAGCCCGACAAATCTGGGCAGAGGTAGATCTACGGGCAGACATACAGTTCTATTTACTGTGTTAGTTTGGTATTTGTATTCCAGTAACATCCTCTTTCATTCCTGGAAATACATAATAAATAAATCTATTTAATGTTTAACGAGAAGATTTTTTTAAGTCGTGTCTGATCTGGAGTTTCATGTATAATTCCATCTGATTTATCTCGAATTACACTGAGGGGAATTAATCAGGATGAGTGTCTTTACATTCTGCTGAGATGATCCACACCACAGCGAACACTAAAACTCTGAACATACTTCTTCTAATAATCTCTCACGCCACCATGTGCTATGCAGAAAACAGATTTTCTCTTTGGTCGGGGTGTGACTGATTGTGTGCTCTCGTAATAAGGGCAAACCCACTTAGCCCTTTCCACGCGACTCCCCTTTCATCCAGATTAGACCAAATCCTGCCATGTTAAGATAATCTCCTGATCCCCTTTTGCTCTGGTAAGATGCCTCCTCTCTGGCCGACAGACTTACTGGCTGTTACGCTCTCCAGGTGGACGGGCAGACCGGACTGGGCGGCCGCCAGCAGCTTCAGGGCCACATAGAACTGAGGTGTGCCGAAGTATCCCAGACGCTTTGCTCCACACACCTCGGTCACCTGAAAAACACAAGTTTAAAATCAGTTTTTAATGCTTTACTTCACTGATAAATCTCATTTTTTTTAAAAAATCCAATCTGAACTCAGAATAAGCTTCGGCATGTGATTATTTTACACCATGGTCAAGATAATACGCACTACAAATTAACAGGCTCTACTAATAGAATAAGGCTAGAAGAAACAGTATGTAAGGGATCAGCAGCACAGCGGGATCTGTTTATTCCAGCACTCTTTTGATCAGAAGTACAATGACTGCTTTGGGGGAACAAAGAAGATTAAGATTATGTAAGAAAAGCATGGAAAATTCTCCAAAATACAACAGAAAGAAATTTTCATTAAAGAGAAGGTTTTCAAAAAAAATGTCCTTTTATAACTGAATTTATAATTTTGTTGATGTAGTCAAATATGTGATATATTCGTTTTGTGAATGTTGTTGTGAATGTCCCAAAACAAAAAAACCCTGAAAAATCAAAATAGACCTACCTCTTTGTCAGAGAAGTATGGATTGTTTTACATTTTTACACACACAACTACTGCTAGCATATGGTTAGCTTAATCTTGTCTAAAAACAGGGCAAAAACAGCTAGTCTGACTTTGCAGGTACAAGGAACAGAGAGTGTTGCCTTTAAACCTTGTTTTTGTACGTTGATTAGCAAACATACGTTGAAGGGATAGTTTAATATCCTTGGAAGCTAAGCTAACTGCCTGTACTGGTTAACTTAGCTTATCAAATTAGCAAAGCACATAACTACTCCATGAAACCACCAAATGCCGCCACCTGTATGTACAATAACTTTGAGGATTTCATTGTTATATAAGATGATAATTAACTGACTAACATTAAAAGGATACTTCAATTTAAATGTAAGTTTAGCTAACTGCCAGCAACTGGTTAGCTTAACAAACTAGCAAACGGAAACAGTTAGCTAGCTAGACTCTGTCTGAAGGTAGCACTTAGCCTAATAAAACCACAATGTCACCTTTACACTTTAATTTATAGTTTTTATGAATTAAAATATTATGTAAGATGTTGATTAACTAACATTAAAAGGATACTCTAATACAAGCTACGCTAACCGTCAGCAGGTGGTTAGCTTAGCTTGGCAACTGGAATACTAGGAGACACTTAGTTAGCTTCTTTGTGTCCAAAGGTTCACAAACTTGCTGTCGGTAGCTTTATATTTACTGTGCTGATTTAAGAGAGCTACTGACTTTATCAACATCACAAAAAGGCTGAAAACAGAGAACAACACCTATTGTTTAAAAGCAATAATGACGGCTATAAGTTAATTTAACAACACAAGGACAAGGGTCGAAGGATTACTTTGAAACTGACATTGTGACTGACAACAAGCCATTCACTAAGGATGTTCTTGTGGCAACAACGGATTAACATTGCTTAAACTTTACATGTTTTTTATTAACATACAGGATCAAAAAGTTCAGTTTTTCTGGCACAGAGGACTTAGAGAACAATGGCTGGTATGTGGTTTTTAAGATATGAATGACAGGGGTGCTGCTAATACCCATTGCCTAATGAGGCTGAGTCGCGGTGGAGTGCATGTGGCTCTTATCGCCTCATGAGACATTATTTCTGCTTGACCTGCACTGTGTTCATTCATCAGCTTTAACGGGCAAATCCAAAACAACTGCATGCAGTGAGAGCTGAGCAGACAGTGGAGGTCAAGTCTGCAAGCCAGTGAGAGCAAAGATTGATAAAGAGATTTGTCAAGTACGCCAGTGAAGACCTTGATGAACCAGACTGGCAGGTTGGATCTGCGGCCTGGAAGGTTATTTCAGGAAGATGGAAAAATGCCCAAAACTTTTCAGTACACATAATATCATTGCTGCTACAACTTTCCAGATATTAAAAAAGCATTTGTCCCATTGACAATGTGACAAAATCCTGATTAATTAATATTAGCCATGCTAATATGCTGGATATCTGACAGATTACTTCTTTGTTATTTTGTGGCAGATTTCCTGTTTTCCTGCAACTATGACAAAATCAATTCTGTTATTCACAAATGCAAAATACCAAAAAGCAAAAAGCACATTTTTTGTGTTAAACTAGTTCAGCTTCATTGATATGTATGAAAACAAGCATGTTTACATGCTAAAAATGACAATGCTAACATGCTGATGCTTTAAAAGTATAATGTGGGTATGTTCAGCCCTGGTCCAGCATGCTAGCATTTGCTAATCAGCACTAAAACAGGCTGATGGGAACAGGGATATGATTTTGGGAGAAATTAGTTATAATACAAATTATTGGACACCTTGAAAATTTGACCTGATGATGGCGCTGAATAAAAAGTTAAATAGGAGCTCCACTTATTTAACACACCTGTTTGTTTACAGGTGTTGGGCAGTACAACTGAATATATATATATAAATATAAAGTTGTATAAAGCCGTTTGCAAGGATGTGCAGAGGCTGACAAATGTCCTCAAGTGATGTCAGTTAAGTCAGCGTTTGCCGAGACTGAAGACTGTAAATTTAAGAATGAAACAAAAAATTATGCCATTGTTTTGCATCTCAGTGGACCAATTAAGTCACAGACTACAATCATGTCTGTCCAGACTCGTAAAATATGTTGTGATGAATAAAACCAAGATCATCTGCTAACAACATGAGGAGCTACCAGTCTTGGATGTGACAACACCAGGAAAGCAGTAGCTGAAAAAGAGCCACACCTTGATCAACCAGACAGGTTCCACAGCAATGTCTGTTGACGCATCATTACGAGCAACTCAACATGCCACCGTGCAGCACACACCCCTTCCCTTCCCTTCAACCTGACTAACTTAACTAACCCAAGCAGAGACTTGAAATTACATCTATATTCAAATGACATGTAGTCAGTCGCTCAAACAGTGGAGGCATCCAATTAAACACTAAACCATCCGAACGGCCCCTCTGGCTGTTGTGGTGTCCTCATGATTAAACGTTATGGAAAACATTTGCTGTACTCTGAGTCCATAAAATCAGCATAACGATCGATTTTTGTTGCAGAGTAATGTATGGGGAGCTTAGCCAAGCTCTGTGAGGTATGACTGGCCTCGCGGTGACAGCTCAGCAGGAAGGAGGGTCATGCTTTTAGTGCTTATCTGCTGTAAACACAGGCGAGACATCCAGATCCTTCCTCTCTGCAAGTTTGGTCATTCTAGGTGAATCATGACTCAACAAAACACACCTCTACACACAATGCATGGAACATTCCCACTGTTTTGAGAAACAGCAAAGGAGTGTATTTACAGTAAAACCAAGTTAAAGTCAAAATCATAACACACGCTCTGCGTTATCATAGCTTATAGAGGAAATACAGTATTTATGATTTTCTGATACTGTTTGACACAATGACCTAGAAGTCAGCAGAGAGTCCAAGAGTGATCCTGCAGGCATCCTGCAGCAGCTCAGAGGGCTGTGTGTCAATCACCCCCGTGTGGTGGCGGCGATCCAGGCCGGACAGGAAGGAAGCACAGCTCAATGCCAAACTTCCTGACACCCACGCAGAGACACAATAGGTCGCCATCGCCGACAGCCGACCCCAAGGGGACCGAGAGCAGCGTGAATGGAGGCGGCGACCTGCTGCGCTCATCTGAGCTGGAAAAATATGTTTATATTCCTGTGGTGGGTCAGCGAAAAAGACCGACTTCTACAATCAATTAAACAGAGTTTAGCAGAACTGCTGCTAATATATTTAGTGTCAAGGGCGTTTGATTTAATCTGCTGAAAATAAATCACAGAAAGTTTGAAGCCACATAAACTAGTTTTAATGTTGCATGTTGTTTTTTCTTAGTCTGAATGAGACTCATAGACTTTGTAGACTTTGGAAGTGTCATTGTGTAAAATAGTGTCTGCAAACTAAAGAGGATCTTAACAGTGCATTTGAAAGTTTCAGCTCCTTAGCTGCAAATCACCTAAAAATGAACATTTTCAGCAGTTTTTCCCTCCAGATGCTTTATAATTTGATATATTTTGTTGTATTCATCCTCCAGCTCCAGGCAGACTTTGGCTTCCACTGATTTCTGCAGCAGTTTACAGACTTTTGAAAATCACACGAGATGTAAAAACCTCAGTGAGCATAATAATCGTAGTAATTTCATGTCAAAGGCACATTATGTGTGAAGAAGTCTGCGAAGCATGACCTCTTGTTAACTACACAGCTTTTGTTTTCTGTGAACACGAGCGACAAATACAAGATAATAAATGCTACAACGCAGTGTAAAAGTTGCACACGTGCAGCAAAGTCTAGAAACTCCCTCAATAATGTCCTTGAAACAGTAACATTAGTGGAATAAATCACAAGTCACAGCAGATTAAGTGAGGCTGTTGACATAAAACCCCTGACTGTCCTGAACTGAGGAAAGTTGCATTTTGTTGCCTTTAAATTTAACTTTTCATTTGGAAAAAGTCTGTGTTGTTTTACTTTAAAAGTTACAGTCTGGCTTTGATTCCTCTGTGATGGATTACAAAACTCATGAGTGTGACGAGAGTCTGTGATCAGATTTGAAACCGTTCGGAAATGAATGGAGTTAAATTGCTGCCTGGAGCTGTTAAAAAAACTGATAAAAATGTTAGAAACAGTTTTGATTGCTTGGTTATCTGTGGAGCCAAATAAGTCAGTAATTTGTTAGACAGTCAACAGACAGAAAATTAATTGCCTAATATTTAAAATTTGATTAAAGTAAAATTTTCACATCTAATTTCTAAGGACTTTTCTCTGTTTTAATTCCCTGTTAACTCAGTTTCTTGGGATTTTAAACTGTTCAATAAAGAGCAAACAATCTTGAAGTGTCCCACTGGGCTCTGGAAAACTCTGACTGACATTTTCTTTCATTTTTAACATTTTTTAGACAAAACAATGAATGAATGAATTAAGAAAATAACAGACGACTTAATCCAGAAGAAAAATAAGTTCTTTTTGTAGTTTATGGGCTAAAACTCAAACCACATCCTGACACTTTCAATAGATATTTTGCAGATGTCTCTTCTAGTCACAGAGGAGGAACAACCTTAATGCAAACCTTGAAATAAATTAATTCAATTAAAAAGAATTATTTAATGCAGTAAAACAACTCCTGCACACACACATTCACTTGTGAAATGACACTATTATCTCTGATTTAACTCAAAAGATAAACTGCAGTGAGGAGACATTCAGTCACATTCACAGCCAGTGCAGAAAGTGGATGGACTGCCCTCCTGAGTGTATGAGGGGTGATAGAGAGGAGGTGTGTAAAACCTTTCTCTCTCTCTCTCACACACACACACACACACACACACACACACACACACACACACACACACACACACACACACACACACCGGCCACACACACCACCAGGATGACAAAACACAAAGAAATGATCATTATCATTCATCGCAGACCATTGCGACCCCGCTCAGCGTCTCCCTGCGGATCACACAGGTTTTTTGTGGGTTTTTTTTTTGCTGATCAGCAGCCGCAGCTCTCAGCCCTTCACACTTGGTTAACATGTGATGAGCAAGCAGGCGCAGATGTGCGACACACACTCACTTTATGCAGGGAATCGGGAGGTAGCTGAGACGCCTTGAACAGCTCCGCCACTTTGCCGGACGACAGTTTTCCTGAGGTGTCAGCTTGGCACAGGCTGTGGAGACCTGAGTAATACCTCTGCTCATGTTCGTTCAGGGGGATGAAACTCCCTGCAGACGCCACACCGGATTCCTGATCCATTCCCGGGGCTGACGCATGGAGGATTCCGCATGGAGAGGCGCTACGAGCGCGCAGATCGATGCATCCTGCTCCGGCCGCCGGCTCCTGTTTCCAGTCGGAAGCGGAGGTTTTGGCAGGCGGAGGGCGGTGTCACATCTCCGACAAGAGTGCTCCTTGTGAGGACACACTGACTGCTCGGCTCACGCTCACACACACACACACACTCCTACCGCCTATTATGGCTGATTGTAGCAGTACCGACCTGCGCCTGCTGGGGGCGGTAGAGCACAGGAAGAAGAGGGAGGCATTGTCTGGGAAATAAGGGGCCGCTTTGTTTAACAGCCTCATAATAAAGAAACAACTGAAATGTTTTTTTTTTTAGGAAAATACAAATATGAGATTTTTCAAAGTTTATTAAACTTGTGTTTTTGATTGTATTTTTATGTAAAACTTAATTTCTGGCAAACTAGAAAAAAAAATCGGATCAGTTTCTTCATACTAATAAATGATAAATACAAATATAAGGGTGGAAGCTCTTATAATTACAAAAAATAAAAGCAGAGGAACAGATTTTGATAGTCAGTGCATTAGTGAACACCTGTCAGCTGAGTTTGTATGAAGAATTCAAGTATTATATCTCAGTAAAAGTACAAATATGTTCTAGTTCAAAAGAAATAATCAATTAAAACTCAAACTGAGTAAAATATGGCCGATTAAAGTATTAAAAGGAAAATGTCCCCTGTGACTGATGTAATGTGACATTATTGGTGACACTGATTTGTCAATACTTAAGCAGCATTTTTTGTTGAATTTGCTGCTGAATTGGTATACTAATATTTTAAGGCAGTGCTTTCAAAATAAAAGAACCAGTGTTTCAGAATAAATCTGACCATTTTAAAGGCGACAAATGTGGGAGAACATTTTTAATACAATTCTGCCGAGTTAAATTTAAATTTCAGCTTTTAGACTCCAACCCAACTTTTGCTTCATTAGTGAAATATTGGATAATTCAACTCACAGGTTTGTTTGATTTTCAAATAAAATCATGTGAAAAGTCTCAAGCAGAAATCAGTGTTTGGTGGCGAAGAGGCCATGAGGACTCCTATCTGATTAGTCACTACACCTGTCAGTTAAATATAATACTTAGAAGTGTAATTTTCCCCACTGAAATGTAAACTACAGTGGTTTAAGATTTAAATGCTTAAGTTATTTCAAACATCTTTAAAATGTCCATAAGTTTATAGCTTCAGTAATTACACTTGATGGCATTAAACCGCAGCTTGTCATGATTAAAACTACACTGATTGAGTAACATGATCATTAAAGCTACAGGACCTTTAGCCCAACATGCGACAATAAAACAGCCAGTTATTCAAAACAGATTAAGCTGAAGAAGCACCATCACAGTTTTTAGTCATTTCATGTTTTTGATCAAATGAATGTTGCTCATCACTTGTGTCTTATGTATATAATATAAATTCAGTGTAACTGTGTGAAGTTTAAGTCCTATTGTTTCTTTTCTGTTATACCTCTGCTGCCCTCTTATGGTCAGAAAAATACCTGCAGTCTGTGCTTTTGCAGCAAAAGCAATTTATGTAACTGAGTCTTTTACAAAGACTGAACTGAAAGTAATTCTATGAAAAAGAGACATAAAGTTACCAATTCAAGATTTACTGTCACATTATTAAATATCCCTAAAATTTTCTGAGAACTTCAGGTTTTCATTAGTTTTTTTCCACATAACCAAACGTTTCTATCCAGATAATAAAACAAACGAACAGCACAATATGACACATTATGATAAAGGATTATATTCTTCTTCTCTCAAATGAAAAATAATAAAGCAGAGCTTGTTTTTCATTGTCTCTATTGTACACGTGTTTATGGTATTTCCATATTGTCCCAGCGTAGGCGTGTCCACTTTGTGGAAAAACACTTATGACACTTTTATGGGAGCAAAAGATCATTTATTGTTGGCAAGAGTCCAATTTAATGCACTCACCTGCAATCTGAGTTTGTAAATAGACAATACAACCTGCTTTTAATGAGAGAGACACTAAAAAAAAAAGCAAACCAGGCAGCAGATTTTCATCTCAGATGCCCCCGAGTCAACTCACTGTAGACTTACATGGGGTTTTCTGTTGTTTATTGAAGTCTTTTTCATCTTTTTCCAGTTAATTTCCAAACAGAAAAATGTTTCAACCTCGAACATTATGAGTATCTTCTTAGTGCTGGGACATGTGGGTGAAATATTCAGCTTTTATTGTCTTTTATTGACTTTTTATTATCTGCTTGAAAAATGGAGCTTCATCTGGCCTGATAAACATCTTTAGTAGATACAGAGAGTTAACTACCAGACAGTTGGTCACGTAAACTTAGTCCGATATGTTCTTAGTTTGGGTCGTACTGTGCTGATTTTTGTGCATCCTGTAACCTGCTAATCAGTCATTTGCCCTGCGTGGGTTACAACTGCCTTAACTTGTGGGAGGATATGACCAGACACTTCACTCTTTTTCCCGTCAGTTTTTCAGTTTTCATACTGTCTCTGTTCCTATTTTTATGCCAGAAAAAGAGAAAATAAAATATGCTATATAATATAAAAGGTGCCTGGTGTCCTGGATGGCTGAGTAAACAGAGGCAGACTGACCTGCTGTGTGTTTTTCTCTGCCTCCTTTGTTTTTGAAAACCTACCAGGGCTCCTTGGAAACTTTAAACAAACAGTGCACTTTCGCTGCAGCACACAGTCCACAGTTTCCATGTTATTCGGCGAGAGGACGGCTCAGGTCAGGTGTGCCCTGGATTAACCATTAAACTCCATGATTACGTTTCTTTGCTG
The DNA here is from genome assembly GCA_029783645.1 of Ctenochaetus hawaiiensis. NCBI lineage: Eukaryota > Metazoa > Chordata > Actinopteri > Acanthuriformes > Acanthuridae > Ctenochaetus > Ctenochaetus hawaiiensis. Next base: position 23,400,093 of record JAPZDY010000021.1, on the reverse strand, counting down.
ACCTCCTCAAATCACAATCACTGGCAGTATCACTTGAGCTTTCATCCCGTTTCCTTATTTTGCTCCTTGTTCTCGAGGCAAAATGTTGGGAAAGATCTTCTTCCTGCTTTGTTTGTCGCCTGCTTTGGCAAACAACCTCTGTACGCCGTGTAAGTAACCGTATGTATGAGACTTTAAAATGCTCTGCGTTTCTGCATCCTGCACTGCTGTTTCTGCTAAGACTCTATTAGAAAACAGGCTTTGTTAATGTGTGCCAGCCAGTCGGGTTGTGGGTCTCATTGCAATGCTGGAATGCAGCTTGTAGTCGGACAAAATCCGATCAAACACATAACTCAAGTGTTTGCCTTGTAACAAAAACCTCGGTTTGACATCAGCAGTCGTTTTACATGCTGGTCTGTTTGCAGACTCTCACTCTTTGGCTCTTTGAGGAAAGAATCTGCTGAAGCTTGTATGAAATGCTTTGAAACTCCACCTAAAGGTTAATTTAAATACGCTCTCTCCATGCAGATTCTCCAAATGGTTTTCAAGTTCGACTCAGCATCAAAACTGCTCTGGGAGATCAAGCCGTACGTATGTTTAAATATTCATCCGCCTGCACAAAACCATCAAAGCAGCGGATCATAAATTCACCCTCTGAAGCTTTGCTGTATTATATGTACACGCAGCTTTAAAAAACTGAAACATAAACAGAAATTCATAATGATGTGAACCAGCTGCCTACATGAGCTCTGAATGTGCTGAATATGTCTGAGGACAATGTCCATCCGGGGATCAGTAAACCTTGAAGGCCTCGACTGAAAGCAGCACATGATTTGTGGTTGTTGTTTTTTTTTTCAGTACGAATGGAATGAAAGTGAAATGTTCTTTTTCCGAGCGACTCTGGCTTTTGCCATGAGGAATCAGCTCAGCGACGAGGAGTTTGAGTAAGAAAACTTAATGTGTGTTTGGTTTTAAAAAACAATTTAAAGTTCAAGAATACTTTTGTGTGTTTATATAAACAGCATGATAACTATAAAACTATAAGATCATGTATTTTTACCATAAATAAATCAGTGACTCTTGGTTTTTTTGAGCACTGACTTTGGTCTTTACTGTCCTGTGCGTCTTCGCCAGTGTGTCCAACATCATCGTATGCGACGAGACGCCCAGAGTGTCGTTCTGGTTCGTGGTGACGAGGCCGTCGAACCTTTCAGCCCTTGTTGAAAAAAGTCACATTGACGCGGCTGTAAGGTAAACTTTCTAAAATTACAGTTTGAATGTGATTTGTTTCACCCCTTGAGAGGTCAGAGGTCAAATACAACAGAGTTTAAACTCCATTCCATGATTATTTCTTTTGATGTTTATTTTATTTTGTTCGATGTTTATTTTTTTAATTTAACCTTTACTTAACCAGGTAAGAAAATAAAAAAACAGATGAGATAAAACCCGTTTTATCAGCAGTGACTTGGCCAAGACGTGCATCATTGGTGTTGTTTTAAAAAGCCAGAATCGATGCTGAAACTTATTAACTTTGAATGCAGTCAGTCATTAACTAACTGATATTTTATCTCAAATCAAAATTTCTCAGTTAGAAAAAATGTATTTCCTTGAGCCGCAAGTGAGTCAGTGTAGCTCAGGAGTTCTGGGATTTCAGTCTGGGTTTTAGCTGATCAAAGCGAGACTTTAACTTCTGCTAAACAACCAAGTTACGATTGTGGGAAAATGATAAACTGACTCAGTTTACACAGTAATGTCAATCTGAAGTGAGATGATATCAGCAAATATCAGCCTTCATAAACAAGCCGACTGTAGCAACCAACCTACCAAGGTCACGCTGAGGCCTTTTGTGTTGATTGTGTTATTAAGCTAACATGTTGGTGTGTGATCATTTGCTAAAACTCGCCACCATATTGTTTAAACTCCCAACAGAAGACAAAAGACTGCAGCAGCAAAGTTGTGCAGCATCAAGCAAGAGTTTAGTTATATATTAAACTTTTAATTTTTATGAGGAATTAAAATGACATGGTAACATTTTGCCTTCAGGGCAGATCCAGATTAACTAAAAAAGTTAAAGATACAAAGGCTGTGATTGATTTTTAGAATAACAAGTAACAATTTGAGGTCACCAGCCACCAGCACAGGTTGGTTTTTCTTACGTTAAGCGAAGAAAAAATCTGAGATTCAGGTGAGATGATGACATTTTATGGTCCATATTTCTGCTGCAAGATACCATTTACCTTTTTTTAAAACCATTTTAAAGCCTTCTATGTAGATTCCAGAAGTGGCAGACAAAAATACTGAGTGAAGAAAAACAATATTAATAAGACTCTGGTTGCAATTCTCACTCACCTTTTTGAATCACAGAGTTTTTCCTCATTGTTGGTGATTAAAAAACACAGTTGCAGTTTGCTAACGTCTCCTTCCCTCTGGCCTCTTACCTGTGGGGTTTTTTAAAGGTTTAGGGTCTGAAATTAGACCCTGAGATGAACCTTGGACAGTGTTGCATTGCTGAATCTCTCTGGTTTCTGGCACATAAATTAAAACATCAATGATGCATCACTGTCGCATTAATACATTTTGCTAAATTTGACTTGTGACAGACTCGTGTTGACCTGAAAATTGTCCGTATTTTCTTACACTTGTCTAAACTCTTTGTCATTAGAAAGTCGAGGAATCGCATCAACAGTGCCTTCCTGCTGACTGATAAGACTCTGGAGTTCCTCGGCATCGTCCCCACCATGGCTTCACCGGTGACCCCCGCCACCGCTCCATGGCTCATCGTCTTCGGGGTGGTCATGGGTATTGTGGGCGCCGGCATCATCCTTCTGCTGGGGTTCTCTGTGCACCAAAAGAGAAGGTAAGCAGAAGATTTTGGTGCATTTGAATGAACCATTTTGTGCATGTGATGACAAAGCTTGGACAATCCTGTTTCTGTTTTCTGTTTGTAGCAAAAAGAAAAATCCCTTCGCTGGCGAGGACGATGAAGAGACCCGGGTGAAAACAGAAAATGGCATAGCACGTGATGGAGTGTACAACCTGTCATTCTCAGACGAGGATCGATTCACAGAGATGTAAACGCCTCACAGGGAACAAAAAAAAAGGTTAATAAGCTTCTCCAGGTGGACTTTTGTTGCACAATTAAACCAAGATAATCATTAAAAGTTGTAGTTTAACATAAATTTGACATTGAATTAAAATATTCTCATGATTGTACTTTTCAAGAGGCAAAATATTCACATTCTGTCATTACCTGCTGCCTTAAAGACAAACAAGCACTGGAACTTTTTACTCTCATTTTCTACAAATCTATACATTATCTGTGTTGAGGGACAAATTAAATATCTGTGTGTGTGTGTGACTGTGAAAGTCTACAGCTTTGCTCTAACCATTTATTCTTCTTTGTAAAGAGATAAATGACATTTATCAGCAAATGGTTCATTCCCAGACCCAAAGTGTGTGTGTGTGTGTGTGTGTAACTGGAATTAATGGCATTTATAAGCATTTTAATAGTGCAACAATATACTTTTATCTATATGTATATCTGTGTTTTTTAAATGGAAAACAATTGTTGGGTTACAGGCTGATTGCTTACTATATTTAACCTGCTTTTTGTTGAACGTTTGAGTGATTTTGATGCGATCAAATCAAAAAAGAAAAAAGAGAAAGAAAAGCACCCAGAGGTGACGTCTCTTCTCGATGTCTGCGACTGTCTTGTTTGCTGTCATCCCTCTTTCTTCTCCAGACTGCAGAGCGACAGCGGAAAACCCCCCTGAAGTCAGCAGCATCAAAGTATCACAGAAGTATCATTCGTTTAAATGCCAAGTCGCAGATTTTTATAAAATAAACATCGTTTAAACTTTTTGTATGGATGAAGAGACACATTTGTATCAGTTCTCACAGTCAAAGCAGCACAACAGAAATGCAGAAATTTGTGTAAATTGTTAATAAAACTACGTACAATTCTTAGTCCTCGTTGTTTGTGATGAAGGTCTGGTTTCATTGTGACCTTAACTGGGAAACATTTAACATCTTTTTGTATCAAGAATGTTCAATGACGCCTTTTCTGCACTCAAGACTGGTGCAAAGTTTCAAGGTTAGACTTTAACTGTTGGTCAGATTTAAATGGGATGTTTGACTGCACTGCCCCCTAAAGGCCGCTTGGAGAAAATGTGATATATGTTCACGAACTTGTCCTTTACAACTCTGGTTTTAATTTCTTCATTTGAACTCGCACAAATATGTAAGAACTGCACATTTTAAGGCTCGTGAGTCACCATTTTGAGACACTCTATGATTTGGTAAAAAAAAACTTCTTGTGTCTTTGCTTTTCCTGGTGTGTTTGGCCCTTTTAGTCCAGTGTTGTTTAACATTTTTAAGATCCCTTTAAACAAAACCATGTTGACCTGCAACCTCACGTCTCTGCACACACCGGATGGTTGTGACCAATTTAACAAAAAAGTGATTTTTATGTAAAACATCTTTTAGGAGCGTAGGATGTAAACATTTCCAGTAACCCCAGTAATGTAATAATGTAGTAATTGTGTAAAAAAAAAGTTTGCTTTGCTTTACCGTTGATCATTTTATGACTTATTTGTGATCTTCATGTGGGACCTGATATGTTTAGAAAACCACTTATACAATAAAAACTGGTGGCTGTAAGAGCTAACTAAGGATTTTTTTTATCCATTTTAAAAATGCACAAAGAATTTGAGATGCTGTACTCTGACTGAAACCTTAATGGAGTAAATATTTCTATATAGAAAGCATGGATAACACTGAGATTAAAACATAGGAAAATCTAATATTCTAGCTTTTTTGTTAAATTTCAAACCAGAGCCGTCACTGTAAATAAAACTTAAAATGTCTCTGCTGTTGTTTTGCTGTCTAATAAGATGCCAAAGTATAAGGAGGAAAATCATCACGCTGTCTGGAGAAATAATGTTCAGACTCTAATAAAACAGATCCAAATCTGTTCTGACTTTTCAAAACTGACATATTTATGATTGTTTTGTTCACACTGCAAGAAAAAACACCTTTACGACTTGTGGCACAGAATCCATCTCTTCAATGCAAATATTTCATCTTTTAACATTTTCCTTTAGAATATATATTAACTTTAGGATGAGAGAAAATTAAAGGTCTTTTTCCCTTTTTCCTTCAGCAAACAGAAAAAACAAACAACATCCATCTTTTCTGCCTCTTCTCTCCTTCCCCTGTGATTATGTCCATGTGAAGCCTTAAAACAGATGTGAAACAGTAAAAGTAAAAATCTGTCCTACTCCACTTCAAAATCAAAACGAATCAAACCAAATTATAAGGAACAGGTTTTCATCTCAACATAACTGAATTTATTTGTACTTTTAGTGTGTTTTTTGGATATTTCTGTGTTGTGATTTAAGCTACATTCACTGCAGTCCACCTCTTGACCTTTAGGGGGCACCGTTGCACCGCCAAGTTGGACGGACCCCGCTGTCCTCCACTTCACAGCACCCGTCTCTGCTCCCTTTTAAGTGTGTGTGAATGGCAACATGCCTTTTCAACACTTGAATTTCAAACATATTTTAATTTACTGTTATTCTATTTCCGTCTCGCTTTTATTTATTTGTTTTATTGAAGTGATAATACAGGAAGTCGTTCACATTTCAACTCGGTTCTATATTTAGTTCATTGTTAAATTAATTCCGTTCCTGATCTCTATGTGAGGAAACGTCTCGTGTCTCATGTCTTTAACTTGTACGTTCATGTTTTTTTTTTCTGCAGCAGTCAGTGTTGTGTCACATTCCTGCTGTGTGCTGACAATATGCAGCCGGCTGATGATGACTACTCATCATCTGGCACTTCATGTGATATCCCACTCTCTTTCTCCTCTATATTTCATTCTCTCGCCTGAGGACTCCGGTTCTTTTCTGCACCTCGTTTTGTCTTGTCAGGACGCCAAAAGATTTTCTGTCAAATTTAGTTTGAAAGCATTGCAATCTTATTAGAGCTGATTAAGACCTAAATTCCCACTGTAGAAGATGACAGAACGCTGGAGGGGGGGAGGGAGAAATTTAAAAAACGCAGAAAGTCAAACACATTTTTATCATATTATTGAAAATAATGTCATTACTTTAATAACTAATCCTGATGTGTCCTGATACCTTCTGAATAATAAATGAACTTTGAAATTACTTTAGAAATGAGTCATCGACAAACGACAGCCTGCCTGAATAACATGACACAACCTTAAAATAATGATTATTTTTGCAGCTGCCACTGAGTGCTGCGCTCGTCACAGGAACAATGACTCTGTGTGTGTGTGTGTGTGTGTGTGTGTGTGTGTGTACACCACACCGCGTAATAGCTTTCGCCTAATTTTGTCTCTTTTTAAAACGTGGGAGATAAACACGCCTTTGCAGATAATTCTAGACGAGGCGACGCAAACACAATAGTGAATGAATTATAAATAATCTTGTGTGGGTGAAATTATGGGGAACATTTGTACATTGTGAGGCCGCAACAGTTAAATAAGTGAAAATCAGATGCTTAATTTCCTCTGTCTGTGTGTGTGTGTTTGTATGTGTGTGGATTCAATTAAACGAACCAAAACGCTCCCAACTGTTGAGCAATAACCACAGAAGCAGGAGTTGATATGATTTTATCTACATATGGACATTATTTACTGTACTTCCACAACATCTTTGACAGTGACGATCTAATCATTTGTAGCCGTGTGCAGATTGCATAGTGAGCTACTGTGATGGTGATGACCACTTGCTGGGAGTTGAACTTCCTCTCTGCAGAGCTACAGAATATAAATGTACACACTTCAGTCATCTGAGAGGCTCCGTGAGCACATGGCAGTGTAGGCTTACATTACTGTTCGCTCGTGTCCGACTCAAAAATGCAAATGTGCCGATTCAGACGCCGAGTACTTCTGGTGAGCGTGCCCCTATTAAACTATCAATATTAAATATCACTATCCCGGTCAATATTTGATGAGGCCTGTTTTCTAACAATGCAGCTTTCAGGGCTCGGAATCAATTTTTCAGAAAAAAAAAAGTTAATTTTTCATAACTTTCGCTTTTGAAAGCCCCCAAGTGCATTATTAATAACAGAGTAGTGTGGAGGGGAAAAAAAAAAGTGACGGATTCCATATGAGCTTTATAAACATGGTGGAGGTGAAAAAACTATACGCTGTGCACTGATTTCCACCACAAATCTTCACCACACTGTCAGCTTCCTTGATTTTTCCAGGCTGTGTGGAGGGTGGGGGGGGTGGAAGCTAGAAGATTTCTGTCAGAGGCTGTTTCCTCCACCCCTGCTGAGTTTAAACTCCATCACTGTCAGGAGAGGTCTCCTCTCTCCTGTTTCGCTTTCATTGCAGTCTAGAAATCCCATTTCTGCTGTTCTTTTTCTTTGCCCTCCTTTTGTTTATGAGTTTCATCGACAGAAGCTTCTGAAGTCTCCTCCTCCTCCTCCTCCTTCTTGGCCACTCGTGTTTCTCCACCTCCTCCCTTCTCTGCCTCCTTCTCCTTCTCCCTCTCTCTGATGATCTCCACCAGCCTCTGAAACTTCTGGTTTAGCTCCTCCATCCCTCCCACCACTCGCCCGTCGTCCTTCTCCCCGTCGCTCTCCAGCGAACTCAGTGACTCAGCTCTTGAGTCACGGCCCTCGAACTCGTAAGTCTGCAGTGAGTCATAGGGCGGCTGCGACAGGTCAAAGGTGACCTGGTCCAGACGGATGTTCAGGAGGTCTTCCATGCAGAGAGGCTTCGGGTTGGGGGCTGCAGCTCTCATAGGCTCCGCCCCGCACGACCAGCCTCTGCTGTTACCAAACAACCCCCCAGGTAAGGACAAAGGCTGCGGGGTCAAATCCTTCCTCTGGAGTCTGCACATGTTCAGTAGCTGCACTCCCGCCGGGAACAAGCCGCCACTACCGCCGCCACCGTTCATCCCGTTCATGCACATCCCTCTGCTGCTGGGATTCAGCGAGCCCACGATGCTGTACGTGTCTCCCGGCAGGTAAACAGGAGGGTTCGCCGAGCCGATCTGACCGCCGTTTGAATAATTCTGCTCTGAAACGGAGGGGAGGGAGGAGTCAGTATCAATGTCATCTAACGTGCAGCTGGTGGCTCCAGTGCTGATCTGAGTCTGCGATGACCCCGGCCGACCCTCATGCTGGTTTGACGAGGAGCTGGTGTGACTGTGGCATGAAGACTCATTGGGGTCACAGTGGATCAGATTAGCGGCCTTGTTGGCTGGTGTCGACTCCGTTTCTGTCGAGTTTAACTGTAAAAAGACAAGAAGAAGAAGAAAAGGGAGATTCCAGATGATTCAGACACACATGAAGGGTCAACTGTACGGAAGTCAAAAGAGGCCACAAGGGTTTAAATCTTTTATAAAATAGAAAACTGCTAATCATGATATTTAATCACCACCGATTACTTCATGTTAAATTCTGAAAGCTGCTTTTTGGACCTGATATTTAAGTTTGAGCATTTCAGCATGAATTTTAATGTTTCTTTGAATCGTATTTTTATTGAACTTTGATCTTACTTTGTGAATTTTTGGATCAGAACTATCAGAAACACATAAATCATTATCATTACATCAAGTATTTAAAATCACAGATATTATTTTGGATATCGAATATGAATGAGGATTTACCTGATATACCAAATTAAAACAGTATTTAAATGTCAACTATTAAAGCCCTGAACAAAATAACACATAAACTTTAAAGGGCAGGTGTGCAGGAGACAGACAGGTAGATCAAAACATAATATAAAACAAATTAAACGTGCAATATATGTTGCATTTAATTGCAGTGATTCTGTGCTGGACCTTCGTCAGGCTTCACTGTCTAGTATAGCTAGAAATAAATAAATCGAATAAATAAATCATGTTGCGAGCTACAGTGTTCAGGATTTCTTTTTTTGCTAGATTTTAACCACAGAGGCCACCAAAACTTTATTATCATTCAACATCTCTAGAATATTTTACATTTAACATGCCAGACTTTTGCAGATTTGATTTTCCTCTGAGCTCTTTTCACCGGTCTGTTTGGTGAAGGTGTAGTCATTGATGAAGGATGGTGGGTTGCCACAGCGTCCTTTGATCAAATCTGACAAATCTAAATGCCTATGAGTCATGAATAAATCACACTGTACTGTATATTTAGTCATAAATATTTGAGACTATATTACAAAGAAACCCTCTTATTTACTCGGTTATGTAAATTAAATCCTCACAGACTTTTTTTGCTTCTATGTTTTGCTTCATACTCTCATTTGTTAGTTTGTAATCTGACCTTGGCCTGATCCTGATTCTCTTTTGTGTCAGCAGTGTTTTCTCCGCTGTTTTCATTCCTCTCTGCGATTTTGCTCTTCGCCGGCGTTTGTTCTGTTTCATAACAACCGGGGCTCATCTCCGGAGAGCGCAGCAGAGGCTCAAAGGTGCTCTGGTTCTGGATCACCAGGGAATTGCCGATATGACCTCCTGTGAGCCCGTGGGTCAGCTGTGCGAGCTGCAGGCCCGCCTCCAGAGGGCCGGCTGGGTAATCTCTGAGAACAGGCAGCGTGTGGATGCCGTAGCAGAGGCGTCCGTAGAGCGGCGCCGAGCCGGGCCGCTGCTGAGGGTCCAGGCCGGGGCGAGGGTTACGACTCCAGCTGTACGTCCTGGCCCTTGGCTGATTCTGCTGGGTGTACCATCTGTGCCAAGAGATAAATGTCAGAGAAGGACAGAGTCAAACACAGACATGCACATGTTTCCACGAGCCAACATCACAGGGATAAACTTTTTTTTTTTTTTTTTTTTTTTTGGGGGGGGGGGGGG
>JAPZDY010000021.1:23374453-23390199 GCA_029783645.1 Ctenochaetus hawaiiensis | reverse complement strand
ACAGGGATAAACTTTTTTTTTTTTTTTGGGGGGGGGGGGGCAGCGCACATGTTTCTGCTCTTGTGCATGTGCTGTATTCTGTGCATGCTCTGCAGCGCTGTAATGTCAAAAGCTGCGGTGTCCGCCTCCCCTCCCCCCTCGTCATCGTAGGATATGATGTTCTCCCTGACATCATCCTCCTCGAAGGGCGAGTGGGAGTCTCGCTTCTGATGGCGCAATGACAGCGAGAGTGCACACACCACTAAAGGGCAGAGAGGAGACACATGACCACACACTCTTCGGATGGTAGAGAAAACAACCTGACACTGCTGCCCAGCATCTTTCAAAAAAAAAAAAAAAGTCACAAACATCGAAATTTTTATGGAGACATCAGAGACGAATCGAAACCCACCCAGCAGTGTGGTGACGCAAGCCAGCATGGCCAGCAAGGTGACCAGGCTGAAGATCAGCGACGTTGAGCCGGACGGCACGGGGAGACAAACCATGTGTCTCTCCCACCTCCTCTCCTTTTGTCTGCCTCTATCCTCTGTTTGCATCCCTCCTCGCAGACAGGGACAAATGGTCACGGTGACCGTGCCAGTGTTGGTCAGACCCGAGGCCCCGTCACGCAGCACCACGGGCACATAGAGGGTGAGTAAGGATGTGGAGAAGCCAGGGAGGGGCTCCAAGGCCGACTGGAGCACCAGGCTGGCTGTCACACCTGATAAAAAAAAAATACAAACCAAACACATCAATCATGGTTACTGCACAACAAGTTGGTGTCATGTTTTTTTAGATTGATCATTAAAAAGGAAAAATAAACCAGAGCTAATCGGTGTGACCTCCACTTTCCCGGATGGTGAGGTTGAGAGCGGAGCTGGACTCCGGAGGGATGCTGAAGTGCACCGGGGTTTCCTGTCCTCCGTGGTCCTTATCGATGGCTTGCAGATCCAAAACCACCTGCACAGAACGGATAAAGAAAGAATTATATACATATATTTTTGACTTTTCTTTCAGTTTGATATCCAAATGTAAGAATAAACCATATTAAAAGAACTTTTTAGTAAAAGATGCTGATATATGGAACACGTGACTGGGGTTTGGAGTTGGACATTAAGTGGAAAAACTTCTCCAGATTTAAAGTTTTAATCCTCATAACTACAATAAAATCCATCTCCCCCCCCTTTTTTTTTTAAACTAATATTGTCTGCACATTTTCAGCATATTTCCATACTATAATTACCTCTCTGTTTGGCAGCTTTCATTGTTAGTGACACTGCGTTTAATCCAGTATCCAGTTTAATCCTCTTTTTTATTTTCATATCACAAAAAACAAAAAGGGGGACGGACCTGACCGGGGGCGCTGGAGTCGCATATGGACGTCGCGTACTGTCGGTCCAACTCCGGCGCGTTGTCATTCTGGTCCAGTGTCTCTATGGCAACCACAACCCTTGACACAAGGTTCGGATTGTCTGAAAAAGAAAAAAAGGAAAACGGACACTAATGGTGAAAATTATCGCTGAGTTTTTATCATTTTTTTAACTCCTCACTTTTGCATTCCCGGCTGCAGGCGGTGCTTTCGGTGATGTATGAGGCCGGCGAGCTCGGCCACTCATTGTGCCTGAGGGCAGAAAGGGCTCACATACATACCCCTCTGTGTGGCGATGACTGTGATATTATGCCACTGCTCCTCCTCTCGGTCCAGCTCCATCACGGTGCTGATGAAGCCCGTGTCAGAGGCGATGCGGAACAGAGCCTCGGGGTCCGACTGGGGATCGATGGAGTACCTGAAAACCGGGAGGGGAGACGCCGGTGAGAAAATAGAAGGGAACAGAGAAAATGAGAGAGTCCCTGCGATGGTGTAATAACCACCTGATGTTGCTGCTTTGTCCTGTGTCCGGATCCACGGCGTAGACCCGGCCTACGGAACAGACGGGGGGGCAGTTCTCAGACACGTCCAGATGGTACCGAGCCTCGGAGAATCGTGGCGGCTCATCAGCATTGAGGACCATGACCCGGACTGTTGCCTGGTCCTTAAAGGGACCTTTCCTGAGGTAGCGAGCGTCCACCATCGGGTTGGCGACTTCCACGGAGAAAGTGTAGGAATTGCAGGCCTCATAATCCAGCAGCTGTTGGGTGAAACATAAAGCAGCTTCAGTCTGCGGATCAGCGGTCACTAAACCTATTCCTTCAGGGACTCTTTTTTTATTATCATAGCTACTATTCAATGCATAGAAATAAAAGTATGAAAGTACACTTGATAAACTGTACAGTTTTTACAAAAGTGAGCATAAAAACTGCATGACTTTTATGTGAATAAAATAAGCTATTAAAATAAATTCTTGAGCAGATTCTTTTCCCTTTTTATTACATAAGAAATGAGTTTCCTGAGATCTTTAGAAACTTCTTGTACTTTTACCTTCCAGTAATGTGCAGTTCTTTAAAGCAATCACACAAGCTCAATAGGCTTCTTTTTTAAATACAACCACACGAGCGAAGTCTTTGTGAATAAAGTTTGTGTTCCGGTTTTCACCGTGGCCTCATCCTGTTACACTTATTAGTTTTTAAAACAGAAATGAGCAGGCATTAATCAGATGCAAAGATATAAACTGACTGCATTTAAAAAATATTAATAGCTGTCTTTATTTTACTTTTTAAAATAAAAATACCCTTCCCCATCTCCTTATGGAGCTTTTGCGCCCCCTAGTGGGAGCCAGGACCATTACATATAACTTAAACTGCGACAAAAAAAGGTGTGAAAAATTGCTTTAAATCGAAACTTAATGAAACCATGCTCTTTCAAAAAACAAAAAAAAACTCCTGCCGGGTAACAAGAGTAACTAAAATAGTTAAAGAATAAACAAGTTAGTTTCAACACAAGGCTGCACAATAAATCTAAAGATGTAGCCACCTAATGCAAATCATACATATGTACACAAACATTCGTATAAAAAGCTACGTAGTACTGAAACACTAAAACTGGCTTATAAGAACAAACTAAATGGAAATTTATAAAAATACACACTTCTGGTAAAACTAAACTAAAATTTGAAAACACAGGAAACCAACTGAAACTAATCTGATATTAAATTCAAAAGTTAAAGTGAAATTATTGGAAAAATAACAGCGATTATAAAACTTCAACCTCCTCAGGGTGGCAAAATGCTTTAGGCTACGCTTTATTCAAAGTCACATTAATAATTTTAATAGACTGTATTCATGTCGTATATTTGAACCCACATGTAATACTTCATTATAGATATTTTAGATACTTTTCTCTCACTTGTTTTACCTCTCTCTATGTATAACTCAAGTACAATATTTTATTTTTGGAGTTATTCTCTTTTTTTAAAATTAAATAATGATTAGTAATGAACCATCAGTCTCAGTTTTTTCCCTCCTGCAACCTCTTTGTTTAAGCTTTCACTGAGCAATAATTGTCCCTGAATGACTGAAGCTTTTAAAGCTTTTAAATTAGAAAGACGAATTCACACTGACTGCCTTTAACATGACCTACTCACATCAAATGAGCTACAGTTTTTTTCACCAGCTGCTCATTTGTTCGACGCTGGTCTTTAATTGCTCGTGCAGAACGTTTGGAGTCTCAACTTGTCAACAGCAGAATGTGTTGGAGTGCAGTAATGAAAATGTTAAAGGAGCAAATAAAATTAATTTGTGAAACCAAACCAAAGTAATTTGGTTTAATCTACTGAAAATGTTGAACAATATAGATTTTTTTTCTCACTGTGTGACTATTTGAACAAAACACCTACATGTAGCTTTAGATAATTGGCTGTTTAGAAACTTATATTTGTAATTATTCATAAAGCGGCTTCACACTCTGAGTGTTTCTGTATTAACGTCCAATCGCTCACCTTGTTCAGCACGATGACAGCTTCTTGGTCTCTCCCGGTTAGATTGAATATTTCAGCCTCCTCTGCATCCAGGATGGTGAATTCCAGCTGTGCATTTTCTCCCACATCAGGATCGGTGGCAGTGAGGCGGCCCACCTCCACACCTGGAGCTGCCAGCTCGGATACAGAGAATGACCACGCACCTGCAGAGGAGAAAACACACTGAGTACAGTAATTGCAGGATGACGTTCTCCACTTTGTGCCAAACCACAGTTGTTATTATGAAGACGAATGTGGACATTATGGAGCTTATTCACACGTTTTCTCCATCAGGTGTAACGGATTAGGTCACAGGTTTTCAGCTCCATTTTAATTTCTTATTCACATCCACATATCCAGAGTTTGGACTACAGAAATTCTTTGTGAGTTACAACAAAGTCTTGAGTCTTTACACTCAAGTATCAAGTTCTGAGGCTTGAGTTTCTAGTCAACGAGTCATAATGAAAAGTAATTTTAAACAAAAGAGCCTCCACTTTTGTTTTTTGTGCAACTTCAAACCTCAGTTTAACACCTGTGATTGAATGCTTGTGAAGATATTTTAACAGGAAATGAGCAGCTTAGAGCGAGACAGGGCTTCCCAGGAGGCTTCATCAAACCAAGTTGGAAGTTGTTGCTTCTACATCTGCAATTTTCAAAAAAAAAAAAGGCGTGTTTTAAATACTGCGGTTTAATTTGTGATTGAACACGGTGTTGTTTCTGTATGCAAATGATGTTATCTTAAGTGTGTGTTTTCTCCATCTGGAGCTCAGTAATGGAGCTGTAGCTCTTCAGGGTTCCTGATTGGATGCTGTTGATTTAGTTCAAACACAGCGAATCTTGGGAAAACTGTGTCGACTTACTGAGATTGAACATCGTTAATGTTACTTTATTGGGGCAATGAAGGGAGACAAACTGAGTCATAGCAAACTTAAAATGACATCTTTTTCTGAAACTTAAGCTTTGGAAAACCCTTTATAAATGCAGTTTACAATCATCAAACTGCATACTTTCTTGATTTTATCAAGCTGAGTTTAAAGTTATCAAATTTGTGGTTTAAGGAGTGGAAAATAGACTTATTACATTTATTTACTTCATTTATTTCTATGTTTTGGTGCCTTTGTTCTGCAAATTCATGCCTAATCAAGGACAACCAAAAGAATAACAGTCAATATCTATTTAATAATGCCTTAATTGTCATTTGTCAAGCAAAAAATGGGAAACATTTGCAAGCTCAACCAACTCAAATGTGATTGTAGAGCTTGTTTTTTCTGCCTTTTCAATTAGCAAATGGAATATTTTTAATTTTTTAGCTGCTGGTAAATTAGGCAACGGAGCACATTAATCCTGGAAACTTGTGACGGACATTTTTTAAAGAGTTAACAGCTGATAATGAAAGCACTTGTTAGCTGTTGCCCCAGTTTCTTTGTTAAATCTCTAGACAAAAAATACGTGTCAGCTCCTTAAATCCCACCGCTGATGTTACAAACATACAGAACGGAGGACTACAAAGCTTCAGATTGACTGATAATCATCTGCCTCATTCTGTTATTAATGAATCAAGAGCTGTATTCATTAATCTGAGAACTTTGCTTAATGAATCTGGTCCTGTGTTATTGTTTCCCAGCCGGTGATCTGTGCCAGGTCTTGTCATTTACCCACCTCTACATCATTTGTGATGCTGCACAACGACGAGCCTCCGCGAAGTCGGAGGAACACTTCCATTTTTAATCAGAGACGATTGTTAATCATTCAAATCCTTCACATTATGAAGATCATTTAAAAAGAAAAAAAAAAACAAAGCACGCCCCTCGCATTCAAAGAGCATCCCAAATGAGCCGTTTGCTTAAATCGTGGCATTATTGTCAAACAGAAAATAATGACCTACAGTGGAGGTGCTGCTGCTGGTGGTGGTGGAGTAGGAGGAGGAGGAGGTGGGGGGAGTCACTCAGATTTCAGTAAATAAATAACATACTGCTGGCATTTGGAAATATTAAATTGCTTCTATAAAAGACTGTATTGCAGCACAATATATCAACAAGAGGAAGGGGGGGCTTTAAACATTAAGATGAATGGCAGTAAGCAGAGACTGTCAGGAAGAAGAAGTGGGGAAGAGGAGGAAAAAAAGAGCGAACAGAGGGGAGGTAGTGTATGGAGAAATGCAGTGTATGTCTCAAAGTGTTAGACACATTCTGCAGTGATTTTACTGTCTATTGAAGCAGAAAGCACTGAACTTTAGGATGAAATATTAATAGCATGGAACGAGGAAAAGCTTGGATAAGATAAAAAAAAAAAAGCGGACATGATCTTTCACTCTTCTACATCAAGACACAGTCCATTTGAATCTCAGAAGGCCAAATGGGAGTGTTTATATCAATGTTAATGCCCCACGTCTGGGCGAAAAAAAAGGTGATGTTGCTCCGACTAATGTTGAAAACAATGATTAGGACGAGTGCATCAAATAAAAAGTGCAATACCAGTCTGACAAGCCGCTCAGCTACTTTTAAAGCTTATATCTTATCATCTGACTGTCAAGACAACCAGGACCCAAAGGAGGCGAAAAACACATCCGCCTGCTGTCATAAATGCCATTACAAGATGTTTAATCATTTTAATCTTTACTCACACACTCGCACACACACTTCCTACAGCTGTGGAGATTGAAGGCAGCCGACAGTAAAGTGGTGATCTGATAACGGCAGCGCTTACTCCTTCTGAAGTGAGGGGGGTTGTCGTTGACATCAGTCAGCTTCACGGTGACGGTTGTGGTCCCCGATAATCCACCCAGATGCCCTCCCATGTCTTTGGCCTGGAGGACCACCAGATATTCATCCCGGGTCTCTCGGTCCATGTCAGGTACCGCTGTGCGCAGGACGCCTGGTGGACAGGACAAAAAAATAAATAAATCACAAACGGCAACAGATTTCACAGTGACACAACGTCTCCGGAAATCACCATCAAAGTGAGCCAGACGCATATATTTTAGAGGAAGTAGGACATTGAAAAAACATATGACTGCGGGCGTCTCCCGTCTCTGAAAGGGATCAAGTGAAATGTGAGTTAAAATGTTCTTATCCACGTTGGACATATGGCAGCAGAGATACGCCATGTGATTTCTAACGCCGGGGTATTAAGTGTGAAGTGCAATCATCAGCTGGAGAGGCATCTTATGGTAAACAGCTTTGACGTGGTGGACGTGTGGTGCATCGGGAGGCCACGAGCAAACCTGTCTGGGGATCCACAGAGAAATAGTCCTGGCCCTGAGTGATGGCGTACACCAGCCGGGCGCTGTTTCCATATGTCGGATCATCGGCATCTCTGGCTGTGACTTGGATTATGGACGTGCCTGTGACATGTGACAGGACGGAGGCGATAAGTCAAATGGCCTTTTCACAGTTATATAGCGGTTAAAGCTTGGTGGCTGCTGGTTCATGAGCTTAACGCGATACTCCGCCCAAGATCTGCCTATTGAATACCAAGTACTTACATCTGCAGGACTAAAAGGGTAACGCACTTCCCTGCTGTCTATCTAAAGAAGCTGTGTCTTCAAAGCATTCATCTTTTTGACAAAATATGACTAAATACCCTGCTTTCATGTTGAGCAATTGCCCTTGAAGCTCTGGTCCTTTGCCAGAAGCAGCGTATTTAGTCCCATTCTAGCAGAAACATGACTGCTAGTGAGATTATGTTTGGCCAGTAGGAACGTCCACTGTGCTGCAAAAGAAGGCTTAGAACAGAGCAGAATCATTATAATGTATTATTATAATGCATTATTGATGGCTATAGAATCTAAATCTGCATCTGTTTTGATATTCAATTACTCGTTTCACTTTTTGAGCAAAGATGTGACGCTTCTCTTTATCTTTATCTGCACTTATATGCAGTAAGATAGCCCAAGTTGCTAATCGTGCTGTAAAAGATGACACACAGAAGAGAAAGTCCACAGTTATCTGATAGTTACTCTGCCTGCACTGAAAGCCTCGAAACACACAGGCAATGCCCAAAGAGACTAATCATCCTGAAATGACAGCTAATTGGATTAAGGGTTGTTTTTTGCAAGTTAGCATGCTACATTAGCATGCAATAGCTAAGTGCAGCCTCATGAGGCCTCTGGCATGGCTGCAGATTTTGCTGTGGTGTTCAAATTCTATTCTATTTCATTCTAATTTGAAAGTGGGGCAAAAAAAAAGCCTCCATTATGGCATTTTTCTGCCATGATACCAGAATGCAGTGCTTCACTTTCTTCAGAAGCAAGAATTACTAACTTCATCTGTCTGCTATAATGCAAAATCATGTGTCTGAGATCTTTATTTACTCCTCTGTACAGAGAAAACTAATAAGTGCACAGGAAGCATTAAATGAGTGGAAAGTTTGCACAGTTTAAGTCTTGTTTTGCTGTGAACACTCATCCTCATTAGAATCGACTGTTTGCTCAATAAATTCATGCTGACCAGAGCTGCTGCTCCCAATTAACAACACAACAGGTATCCTGCAGCCACATTTCAAGACTTCTTAGGCGAAGTATCGCTTTAATGTTGTTGTCGAGTCGTACCTATGTTGGCCATCTCCGGCACCATGGCAACATAGGGCTCATCGGGGAAGACGGGCGGGTTGTCATTGATGTCCTGCACTCTGATGATGAACTCGGAGGACGGCTCCAGGGCTCGGCCCGTCTGACGATCCGTGGCGGTGGCGATGAGTCGGTACTGGTCCTTCTCCTCACGATCCAGAGACTTGGTGACATGTATGTTGCCTGTGTTGCTGTCGATAACGAACACAGAGCCAACTCCTTCCCCCTCCAACATATACTTGGTGCGTCCGTCTCCTCTGTCCATGTCTGTGTGCAGCTGTAACAGAGTAAACATCTGTAAAAAAATAAAAAAAAACCTCCAGGCAAACATCACTTCTCACACAGGACGAAGCTGATGCAGGTAACGCTCATTAACACTCATTTATTTGTCTGGCAAGTACTGAAAACACGACAATGAGAAGTGGGTGATTTATGTTAAGACTGCATGTGCTCAGTGAATTTTAAATGAATGGCACCAGGTGTGGAAGATACATCTGGGACCAGGATGAGTACTGATGCATACAGCTAATTAACTCACTGGACCAGACACGCCACTGGGGGGTTTGTTGAGGGCAAAACCACATCAGTGGTGGACGGTGGTCCTGCACGTGTCCTACATGTATGTTCGCGGATGCATTCTGCTTGCACAGGCAGCACCCATCTGTAAATCTTCCTATCTCTTCTATCCATCTGTCCCTTCCTTCCCCTTTTCTTGTAAATCCATCTGCCTGACTCTCCTGTACCTTTTAAACCACCTCTTTATCCCTTTCTCGTGTCTCTCTCTTTTCATCAAGTTACCTCGGTTACACAAAATGCCCATCTGCTCACATTTCTCAACCCCCCCCCCTGCCCTCCATCCTTCCCTCCCTCTGACTGTTTTGCTCTCTGGTGCAGAATACTCGTTTAGTATTTAATGGCAGAGAGGATATTAGTATGAGCCAGATAGGTAAAAAGGCCAAACACTCAGAAATAGAAAGCCAGAGATTACTCAGCCTTCATCACAGTGAGCTTCTGACCAGGAACCTTCACATCTCTCTACCCTTAAGGCGCATCTGCACATGCTCATAATCCACAAGGCTTACTCACAACCTCTGCCGTGGACCTCAGATACTCATGAGAACTAAAGCCTCAGTTTTAATTTCAGCTCCAACAATGGCTGTTTTACAAGCTCAAAGAGACCAATATTCTGAGACATATTCATTCAGTGACACGCAAACTGTTTGTGCAGGAGAAAAAAAAAGAGAAATTTAATTGCCTACATTATGTAAAGTGTAGAAATACTCATTTATGCGCTTAAGACAGACGCTTAGTTGAAGTAGCTACATATTCCGGCATAAATGCATGTCAACTACAAATGCTAATGCAAATGAACTTCACACACACACACACTGAACAGCATGCAGGCAGAGACCAGGAGGAAATATAAGAATAGTGTACGTTCTGTGAGTGTGTGGTGTGTGTCTGTCTCGGAGGATAAAGTTAAGGATTATAGGAGCTCATGATAGCATACCCTACAAATTGCTAGATAAGGGACTCAGGGTTTTTTTTTATTCATCCCTACACCCACATCCCTCTCCCTCTTTTCTTCCTTAAAGCCAGCTTCGATTTTGATCCCACACTTCACCACGAGAGACATCTTTGTCAGAGTCTGTGCCTATCTCACTCCTCCCCTGCTCTTTGCCGCCACCCCCTTCATCCTCTCCTTTTCTACCCTTCCAGCCCTCCTCTCCTCACTGTCTAATTGCTGGCTCAGTCCTGCTGTGCTTCAGTCAGCATGGAAAAATATCTCACGGTGGGGAGGAAATTTATCCGCCCCGTACAAACAAAGCTGGAGAAAGGAGGAAATTGTCTCTTCCAATTGCTTTGTCGCTTTCTCTCCTACTCTGTAATCCGAAATTTTCCCCTCCTCTCACTCGTGCAGTACATCCACCTCTGGGTTTCATATCTGCTTCACACCGCTTTTTCCTTGGCAGACTCTTTCTCACCCGTTGAGGCACCTGCGATGTGAACTGTTGATAACTTAGTTCAAACCTTGCATGGCAAAGGGGTTTGGAAAGATAATCTCTCTCTATTTCAGGCCAAGAAAAGTGAGCTGCCTCTGAGAGAAAAAACATGCATCCAACCCCCCAATCGCAATGCAGGATTTCTTTATTACAAAGAATATCAGCATCCAGACTTTGCTTGCAGAGGAATGAGCATCCGTGCGTGTCCACTGATTGCTTTAACACTCCTCCCCGACTGTATCAATAACAACCAGAGAAGAAGATTAAACATTTATGAGGTGTATACTGCACTGGTAAGAATCCAATCAAGACTGTCACTATAAAGTATACTGCTAGCTACAAAGTGGCTGGCAGCATTCCCTGTTAGCGTTACAGCTGATATAATCCCACTCTGAGAATAACTGTAGCTGCCAGCAGCTGCATTAGCGTAGAGCGCCTGACTGTGAAATGCTACAAGTAAACCCCAGGGAATGTGAATGGTTCAGGTGTGCAGTGGATTAAATCATCTCAGACACTTTTCCTGTTGCGACACCCACAGCCGTTGAAGGTTGGTGGTGTGGAGACTGAAAAAAAAAAAAAAAAAACTCAAGTGACACGACAAGTGGGAGGACGGCTGCACAAACACTGCGATCATGCCGGGTTGTGTTTGTGCCTTAATCTTGAGCGAGCAAAAGGACATTTTGAGAGTTTTATAATAAATCTGTTCGGCCCTCGATTAATGTATTTGCCTGTTTTTTTTATAACATCTGAACAAGTGCGAAATTTGTTCATTGCCCTCTGTGCATGTCCCTGATCTTTGGATGTTTAATTCACAGTATTTGTACTCCTTGAACATCTCAGCTCTTCAGAGAGAACTATTCAGAACTTCTGACGTACATTCTCCCACATAGTAGCCAGATTAAAGCTAATATCAATAAAGTTGGTGCACTGCCTGTTTGGAAATACACACAAAAGTTTAAATGGTCAAAAATGTGAGAATATATAAATATTTAATGTTTCTTTCTCAATGCATCGTTTCAATGGGCCACAATTACCAATTAGAAAATTAAAGTAGGTTATTTCTAAATGCAGTTTTGTTTCCAATAGAAGCACCGTGAGATAGTTTTAGTTTGGTTGCTTCAGCTTAGCAATGCTAATGGGAAGCTAATTTCGTTCTTCTGGATAAAACAACCAAGATATGAAGATTGTACCAAAAAACCTTCTGTCATTATATTAAAATACACTCGAATCATTAATCTCCCATTTGCTTAAACTGTGCCTGCAACTTTTCATTAAATCCAAAACTGAATGTGTTGTATCTCATTTTAATAAGAAGTTATTGCATAATATGATTTGTTGTAATTAATTAGTCAGCAAGCTATTTTAATATGAAAATCAATTAAGGGCTCTGCACTTCTTTCAGGTCAATTCCTTTGCCACCAATGAAGTAATGTTTAAATGACCTTTGGCTGTGTAAATGGCAACTATAGAGGTAGACAGCTAGCTTAGTTAGCTAAACCACGGACTGATAGAAACATGCAGTTTCTTAAAGGTTTATAAAACTATGCATGCAAACAACACAGATTTACATAAACTCCTTATGTGGTCCAGCAGATCTGCTAACTGTTGTTCCAGTGCTTCATTACTTCCAGTTATCCTACTGCGAGAAATCCGATAGGAGAAAAAACACCTCCAATAATCCAGATTGGCTGTGACACTTTTACCACCACGATAAAAGAGACATCTGTAAAACTGTTTACAGGTCAATAATAACTCTCTGCATAATGAATGTTTAATCTGATGCAGCTTTCTATTAAAAGCCTGAAGAGCATGAGAATCACTAAATGTGTATGAGAAGTGGACCGCCCAATGCGGAAACCAGCACAGGAATCCAGAAAACTTTTCTCAGCTTCCTCTGTGCTCGACAAGCAATTTCAATTCAAGTGAGTGGGTTGTGTCATTGAGTCTGCTATCTGGTCCTTATAATACATCCATCGAGTGTGCAGGCAAGATGTCGAGAGCGAGACAGACAGTGTGAAGAAATGTCAAAGGGTTTGTGAGCTCAGAGCAGAAAATGAAGAGGGGGGGAAATGAGGGAAAGAGGTTGTGAGCGTGCATTCATGTGCATAATGGCTCACCAGTGTATTTAGCAAACATGCCAATGAATGTATTGAGCAGAAAAAGATTTTTTGGTTGCACGAGTTGCAACAAAAACATCTTCTCCTGTGTGCAAAATATTCCACTGTGATCTCTGCATGTATCTTTGTGCAGGTTTTAACAGGTTATTCACATGCCTGAGGGTTGTGGCTGTCGCTTACCCGTCCAATGAGCACCGGCTCTGGTCCTCTGTACTCCTCGATCACAAAGAACTGGTTCCAGAGCCAACTCCTCCGGCGGCGAGAGCGAGGCGTCAGGTACGGCCAAGACCGACCATCTTCAGACCCTGTGACCCATTTAGAGCTCGGCGTCCTCTCATGCGAAACGTCACCGACACCTGTCTCCAAACGGAGTTCAGGCCGGAGAGCGAATTCCTTTTCTGAACCCGGCACGGGCCTGCGAGCATTAATTACACCTTCAGTCCCTCCATTAGTCAAATTCCTTCTCTTCTCATGGTTCAGAGCAAGTCCAGGGCTATGTTTAGGTATTAAGGATTTGGCAGCAGATTGAGATTGTTTAAAAATGTCTGTTTCCTTCGTTTTATTGTCCCTAAAGTCAAAATCATGAGGTTTTCTGTCATTAAGTCTCAGAGCCACATTTGGCAGAGTTCTTGCGTCATCCTTCGTATTCTGAAGTTCACTTTCCGACTCTTCTGAGCTCACAGAAAAATCGTCCACGGACTCTGAATGAGGTAAAATTTGTTGTCTTTTGCTCGATATTACATGCAAATTCCGCTCTTCTTCCTCTAAAAGGCCAAGAGACGCCGAAATGCCATTTCGTTCCCCTTTGCAGAATAAAAGAAAAAGGAGCACAACATGTGCTGCCATATCTGAGATTAACTGATCAGTTCGATTTAAAGAATAACTGATGGATGGCTGATCAGACGCAGGTTTTCGTGATGATCCATCTCGTGTCGTTACACTGCCTGAATCCTCCTGCTTCAGGTCTTCTTCTCCCCAGTGTGAGTCTTCATTTCATCTTCTTTTCTCACATTTTTTCCATGCAGAACACATGCTGCACAGGCTCACCTGAGAGAAGACATAATTAATGTGATCTTGATTGCATTCATTAAAATGGTAAACAAGTGTCTCAGGATACAGACACGAAAACAGAAGTGAAGTGATCTTGACATGTTACTCATTAGCTTATAAAGAGGAGAGAGGTTTGATATATTAAAAAAATGTAGATTTTTGTTTGTTGAACAGGTGAGTTTGCCAGATGTGTGGAGTCACATGATTTACACTTAAGTCAGATTCTCGTCACAAATTTAATGACTTCAGTCTTAAAAAAATCAAAAAACACCTGAAACACAACATGGACTTTAACACAAATGACTCATGACTTCACTCAGACTGAGACTGTTTGACTTTAAAATACGTGTTAGAGCCATTTTTTTGTTGTGTGTTGTCCGTGGTCGCCACAGTAGGTGGCGCATATAGACAATGGCTCACGTAAAGGCATAAGAAGAAGAGTTAATTACTCGACAGGTGTGCTGCTGACTGGGAGAGGCCCACAGTTTTTTGACCGCCATTAGTGGCCTAACTTTGAGCCTTTTGTGTTTCTTTTGCATACAAGTTATGAAAGATAAGTGTGTGTAGATTA
Source organism: Ctenochaetus hawaiiensis (assembly GCA_029783645.1). Lineage (NCBI taxonomy): Eukaryota > Metazoa > Chordata > Actinopteri > Acanthuriformes > Acanthuridae > Ctenochaetus > Ctenochaetus hawaiiensis. The sequence continues at coordinate 23,376,019 of JAPZDY010000021.1, read as the reverse complement.
ATGAAGTGTATTCTTAATGGGATTGGTGACCTTAAAATAAATACGTCTTGAACACGAATGGACATTGGATTCATTGGAAACGCCACAGACGACGCGTCGACTAGAAGTTCCCGGTAGCAGCCCCCTAGTGGCTTAGGTTTTTTGTTTTGTTAAAAGATCAAGTCACTACAACAATTATTTATGTTTTTATGTTACTGAAAACCTTTTAAAATGTATCCCATAAAATAGCAGCCACTTTTCATTATTTAAGCCATTATGAATATAATCCTGCTACGACTTTAAACTTGAAGAAGGTATTAAACTAGTGATGTAACTGTGTCAAGTTGTTGTTAAGAGCTCAAACTTCTAACCATTCTTACAGTCATTAAAGCTAACTTTCTAAAGTCTGGCGTGGTATTCAGTGTAAGGCAAACATTTACTGTTGTACGATCTTATCTGTTTCATTTTGTATTTACTCTCCTTTGATGAGGTAGATTATCACTTTTTATGGCATGAGTGAGATATGTGTAACATGAGATGTATGTTGTGTTTTCTGTTGTGTTTGATGTGCCTGTTCCTTGCACATGCAGCTAAAAGACAAATTTCTGCCTTTGGTACGCAAAAAGTAGATAGAAGTAAGTATTTGCAATGCTTCCTGGCTGAATTTGCTACAGGCGAGACAGTCAAGGAACAAGTAAAAGAATTCTTCCTCCCTCTGCTGGACGTATGCTGTCAGTGCAGCTCCCTACAGGTCTTTTGATTGACTGCAGTTATGCAGTTAGGTAATCCTTACACCAGGTATATTTAATTATTTAAGGTTTATATTTAGTTTGAAGGGTAATAAATTGTACTAATTCGCATATTACTATATAAATTACAATATCACGCCTCTCTCCGCACTCAGCAATAACATCATAAACAAATATGTTTTTTTAAAATTTGAGTCCTATAGATGTTAACTTTTATAATGCAAGACAGAGAAATCTGAATGTTTATCCATATTTCAAAAGCATCTTTTATCTGATAATTTTTAATTAGAAGACTGTGTTTTAAAAATGCAAAACAAATTCAATGAAAGCGATGACAAATTATTTGGACAAAAAATTAAAAAAATCAATTTTTGGCAAAAAATTTTTGGTTTGGAAAAAAATAATTTTTGTTTCATGAATCTAGTCTGTGTTTTTACAGATACACATTACATCTTCCCCAAAAAATGTTTTTTATACATTAATGACTCATGTTACATTTATGTTAACATCAAAACAACCACATTATTACTGTTTGTTATGGAGATGATCAAATTTAAACAAATTTAAATAATATATTTATTCAAATAGAAGTCAAGCAATGCTTGTGCTCACAAATATTAAGTCAAGAGTCGTTATGAAATGCTGTCTAGACTCTCATACATAAACACTGGCTGAAGCTTGAAGCAATGCATGGAAATTAGGATGCATAACTGGATCCAAAGACCACAAGACTTATAGACCTATGAACTCCTGAGTGAGTACTAATGGATAAACTGTGACCTGAACATAAGGCAAAGGAATTTTCCTCAACATTATGTGGAAATTCCCAGGATCATTT
>JAPZDY010000021.1:23352425-23364850 GCA_029783645.1 Ctenochaetus hawaiiensis | reverse complement strand
ATGATGAAAATATATTGCATGCATTTCATGTCATGTTTGTGGCTTGCATTAAATGTTTCTTAAGGGGCACCATTTGCCCATGGGCCATACTTTGAGAAACTATAGGCTTTAGTGGTGATACACACCAAGTGCAAGTGAGCATCCTCTTGAAAACATGACCTCTGGCAACATGTTTCCCGCCTCATTTGTTCACGCTTAAAAGACTGCATGCTTTCTCTACATTCACTGACTCTGATGTAATTATTGCTCTCTTTAACTCAGGGACACTGTGTGTTAAGAGTCACTTCAGCCTCCTCATCTCAGACCGGTGAGAGCCAGCCTGACAATTTCTTAAGTTTTGACTCGGTTCCTGATGAAGTGGCGGACGCCTCGGCGGTCCGTGTGCGGTATCGATGCTCCCAGCAGTGCCAGCTTGCAGTGGAGGTGCTGGTGTCGACATTAAGGAAGACAGAGTTTGTCATCTTCAGGAGAAAATGGATCAGCAGCACGACCAGAGTCTACAAGATCCATCAGGTGCCGCTCAGATGGCCTCCATCAATTTTATATCGACAAGACTTTTTCAACAGGCGTGTTTTGGACGCCCAGAATGTGACAGTCCGTGCTTGGTTGTGTCATCTTAATGATGGCGGTGAGCCTGGGATGTACAGCAGCTCCATGTTGAGGATTTATAAAGTGCTGCAGACAAAGTCAGCCTCAGAGCGTCCAGCTAAACCTCCCACTGGGTGTCCTTCATGGTCCGCTCAGCTGATGTGGCAGATTAACAGAAATAGAAATCAGCACTGTCCACATGAGTCAGGTCAGAGCCTCGGTCACTTTTTGTCATTTTGTCCACGTTCTGTCTTTTCTAACAAAAACTTTAATTGGTCTCTGTGTGTAACATCTTTTTTTTTTTTTTTTTTTACATGCATATAGATGTAATCCACCTGCTGAAGTTTCCACTTGCAAGTACCGGTGAGCACTTCGGAGTCGTCCGTAGGTTTCGGGCCTTTGCTGACAGATCCCTGGAGAGAGGCCGCCGTCGTGCTGTGTCACAACCCAGGTTGGGCTTTAACTTCACACACAGACTTCTCATTTATTTCATTTTATCTGGAACTTATTCTGTGAAAAGTTCAGCCGCGCGGCATGAAAAATGTCTCCTGCAGGGTCTCCGAATGTAGACTTTTTTTTAGATGTGCAATAAAATCCAATAATCCTGACAAACCACCATATATTTCCCCTCAGTTGTACAGAATGTAATACCAGTGTTTTGTGTTGATATCAGCAGATGAAACAGGCCACAGGTCAGTGATTGTTTCCTTTTCATTGCTGTCAGCTGTTATAAAACACTCCACTTTTAGTTCTGTTCATTACAAATGACTGTACAAGCTTCACGAAGCGTTTTTCACCAGAGCATATAAGCTTTTTATTTACGGTCAACGACAGACAGCGAGGTCAGTCATTCTCAGCTGACAGCGGCGGCGCTTTACATCCAACCTCACGCCTCAGCGAGCGAGGAAATGATTTGTCAAATCATGTTCCATCGCTTGGGTTTTTCAGCGTCACCTTATCTGTGTGGATCTACCTACGGAAATGGTGTCAGAAAAAGCTCTGCGGGATCATCCATCACGTCGATGGGAACAATTCATACGACTCGGTCCTGATGCAGCTCACAGACACAGGTGGGTCACAGCAGCTTGTGGGCACACCTGATACCGGTTTAGGGGGATTAAATTGAGGTATCATGAGATGATTGTGAGTGATGATGTGTGCTTTTGTGGCACTGCTGAACAGACTGTGCTATGTATTAATAAGGACCGTTGGATCTCCCGCGGTGAAATATATGACTCCTATCTCCTGTGTAGGGAACGTCATAATTCAGGCACGTGTGACAACAGGAGAAGATGAAGCTTTCCGAGCCACTGCAGTGTTGCCCCTGTGGAAATGGATTCGATTAGACTGTTACATACAGGATTCAAAGGTATAGTAGCTCATTGAGGGCCTGTGGGAGCCGGGATAAGGAATTGAAATTAAAACAAAGCTGGAGGGCAGCATCTTATAGCCATCCTTTCTCCTTTGAGTTTTTGTTTGGTGCCTTTGCTTTGCGGTGTTTGATTTCCTTTTTTTTTTCGAAACAGCTGTAAGATTCTGAAAGATGGTTCCTTTCCAGCTGGGAAACTCCAGGCGATTGCAGTGTGTAACCGCAATTTAGAGTCGTTCACAGCTCAGTAGGTTTTTTTTTTCTTCCTTTCTTTTTCTGCGTGTCGTGAGCTCAGAAGATATTATGTCTTGACTTTCAGGTGCTGCTGGATGTAACGTGGGATGGTGAAACCCGCAGATGTGCATACGAGTAAGTTGTGTTATAAAAATACAATTTGTGTCAGTTTTTTTCCTCATTTAAATGTTGTAAATTAAGGAAAACACAGCTGTTGTCATTACAAAACACCTGTTAGTTCAGTTACGGCAAGAAAACAAGGATGACTGATGCATGCTCAGTAATCACGAGAGCCTGTTTGACTGAATATCTGTTAGATTTCAGAACAGTATCCATTATGACGACACTGATGGATACTTTGTGATCGGAGGAGGCAGGTACATGCCAGGCATTCATGGGTATTTTGGGCCTATCAAATACTATCGGTTTGGAACTGAGGAGGTAAGCAAACTGTTTTCTTATAAAGAAAAATAGTATAAAACTGTTCTGTCATTTCATTATTTTGTGTTGAAATTCGATGTTATCCGTGTCACAGGTAAGAAATCCCAAGTCAACATTACAGGAGTTGGCAAGGACTCATCAGGAGTGTCAGGAAATAAAAGCATTCACAAGAGCTTTTCTCCAACAAGTAACTGAAAGTCACCTCCCGTCACTCATCAACAAAGGTGAAACGCTTTTTTGACAGGTGCTTTAAAGCTGTGGTGCAGCCGTTCTACAGGGATCAACCTTAAATAGATCTCATCCACAGGGTGTCAGTACAATGACTGCACACCTATTAAAGTATGGGAAGATTACTGTTGACAGGTTATGTTTTATTTCAGGTGTCTGTGTGCCGCATTTCAGGAGACTGTGGGGTCAGTTTGGAGAGAAAATCAGCACACAAACATGGACCTGGGAAAAACAGCTGAATTACAGCACACTTTTTCATTTCTTGCAAACAAAAGAGGGAGAAATCAGGACAGGTCGGAGATTGCTGCACAGTTTGACTATATATGTGAAAATGAAATGTGGCTCACGTCATTATTCAGTTTTTGACAGTTTTTTTGTTTTTTTTGCAGGAACTTTAGGCATAAAGGACCTCAGGAGGGCATTGTTTGAGCATGCAGTTGGTACAATGTTCGTAGCAGATCAGACGGAAAATAAAATCACGTCCAAATCAATTGATCTACTAAAAGTTTCCTCCTGCTTTGGAAATCACAAAGCGTCTCTGTTGTTGGCCGCCATCCACCTCTCCGGCCTGGGACACGCAGTCGATCAACCACAGGTAGCATTACTGCCTTTCCTTTACCTTTAATTGCCAGTTTATCATGTGTAATGCCACTTCAGTAAGGATGACTGATAACGTTGACTACTGTGTGTTTCAGGGTCATGTCTATAGTCTGATTGGCGCAGCAGGTGATGATCGTTTCGCCCTGATGCATGCAGGGTACAAGCACACACAGGGAATTGATGGGTTTCCTGAAGACCTGGACGTGGCTTACAGCTACTATTCCAACGTTGGGCTGCAAAGCAGCTTTGATGCTTTCAGGGTGCATGAAAATACAGTATGTTTCAATAACTAAAATCACCAGAAAATTAGTTATAATTTATAGGAACTTTAGTCCAAACTGAAATGTCTACTACGAAAATTGATTGCTATGGAATTTTCTCAGCTCCTAGAGGAGGAATTTATATACTTTTTTGAACACTTGACCTCAATACATGCACCACCATGTGGTCAAAATTTCAATCTGTCCAATAATGTGCTTCAGTTTATGAATACTTACCGATAAAACTAATAACATCGCCATCAGCCACAGGAGTGCCTTGTGTTTTGTGCTAATTAGCAAATGTTACAATGTTAACATGTTAAACTAAGATGGTGAAAAACATTTTACCTGCATAATATCAGCATGTTAGCATTGTCAAATATTAGAGCTCTGCAAGAAATGAGCTCATTTACTTTCTTGATAACAGTTAAATGACAAAATCAACAACTTTCTGATCTTTTAGTTTAATATAAATATAGAACTAGCAGCAGGTTAGCTTAGCTAAGCAAATACTAGAAACGAACACAAACTACCAGCTTGACCCTGTCTGAAGGTAATACCGCCCCTGACCAAGAAATTATCCAGCAAGTAAAACAACATTTTTATATTTTCTCATTTTTCCTAAAGATGAAATAAACACAGACAAGCTTTTACAGCTTTTATGCCTCAAATGGAATGGAAAGATATAAAAGTGGCATCTAATTCTCTGCAAGAAAATGAGTTTCATAACATATTGAACTATTTCTTGAAAAAAGCGAAAGGACCATAAGTCAAACATAAATGCATAAAAACATAAATATATATCAGGTAATGCACAGAAGTATAAACAGATAAGTAAATTGATTAAATCCATAAGTCATTCAAACACACAGACATCAAATACACAAAGACACATGCAATTCATGCAGAGATTTACAAGAACGGCAGCGATACAAAAGGGACCAGCTGCAAAATATGATTAATAGTGTGTTTGTCGGTCCAGTCCGAGAGAAAAGGTGGGTCTTACATCTTAATTTAAAAATGTGAATGAGTTAGCTGTCAATGATTAATAGAAGAAGAGTCCTGGGAAGATAAGGAGCCGTCCATGAGACATCTCTACTTCACTCTGATTTCCTGTTTATTCTTGGAATATTTAAATAAGCTGCATCAAATGAGCAGAGGTCCATGGAGATAAAGACTTTAGCGTTTGCTCCAGTTTCAATAGGCAGCCGATGCAACGAGAAAACAATTGTAAAAAAACTCCACCTAATGCATTTTGACCAACTCAGACAGTCTCAGGATCCAATCTTAATTAAAGGACCCGAAAACCTATTTTCTCAGTCAGCTTCCTATTAAGAGAGAAATCCTGTGGGTGCTATTTCCCAGCATGAACACTACTGTTGTATGTACCATATAATTGTTTCTGTTTGTCTTCCTTTAAGCAATACATGCCTGAACACATCTATCTGAGCAACGAAGAGGATTTAAACAGCCTCACACACGAGAAAAGTGACGTTTTTCAGTATCTGAAGTTCCATGCAGAGAGAGGAGATCTTGAATCTCAGGTATGTTTGAGTCAAATCCAGCTTTTCTTCCTCGGTTACAACCATTAGACAAAGTCACCGTTCAGAACAGACCAATAAAAAGCTCCTTTGTTGTTTTGTAGAAACGGCTGGGAGCGATGCTTTACTGGGGACAACATGGACTTTTAAAAGACACAGTGAGTGCAGCGAAGTGGTTTGAAAGAAGCGCAATGCAGATGACGGATCCTACAGCGATGTACGACTACTCCATCCTACTGATAAAGGTTCTGTGAGATTACAAAGGCTCATCTTTTATTATAAAAATGAAGCAAAGTACATTTTGTGCTTGTGTGTGAGTGTGTGTCTATATTTTGACACTTACTGATTCACTTGATGGTTGTCGATTCCTTCAGGGCCAGGGAGTAAAAAGAAACTACACCCAGGGTTTGAAGCTGATGGAGAAAGCTGCAGAACTGGTAGTGTGTTTTCTTTGTAATCAGTATGTGCTTCCACTCTATGTGCCTTCACTATATCAGTGTCTCTTTCGTTGCTTTAGGGCTCAATTAACGCCTTGAATGGTTTGGGCTGGTACCATGGGATTAAACTGAACGACCACAGAAATGCAGTGAAATACTTTAAACAAGCAGCGCAGAATGGGAGTGATGATGGCATGTTTAACCTTGGAATTTACCATCTCAATGGGAAAAACCCGGACAGCCCGTGGAGGAATGAGGTTTGAGTCGCACACATTTAACAATCCCAGGAAAGTTACACTAAATTAGACTGAAAGTTAGACTAAAAAAATGTCTATAAGGGGAAAACTAAAAGGTGAATTAAAAGCTGCTCCTGAACTATTTTGAATACGTGCATGGTCTTTGTAGTCAGAATCCCTGTAAATGCACTGGCATTGAGTAATAGAAGTCTAAACAAAATGAAAAATAAGTATTATGCCAAATTAATTATGCTATTTTTTGCAAACAGATGCATGCAGTTGTCTCTATAAAGGAGCTTTTGGCTAAAAAACACATGGTATCACAGCATGAAGTCAAATCTGGGCCAAAATCAATAAAAAATGATGACAACGCCACATTAAATGAATATTTCATGCATGTTTTTTCAAGAATCTGTCTGGACATTTTACCAAAAAAAAAAAAAAAAGGAATTTACTGTATCCATCAAGACAAATATCAATATTTATACTTGTCTCATCTATATTTAGGCTGTCTATATTTATATTTACAACATTAATATTTATATTTAGGTAATCTATATTTATTTTAAGCCATTTAGAACAATACTTTGTTCCTCTGTTTGAATTTTAATATTCCTCTGATCTGGTGTGATCAATTAATTGGTATATTTTTATATCTGATCCATAGACGGCTGCAGTCCAGCACTTTCTAAATGCATCCCGGTTGGGTCACGTAGCAGCATCCGTGGAAGCAGCCTGGTACCTTTCGACAGGAAGTCTGGAAGGGGTGTCTCAGGATGTGGAGCGAGCTGTGATGTAAGAGGCTTTCATTAGCTCGGTGAAGGAAGCTTTGTTATGGACTGTTGCACTGTAGCCTGCAGCTCAGTGGCATCTAATTTCAATGACAGTGGCTAATTCAAGGTCAGAACCTAGTATTTGCATATCTAAAAATAAGAGTCACTGTCACTGCATTTATTGTCTGGCACGGCGAGAATCTGCTTACCGTTGTTTCCTCTGGTATCTTGTGAATTTAAAGAAGCTCCTGCTGCAGCTATAGAGGCTTTTTTTAGAATGACCTCAACAGATACTATTTTTGGATCATTTTTATAATATTTTCCGTTTATTTGGGGAAAATTACACGGCATAATTCATCACCCATCCTTTACCCTCCGTGCAGAATGCTAAAAAGGGTCTGTGAACAGAACGGACACCTTGGATTTATGATCAGAGAGGCTCTCCAGGCCTACCTGCAGGGCTCTAGGTGGGGACATTAATTTCAATTATTTTTCAATTGTCTTCTTTTAATCATTTTCTCTGCACTTAACTATTTGTCTCTGCTGCCACACATTTGTTTCATGGTGCCGCGAGCAGACAGGAAGCACTAGTAAAGTATGTTTTGGCAGCCGAAACCGGTTTGGGTTTGGCTCAGAGCAATGTCGCTCACCTGTGTGAGGTAAATGTTTTTTTTTTTTTACTTTAGTTTTAACTCTTTGCATCTCTTCTTAACAAGACAATGACTGTTATTTGAATCTTAATTTCTGCACAAGTTTGAAATCAGTGTTTAATAATAAGAGCTCTGAAGGTAGATGATGAACAAATAGCACAGAATTCCAGGCACATACTAAAAAAGAAGAGAGCCGAGCCGGAGGGAAATCGTTAGCAGTTAATAACCTAACCTTCATCACTGCTCTGCTCTTTCTCACCCTGAGCTCATTCTCCCAAATGCAGGAGCTGAATTTCACTCATGGTTGTCAGTGGAGATATCATAACTACTCAATATTAAACTATGATCCCCATCCGTCCGGTGAGTTCCTCTCATTTCATTTTGCTTTAACCTCTCCCTCTCCCTGCCGGTCTGGTCGATAAACAGAAAGTATTTATCTTCTTTTATAGCTCTGCTGAAAATGGGAGACTACTACTACTGTTCCTCCGGCACGCGAGAAGACTCATTACCCTTGGTTGGTCAGGCCATATCAATGTATAGCAGAGCAGCTCTTGCAGGCAGCCCTCAGGTGACAGATTTACTCGGACTGTAATCTCATCACCCTAAGATAAACTTAATTAAACTTCCACGGTCTCGGGCCCCACTGCAATAAAAACAACAAACAGCATTATTCAGTGTTATTATTTGGAGACTTTCTCAGTGAATAACCCATCAGCTTCTGCTATGTTGGTTTATTTTTTACATGGACTCACAGGGAATGTACAACTTGGTCGTTCTGGTACGACAAGGACACGTTCTTCCCTTAAACGTCCACGACTTCTTTAATGTGTCACGTCGTGACGAGCGGGACGTCGTGGTGGAGAAGATCTTACAAAGGTAATTTTTTATTGTATGAAATTTCACAACAGTGAAATAAAACCATGAATATTTGAGTATTACTTGTGTGACTCAAGGCTGTGCTCAGTTTTTTACTTATTTATATCCTTTTTTTTCCTCCCAAGAGTTATATGTGAACGTTATTAACACGCACTTGCATGACTGTATCTTATAACACTGTGAGGGCTCCACCAGTAGCATTTTAGCTTCACTTAGCACAAAGGTAACAGGTGGAAACTGATATCTGCTGTTTCCATCATTTTCTATTTAAGATTAAACAAACAAGATATTACATGTTAACATAGTTGACAGAGTGAGTTCATCCACCGGTTCTTCAGAATTTATGTTAAAGCCTTGAGCCAACTTGGTTTTTTTGGAGCTGGAAGTGACCATATTTGGATGAGAGGGTGGAGCTTGGGAAGACACACATAGTTACCAAAGACTGTGTGGTGCTAGAAGCTAAACTTAATATATATCCCCAAATGTAATTCAAACAGTGAGCAAAAATTATGTAAAAAGTTAGAGAAAATGAATCTTCTGTAGAAAATGGCCACTAATTAATTTTAAGTCAGCCTCAAGTGGCCATTTGTGGAACTGCAGTTTGGGCGCTTCAGAGTTAGCTTCATTTCTCGCCCCTGGAGGTTGCTGCCTTCATAGTGCTGAGTTAATTTAAAGCGATGCTGGTAGATCTAGTTATTTACCTTTTAGCAGATCAAGGCCATCTCTTTCCTCCTGTTTTTAGTCTCTGTGCAAAGCTGAGCTAACTTCCTGTTAAAGATAGAGTTTTGTTTACAATAAGGGAATGACGGCGGTATCAGTCTTCTTTCCAAACTATTGGCAAGTAACACAATTTTACCCATAACAACAAAACTCTTCACAGCAAAGTCAGTAGCTGATGCTTGCTGTTGTTTTCCCTCACTAAATCTACTTGTCTGTCGAACCCTTACATCTGCTCTGCCGTTACTCATTGACAGCGCTCATGTAATTTCAATGATGTGTCTGTACTGTAGGCTTGATATTACTTTTTCATGCACTCTACATACAACAACAGCTGTTTCATCTCTGTAGATGTCTGAAGACTGTGGATAACGAAGCAGTGACGCCCTGTTCTTTAGCTCTGCTTGGAGTTCAGATGGAAAAAGCCTGGAGGAGAATGACTCAGAACGGTGCACAGCTCCTTTTGGTAAGCATAATAAGGCGATACTACTGTATGTAGTTTGAGAAAAATTCAAAACGCCGCAAACTGCACTTCTGCAGCCTCTTACACCCCTTTGATAGTTTGATCAAAGTTTAATAAATGAATTATTTGAAAATGCAAATAAGACTTTCGTCATGAATAAGACATGAAAGACGCTATAGGCTGTTAAATCTGAGAAAGAAAATATGATAATTTATTTAAGTCATTCTTTTTACTCTCTATAGGCATATGCATCTCTTCTATCAGTCTTTGTCATCATTATTATTGTGCCATTGCAGAGCTGTCTTGGTAAGTAAATGTGCTGCTCTCTGCTGCACCCACTTGCACATATTGGCCACATGATGGTGCAGTTTCTCCACATATTGCTTTGCTACCTCTTGCTTTGAATTGTACATCAAAAGATCCTGTTTGTTTGCAATGACAATGCACCTTCTTTAATCCTCCTCATCTGTAAATTAACACAGAACAACGGGTTCTCCAACACCGTGCGGTTGCACAGAGGGCAAGGACATCATTATCTCTCAACCAAGATGGTGTCAACTTGAATAGAGAGCAAGATGGCATCATGGGGAGAACCTACAGAGCGGCGGGGAATCTATGGCTTACCATCCTGAATGGCGAGCAGTGGCTCCGACAGACAGGAGATTTGGCCGTGACTCTATCTGGTGTGTGTCTGTGTGCTTTCTGGACCGCACTCCTCTATCATCTCTTATGACACAAAACACCTGCACAGTGATCCAATAGCCACAGCAAAGCCCCAGACACTACATATTGTAAGAGCATACATTTAGAGGATGAGTTAGAGCTATTCATGTGACACATTTGTGTTTCAGAGGCATGTGACTCATTTTAAGTCACAGGAAGGACAGAAGTGCTGATCAGAATGTGAGTGTGCTGCTGTGTCAGAGCCGAGGCGATAGTGTTCCCTCAGTAACCATTATTCCACTGTTTTTTGTTTGTGGAAAATGAAAAACTTATCACATGCTTCATCTTATTAACGCTGAGTCTGAACCACAGTTTATATCATCTCAGGGATGTGGAGCCAGGAGGGAGAGTAAAGCTTCTGTTACGCAACATTAAAGTCCAATAAAGCATATTTCAACACTGGATATTATTTTAATAATTCCCTTTTTTATTGAAAATATGTGATTATAGATGTAGCATCACACTATTGGACCTGACACAACTGTTCTTATGGCTGCCAATTAAAATAAATAAAGGGATCAGCCTCACTAATGGACGAATAAGCTGTGTTCTAATAGGTCAACTATTAAGACACACTCTTAGCGCTATCAGTGAAATATTGATGATAAATGTCTCACAGGAGCGTCAATATGCAACGGCGGCTTGCTTGGAGCATATAAACATTTCTTCCAAGGCCAGAGCAGGAGTTATGGCTTTAGCGTCTATTAGGGCTGGTGATCCTTGGTGGACAATATCACATTCAGCCATCACTACAGCAGACAATAACGAGAAAAAGCTTTGTCTGAAAGGATAAGTTACTATAGCGATGGACACCTCAAACACATCCTTTGAGCCCAGTGAGTGCTGAGTGCTTGGAGACTAGTCAAAAATTAATCCGTCTGTGTGCTGCTGTTGTTATTGCGCTCACAAAGATAACAATAGGACAAAAATCTTTTGAGGGATTTTGTTTCTCTGGCTGCCGAGAAAATATGAGAAAAAGGCAGCATTACTCAGGTCTTAACAGTTATTTACAGCACTGCATGACTTGTGATGATGTGCAGTTTATAGCAGTGACCTGGTATTCATGGAGCTGTCATTACTTAAATAAGGAGTTTTACAGTGTAAACAGCGCCATGCGGAGCTCCTTCAGTTTAGAGTTAAGTAGGTGTATAATTTGAGGATGGAATAATGATCTCCCTCTTTCTTCTGCTATATCTGTCCCTTGTGTTTTCTTTCTCCTGCTCTTCCTTTAGAGGAACAGGTCAAAAAAACAAAAACCTTGCATAATCTTACAAATGTAATCAAATGTGTTTTAGACTTCTGCAGTTTATGTGGTAGAATTGCATCAGTACCTATAAAGCTTATTATTACTTAACATCTCAAAAGTTAAATTAAATTAACTTTTAAGAATTATTTCTGTCAAAACTTGTCAAAGTTGTAAGTCAAGGCTGAGCTCTTTAAAAATGATCTACACTTTTTCCTAAAATTAGAGCTAATAGCACATTCTTAGTTATAAAATGAAAATACACTAAAATATATAAAAACAATTATTAATGTAGGAAGCAGTGTTTGAAAGGAACAGTTTGTTATTTTTATTTGCTATTATCAGCTGTTTAAAGCTGGTCTAAAAGCATAGAAACCGATAGTCTAGCATGTGTGTCATTTTAAACATTTAGAATTTTTAAAAATGTTTTATTTCTGGATAAATCAGGATAAAATCTCTTAATCAGTGACCTTTAGAAATTTTGGTTGGCTAATTTGATGTCTTTGGACCGAGCCACGCTAGCTGTTTCCTTTTTTTCCAGTCTTTCTGCTAAGCTAAGCTAACCGCCTAGCAGCTTGTTAGCTTAAGTGACTAGTTCTGTATTTGTCTCACAGACTTGAGAGGGGTTTAAATATTCTAATGTAATTTTTGGCAGGAAAAGAATATTTATATCAAAAAAATCAAACTATTGCTGTAAAGCAAATTAAGTTAGCAAACATAGACTGTTGTAAGGTCATCTACACCAGGGGCGCCCATTTCCTCGATCGCAATCTACCGGTAGATCGCAAAGGTAATGTGGGTAGATCGTATGGCATTAAAAAAAATCTATCTAATCCATCCAATCCGTGCAGACCGGAAGCTATGCGCGCTGTTTCAGAGCAATTGGTGGGTCTTTCCCCGGTTACCATGGAAACAGACAACAAGAAGCGGAGTGACTCATGCGCAAGCTAACGAGTTGCTCACAGTGTCGCCAACTTGGCGACTTTCTCGCTAAATCTGGCGACTTTTCAAATCCTCTTGGCGACTTTTTTTGTCAAAAGCGACTA
>JAPZDY010000021.1:23323495-23341556 GCA_029783645.1 Ctenochaetus hawaiiensis | reverse complement strand
AAATTACATTCAGACAAATTATCATTTTTAGCTCAAACAAAATATCAAACGACAGGAGCCAACAGTCATGCTAGCAGCTCAGTGAGGCAAAGCTAACATCAACATGCTAACATGGTCACCACTACAATGCTTACATGCTGGTGTTTTCAGCAGGTGTAATATTTACAAGGCTAACATGCTATCAGGCTCTGTGGGGCTGTGCTCAGGCACAGCAGTGCTATCGCTGAAAAGCTAACATTGAAGCTAATGAAATAAACCCTGTATAACTTTTAAATTATTCTCCTGTCCTGTCCTGGTTATTCTTCTGTCTGATACCTTGCTGAATGTTTGGATAAACAAAGAATTCAAGGAGATCAAAGTTGAAACTGTTATGAATGTTAGCATAACAAGTTTTACGCCAATCCAATAAATATGTGTTAAGATACATCACCGAAAAAAATGCCGACCACATGATGACACAAAAGAGAAAGTCAGCAGTATTCATCCTCTGAGGACCATTTATTGTAAAATTTAAATCTCAGTCCATCTAAAAATTATTGAGATATTTCAGTTTGGACTGGAGTCGTTTACCGACTGAAGGACCAGCAATGCCATTCATGGAGCCATGCTGCTAACATGGCTTATTAACAGGCACAAAAGGGAGATTTTCATTGCATCCTACCTGCAGGGACTGGTTCAGTGTTTCGCCGGGGCTCGCCATCGCAGCAAGCAAAGCTGTGGTTGTTGTACCAATATTTGAGCCAAGCGTCAGAGGATAGGCTCTCTCGAGACTTATGACACCGATACCTGTTAAAATAAGATGGACAAGATAAGAAACCTTGGTGCCATTTAAAAAAATAAAAGAAAAATACAATGAAATCTCTATGTAAATGATGACTTACCAACAAGAGGAGTTATAGCTGAGGTGAAGACGGAGCTACTCTGAACAATGAAGGTCATCCCTGCTCCAACCAAAATTGCGAGGTAGCCAGTTACCCAACCGAAGGGGAAGGGGAAGTCTGAAATCAAACAGAAAAACGAGAGGTGAGAAATAAACCGGATACAGTGAGCAAAGCCTGACTGCACACATTAGTACCTTATGACCGCAACAAACAAAGGGTTTCATCAAAGCAGTATTTGTGCCTGAGCTTTCTCTGTCACACAACAGGACCAGTGGACCTGGAGATGAGTCAGAAGCAACAGGGAGGCTCTACCTGAGTCGCTCATCAAGCACCATCACCGAGGCAGATGTGCTGACTATCAAACAGGCTGCAGAGAGCATGAAGACGGGAGGTTCTTTTGTTGTTTTTTACCTGTGTTGAGCACCTTCTTGATGACCAGCGCCACCTGTCCCTTCAGCATAGAGTTGAGCAGCTTGACGATGAGGATGAGGCAGGTGCACAGGATGAACAGGGAGGCAGCCAGGAGGATGAGCCCCACCGCCAGGTCCGACAAGGAGGTATTGGCGAAGATGTGTGAGCCTGCAGTGGACAGTTACAGAGATGATTGGTGTCAAAAGGCCTTGTGTGACAGCCAAAAAAAGCCTCAAGTAGAGGATAAAACTTTATTAGATAAATGGTGCTGATAAAAAAAAAGCATTTTTGGGAGAAAAAAGGGGTCTTTCTCCGTAATTTAGAAACAACCTGAGGTGATGCATGACTTAAGTTTCTGATCTCATCTAAGTGGAAAAGTTAGTGGTTTTGTTTAACTTTTAAAAACCGAGCACAGAATTCTTTGAAGAAGTGATCCATTTTATGGTCTTGTAGCTCTCAGGTGCTTCAGCAGGACGGCATGAATAGACCTTTTGAGCAGGTAAGAGGTCAAGGGAGGCTATAAGCTGAGTCACTATTAAGACTCAAAGGTAGTCATTGTCTGGACATCAGAGAGTCTGGATGAAGGAGCTTGTTGTGTCTCATGTTTCACGGAGCTTCACGGGATCAGGAAACCCTATTTGCTATGCAAAGGTTCCTGTTTTCACTGATAAAGGCATGCTTACATCTGGATATGTAGTCGGTATCAGTAATGTTCTTCTCCATGTAGATCAGGTTTCCTGCAGTCCAGCAGATGGTATTATTAGGGCAGCTATTCACTGTGACATTCATTAAGGTCTGAGGAAAAAAGATCAGAGACATAAAAACATCCAGTGAGGCCATGACGATGTTTAAGTGATCATTTGCAACATACCACCTTTAATAAAATAACAGACCTTTGAAGTATGATCTAACAAAGGAGTGACTGTGGTCACAATGGGAGTAAGACAATATCAGTCATTAACGAAACAAAGCACAGGTAACCATAAATTACATGTTTTTACTGTGCCTGACTTATGTTCAGTGTGCGGCAAACTAAAAGTTTATGCATGTGATGCACTTCCTGTTGATTTCTTACCGTGCTGCTGTTTGTTTTGCACCATTCTTTGATGAGACTCATGTTTTTGGCTGATTCGTCACCCGTGGCAATGAGAGCGATAACATTTTTGTCCAGCTGAGACGACACAAATATAGACACATTAAAAATGTTAATGTTTCATATTAATTTAAGGTCAAGTAAGACCTTATTATATCATAAAGAGAAATTTAAGCAGTACAGGTGCAAACTGTAAACAGAACAATCATGAAGTCAGATATAAATACAACAATACAATACAGTCCCCTTTTTCCCAAGCAGACTTGTTATGGGATAGCTGACACTGCATGATTCAAAAAGCAAACTCTGCTTATCAGTATGTTGGCTGGATTAGGATTACCATTGCACATAGACCTAAATAAACACACTTTCATCCTGTGTTTATGTGGTGTCCCGCTCATTTAACAGTCCAATTAAAGATTTTTTAAACCTGGCTGTTGTTTATTTTTGGCCCCACCCACCTTTTTGATCACACCCTGCAACCTATTTTAATGTTTGTATTATACAAAGCACAAAAATTAGGTCAAACAAACAGGGTCCTCTGCAGAACAGCATGCAAAACATAATGATCCATATTTCTTAACAATTTCAATGTCAACGACTTTACCTGAATAATGGAGTCGGTGAGAGGATCCGTGATGACGTTGAGAAGGTCGGGGGCGTCCTCACCAGACTGGATGTGGAAGGACTCGATTATAAGATCTGTGAGCTTGTAAAGAACACCTGTGGCTGCTTCCACTGGCAGAAGAATCAGCACAGACAGCCAGTTAAAGAAGTCGTGGACCGTAGCGCCTGCAAACGCCCTGGAAGTAAAGGAACATGCTGTTTGTAGGGTTATTATTCTACTGCAGCTTTATTTTCATCCTACATGTGTCACAAAATGTCTGAATTACCTGCGGAACTCATTTCGGTCTCCTGCCTGCATCATAGCCACGATGGTGTTAGTGACAGATGTTCCGATGTTGGCGCCCATGATGATCGGCACTGCAGACTTGACACTGAGCACTGGAAAATATACGTAGCATTATATGTAACGAATGCAAACATATTCATGCAACTAACCTGTGTGTTTGTGTGTGTGTGTGATGTGTACTTACAGTTAGAGGATACCATGCTGACAATAATGGACGAGGAGGTGCTGGAGCTCTGCACCAGCACTGTGACTAACACCCCGATCACCAGCCCAGCCACAGGGTTGGACAACACAGCATTGTCCTGGAAGATGTCACCAGCAACTTTACCTGTTAACACACACACATTCACACGCACACACACACTTAGGTTGAAAACACAGCACTGCATACACATTACATAACACCTGGCATTATCAGGTCATTAGAGTAAATGCGCATTCGAGGGTGGAGATAAGAGACTCAATGTAACTCTGTGGGTTCTTTTTTTTTTTTTTTACCTCCAACTAGCTGGAAAGCAGAGCTGAGAACATCCAGCGAGCAAATGAATATGTACAGAAATGCGACCAGTAGAACCAACTTCACAATAGCAGTCAGCACTCTCGTAACCTTTCTGTTAGTGTCCAGCTCTGTAAAGAGAAACAAAGCACTGAATCAGAGTCAGGTTTTGTAAAGGTGTCCACTCTGTGAAGCAAGAATGGTGAGTTGCCTCACCTGACCACTTGGGTCCTGTGTTTTTGAGCTCTGGGAGATCCCAGGGATCTTCTTCTGGTTCCTCATTCACCAGGTCCACAGTGGAGTAAGTCGGCAGGAGGTCCACATCTTTAGTCCGGGACTTCTTATCTGAAGGAGGGCAGGCAGGAGGGATTGTTAGAGAATAACAAAACACAACAAAACACAGCATAAGGAGGTTTAAGGTGTTAAAGAGAAAGAAAGGACGTACCGAGAGAGGGGGAGGAATCACTCCCCACTTGTGGTCTCGGAGCCATGGCTATCTGAGGATTGAAGGGTTACAGTAAGAATTATCTTATAATCAAAGAATTAAATCCGTAAATTGTTTCAGTAGAAGACAATGCACCCTGTTTGTTTCCTGTAGTTGTCTGCACCACTTTGCATAAAGACAAAATATCCCGGATTTCATGTTATGTTGTCATTAAAGAACCTATTAAATCAAATCTAAAGCCACTCAACACCTTCCTCATCCACAGCAACACAGAAATCAAATAATCTTTCATCACCTTATTGTAAATATATAAGTAATCTATATTTACAATGTTGGATTGAGCAGGTTTATTAACTTAATGGACTGATGCCAACTTAAAAAAATAATGGTGATGATTTTATGTTCATGTATTTCCCGTTGGGCGCAGCTTTTCAAAATTAAACATTAACGTCGGTTACACTTTTTAATGGAGTAACTGAGGCCATAGATTAGAAGTTTTATTTCTGACATGTTTAAGAAAACAAGAGTGACATAAAGTTTTTCAACAACAACCAAAAAACCCCAGCACACTCACAATAAACGACAAAATAATTAATGCTGGGAAAAGAGTGAGAGTGGTCTACACACAGTTTGTATAATAGTTATAATAACTTTAGGAAATTATACACCGACTATTGCTTTAATTTGACCACCTTCATAGCAGATTAAGTAGAAGTAAATATCCAAAAGAGCGGTGATAAAATAAAAGTAACACGCCTTAAAAACGCTCACAGAAAAAGGTAATTACTGTAAACTCTGCCCAAGATTATTTAAACAGAAAAACTTCCAGAACCATCACCTCACATGAACAAACACAAACCATCGACATCAATCTGACAGATATTCATGATTGTAATAATTTAACACGTTCTCATGCGGCTTCAATCCGACATGAGGAGGAGAACTTACCTGCAGAGGAGCGCTCTGAACGACGAGTGGGACGCTTCACCTGGGCTACCTGTTGCTCTCTTCACGACTGTACGCTGCTTATATAGCAACCCAGCAGCGGGAGCACACACACACACACACACACACACAGTTCAAAGGTCGCGCACACGTGCTGAGTGCAAGTGGCTGTAATTGGCATCAGTATATGGGACACGATAAAATCACTGAACTGATATTCTGACTTATGAAATTACTGGGGTCGATTCGGATCACTGAATTTCTTCATCTTTTTCTTCTTCTTCTCTTCCCATATAGTTATATGCTGGTCAGTATTCCGTTTGTAGTAATGCATTTTGTTGGTTAGCACCTTTCTTCACTCTGTGGTCTAAGCCAGAGGCAGTGGACCGGTGCATAATGCAAAAAACTCGAGGAGAGCTGCCCCCCAGTGGCTGTATGTGCAACACAAGCTGCCTTTCCCCTGAATACTCGGGTAAGAACCTCTTAGGGTTGCAACACATTTTTAGAGGTCACCAGGTACTAATGTTACTTATGTTTTCTCATTTTGTTGTATTTTTCATTTCCTTGTGAAAAATTTGATAGTTTGTTCTCTTCAGAGCAATTAAAACCCTTTAAAATGCATGAAAATGAAAACTTTAATGAGGCTTCAAAAAAAAAGGACATTATTATTTGTTCAAGCTGGTAGCCACTTTTTTGCGTAATATTGCTCCTCTGTTGGTCTTTGCAAACTGACATGCGTGGTGATTTTAAGTGCTGTTTGGATTTTTTTGATTTTTTAAAATTTTAATGGACTCATTGGTGATGTGTCACACTGGAGCAATAGCAAATCCGTCTGGTGCATTTCACTATTTTTGCATTGTCTTGTATTTCCAGCTACAATGTGGATTCAGGGTTGCAACTGTAATAATTATCTACATGCAATTCTATGTATCTTCAAACATGTCCGGCTTAACATGTGTATGCACATGATTTCATTACCTCTCTCCCACTCACACAAGCGTGCACGTTTACAGCTTCTTAGATAGCACGTGCGCGTACACGCACACGTATCTGCAAACGTTTATTGCTTATTAGTCTAGGTTTATAAAGATGGAGAGATACAGTTGAGATATGATAGCGACAGCATAGCATATAACATCTAAAATAAATGGTGTGAATAGGAGTTAATGATTAAGCTAGAATGATGTTTCAGTTACTCCCAAAGTGCAATAAAAGAATCACTGCGGGTTTAATGGTACACTTATAAAAGAAGTGCACCAAGTTCATAGAAGACACTCAACTCCAAGTACTTAAAGAAGAATTCTTAGTTATATAAATTATCAGTAAATGATTCATAATGAGTAATATGATGATAATAGTAGCTGTTTTTCATGGAATACTTGCTTTAATTAGCCATGTCAGCGCTGGCAGCAGTGGTTGTTTTTACAGTTAAAGTGAATCTTGCATGATGCACAATGTTTTCGTCTGAAAATGAGCTCCAAAGGCAAAATTCAGTGTCCCACCGATACATTCAATCTACTTTGGTCATAAGAGTCAGTTTTGTGTTTAATCTGCTCTCCAAATTTAGATCCCTCTGGAGTTTTCAGACCCTTAGCTGCATGTCTGAGAGGTCTGAGTTACTCTACTTTAACCCATTTCATCACTTTAAGACCAAAGCTCACAAGTAAAACATTGCAGTTATCTCTATCTAATAAAATAATTGTGCCTAAAGGGCCCGTAACCTGATTTTCTGAACCGAGCCTGTACGTGATCAAGCTTCAAAACAATAGCTCAACCCTCATGATCAATAAAAATTTATTTCCGTGTAGGTTAACAAAACTACATTACATTTTTCCGTTGTGTCCCTTTTTTCACAATCCCTGAGCGAAACGGGAACAGTTAGAAGAAAATTTTATATAGCAACCCTTTGTCCCAACAGTGAAATAAACAAATATCTGCAATGAGAAATTGCAAATGAACAAATAGTTTATTTTAGCCTATTTGCAAAAATACAAGATTCTGTACAAATCTGTACAAAACTTACATGTCAGTGTAAAATATTCATACATTCATGTACAGATCTAAATAAAAGAGAAGCAAAAATAATTAATCAATTAAAGGAAAAGTAATTAACTTAAAGGAACAAAAAAAATTAACTTGATGAAGTCAAGTAACACTTTGTTCCCTTAATTTGTAATGTACACATATTTTCTAAATGTATAGAGTTTTAAAATGTTCAACTGTAGAGATTTCTTCAGTAAATCCCATAGTTTTACCCAGTAAATTTAAACACACATTTGATTTAGTTTGGTTGATGAGAATTTAATTTTAAACTCCTGTAATCCCAAGAACAGTCTCTTATGAAAAACAGGTTCTGCAAATAAGTGATAACAATAATAATCATCATTCACTGTAATACTTGAAGACTGCACAGCTAATACTATTACTACTACTACTAATAGTAATACTACTACTAATACTAATTTGTTATAATAAAAATATAATACTAATACTAATGCTTGTACTAATACTAATATTAATATTAACAATATAATAATACTAATAATACTGGTACAAATACTAATACTACAAAATTGGTACCTTGTTTCATTGCATGTGGGATTGTCAAACACTCCAGACATTCTGGAAGGAAGTTCTTGAACTGATTTCTAAATTGACAGACAGTGTCGTTCCTGTTGAAGCTAAAATATGTTTATTGCACATAAACCCTGAAGATTTTCGAGTAAATGTGAGGAAACGCAAACTAATTAACTTCTGTCTGTTACAAGCCAAACGGGTAATTGCTTTAAAATGGAAGGATACTCAGAGACCTAATTCCGGTCAGTGGCTCAAAGAGATGTCTTGTAGTCTGGCATTAGAAAAACTGACTTGTATAGTAAGAGGTAAACTTGAAGGTTTCTTTCAGATGTGGACCCCTTTCTTACATTTCATGAATGACCTGACAGTGTAGATGCCTGTGATTGGACAAAGATTGGAGTTACCACTGTAACCACAAAGTAATTGTAATTTGTACCACAGCTAGAGTAACATGGTTGAGAATGAAGGATGAGATTAGGATAATGACTGGAATTTTTTTTTTTTTATCATGTTTAGGTTTATAATCCTTAAGATGTTAATAAGTATGCATGTATGTGTATACAAATGTATAAATTTTTATTTTATTTATTTGTTTGTTTGTTTGTTTGTTTTTTTATTTGTTTGTTTGTATCTTCCTGTGCATTTGATCTATTTTGTTTTCTGGGTAGCTATATATATGGTTTTCTTATTATATTTATATTTAATTTTGTTAATTTAATACTTTTGTCCTAAATATTTGCGTACTACATATATGTTATGTTTGCTTAGGTCTGATTACCGAGAATGTTGGGTTTTTGGGGATGGGAGGGTGAGTTTTTGTTGTTTATTCAAAATAAACAAAAAGTCAATAAACATAGTGTGGAGAAAAAAAACAAATACTAATACTACCGCTAATAGTAATACTACTGCCTATTATACCAATATTAATATTAACAATATAATAATACTAATAATACTGATACAAATACTAATACTACCACTAATAGTAATACTACTGCCTATTATACCAATATTAATATTAACAATATAATAATACTAATAATACTGATACAAATACTAATACTACTGCTAATAGTAATACTACTGCCTATACTTATACTGATAATAACAATATAATAATACTACTAAAATACTACTATAATACTACTGCTAATACTAATAGTAATATTAATATTACTTCTAATAAGAAGAAGAAGAACTTATCAATTCAAACTTTATTGAATCTTGAAGAATCATTGAGGGTATTCCCTCATTTTCAATGATGTTGAGAGTACAACAAAGACGAATTTTGTATATTTAAACAGAATAATAAACAGCCCAACAGTTACATTCAAAGACAGAGTAGTTATGCAACATGGTTTTAAACGTACTCATTAAAATGAGTGTACATAGTTTTAATGTTTGTTGTAAAGTGTATCATGTAAATGCAGCAGAGAAACAAAAGGCAGTTTTTCAAAAATAAATCAATAAAAAAGACAAAAAAATGATGATGATGTATTTGAACCTTTCTGAGCAAAGTGAAGGTGTTGCAGAAAACAGGGACAAAAAGAATGAAAAAGATTTAAAAATGAGGACACAACCAGCGCATAAAGAAAATAGCAAAATAAAATAGCTGCAATAAAACCTCAACAAAATAAAATGCCGCACAAGGAAGGAGAACAGATTATTAAAAATGAAACTGGATGCTTATGTAGAGCAAAAAACTCAGTGTTCACTTCTCTTGTGAATAAAACTTTGAAATAAACACAACAAAAAATTTAGCTTTGAAATAAACCTGCAGGTTTAATCAAACAACAAGAAACAACCTATAAATCAGTACACAGAGAAAATAAATTTCTAAATACATTAAAACATGTAAACTTTATTTAAGTTTTACAAAACCTTTGAGTTAAACTTTTTTTTTAGTATAATAGCATTTTAAATTAAAATTTCTTTAGCATCAGGACAACTAAAAGTTTTTTATGTTTAATATTTCTGCACAAAGAAAAACTGAAAAGATCAGAATCTGGATTTGAAAGTAGAATGATGTAAAATTGCACTTGTAATTTTCATTGGTTGAATTTTTGTGATTTTATTTGTTATTTTTTTCTTAATTTTTCTGTCCTTTTCCTCTTTTTTCTTTTTTGCACACGACAACTGAAAATAAAACACTTCAAAATTTTTCAAACTAATTTAGTTTAAGAAAAGCAGCATCTCTTTAAGTGACAAAAGTTGTTTAAATACCATAAATTTGTTTGTGATTTTTGCATATTTGTAAAGTATACATATTTATTTAATTTTTTACACTGTCTTACAACATAAAAAGCTATATTCTCTTTTTTAATAGAAATAAACCACAATGAATTTCATCTATAAGTATATTAAATTCTGTTATGAATCATCAAATTTTTAAAATTATTTCTTCAAAAGTTGCATAACTGCGCAGCAGCGGGAGTAGACATAGGGTGAAAAGCCATTAATTATTCTGACATTTTACATTATTATTCTGACATAAATGCCAACCGACGCACATCAATGATTAGTGGTTAAATCAAGTTTTTATCTTAAGTTACTGATAATTATCCGTTTGTGCTGTTGCCCAGAGACTTAAAGCTTCTGTGCAGTTATGACTAATAATAATATGTATGATTTGATTGGCTCTGCTTCTGACCTTGACTTCACTACAGTTTGCACAATATTATGACGAGAGTCCAGCCCAACTAAAGACAGTGTCGCACACAGCAAAGTGTAAAGAAACATCTTAAAGTAGCTTTATTTCATAATTGACCTAGTTAATTATTGACTAACACGTTAGATTTGATGCCGTAGTACTCTCCCCATGTGACTTCATGGGACCCACATACGATGACAAGACCAGCTGAGTCTTACCTTTGACCTTTGGAGTGATGCTTTCATTGTCTCTCCACCCACACACTCATCAAAATACATGTGATACTGGCAATGTGACATGTCTTTCCACTTGACCTACTGTACATGCAGGATCTGTTTGAACATTTCCACTCCTACATTTACGAAGCCACTTTCCAAATTCAGCCCTGCCTTTTAAAATTCCTCTCAAATGTTTTGTTTTTCCTTATGAGGTTTGTTGTGGTATCACCATCCACGATTGCCTTCAGGTGCACTGAGTCGATGCCACCTGTCCTCTGTGCAGCCACAGTCCACTGAGTGTCACATTGTTTGACCCCATGTTGCATGCTGGGGGCCACCCTGTAGTACTTGGCTGTAAGTAAGACTGCACTGCCTGGAATCCATAAAACCATAAAACTTGGCTGTAAAACTTGTCCAAACTGGTTGAGTCTCTGGAGGTGTTGAGACTGAGTGACAGAGGTTAAAGTGAGTAAGGATGGGCAGTCTGTGTTTTTTTTATAGCTTTGGTCATTGTATTTTAAAGAAAAAATTACAAGCACCGTATTTGTGTTTGCTTTTTATAGGAAAATCTATTTTATAATCATCACATCATCAACCTTGACCTAAATTCGCACGGATAGCTTCTTATAAATTAAATTATATAACTATTTCCTTAATAGTTTTTTTGTTAACTTTTAACTGAAATTATGATCTTTCCCCGAAGTCGAACCTGTATATAAAACATTGTGGCATTTTCATGCCCTGAACTGACGATTTTCTAACCTTAATCAAATTGTTTTTGTCACCTAAACCTGATCTTGAATCTTGGACTTAAATCCTGGATTCCAGTGTTGCAGTCCTGCCCTTTGCACGCCCAGCAGTCATCTGACCTGACCTCCTCCCAGTGACTCAACTGCATGTCATAAATGTGGTGTTTTATTCCTTGAGATAAATTTGGTGCAGCAAAAAAAGACCACCATTTTAAGTTAGTGTCAAAAATCTGAAAAACTTCTTACCCGTGTACATGAATCTTGTAGTTTGAATTGGATCTAATAATCACAAACTTTTTAATCATCCACTTTGACCTTTTGCATCGTGGAAATCTCCCTTTTTGTTTGTGCTGAAATAAGGGGAAATACCCAACATGTACAGAAAAGTTCGGTTAATTTTTGCCGAAAGCATGCAGCATAATGCCTCATTGGGTTTTTTGTGCTGCTCTGTTTTCTGAAAGGTTAAGTTCCTGTTGTGTTGAATATGACCCTGCTGCCTCCACATGGACAAAATGTAATATTCGCATACTCTAAGGCAAGACTGCATTATTTTAAAATCAATTTGACAAAGGTATCTACAATACTTACAGAATTGATGAAGTAGAGAAAATTTGACCCTGGAGCGATGTGCTCCCACTGTGTGTTGTATTACATGTAATTCATTGTGCACTGAAACACAAAGGTGGTGCAAAGTGTCAGTCGCAGTATCATAAACCTCCAGACAAAATGACCCTGGAAGGAAATAATCATCAATAGTTTAATAATTTAACATTTGAGCAACTTTTAAGAGTAGCCACAAAGTTGTAATACTGCAACATGAGATGCAGTGTTTTGATAATAATTGATGATAATCTGTTTGTAGTAGCAATTCCGGTTGACCTTTGGTTTTTTGTTTGTGTTGGACCCAAGTTTTGACACGTGCAGATGAAAAGATGAGGAGATGAAAACTGTTGCAGTTAGTCCCTATGACCATTTATTATAGAAACTTGGTTTTACAGATAACAGTCTGTAGATATGGCCACATGGTCAAAAAACTGTTGCCTTTCTCAGCCACACTTGGATGCTGTGACTGAAGGGTAATACGGTCTTCCCCCCTTGGGCTCCACCTTCAGCCTCTTAGGTGTCCACCAGATGGGGTTAGACCCACCTATGGCCATACTGGATCACTCCACACATTCACACACACACTCTCACTAATGACAAATAAACAACAAAGTATTAGAATAAACAAAAAGCTCATTTTGGCTCCTACACCGTTACTTACAGAACACATTTTCTGGAGGAATAATCTTTTTCTTTTCCCTTTTAAATTACTTTAACAACAAATAATTTGAATGAAATCAGTCATTGTGCTGCCTTATTAGAATAACAAATTGCTCAATCATTTTACTGCATTATTTACTCATTAATCCTATTTTAAATCAGGTTTAATTTTCTTGACAGAGACTAATTTGATGCATATTATATGTTGGTTTCGCATCATTACTCCAAAGAGCACTTTGCCTTATCACCTTATCTTTGGCTGATGTTCTGTGTTAGAGTCTTTAAGATAAAGCTAACTTAAACTAAAACTACACATGACTTTTAACCCAAAACACATGCAGAGATAATGAGCTTCTTCAGCCCTGAGTTATGTCAACAGAGCTTTTCTTTACACTTAATTTGGCTCAGACAGCTACTATCCAGAAGACACTGTATGTCACCTGACAGTCAAATCCTGGAGAATAAAAAGTCCACTCAGTGCAACTCCTGCTGCTGTTTTTTTTTCTGTGAGGTTGCAGTCATGATTAAAGGCAGTTCAAATAGTCTTTATCAGCTCCTCTTCTCTTATCTGGACTATAATAGCCGGACAGTAGGAGAATAAAATTAAAAAAGTTTTGGTAAATGAGTTAACCTTATACTGTAAAAGTAAATGTTTAATTATGCATCCAATTACAGAGGAGTTCTTATTAGGTTATTAATATGAGTCATGTGTGTAACATGAGTCCATATATTTTAATTTGTGTTGGAGTTCACTGCAGCCATCACTGCTTTTAAGGTTTTGTAGCTTCTTTTCTGTCCACTAGATGGAGCTGCTGTGATGCTGTCAGCACCGAGCAGGTTCCCACATCTTCCAGCAGATGGAGACAAACAAAGGTAATGAGGTTTGAGTTCATGTCTGAAGGAGAACTTCACTCATCACTGTGCTCTTTTTATTTCATTTCACACACTTAACATTTGAAAAAGATAGAATTTAAGAAAATTATAAGCTTTCAAATGCATCTTCCTGTAAGTATTAATGTCTTGGAGCTGTAACCCTGATAATAAAGTGAGGAGTGGAACTGCAGATGTTTAAGTGTTAAAAGAAGAATTGATGACTTTGTATGAGATTGAGGTTGATCTAGTGTTTAGCTGCACTTCACATAAGTGTGGTAGAAGTTTTAAGGTACTGAAATTTGAGCGTTACTGTTCTGCCTCACTGCAATTATTATACTGCTTCTCTAACTTTCTGTATTTATTTACTAACTTTGACTGCTCAGCAGATTCAGATAAATAATACAAAACAGATTCAACAAATTCCCTGATTACTTTTACTTTTGATATTGCAAGTATATTTTGATACTAATACTTTAGTGCTTTTACTTGTAGTTGAGTTTTTCTTAAGCGTGATATTACCAGTCTTTAGTAAAAGATCTGAGTATTGTTTGTGATGTTTCTGTGCCTTTGTTGCACTGATCAATTTAAATACAAACCCTTTCAAACATGATATAATCAAAGTTGTGAGTTTCTTTTTTTCTGTAGCTTGTGCATTATCATATTTAATCATTTTAAAAGTCTGTTCACACAAATTGGATGTATATTTGTCCAAAGAGGCTTAAAATGCTTCTTTCATGTGATGCAGCAAGCTGCTCAAGGTAACTATGGCAGCAGTTCATCTCATGTGAAGTGCTGCTCTCCGCCTCAGCCTCCACCTGGGTGCATCAGACAGAACGCCCGCCAGCGCCGACACTTGGCCGACCTTGGTGATGATTGATAGGAAATCCTGATTCATAAGTCCTCCACACGCGCTGATGGGCAGCCATTCCTCATTCCTCATATCACACAACAGGAGGGATGAGATATGAAGTGCTACTATGCATTTTTACAGAGATGGTGACTCTTTCTACACTTTTCTGTCTGCTGATTTCAAGACAAACATGCAGATTTGGTTTGATTTTTGCTGCTGCAGCAGTATTTTGTAATGAAACATTATGACTGTTTGTATAACATACATGTAGCAATCATTTGACGTTAACTAAAACGCAGGTCCAAGGCACACTTATATAAAACACACAATATTTTATTGTTCAGCATCTAAATCCAATCAAAAATATAATGTTTCCTGTTACTTTCTGATGTTTTTCAGTGATATCAGACATCTTGTTCTGTGTCTGACCCTGCCTGGAAATGAACAGAGAAGATACTGAGACTTCCTCATTAAGTTTTACAGTTGATCATCTAGTGTCCAGCAGATCTTAAGTAGTGCAGGAAAAAAACAAAACTTGGTGATAAAAAAAAATGTTTTATTTAACATCAAAATTTGAGATGATCAAATAGAGTCTATTGATAAAACTACATCACTGAGCCACTCTGTGGAAGCAGAGGTGCATATAATGATGAAAGGCCTCTTCATTTCATTGCATACACAAAAGGAGGCTGGTTTCATCCTGGATGTATCACCCACCATCCTGACCTAAATGTTCAGAGGAGCTTCACTGAGACACAAACAGGGACCCTGTATAAAGAAGCCCACTTTGTTCAGGGCAGGTAGTTCAGTTCTGTCAGGTACAAGTTGCTTTTTCTGTCACTCACTTATGTTGCATTCTAATACGATGCCTTCACCCACACAGATCAGAAAACCCTTGACATCGATGCCCCTCCAGTCACTGCAACTTGGACACTTTGCTCCACCACAGGCTGCAGAGCTGCTGCGGCTGATTAGGCACAAAACCAAGAGCTAAAACACATGCAAATATGGAGAGCAGCAATAAGCAAGTTACTTAAAACTGTTACTAATCAGTGCATTTTACACTTAAATTCTCCGTTACTGCAATTTATTTCTCACTCAAAAGGCCCTTACAACTTTACAATACACAGTTCTTGATGATTTGAGCAAGCAGCCCTACATTTGGGGAGATTTACCAGCAGCCGGCCGGAGACTTGGACACAGAGTCAAAACTTGGGAGGTGGGTTGAAAATCTTTCTCTCAGTGAACAGAATATTTTTCCATCCTGATGGTTTGGATGAGTTTCTGAGGATTCTGAGATTGATTCTGAGGAAAGACTGTGTTTTTCAGATGATCTTACAGGTTTTTAGCAGAGGTGTGGGCTTGAGTTGACTTGGACTTGGACTGATGACTTTAGGCTTGGCTTGGCAAAATCAGAAACTCCAATGACTCGTGACTTTACCTTAACTTGAGCCTTTGGATCTTGAAATACTTTATATCTTTCGCCAAACCCAAAGATTTTAGTTAAGTTATATTCATTTCCCGTTATTTCCAGAAATGACATTAACGCTGTTGTTTCCCATCAAGCTGACAGTTAATCCCCCTGATCCATTTTGTTTGAACCAATCTAATAATTTCCGATTAAGTTACAGGAGAGAAACCTAACAGACTAACTTTACCTTGCTGAACACAAGCTGGTAAAGATCATAGTGAAGATAATTTTGTTGGAATGCAAAAGCTTACAGTTGACAAAAAAATACAAATTGCTGTTTAAATAACAGATGAAACTGCAAATACTCCGACCCTCATTTGACATTTAAGTTGCAAAAAGATTATTAAGTTGAGGTTCTTTTAATGAAATGGTGTTACGTTCGGTGGAAAGCACATGGTCTTGAGCTGGGACTTGACTCAGGACTCAGGAGTTGTGCAAAGACTTGTGACTTGATAAATAATATGCAAGTAATAAAAGATACTTTTGTATGCAACTTTATTTTAAATAAATAATCATGGGTAGCCTTTCAACATTGCTGATGTGCTTGCAGTTGATTAAAAAGCTCACAGCTTGATCACACAAAACAAACTCTTCCTATAGAGAAATAATTGTGGGGTTTGTGAAAATGAGAGTAGCTGAGGCAGCAACTCAGGGTGACTGAAGAGGAAAAGCAGGGAGGAAGGAGAGGAAGAGAAACTGAGACGAAGGGTTTAGTGTCGTCAGCTGTCTTGGTGTTCGGGGTACTGCGAGAAATAAATTTTCTTCCCTGCGACCACAGAACTGGATAGCTTTGGGCTACCTTCAAGAGAAACAGTCCTGTAACAACTTTCTCTCCTTTAATAACATGTTATACATTCACGAAGGGGCCCACGCTCCTGCTGAATCTGGACCCAATTCTTCACGCCTCACTCAGACAGTATCTTTTCCTCCTGAGGGAAACTAATATCACTCTCTGGAGAAGCCGGCGTGCATCTATAAATTTCCCCTTTTAGGAAGCAAATCAAATCAGTGTTGCCTCAACAGCTAAATGGCTTTGCTTGTTTTCTCGCCGTGTTAAGATAATTCCCTACACCAGACATTGCATGAAGATTTATGAAGCAGACGCGTATTGTATGTTTGCATAACATAGCAATGACACAACTGTGAATAATTCAGATTAGGGCTGCAAAAGTTACAGCATGCAATGAATTAACCACTGATGCTGTTTGCATGAGGTGGCTCAGGTGGGAATCGTCATTTATTATAAGCGAGTGTGTAAAACAATAAATTCTATAAAGTTAAACAGCGTGAAAAAGAATCAGTGGCAAATTTAAATCATTTTAATATCATTATTATTTAAAAAGCAAATATTGCAACTTTATTACAGAACTTTTAATCACAAAGAGACATTTAAAGTCTTTAAAGAGAAGGAAAAATAGAGACACATTTAAGACCCTTGATAATTTTGCTTGCCTTTATGTAGAAACTCTTTGCAACTTACAGTAAGTTATGGTAAATATCTTGTAGCAATAGGTGAGATTGGTCAGAAAAAGAAGGTCCTACTGACATTACTCGAGAGGTGCAGGCTTTAACTCATTTTAGCTGATAGCTAGCTCCTCCTGAAGAAGAAGAGGAAGAAATATGTGCCTGCAGTCTGAGAAGAAGCAGACGTACGACAACACAGAACATCACATATAACTTTAACAAATGAAGTTTTGGCTCAAGCACAATTACAAACAACACAAGTCTATCCTTTTAAGACTGAGTAACAACAACTCAGATGGCTAACTGTTATGACTACCACAGCTCTTGAGGGAAGCTAATCAAGCTCATCTGCCTTGAATGCTAGTCGTAAAGACAGAAACTGTGACCCGGCCTTGCTAGTGAGTTACCCACAAACACAGTCACCTTTAGATACTTGAAATCACATTGACACAGTGGGGGAATAGGACACATTTTGACAGTAAATGCAACACAGATAAGGAGAGGCGCTAAATTACGAACTTGCTAGCCTGAACGTGAAACTAATCACGAGCCTACGTTAGCATAACAACATAGCTCAGTAAGTTAACATCTTTCAGAAATATTACAAAAAATCAATAGATTCATGATGGCATACTGTATGATTTTATGTTAAACGTGATTTATATTTAAATTTTCATAAGAATTGAAGCAGGGCTCTCAAGTCTCACGCATTGAGCGTGACAGTCACGCTTTTTGGTCTTTTGTCACGCACTCCCGCCACAC
>JAPZDY010000021.1:23298524-23314623 GCA_029783645.1 Ctenochaetus hawaiiensis | reverse complement strand
TGAAGGTCTTGGATGATTTCTCTAAGTTGATCCAGAGGGGGGCACTGTCTCAAAAGGCATCAGAATTTACATCACAAACAACTTGTACATCTGTATGAGTTGTTTCTCTTTGACATGTATTTAAATCTTGTGCTGAATATGTCCTAAAAGTGATGCATCTTGTGTGAAATGCATGGTTTTAACTAATCCTAAGCCAAGTTTAGAGAAAATAGACTGTCTGGGCCACCATTAACTGACAGCTGAAATGTACCAAAGATGCATACAGACTGTCTTTGCATAATATAGCGACCTTATTAGACTAGTGTAATTCTTTAAATTCTAAGGATCTTAAAAACGCTCTCAAAAGTCACTTTAATCGTTACTGTTAAGCACAACTTGTTTCAATTTGCAACACAGCATACACTAATAATGCAACTCCCAAATATTTGGTGGCTAAGAGGAAATTTAATCTCTGAATCACATATTCTTAATTTATAAGGCTCGAGTAGAGACTTTTTTTTTGTTTGGTTTTCCATTTTAATGACATTGGTAATAGGAGAAGGTCCAAAGAGGCCTGACCTCATCACAGTTAGCAGCTCCCGTGTTCGTGTGGCTCACATTTGCCGTTTTATTGTCCGTCTGTTCTTGGTTTTTGGCGAAACCGCTTGCACTCACACAAGTGTTCTGAGATCATATTTGGACGGGAGAGTAACGATCCTCTTGAGCAGCATGTTGAGGATGTAATTGGGATTTTGCTTTCACGTCAGCTGAATTTCAGCAGTTTCTGCAGTGTTTTTTAGGGTTTCCATTTCTTCCTCAGAGCTGATTGTGGTTCCAACACTTGAAACCCAAGAAGGTCACCCTGCTTTTATTCCATCACCATTGCAGGTGGTTGTGAGGACTGGTTAGATACCACAGTGTCCAGTAGATGGTAGTAGTGGGTAGCTCTTAATGAGGTCTCAGCACTGCAGAAGCTGTTTGAATTAGTGTATTCATTTATCAAGGTAACATGTGATTCAGATACTCTGGTTTTTGAAGGACAAACTGATGTTGCTCTCACAGTTTAATGATCATGTGAGGTGCAACTTTCTCCTTAGGAAAGTCTGGAAACATGTTCTATTAATTACAGAATACAGTTTCTAAACTGAGGGTGATGACAAAGTGTAAAACAAATTGTGACACTACTGTAAGTGGAATAATTTATAAGTGACATGATTTATTAGTAATTGATATTTGGCGAGGCCTAAAGTCCTGCATTGAAGAATTTTCCATCCAGCTTTGTAATTTACAACATAAGGGGAAACATTAAGAAGCTTACAACATTTTTGCCACAATAGTGATGCAAACTAGGTGTGATTGATCACATTTTGAGAACATTAACAACGTTCCAGCAAGCTAAAGACCCATTTTCTCTGTTTTCTCAGTGGCTGGTCAAACAGGAACTAATAGTAAAGCGAAAAATGACCCTCTGCTGAGCATTTATCATGTGTTAGGAAAACAAGTGTGCACTGAATGTAGCCTATAACTCAACTGTTTAGGCCAACTTGATACTAATAGAACTGTATAAAACACTGTGTTTCAGTGTGACTGTTTCTGAGTATTTTTGCCCTCTAGCAGTAAAATTTCTTAGGTAACTAAAATATTTCTGTTAGCTTGACTTTTATTTGCTGCCATTTGTTGTAGCGTAACTCCTAGCATCAATATCACATACCAAACATAACATATATCGCTTCAAACCTGAATAAACTGAATTTTTTGGCCACTTGGGGGCAGCAGAAACAAGCTGTAAATACAGCACTGACAAGATCACCATATAAAGTTGATAAAGCAAACCTGTTAAACAACAGTTGCTTATTTTCACGTCATTTTTATGCAGAGCAACATTAGCATTTATATGGAGTTTTTAGACAAATGGGAGTTAGCTAAATTCTTAACTATGTTTGCCAGATAATTGCTAACTTTGATGGCCCGCCAATACTGCAGGAACATTCGTAGACACTGTGGTGTTTTGTTGTTGTTTTTTCGGTTAAAACAGCTGCTTTCTAGAGCTGATTCATCTTTAAGATTCAGGTGATAATTGTCTGTAATTCCACCACTATAATGCTGGTTATCTTAAACATAACCAGTAGGTCCAGTTTTAGTTTATCTAGGTTAGTTTCATGTGAAAAATCAACGTAAGAGCATCAAATATCTGAGAAATTATCGTCCGGTTCACAACTTTGATGCTCAAAACAGGAAAACTGCTCTCTTGCTGATCTCAGTTTTTATATCTGTGGCTCACCTGTGAACGTTCAGATGAAGAACTGAAGAACAGAAGAGTGTTTTCATAAGTTAATGATTTCCTCCGTGAACAAAAACACGCTGACAGGAAAACTGAATTCTTCATACCTGTTACCATGCACATGCCTTTCAAAGCTCGACTCCGCTCGGGCTCATGTTCTTCCAATTTTCTTTAAAGGCAGCAAATCCAATTGATACTGTTCCTAACTAAGATAAAAGAGCCAGTTGTTTTGGCCTGATGTCATCTCTTACAGTAATGAAATTGTCTCTGTGGGGGCGATCTGGTAAAAGTTTAACACAGATTAAATTTACTGACAGTGTATCTGGATACAAAGATGTTGGTTTAAAATTTCATGGAACAGATGGTCTCTAATGAAAAAGAAAGCCTTTAATATTTAAGATGGTATTTAAACATGTTTAAGCCAGATAGACTTCATTCAGTCTTTGATGGAGTTTTCTAAATTCTTGCCATAGGATAAATATGAGAAGGCAAGAGGAGAAAAAAATGTCGAGCATTATAATATAACTTTACTCTTCTTTTTAACTTTTAGTCCTTTAAATATTGTCTGAGCTGCGTGTGTTTGAATGGGTGTGTGTTTGTCCGTGGGTGTGGAACCCATGTCTAAATTGTCGACAGGATTGTTTCCAGGAGGTCGTAATGAAACACAGATCATTTCATCGCGGCGTAAACTAATAAAGGAGGACAAACAACGACTCACGAACGTAATCAAACCTGACGACAAGTGACAGGCGAGCATTAGCTCCATTTCACAAAATTAACGTTTAACTCTCCGCCAGGGTTTTTAAAGTCACATTCGAAAATGGCTGTGAGTGGCTCATGGAAGCGATTATGTGGCTGGCCTGTGGCCCTGTGAAGACCCTAACAGAGACATGAGGTCAGAGGTCGCGCAGACCATTAGCAGCGTCATTATGGGGTTTCGCTTCACATTTGCATGCTGCAGACAGAACGGACTCAGTGTGAGAGCTAAAACAAAGGCAAGATTAAGGCCCTCAAAGCTGTCAGAAACACTCTGAAGTATGCATGTGAGTGTATGTATGAATGTGTGTGTTCGTGTGTGTGTTTCTTTAAGAGCATTAGCCACTTGCCATCGTCCCCCCCCACCACTTCATTAGAGATCTATCTCTACAGAGAGCGAGCTTTACGTGGCAGCTGAATACATACAATTTATCATAATCCAGTTGATCTCTGAGATGTTTGCTCGAGCTTCAGCGAGCTCGATTCCCCCCCCGATAACCCAGTTTGTGGAGGCTTAGATGTGCAACAGAAAGTAATCTTTCGTAAAGAACGCTGTGAAATGGCTGCTTTAAAGAGTCCTGGCTTGAGTTACAGTTATCGGCTAACATTAGCACCATGCGATAATATGATCCTCTCGATTCTCTCCTGATAATTTCAACCAAAACGAGAGGCGTGTTTGTGGTGTCCGTCGTCTCTGGAGGTGTTGGTGTAGATGAGGAAGCTGAGGAGATCTGTTTCATATTCATGGGCTGAGAGGAATTTCACCCGCCTCACTTGTCCACCATTGCTGGTGTATTGTCACATTTTTGAAACACGCACAAACCCGTGCACACGCAGACACACACACACACACACACCTACACACAAAGCCTGTGAAATGGTTTGTGACTCTAATGGCTCTTCCTTTGGGGGCACTTTTAATTGTTTGGTCATCGTCTCCATGCTCAGTGTGTCACAGTCAATAAAGCCACATTAGAGGAGACAGGAGGTGAGGGGTGAGGGGGCCGACACAGGGGGTTAAGACCTTGGCGTGGAGAGAATATAAAGCGGCTGAACCCTCCCAGAGTGGCATTCTCCTGCTATCAGAGCTCCACGGAGGACGGGCTGTCACTGTGGCCCATTGTGAGGCCGGTGACTCATTATTACTCAGGGAACAACCTTAAAAAAGTCCCAGGGATTTTCAAAAAGTGGGGACAAACCTCTTGGATTTGCTTCAGCTGATGTGTATGTGAGCATTTGCATGTGTTTACACTGATTTTGAATGAGAATAGACCAAACCGAACCCCCCAAAAAAAGCATATCCTTCATTTAGCCGAGCAGCTCCAAACATCACATAACTGCACTGATCAGATATCATTTACCTCCTGCAAACCATATAATTTTTGGTAACCTTTCCTAATGCGTGCAAAAATAACCCAGAGCCTCTTAGGCAGAAAATAAACCAAGCACAGATTTAATTTGGCTCATATGTTGCAGCAAAGGGCTTTTACATGCATGGCTGCAGCTCTTTATTTGATGTAACTTGCTTTTAAGCTGCTGTCAGTGATAGCCATAACATGTCACCAGAACCTGGGAAGTGTGCGATGGCGGCAGCGATAACCTCGGCCAAAGAGATCCCCGGTCTTAACTGTCACTCTCAGCATCTGCAGACCACCAAGCTAGTCCCGCTGACCTCCCGGTGACCTGCTCCACCTCGCTGTCGTGAACTCTGCTCACCACACACCCACCTATCTGTGGGCCTGTATGCCGATCTATCACACACTGCATACTATTACACCCATTAGTTTATGTTCACCTTGACTTAAGTTCATGTGTAGTTTGTTCTTACTGCTATTAAAATGTCACAGGGTGAGTTTAATAGAGGGATTACATAGAAAAAGCAAGAATAATTCTGTAAATTGAGTCTTAATCAATTTTAAGGATCTTATTGGATTTAGTTCTACTTTTTTGAATTGTCTAGTTACATTAAAAAAATGATTTTCTGAATGTAAAACCTGTTTCTCCACTTCTTTTAACATTTACATTTTACAATACCTTAACTAAACTTTGATTTCTCAGCGGCTGACATGCACCAGTAAATCTCAGTTCCCATAACAGGGTCTGTTTAAACAAGAAATAGAAGTGTTTAGATGCTGTTATATGTGCTCATCTTTTTAAACATCAACATCCCAAACCTCAAGTCAAAGTTCAGCTGGACTCCAACAGCTGGACTCTAATATTGTCCTGTAGCAAAGCGGGACTACTGTTTTACACTGCGACCTTATCTCTCTCAGATAACCTGACTGAAGACAAGCAGGCCCAAGTGTCAAGATATGTATGCAGTTATATTTAATACCATATTGTATTTTTTGCAGTCAGCTGCGAAGGGATCAATTAACAAGTGATTCATCAAAGCAAATGCATATTAATCCTCTAATAAGCATTTAAACTTGTTGAATAGTTATCAAATTAGCAGGAGGCCATTTGTGAAGATAAAGATCAGGTAAAAAACTCATTAAGTGTCTCTAACTTCAGTTTGCATCCTCTAAAATGTCAGACCTGGACTTTACTGACTTACAACAATACTGAATTTTTCACTGCTTTCACACTCTTCTATTAAAGGTTGACAATGTCTTTGCAAATCGCTAGAATCTAAGTTCAAGTGTACATTGAGGACACAAGACTAGACTAAATTGGACTCGGACACTTAAAATAAAAAACAATTGCAGACAGAGAAACCTGAAACCTTCAGCTCATAGTGGACTCGTCAATAAAGAAAGAGTTCGCATTAGCACAACCACAAACACTGTTTCAGCCACTGCTAGTAACAAGCTAACAAGCTGAGAAACAACATAAACAAATGAAAGTATTTGCACCAAATGCTGCATGTGTGAAAGTCTAATGATACTGAGATACGAGGGCTAAAAATCTTGTTTCTGTTCAAACTTTATTTTTTATCTACTTTTACTGTAACTGAAAATTGGATGTGATTGTTTATTCACATTCAAATCAAATCAAATCAAATCCAGTCAAATAAACATTGTTGTCCTGAGGGAAATTTACTGTAGTCAAAAAAGTGCTGAGCTACGCACAAGCTTCAACCACACAATGCATAATCGTCACACAGTCAACATAAATTGCTTTGTGAATGAGAGCAGGCTGCCACTAGGAGGCCCCAACTGGAACCTTGAATCAACAGAACAGAGAGCAGATTATTGGATTTTACTGGAGCCCCTCCCTGCTTTGTGTCTGAGGACAAGTCTCAGTTGGACACATAACTCAGAAGTGGTTCTTGGACATGCTGTTCACTCCATATAAATCCTGGTCGTTTTATGAGCCCCTGGTTTACCAAAGCTGTCCCTTTCTTACACACAAGCAGACAAAACATGGCCAAACACAGGCCAGTCAGCCTTCTATTCACAAGGTCACACACCCTGTCCTCATTTTCAGGCTTCACATGCGTCTCTTGGTCTAAAAAGCACAAAACAGACTCACTGCATGGACTCATTTTTCCTCTGTTTAAGCGTTCCTCAGTTATATGTTGCAAAACTTTAAGAGTCATTAGTGTCTCAGCACAACAATAAAGCATATCAGCAGATTTTAGCACCAACCTGGTGAGTTATGGTGGTTTCGAAGTTAAGAAGCCACAGTTTCAGTTCGGGTCCTTGTCTTGTGTGGCCCATAGTTTAGGACCCACCTGCCAAACTAATTTATGATCTTGTTAAGAGAAACACTGCCCAGGATCTTGAAGGCTGAATTTCTGGCCCCAGCGCTGCTACAGTATTTCACAATTATCAGGCGATCCCTGGCGGTGTCATAAAACACCTCATATTACCACACGTCCCTGTCTGTCTCTGCTGCGGCCATTTTTTTTTTTTTTTTACACCCTCTCTGTGGTTGGTCAAAATTTAAGCCGCTTTTTTAGGAGGCCGTTTCTCTTCCAAAACTCAGAACTGGCATGTGATACATAGTCGACGGAGGGAACGGTCATTAAAAAGGGGAGTTGGACTAATTCTCTCGCATTATTATTTGGATATTCTTCAGGTATTTTCAGTTGAATTTTTAGAAAGATGCCCGTTTCGCTGACAGTAACGCTGATGCAGGAAGAAGGAGGACAGGAGTCGCTAAGGGGACTGACCACAGCAGTGTTTCTCAGAGGAGTGTTTTACTGGCAGGTCTTTCACTAAAGCGTATAATACCGGTGTTGATTTTAGCCGGCTGCAGACGAACAGCAGTCAGCCCAGTCAATGGCACTGTTCAAGGCCTCTCCATCATTTTGTGTGAGCAGAGCTGCGACCAGCTCGTAAAGTTGCTCATAAACTGACACTAACACAGCCGGCTCTGCCCAGATACATAAAGCATCCAATGCAACACATTCACACTCACACACACACAAACACACACAAACACACACCAGTGACTCAGTATGAACAACAACTCAAAGCGACTGCAGTTCACTTCACCTGAGCGAGTGCAGTGCAGATGGTTAAACAGGCTTTAAACTGATAAATGTCTAACCTATCTGGATTAAAACTTTATATCAAACTGCTCTTTTTTTAAAAGTTTTGCACTTACATTGTCATTACTTTATGACCCATGAATCACCCCAAAGTGGTTCGACTGAGAACTGAAAATCAGCATAAAAGAATAAGTGGAGGGCTGAATTAAGACATTTTAAAACCTCTTTTGTGAGATGAAATATTATAATCTTCCAGCGTGTGGTGAGATTGACCTGCGAGGCCCTCACTGTATTGAGCGAGGGCTCAATATTAGCTCAAATAATGGCCTTTTCTGAATCAGTTAATCCCGCTATTATCTAAAATAAGAACAACTGGCCGGACCCAGTGACTGCTTGGCTGGGAATCCTTTCTGTGTCTTTGCTTACGGTTTTAATTGTAACAAGCGGAGGGGAGAAAGCAAAAAAAGACCTAAATCTATTATTCTGATGTCACTTGGGCAAACGTTCCCATCGGAACAGCATCAGATGTCTTTAGGTGCAGATTCCCACCGTGATGGCACAGAAACCCGGCCAGGAAAGCCAAAGGCAGGTCTAAAGAGAGACAACCTCATTTTACTGGAAAATTGTTAAATTGAGAAATCTATGAAGCACAAAGATTGCCACCGAATGGAGCGACAAATGGAGCAGACAAAAAGGGGTCAAAGGTTTTTTGTTTTTTTGCAGTGAATGGAGGCACAGTGACTGAGGAATGAAGACAGAGCAGCATTTAAGGGCCCACAAAGCTGTGCATTTAAATAAACAGGGTTACGTCCATCTCCTTTGGGCCCAATGAAGTCCATCAAAGGAGATGGTAATGCCCCACTGAATGGACGCGAGGACTCCCAAACTCCTGCCTTTTCACTTCGTGTGAAAGAATGTGACATAATAAACACGACCCGCCCCCACCCCTCCATGAAAAAACAGACATAAACTGAGCTTTAAATATTTTCTGCCCTGGAAACAGCTTTAAATCATTACTGGCTTTGCCATGCGGGATGTTTGGCAGCGTGCAGATGTTATTATTTGTTGGAAGTTAATAAGTAATGTTGTGCCCTCAAGTAGTACAAACAGAAATACAAGAATCAATACAAGCTAATTGATGAGGGACAGGAGCAGCAGCGGAAAATGTGTCAGTTCTGTTGTAGCCAATAAAGTTTTGTCTGCACAGCTTCCGGGATGATCGATGTGGTTTCGACTCATCCATCACTATAATTATCACAGCATAAGTGGTTTAGGGAGTATTTATATTCTGAATGTAAATGACAATAGTGATATTAAAATATTAAAGCTGTGCCTTCATGTTTTGTCACCTTAGCATTAGCATTAGCACATGGTCACATGTGAAAGGTAAGACCAATATTCTATTTCCTTCTAGGTCTGTTTTCGTTTTCACCAACTACTGAGGGGAATATTTTTCTTGTTAGCTGCTAAATCTTTCATTATGTTTGCTAGCTAGTTGCTAATTTTGTCCATCTGCTGTTTGGAGCTGATCAGGTTGTGTTCAGTGGGTTTATCAAATTTTTT
Source organism: Ctenochaetus hawaiiensis (assembly GCA_029783645.1). NCBI lineage: Eukaryota > Metazoa > Chordata > Actinopteri > Acanthuriformes > Acanthuridae > Ctenochaetus > Ctenochaetus hawaiiensis. The sequence continues at coordinate 23,305,606 of JAPZDY010000021.1, read as the reverse complement.
ACAGAAAACAGTTACCTGCTGCTGCTGGAAAAGATGCTGGTTAGAACATTGAGAATAAACCAACAGTAGTGAAGTTGTGAGCTGTGAGATTTATACAATTAGCTAAAAGAAGCTAAAATGCATTGTAGAGCTGAGATACGAGAAACCTCTTTGACATTAAATGCAGTTATTTGATCCATTGCTGATAGAATCATTACTATTCCTGAGGCCTAAAGTTAAGTATTATCATAAGGTGTATTAGCAAAAAATACTCTTGCATTAAGGCCAGTTACATGCATTTGAATGTGAAGATGAACATCATTTTAATCTTGCGGCCGGTTGAGAATTTACCTACCGTAATTTCCGGACTATAAGCCGCTACTTTTTTCACATGCTTTGAACCCTGTGGCTTAAACTACGATGCGGCTAACTTATGGACGGAAATAAACGAGAAAGTATGTGATGAAGTAATTCTGAGGCTGTTAAATTCACTGAAGAAGACAACTTTAGTGGTTTTAGTTGTTAAATTTAGTGGGTGCAGCTTATATTCAGGTGCGGCTTATAGTCCGAACAGTACGGTAGTTTTGATATTTGGTAGTTTAATCTATTACATGGCACAAGGTTACAGTATAAATAAACTTCGTTAAGTAAACTATGTAAATGTACTTCACTACCTGACACCACTGCTAAAAGGTCAGCACATTGAAAATAAAACATCATTCAGGCAGGAAAACATTTGACATCTGACTTAATCCTGCACTCCAAAACGAGCCAGATATCATGAACAATAGAAGGTTTTATGACCCTGAACAGATGTTAGTTTTCCTGCTTATCATCTATTTCTGTTTAAGTGAGCATGCACACACACACACAATTGCATGCAGAAAATCTTGTTTACGATGTAGGCTCATATACTGTGGGCCGGTCCAGTCTGGGGACAGGTGTTCCCCGCCAGCTCAGTCCCAGCTGAGCCGCTGCATAGACGCAGCTCTTTCACTCGGCAAAGCGTCCACATTCCAACTACATTTAATTTTACAAGAGCTCAGGGGCCGCTAGAGCCGCTCTGGCTTTGGATCTATGGCGTCTGCGCCTGGATGCACTCCATGGACCTGAGCCTCACATACACACATACAAATACACATGCTATCCTGTGTATATATTGCAGGCCGGGTCCAGTTAGGGCCAAACTGGGTGGCAGCATGGTGCTGCACTTCCACTTAGACATCTGTTCACTTAACTGTTATCTGCCATCGTGACCTCAGGTTGTCTCATTTGGCAAGCAACCTTAAGCTGAGAGGACAGGGGGAACATAATGCTGGGATTCTGTTGAACACTTGCAAAAGTTCAGTTTAATTGGATGCATTTTGCACATTTTGTACATGGAGCGTCATGGCTTATTCAATCATAAATAGGGTGTGTCTGGATGGGGGTATTTATATCAGATTGTTGAGAGTGCATAGGAGTCTGTAGCATGTTTCTCTCTCTCTTCTCTCTCTGCAGACACAGTATCTTGTGCCCCTGGTTGTCAGCGTTCTCTTCCTCCATATAAATGATTAAAACATTCATTAGTGTTAGGTGATATGGCTGCAGTGGAAAAGATCTTGGAGAGGAGTGGAGAGAGAGAGAGAGAGAGGAGATGGAAAAGAAGACAGGGAGCAGACTGGGTAAAGAGAGGAGGATTGCAAATAAGAAGAGAGGGGAAAAAACAGATTGGGATGTGGGAGGGGTGGAAAAAGAATGGATGGCAGGAAGCAAAAAGGGTGGAGAGATCAGTGTGGTGAAACAGCAAAGAGGGAGAGAGAGAGAAGATGGATGAATTACAAGGATTAGAAAGTTAATGTCGATGGCAAAGGATGAGAGAGATCTTTTCTGTTGAGGAAAAAGCTTCATTTCACTTCTGTTGGCATCCCTTCTTCAAAAATTTAGCTTCTCTACAATTGGATTTTGGTAAACTGTGTTATTTCCAGTTTAAGCAGTAAAGGCATGAATTGTCATTAAGAGCAGAACTCAGAGGTCGTGACTCGCGGATATGAGGCTTATTACCGAATCATCTATTACAATCATCTTCTCCAGGCCTTGATTATAAGTGCGACTGTTCTTTAAAGAGCTTCTGGTTAAACTCTGGCACATTTTCACTCACTCATGCATTCATGAAACAAGGTGGTCCAGTTAAGATGAGCAAACTGAGGTTTGTTTGCCTGACTACAAAAAATCCACGGAAAACGCGTCTCTAAATAGAGTTTGGTAAACTTTGCCTTCTGTTTTTTTTTTTTTTGCCAAGTGTGTGTTTGTGTGTGTGTGTGTGTGTGTGTGTGTGTGTGTGTGTACGCACAAGTGAGGGTGGCCTCCATAAAATCAGATGTTATATCACATCACAGCAGCGAACACAACCACTACAGTTTATTCCTTTAATCAATGACTAACAGCAAACTACTTTGAGCCGATGACGTGATTCGTTTGCATGAGCAGCAGCTTGGCTTCTGCCAGCACCTGTTATCTTTTTACTCTGATAACGATTTTATCTACATCTGTTCAGAAACACCTGAGTGCTTAACATGGTTCCAAATCCCAGCAGAGATAAGATACAAAAGGTAAAGGAGCCAACAATAAACTCCTGCATGAGTAATTTTGAAGAGAGTCATTGCAGTTCAACTGAATATTATTTATTTTTAAATTCCTTTACTGTTAAAAAATGCTTATGTAACAGATCCTCTTCTGAAGGGCAGGTGAGTGCACAAAATATGTGTTTTTCTCTGGGGTTATTGACGGGTTTTTGGCTGAAAGTAGAAGAAGATGAGTTATCGTAACATGCATATGCAGTTTAACTCTTTGAGTGATTTAGCGGAAAAAATTAAAGCCAATTACTTTTTAAATATTTTTGTTGGGGGACCAGTCAGTGTTGACTTGAAGAGGTCCATAAGAATTTTATTTTACCCAAAAGTTATGGATTTTTTTATTATTTACTTTAAACTTTCTGCACAATCACAGAGTTAAACTGCATGCATATAACAAGAGTTGTAAACTCAGGTCAGTCAACTTTAGGCCACTGACTTATCAATCACCTCTTTTATTTTACAGTGTAGCAGCGAGAATGGCAGCGTCAGCCTGTTAATCCACAAAATTGCAGTTTTGTTAAGACATTCAACATTACCAGAGGTTTAATTCACTGGTGATATTTTAAATTTTCCTTTTTTTGACTGTTGAGATGTTTGCTTTTTAGTAAAACGTCATAACAACCCACTGACGTCCATCCGCGCTGCCCTCAGGATGGACTGTGATAACTTTACTGATCCCTTAAATTTTCAGCACGCGTCATCTTGAGTACAAAATTGTAATTCGTCCAGTCATGTGGTTATGAAAAAGCCTGATGCATTAGATGTAAATATAAGCCTGCCCTTCAGGGACTTATTCAGTTGGTATTCTCCCCTCCTCCCATCTCCGAAATGTACCGGTTTTGCAGGGACATTGTCACTGCACCCGCGGCCCAGCATCACCCCAACAACACTGTACTTGGTTTAATGAAATACCAACAAACCAAAGCATTTTTTCCCTTCTGGCATAATGAGAATGTGTGCAGACAGACCTTCCTCCAGCGGTTACACGGTGCTGTGGAGGTTGGACTGCCTATGCGTGACTAAGAACAAAATATTTGTGTTTATTGATAAGCATGCCTGAACTAAGATGGTGACACAGCAGTGAACTCCTGTATGTATGCAGTCGACTGGCGGGCATTTAGCAGTGAGTCACGGCATCGACTGGAGCCGAGAGCGAAGGTTGAAAAACAAAGCAGAAACCGAAATGACACTGAACTTGGATGATATGTTTTTCTCTCAGATAACATGTATCTACCTACATATTACCATCTATCAACACACTGTTGATAGATCTGCCGTCTGTAATGGCCCGGCCTGTTTGAAATATGACTCAGATATGACAGATATGAGCACCCTTGACACCATTAACCCCAGAGCTGTCATTATATAAGACGGGATACATACTTTCACATTCAACATGCCACGGTTAGCCTCAGGGCATCTCTGTATCGAGGTCCCGCTCCTCCCTACACACTCATTATAGCCGAGCAGCCGCCCTTGATAAAGCGCTGGAATGTATTGTTTAGATCCACTCCCAACCGTCACCTCTCGGCTCCGGGTTTCGTGTAGTTATTAGTGGTTTACCGCGTTATTAACGCTTGTTGATGGTTTCTCACTGTCTCGTAGACGCAGGCTGGGTGGATCTTTACATTTCCGTCCTTCTTGAGGAACAGTTACAAAAAAAAAAAACTGCATGAGCAGCATACCAGATGTGGGGGGGTGAGACAGAAGCAAAAAGGAGGCGATGCTATCTAAAATGTGCAGAGTGAGCGATTTCCCGTCTCTTCAGTTTTTGACAAAGGAAAGCAATTAACAAGCAGTGAAGAGGCTAATACTTCTCATTACAGACCTTTGACAGCCTGAGCGCCACACAAAAGGAGAAATTACACTGGAGTGGATGAAGAGATGCCATAAATGTGAACTTTAGCTACAAAATGTGACGATTTTACATCTGTCTATGGACCTACTACAGATTAACTGTAGACCATCAGCTATCTGCAGAGGGCCAACAAAAGAAAATGCACACCTGTTAAATATAATGCAATCCAGCACAATATCTATGCAATTAATTGCACTTTTGTAGACTTTATTGTTCTGTTTCTGTGCAAGCAACTGTTGTGGTTGCAGGAATTGTTATTTTTTTAAGTCCTTTGGTCCATTGTGGTAGAGGTGATGCCTCAGGAACTTCTGGCATAAACTTTAACTTTGATTTTAGAGTGAATTTGGTTCGTTTTTTGACTCAGAAACACATTTTTTGCATTTTATTTGAGAATTTGTAAGCTTGTTAAGAGAAATTTTCACACAAAAGTTTAAAGGGATAAAATGATGAAATGATGGCATTTTATATCCAGAAGGTCAAAGGTCAACTTCATGTGGCATCACAATGTTCTGCAAAAACTCTTTTCTGGTCTTTATTGAACACCCTATCTCAGTACACTCTTGCACACTCTTGCACACTGTAGACCAGTGTGCTACATATAAGCTTTATTTTCTGACTGACTGTTTCGAAAACAAACTGCTTCCAACTGAGCAGCTGGAAATCCAACAATGAATCTTCTCAATGCTATCAATAAAACAATTTCTGGCAATGTAGGTACACACATGACACTCAGCATGAATAGTTGTAATAAAATATCTCAGTGGGTAACAAGTAGCAGGCCTCGTCTGCTGTTTCACCGCTGACACAGTCTGAACAGCTGCCTCATTCATTGTCCCACTGTTGTTCATGCAACCACAAACTGCAACAATAGCGGGGCTGAAGCAGAGGAATGTCACACACTAACACACACTCGCCTTGAAGTGTACACATGGAAAAAAAAAGAAGAGAAGTCTCAGGAGGAAAAATGTCTCACCTCAGCAACAGGATAGTAAAGAGAAGTTTAGTGCTGTGACCGAAAGAAAACCTTTTCCATTAAGTAGAACAGCCAGATGTGTTCGTAAGTTTGTTAGTTTGAGGATAAACACGGGGTTAAAAATGCAGTTTACACATTTTTTTTTATGGTGCAGTCGTGGATCATAGAACGCAGCATTCACAAATGAATATAAAAGACAGATAACCTGTTGGCTAATGGGGATTTTAACCTTTCAATGTGAAGTTTTGACCTCTTTTACCTTCTTCTAAAGGCAGAAGAAATCCTGTATTTTAGTAAAGTATATGCAATTTTTACTAGAGTAAACATATAAAAAGTATAACTATGAAAATGGGCCGAAAGTACCAAAAGTAAAGGTACCCTTACCTTAGAATGGAATATTACCAAATTTGATTATAGGATAGTAATTAATTATGCATTAATGTGTTCGTTATATCAATGTTGAAACTGTCAAAGGTGATTTAACTGCGCATAGTTTAATTTTAGGTGATTTTCTTTGCTTTGCTGTCTTTTGTGGCTTGTAAGTTTCATTCAGTCAATTCAATCTGGTATTAATATGTAATATTATATTATTAATTACTTTTTCAAATTTTTAATTACATCAGCAAAGGAACTAGTGACTATAAATCCTCAATTTTTCCAGCTGTAAACCCAAAGAAATGAGTTGTCTCCAGTAGGGTCAAACTTCAAAAAATAAATCATAAATCATCATGACATCTAAATTAATACATGAAATACTTATAAAGATTGTAAAAGCACGTAGAATCTACGTACGGTTACTGTAAGAGAAGTTTAAAGTAGCATAAAAAGCAATACAGTACTTCAAAGTTGTACTTAAGTGCAGTACTTGAATAAATGTAGTTAGTTACTTTCCACACTTGCCTGCTTCTCTCCAGGACTTTTTGGATTCCTGTCAGACTCCGTGAGCAGGATCCGGAGTTCTTTCCAGAGGTCTCTCCGAAACTCCAGCTCATCCATCACTCTGATCTGTATTACGGAGCGAGCTCCCTGCCGTGGTCAAGGACCGTGATAACAAGACAGCGCAGAAACAGATGTGTGTAAAGGTGAGCTGGGTGAACGCTGCACATAGACAAGGTGAGAAAACACCTTTATTTATCATGAAGGTTTTCATGAACAAAAAAAAGGATTTTTGAAGTTTAGGGTTGAAGAAGGAGAAGGGCAGTCACCGGTCACGCTGCGGAGCTAAACTACAATTATATTTAGCGAACTCCACCCACTCCGGATTTGACGTATAGCACGAACAGTGTTTAATCATGGAGTAATGACCCTCAGGTTGTCTGTCATCTTTGCTTCGGCACAGTCACGCTTTTCAGGCCAATTCACAGCTGGGAACTCCTGGCTCACCTCTTTACCCTCTGCTTAATTTATCTATTTCCTTTGAGAACACAGGACATCTCTACTTGTTGTTTTTTTTTTGTGTGTGTTAGCTCACAAAGATCCACAAACTCTGGGACGAGCGGTTGTTCGTATTCTCAGGTTGTGCGACCCTATTGTCTCCCTTGTGTTTTCACTGCTGTCAGGAGGGAAGTGTGATAAAGTTGCCTTTTCTTTCCCTGTTTCTATGTTTGACTGTCTCCGTAGCTTGCCGGTTGGGGTGGGGTGAGGTGGGGGGGCTCCG
>JAPZDY010000021.1:23287809-23298424 GCA_029783645.1 Ctenochaetus hawaiiensis | reverse complement strand
GCGGGTGGGGGTGGGGTGCGGGGGGGGGGCTCCGGGCACAGAGGCGATTGTTTTACGCGAGGTTACAGGAAGGTCAGATCCAAAATCAATGAGGAAACAGCTCTGCAGCTCTGAACTCTATTTCTGCCAAGCAGGATCCTCTGAGAGGAGCCGGGATATCAGGAACCCCAAATGGGAGGATCGTTAACATGACAGATAGAGGGAAGAGGAGGGATGAGAGGAAAAGAAAGGGGAGAGCTGTTACCCGTGTGAAACGTGAAACGCGCAGGTGTAATGGAAGTCTGGTGTTTTATTGAAAACATTCTCGGTGCTAAGCAGAATTTTATCCCCTGGATCCGTTTCCCACGTCAGAGTTCAGTCAGTGTATGTGAGGGGAAAAAAAGAACATTGCATGTAGAAAACAACTGAAGAACCGAAAAATGTTTTTGCTTTGTAATGATAAGGCCAAATGGGAGATATCCAAATAAAAATGGTACAAATAAAACAGCACAAACTGGTATAGTAAACACATTCTTTAATTTATATTCAAATGGCAGTTTCACAGGGAGGGGATGTGGCTTCTTTTAGAAGATGTTTAAGTAATTTTGTAGAAAAAGCGCCACTCAACGTAATAATGTCCCAGTGCCTTATGGGAAACCTCAGGGGGTTAACTTTAATGTTTCCTCCCCGCTTTGCTTCCTTGGAGCAGAGCGGATATTACAGATTGGAAGCATATAGTGAGTTTATAACCTCTCACACTGATTATGAACAGTGTGAGCACTCGGCTGTCTAGTTATTTTGTTCAGTCAGGCCGATCCAGGAAGTTAAGGCACTGCAGAGCCTACCGGTTTCGGTTCAACCACATTGCTCCTGACTAACAGAGCAGCCTCTGGTGCTGCTCTCGGCAGCAGTCATAAATAGCTTTCCTACATAGTGGTTCATTAGGCCTGAAATCCTTTTAAGCAATGTGAAATAAACTTACTTGCTAACTTGCACAGAGTTAGAGGATTGATAAGATTGATACTGCTCTGTAACTGTGAGCTAGCTTAGCATCGAGACTGGAAACAGAAAAACAATTAGCCTGGAATTTTCCAAAGATAAAAAAATCAAACAAACATGATGCTGTGTAATAAGCGAACTTTGAGGGACGGGCATCTTTAAGTGCAAATTCAAAATGTCAGCCCATCCTTGCAGTAACGGATGTTTTGGCACCTTGGAAGCAGTGAAAACAAGCTGATGCAACATTGACAAAACCCTACAAGTTGATGCGGTTGTCACTATCTTGTTGCTAAACAGTTGTCTATTTACACACCAAGCAGATGTCAGTAACATTAGTATTCATTAAGAGTCTTGTTTTTTGAACCACTAATGATTGTAAGTTAGATTAAAGCACAATTTTAGGACACACTGCTGAAGACACACTGCTTAGTCCTGTGATTCACTGTTGTCTGTGTGTGTGTGGAGGCTTTTACAGTCGTAGCTAGAATTTACATAAAATGTACACTGTAAAAAATTATGAGTGCCACTTTTTGAAATGTTTTTAAAGCTATGTAGCACATTTTTTGTCACTTTTAGTCTGTTCTAATGTGAAATTTAGCATCACACTGTGGATTCGAGTCAGATGACATTTATGGAAATGTGTGTTTGAAGTTTCTTTGTGGTCATCCAGACAGCGTGCAGATGATTCTTTAAATTTATTCAGTGGTGTTGAGACTGCCCTCGAGAAAACTTCAATTACGTTAGATTGTTCTGGTGGCGTTTCAGTTTGGTGCGAGTGGTTTGGCTGAAACAGCAAAGCAAAGGCTGTGTGATGCGTGTTTAGTAAGTTCTGACACGGTCCAGATCTCAGTTGATCCTTCTTTATTGAATAAGCACATGTCTTTGGGGACAAAAAGATTGATGCTGCTCCCGCTGAACTCTGGGATATCCTTGTCTTTGGCTGGGCAAGTTTTCGGGGTTTGTGGGTAATGGGGGGAAACCACTTCCCTTGCTTGTTAAACAAGACCATTAAAAGGCATTATGAGCTGCCCTCTGGAAAGACTTTTGCGTGTCATTGCTTGCATCTGTTCGAGGGTGTTTCTGGGCTCTCTTGTTTCTTTTGATTATTTCAAAATATAATAATTCTTCTCCAAAGTTTCGGAAAAACCAGTAGAAACACTGAAGCAAAGACAGGGGGGAGCCCCTTGAGACACGAGACAACATATATCAGACAATTAAATTAATGTGAAGCTTCATCAAGTCGTTTTTCTCAAACATCAGCTATCAAACTTTCCTCATTGATTTTGATAGTGTGCAGCAGTACAACAAGAAAAAATATGTTTAATTTAGCCTTAAAAATGTGGATGTATGACCTTATCAAAGGGTGGAAAGCAATGATCGAAACTGACACATTTCTAAGAAGAACTTCAAAGCTCTTTTTTTCTGCTTACATACAGCACATCCCATGATCTGAGCCATCCTAAGCCATGTCAGACCCTCAAACTATAATCCCATGTTTTCCAGTTTGCAGGATTAAGGTTCAAGTGGTTGGGAGGGGTTCGATGGTGTCACGATGCTGCTCCTTTATGGTCAAGCACTCTGGACAAAGTTGCTTCAGCCTGTTTTACTTAAAAGTTAGTTTTTCAGTTTGTGTGAAAACTCTCCTTCTGCTTTTGGTTATTACTTCATTAGTTTCAATTTTGCATTTGCACGTTCAGGTTGGAAGGAATTCTTTGCTCAGCGAAGTCATGAGTTCATTTGTTTCCAGGTCAAATCTGCTGTGTCTTCTTCAACAACATATCAGCTGTTTAAAAACACTCTTTCAATCTTATATAAAGTGTGCAGTCTATTAACTACATAACATTTATAGTCATGGTTGTGAAAGCAAGTGAACTAAAGACACATTTTAACACAATAAAAAAAAGAGTTAGAAATAATGTCGTCTTACACGATTATATGAGGAACATCAACATCAACAGGAACATCTAAGCTTTTCTTTTATTGTTTAGTGTCTGTGGTTTGTTACAGTTTTGCAACCGTGTCTTTGTAACAGGCTGATGAACTTGCTGGCATCCTTCGAACTTTATCAAAGGATGCCAGCGAGAGTCTAATGTCGCTGCTAACACTGGCAACAAATCTTACTGCATTAATGTCAGTGTGAATTTTAAAAATCATGTATGCAATTATGAATTTCTCTTATGTAACTAAAGTAAAAAATCATGCAAAATCATATTAAATTTGGTTGAGACTGAATAATGGGATAATAATAATAATCAAACACCATTAGAACTTGCAATTTATTTTAGACACCAGCATAAAATCTTTACCGGTCTTAAACTTTCTAAACTGGAGTCATGCATGCCGTGCTGTCAACAAACAACTGATGCTACTGGCTTTATTCAAATAGAAAAGATTAACAAGCATGCAGGACTTTAACTAATGCTGATGCATTGCAGAGCATTTGTGTGCACGTGCGTGTGAATGGATCCATTGCTCCTCCCCAGTTTCTTTACTGGGGGACAACATCAGTCTGCCAGATCACCACAAAACAACTGGTGCATGTATAATAACAGCAGTATATTGATTTCAAACGCACATGGCTTTGGATTGTGTGTCGTTACCACAAAATATAAACGTTTATCTATATATACTATATGATTTCCACTTTACATGGAAAGTCTTTCTCCTCACTATTATTTTTTTTTGTTTTATCTGTCCATCAAATAAAGGTCATTTAGAAAAAAAGAATCTGGGACACATTGTGGTTTATGGACTTGGCTGTACAGCAGGACTTGAATTCTTGGACAACTTCTGCATGGGCTTAACCCAACGGCCTCCAGAACTATCAGGAACCCTGGAACTAAGTTCAAGCTGCGGGTCTGGCACGCAGTGGAAAAAAGGGGGTTAATGTGATTAAGGTCGCGTCTGAATAGAGACTTCCCAGTTAGAAGTTAGAAAGGAGGAGGATTAGATTTGTCAAATGCACAGAGGAGCCCTGACTGTGGCTGTGCACACTTCACTGCTCCGGAGGAATCCGTGAAGCGAGTGTGTCTGCGCTGTTTGGGATGTTCATTAGACGAAGTAATATGAGGGCAGTGTCAGCTGGAGAGGTAATGGGCTCAATTCCCAGAAATAACACACCCGTGCACATGAATATTACCAGGATGTATAAAAGAGAGAGAGAGAAAAAAAGTGCTCCAAACACAGAGGATGTAATTTAATTTGTGTTGTGCAGTCGGAGCCCGGTGAGTGAGGGTCATTAAGTATTCATGTTAACAGGGAATCAGGACTGGCATTGCTTCCTCTCGTCCTCCCTCTTCCTCTTCCACTACACCACCATTCCAGTGGCAGTGGATGGCCCTCTTATTAGGTCAGCTGAAAGTGGAAAATTAGCACAATTCCCCCGGGCTGGGATTTATCCCACATCTCTTCCAATTAGCTTCCTGAGCTTCTGGAGATAATTGCAGCGTACAGTGCAGAGACAGGAGCTCCCACAACCTTGCTGCTTCTGCTGCTGCTGCTTCTGCATTCCTGTCTCCATTCCACAGACAGTCATGCACTTCCTCACAGAGAAAAACAGAAACTTAGGGAACAGACAGAGTAACTACAGGATCAGCATCCCATCTCTCCTGGTTAATCCATCTTGGAGGCGGCTCCATCCCTTGAGCCCGGTTTCTGTTAAGTACTCACATACACAAGCAAGAGTTTGGAGTTGGGAGAAGTTTTGCATGTGTTGTCATTTATAGCACTATCATCTTAATAACGGGGAGGGATTAGCGCCATTGCCTTTTGATCCTATAATCCGCACTCCTCAAAATCCTAAACTTTATCGGCTTGCCTCTCTGCTGGACCCGCTGATCTGCTGGGAAAGACAGAAATTGACCTCAAATGAGGCGCTGTCCTGTGAAATCTCCGACAGGTGACAGCAGTAATTCAAGGCAGAGAAGAGAACAGTTGGCCTAATGTGGCCATTGGAAATGAGCCTGTTGGCTCATACGAGGCTGTCGTCAAGGGAGATTAAAGGACTTCATAAATATGCCCCTCCATTTTGCAGCGCCGTATATCACCGTGCTGCATTAATCAGCGCTGCCCGTCCATGGCGCAGTAATTGCATCTGAAGATGAAAGCTGAGGAACTTCATCTTTCCACCTGCACCATACATCGCATGGTGGACTTGTCACATATGATTCATGTTAAATATGGAAACAACAAGGCATATATCCCCCTCCCAGCACACATACATGCAAAAATAAAACAGGTTATGCTTAGAAACCTTGTTTACTCATTAGAGGTTATCATTTAGTACCACTTGGAACGACATTAATGTTAGTTTAATTAATATATCCTAGTTTGTAACTCTTTTTTTTAAGAATTTTGTTGATGTCACAATTCATTTTGTTATCAAAAAAGCAACTCTTGCTTCTAGTGCTGGAGAGCAACAATCAATTAATAAACTCTGGAGAGTAAAAAACTTTAAAAGGACAGAGAAAAGACTTAAGTTACAGCATCCAGAGTGAGGACCGGTGGTACAACTAGCTTCATTAACACGACATGGACTCCTTCCCATCGTTTCCTCAGGATTGATGTTCCACTTTCATTTATGGGCCTCCTTTCTCCACCACCACCACCACCACCACCGTGCTTTACATAGAGAGGGAGTAGGTTCATTTCAGTGTCTGAGAGCAGCAGCTCGTGATCGCACACTGGAACTAATTAACAAGCTAGGCCTCCGTTTATGTTAAGCAATGTTTGAGAGCGGAGAACGACAGGAACTTAATTACACGGTGCTGGAGACAAGAATAGCCGCTGAAGGTTTCAGCTGCAACGTGTGCAAGGTTGCGGTGGCTCGTAGCTTTGTGAGGCTCTCGGCTGAGGCTCTCACACTCACACGTGTTGTCACTGAGTGGATGTTAAAGCCGTGTGTCACATTGTTTCTCTCTATGATTTGCGAGTGTCGTATTTCTTGTGGGACATGTGCAGGGTGAAGAACATACAGGAGATTAATACCCGACTTCTTTCATCTACATGCATGAGCAGAATGACCAAAGAGGTTCAACATTATGTAGACTTGACTCTTAGCTAAGAATAAAACTAAAGATTGTTTGTTTTTAATTGTGAACGTGTTTTTACAAGAAAATGTGTGTATTTTTTCTGTTGTCTTGACTGTTTGCAGGGGCATGTTTGATTGTGTTTCATGCTTTTGTATCTGACAGTATGTAAAGCAACTGTGCAATATATATGTTTTTCAGAAATGGGTGGTGTTAAAAAATAAAAATTTGGTAATTATTTAACATGAACTAATCCCAGTAACTCTCTGCTACTTAAACCCGGGGTTACGGGTTGCCTTGTTTGCTGTCTGACAGGCAGTTTAATGGAAAGTTAAAATCAGTCTACTTCTTCTATGTTAGGTTTACAAAGTGGTCTTGTATGTGTCAGCTGGAGGTGTGGTGAACCACGTAGCCTTTAGCAAAGTTTATAACTAAGGTAGCTTCAAAGTTGTCTTATTAAAATGTTGTGCATTCTGAGGTGCCTTGCTAACATTTGACACTGGAAACCCAACATTTGAAATAAACTCCATTTATCCCACGTTGATGGAAGGTAAACCTGCAGCTTCACTGCCATGAGGGCTAGTGTTAAGCTAGCTAGCTGTAGATTCAAAATATAGTTTGACTGCTTTTTAAACAACAATCTTCTCCTGGTGTGAACAGCAGGACCCCCTCAGGTTACGAGGAACGTCTGTTACCCTAAAAAGAGGACCTGAGAGGTTCACAGGAAGTGAGAGCGAGGTCAGCTCGAGGAGCCTTCTAGAAAATGTAGCTGCCATAAAACAGAGCGTGCACTTGAAATACTTTACTGATGGATTTACAAACTTCAGGCAGGAGAAAAGGAAGTTTGGTTTATTTGAGATGCTTTTTTTTTTGGATGCAATATACACATGAAAAAAGAGGTTCTGGTGTTTTGAGGCTACAAAAGGGAGGAATGAGACCTTCAGGCCTGTTAAGAAGGAAGTACAACGAAGGGTCCCATGAAGAACTGTGAGCTTCCTTTTTATCATCTTATACTTTAGCCACAAAGCCCCAGAGTTCATTAAACATGCATGTGACTCCCTGCACCTTTGCTTTCTTGCATAACTACTGTTAGAGAAATATTTTGCAACTATTCTCATAAATTCAGTGGTTCTTCTGAGGTTCCAGAGTTGCTGCTGAAAACCTGAGATGGTTTCTATTTCCTGGGATTCCTGGAATGTGCATCACATTTCCAAGATCGGCATTAATTACTGAAAATGCTTTAAATATTTAAAATAAATACTTTTGATCTTTTGTGTCTGTATTAAGAAAAGCAAGTGCTACTTTAACATGAGGTGAACATCACTCTGCAGCCTGAGAGACGATGCTGACAGTTTGATCTTCTTGTGGAAAGATTTCTGTAACTTTAAACCAGCAGATCCAATGAAAAGCATATACACAGGTTTATTCTGAAGATCTTTATATGGGTAATATAATGCATACTAAAACAGGATGCCATCGCTGTGATTTATGTTTGGCAGTAAACGTGAGACCCGTTCATGACAAATATGGATTCAGTTTATGCCAAAGAATGTGGAAACCTTCAGTCCGTCACATGGACTTGTTAGTCCAGCACATTAAGCTCTTTATTTATGATGCTGGACTCAAGAGTTTTAGTGATCGCCAGGACTTCACCTGTCTTCTGGGTTCAGCAGGAACCTTCGGATCAGACTGACTCACCTCTGAAAAGAAAGAAAATGATCGTTGGTGACGACAGCTCGGTTTCATGAGAATGCACAGCGAGGAGGAAGAGGAGGAGGGAAGAAGTCGAATTTGTAAGAAAACAGCAATGTTCTTCAGCTCGGGAAGGGCGGTCAGCCTCTCCTCCTACTTACCCTCACAATAACCATTCTGCAAAAGTGGCTGCCAAAGCCGCAGCTCTTATAGAGGAAAACCGTGACCAGCTGTGACGCAGCTGCCTACACTTGACACTCCTGCATCACTGAATTATTGCGTTCAGTGTGGTGTCTTGACTGGGGCGTTCATGCCTTGATATATTCATTTGCGGCGGAGCTCGGTCAAAGTCCCTATCTATTATCTGACACCCTTTTACCTAGGCGTTACGCTGTCACCATGGAACAGTGAGCAGCATTGTTTAGCATTACGTGATCCGTGCCCACGTAGGGCTGTCAACAGGAAACCACATGGAATTCCCCCGTACTTTGGTAAATGTCATGTCTGAAAACGGAAAACTTGCAGACACGACTTTTACTCTTCTGCAGGCTACTGTGTGGATTTGTTGTTGTGGCATTCGGCTCCAAGCTGCACAGGATGTGATGCATATTTTTGTCAACCAGTGATCAGCGACCAATCTAATTACACACTAATCAATCAAGTGTAATGAGTCCGTGCCTGGCCGGGCGTGGTCCACTCCACCCCTAATCCACTGCATCTGTTTCAGGGGTAATTCCACAACCTCACTTGTTTAACTTCACACGCCAAATTTTTTAGTCTACTTCTTTCCCATACAGTCTTTCTATCAAACGTGTCCTGTGTTTTGGCAGGAGAGAAATTGAGGGTTTTGATCAGCATTTGATGGGGAGGAAATCTTGGGATGAAGCCAGGCTCAGAATACTGCAGTTTTTTTTTTTTTTTTACATCCTTACTGATTTTGAAATTTTGCATCACGCACACACAGAAGAATTTTCACAGATGTTCTTCCCTCTGCAATGCCAAGAATTAATTTAGGCATTGTATATTTCTGCAAAACTGCAGGAAATGTACATTACATTTACATTTTTGTGTCTGGTTGGGTTTAGGAACCAAAACAATGCTTAATTTGATTTAAGAAAAGATCATGTTTTCACATAAAATGCCTGGTTTCAAAGGTTTGTTAAGGCATGAAAATCACTCGATCAGGATCAGGAAACGATCACTTAGATTTGGTGCTAGAAAATCAATCACAAACTTTCAGGTCATCCCATATTTTTCAAAAATATGGTTGGAAACTCCTCACATTTTTCACACATTAAAGTGTCCTGAGGGAAATTACCCAGTTAAAAGCTCTCAACCTTAATGTCTCGCATGCTGGTCTCCAGCTTGGCAGCCATCTCAGTAAAGTTCAACACCACAGCACCATCCACCATCCACCCTCCTGGTGAACACATTCAGTTAATGTGAGTTTACAATTAATCTGAAGTACATCACAACAGGAGATAAACAGGAGATACTTAATTTCTTGTCATGCATCTGAAGAATTTTGTGAAATCGTGGATGCCATCTTATTTTGTAATAGGCATTATGATCTGAGCTGAGCAGGCAGCTTCCTGTCAAGCAGCTGCCACCATGCTAACAACCTTAATTTGCTGAACCTAAACAGTTTTAATTTTGTCTCTATCGGGGAAAAAGTCAACAGTGTTTTGTGTTTGTTGATTCAGTCACTTTATTTCTCCATTCACAGGAGTGAATCTGCCTTTAGTGACACAAACAGACTACGAGCCTCGATCAGTCAGTGCTGACACAGTTAATACTTTCATATATTTAATGTGATGTAAAAAACATTCTGTGCAGTTTCAATTCACAAAATGTAACATAAATAGACTTCAGAGTGTAAAAAAGCAGGGCTGTGTGGTTACATTTAAGACAAATGAAAGCGTAAATAGAAACGTCACTCGACTTTTATTTTTGTCGGGTGACAAATTTATTGTGTATAAAGAAATTAGTAAGCGTTCACATGAGAAGATAACCTGCACTGAACGTCTGTACCAACCAGAGTTTTTGCCTTCGATGACGGTGAATAACAGATGAATCATCTCCAAACTCCTGAAGTCTGAGTCTGGCTGTGCAGAGGAACCCAGAACAGGACATTTGCACTATAATCAAAATCTTTACCTGAGCTTTTTTTCTAACTCAAAATCCTTTAGTCTCAAACATTCCTTCCCATCGCACATTTCAAAAAGCGATCTGTCTTTCCTGTGATCAGAGAACCATCCCTCAGTGAAGTGATTCATGAAAAATGTGATATTCCTTTATGTTTTTGAGCTGTAAGTGAAACATATTGAGGTTTAAATCAAAGAATTGACCTCGTAAAACATCCACGTTCAGGGTCAAAGACAAGAAGAACAGAGAGTCGGTTTCCTTCACATTCACTCTTATATTTCTGTTCTTTTTCCTCCATCATACCAATCTCTTTTTAGACAACTTCTGCAAACTTTGCTTTTTTCCCCCTTTTCTTTCAACTCCACTGTGTCGTTGCGGTTCCTTCATGACATTTCTGTAATTAAAGCCAAATGGCATCTCCCCCCTATTAGGCCCACAGCTGCTTGCGTTTAATTCCATACAATCAAAGTGTCCTGTTCGGTTGCTCACTGTCGCAGCTACCAAAGCTATTTGTCACAACGGAGATAAAAGAAACCTTTACGACCAGTAAAGATATTACTCATGTTGTTTCACCGAGTTAAAGACTTACTTAGAAAAAGGAAAGAAAGACATATAACGTTTCAAAAACAGTGGTAGCGGCAGATATTTCCATAACCGCAGAAACCAGACTTTTAAACAAATTTCTATAGTGTGACGCCGGCGGAGCCACGGAGTGAAGTGTTAGTCAAAGACATCCCCTGTTGGGAACTTTAGAAATGAAACCCTGTCGGACA
>JAPZDY010000021.1:23266101-23280007 GCA_029783645.1 Ctenochaetus hawaiiensis | reverse complement strand
GCCACTGGTTAGCATGGTACTTTGCTAAATCAGATGGTGAAAATGTTAGCATGCTGATGTTAGCATTTAGCTCAAAGCTTTTGGGCCTGAAAACAGTCTGAAAGACCTTTTAGCATCGCTGGAGACTCTTTAGTCTCTTTTAGACAGGAAACTTTGCATTATGCTGATGGAAATTTAATGTCTGTTGAATGTCTGATTGAACACTCTTTTTAATTTTACAGCAGTATTTCAAAACCAGTCTTATTGGATCAGACCAGAAGCATTTCTGTTTCGGCATTAAACAGATCTGAATTGATACGATGCAGCAGCACAAGATCAAAGATGCTTGTGCATTTTAAATCTGGCTTTTTTTATTCTTTTAACAGCACTGATACATTTTTTATGACGACCATCATCAGTAATTTACCTTAGAGAGCCAAGCTTAAGTTTTGGAAGAGACCAGATCTTATTAAATCAGCCTGTGAAAGTGATTTTACCCATTTTACCCAGTTTGGTGCCATTTTATATAACTGATATTACAACCCGCCCCTACTATCCCTCTGATTGGTTGATCCTGGCTTTTTTTTAACACTTCCCATCAAACCAACCACCTAACCCTAAACACTAACTAAGCAACAAACACCATCCAATTAGAGGAACACTGGGCAGGTCTTTCCAGATATTTTTAGGACTGTTGGGATTTATGTGCAGAGCTGAACAGTGTGAGAAGAAGCATCATTTGGTTTCAATAAAACTATGTAATAAACAATAATTATTTTTAAGATATATTCATTAAATGAAGGATTTCTTTCTCACTACCATCAGATTTCTGACTCACATCGACTCTGTCTTCTCGTTCTCGCATGCAACAAGACATAAAGCTCTTTATTCTTGTTTAATACGTACCTGCAGTCATTTGCTGAATCAGTGTGGTTGACAGCAAAGTGAAAGGCAGTCGTCTTTTATGTTCTTGTAAAAACAGTTAGTTGGTGTGAATCATCGCACTGATCAGGCTGTGATGAGAGTGCAGGGATGGAAAACGCTGATGGCAAATGTATGATTGTCTGACAGCAACACGCCCTCACTGAAACCTCTGCAGAGCTTTAACTCGGAAAACATCTGACCTGTGAGAGGTCGCTCCATGTTTCTGCCTCACGGTGGCAAAGCACTTCGACTTCACATCACTTAACGCCATTCAGACACGTCGAACGCAGCCGTCCTGTGTGTGTGTGTGTGTGCGGTGAATTCATGAACAAGTAACCCAAAACTCAGATAATGTGAAAGACACTTATAGTGATGGCTGCGATGAAATGCTGTCGTTGGTGGCTGCATGTTACATGCATCCGTCTGTCGCATGATGTCATGTCTCAACACGGCTTCGGACCCAACGCGTGGAAAAAGCTGGACTTGACTGCATGTTCCTGCCAGCTCTGCATCAAGTGCATTACGATAAAATAATACACACAGTTCACGAGGCGTTTTGTGGCACCCGGAGGTGAACTCAACCTGTGGTGTGTGTGGTGATGCAGGTAGAGGTTAGGAAAGTTTGATGGCAGAGCTGAACGCAGGTACAGAGCAGGGAAATAAAACTCCCCTGTTGCTGCTCAGGCTGTGTGTTTGACGTGAAATGTTCCAGAAGTGTTGAATTATGCCTGCCTGAAACTGAATCTACCCCCCCATCATCACTCCAGCTCGGTCATGTTTGATCCTGCCACCTCAGTTTAAGGTCCTTTCCCTTAAAAAAGCTGCTGTTTCCTCCCTGTTCGTTCATGTATCCCAAACAAGCAGCCATCATCAAGCACATCGTCCTCATTTTAAAGCACTAAAGCTTTGATGACCGAGGCAAAGAGCACCAGAAGTCGTCTCTTGGGGGCACCAATCATTCATCAAAGACCTCATGTAGGAACTGTAACCCAACCTGAACAGTACACAAGTAAAAATGAGGCAAAAACTTCTGGGAGATGCTTCACATTAAAGCTTGTCTGAACACCTGAAATAGCATTCAGAGCGCAGAATCTGGAAATTCCCATCGCGTCAGAAAGGCCCGCTGATGTATCCTGAGGGTTGCAAGGAGCACCTCCTAGTGTGTAATTACTGGACTGAAATATATAGTTCACTGCACTGCGCAGACCCCACACACACCGTATCAGTGTGTCACCACAGGGATGAGAAAATGGGACATTTATTGTTGATGACAAACAGAGGAAGTATTCGTAAAATAGCTGCTTACTGCAAAGGCGAATGGATCTGACGGTTCGTTATGTTCATGAGCGTGTCGGACGTTTTGGTGCTGCACAGAAACACAGGCGTCGTTCAGAGTTACAACGTGTATGAAAAACACTTTCCTCAGTCAATTTATGATGCAAGTCATGTGAACAGTCAGTTGGTGTTTTAACAATAAACTCTAAAACACACAGACAGTGAATCAAGCTGGAAATGCAAAGCTTTGTAATTAAGAATGACTTTACAGAAATGCTATTTTAAGTTGATTTATTCTGAAGCGGAATTGAAATCAACTCTTTTACTAGTGGATGGATAATCAAGCCTTTTTTTAGTACATTGCATGGGTTTTGATCGCATGACTGCACATCAGCCACTTCAGTGGACGATTATAAGTTGACTCATAAATTACAAACCACCAGAAATTTCTGTAACTTGCTAAAATTAAGATTTTTATTCAAAAAAATGTTTTAAAAAATCACGTTGCATGTCCTTCAAAGTTCATAATAAAATGTAAAAACAAAATTATTGCCCTGTTTTTTTTGATAAATCATTCCTGATGGGGTTAAAATACATTTTGCACACACTACAGCCTGTAAATAAATGTTGGTTATATCGACTTTGTTCTTTGGTAAATGTAGCTACCAGAAAGATTACAGATGAGATGTATGGACTGTGGGAGGAAGTCGGAGCAGCTGGAGGGACCCCACACAGACACCGGAAGAACATGCAAACTCCACATAAAAAGTACAAGTTTGAACCCAGAACAGTCTTGTTGTGAGGCAGCAGTGCCAACCGCTGCACCACCGTGGCATCCAGAGCTGGAGTTTAAATGTTAAGTGTGACAAAAAGAAGCACACTGACATTAGTGAGGAAAAAAGGAAAAAAATAATGGAAAATTTAATGAGAAAAAGGCAAAAAGATTCAAGTTTGCAAGTTTACTTTTTGTTAGTTGACATCAATAATATTGCTTCTATAGTAGCCTGTCTTCATGTTTCAGTAAATAAAACAGAGAGTAACATAAAGAAGCAAAAAACCCACAATGAGATTACAGTAAATATGAAACTATATGAAAAACCAAAATCAAGCTTTTGTGTTTAATATAAAGGTTGTGCTATAGCGTTATATGGTTTAACACTTCTTCTTTATTGGTATCTCTTACTATGTCCTGATTTGACTTGAAACATCTGTTTGCTAACTTTTTTTGCAACATACTATGGCCTTGGCTGAGGAAGAAGATGTTCTACAGCACTGAGGCCATGTCCTGTTATCAGGAGGGGGATCCTTCAAATGTTGGGTCCAAGGAACGGACAGAGCCTTCAAATGTAGAGTATAATGATCAAAGGGTTCCTCCTGTTCAGAGCTGAAGGACGATGCCTTAGCCAGGCCTATAAAAGTGAACTGTTTGAGCTAAACGTCAGAGTTTCACATTGGCTTTGAAGCTCTCTCAGACAAACCGGGATGTCTGATCGATACTGTACTTCTTTGTAATAAACTTCTTTATATGCAATCAAGTCAGTGTCAACGGAGATTCCTTCATCAACATCTTCACAGCATCATTACAGAAGATACAACAAGGTCTAATCAGATCATTGATAAAAATACTTTGACCTCTAACATTTTCAAGGCAAGGCAAGTTTATGTATATATCACTGTTCAGACACTAGGTCAACTGAAAGTGCTTTACAAAGGCATAAAAGTTCAATCAAATGAGCTTGCAGTTACATTTAAAGATAAAAAATATATAATTAAAGCAAAAAGCGAGATAAGACAATAAAAAAAGAGAGAACTGCACTTAAAAGACAAATAAAGTCATTGAAGATTAAAATAAAGAAGTGGCATGTATGATAATTAAATGAAAAGCAAGTAAAGAGTCAAATATACTGTTTATAATTGTTTATAAGTACTTGTTTTTTAGAAACAGGAGGAAACAAGCTCACCTGTGTGTTTAACTGTGTGAACTGAGTGCAGACATGCAGCTCGTGTAAAGCAGAAGTGGGATCAGTACAAAAGACACAAACCGGAGGAGGAATTCAAAGTACTTTCCACAAAAGTTGCTGCCTCGGACTTTAAGAGCTCGTGTCTCGGTGGGCGACGACAGAAGCTGTGTTTGTGTAACTTACTCTGACTCGGGGCCAGACAGCAGGGACACGAGGCCCCTCATGACATGTATGAGAGGTGACTGGATGACAGACGCTAACGGCGGGACCTCGTGTAAACACACCCATCGAAGACAGTGTCAATCAACGGCCGAGATTAGAGCTCAGGCTATTAGTCAAGTCAGAAATCCTTCATCTCTCCTTCAGCAGAACTTCGGCAGAACAGCACACTAATTGAAGTGCCGGCGGACTGAATTGACCCGCAGACGACGGAGCGATAACTCTGAATTATGACAGATTATCAGAGACGCTGGTGATGTAAAGCTGGAATAACTTTGAGATAAAAGTTTAAGTGAGAAAGTACTCGTGTAGAGAGCAGACCAAGGCCAAACGGTTGGCCTGAACTTTCACAGCCACGGGGGAGAAGCCACGGTTTGGACTGATGGTGGCGCCACAAGGAAACATCACAAGGTCGCCTAAATCAACACACTTCCTGCCACTGGGCCGTTAATGTACACACCGAAACGCCAAACAGGTCGTTATTATTCTATATCCGCCGGTTACAATCAAAGAACCTGACAGTCAGACAAAAATACGTATGGATGTGATGATGTACGTCCAAACAAAACTGCTCGAGCTCTGCGAGGCTGCATTCATCCAACGTCGTCACATCGGGAAAAACACACACAAAAAAACAACACGTTATTTCCGACTTGGCATTGCTCACGGTAATAAAATGGTTACCGCCACTCATCACTTTGTCAAAGGTGCAAAATGAGCTTCTTTTCCGGCGTCGTGTAAACATAAAGTACAGATTTGCTCATAAACTAAACATTCAAGGCTAAAAAATATCGTCAACAATTGGAAATGTGTGTTTTTTTGCTCCGTATGCTCAGTGTCATTTGGGTTCCTGTGTGTTTTTTTTGGCAGTGTGATGGTTTGTTTGGTGTGATAAACATCTGGTCCTGAAGTCAGACTGTCTTCAGCGAGTCTCCAGAGACTTTTTCTCGCTAAGATGCCAAAAACCAGGTGTTTTTATTTTTTTTTTAAGAAGTGCCAAGATTTTTTTTTCCTCTCGTAGGAGTTTGGCAGCCATGAAGTTGAGACTGAATGACTGAATTACCATTCAGTGCTTTTGTACAGCAGTCATGGTTGTCTCGAAGAAGGTGAAGCCTACAGTTTGGAGCCGGTGTGTCGTCTTCTCTGAATAAGATGAGCGAGAAAGAGGAACACAAAGAGAGAGAAAGGACATGAATGATGTCATCTTTTCACACATCACATCCCCCCGGTGTTTAGAAAACCACCATGCTTTTGTTTTTCGGAGTAATGCGAAAGCGGTACGCTGCGTTTCAACCCTCATTTTTGTTTCACTATTTCAATCTGACTGCTGGATTCGGTGGTTTTGAATGTTCTGCCATAAAAACGTGCTGGCGGTTGCAGAGAGGCTCTGTCTTGTTTGTGTCACAGTGGTGTGACATTCAAAAACCCTCCGCGATTGTCAGCAGCGGTGTGATTGTTGTAGGCAAAGGGAATCAAAACATTCATGTTCAGCTGGGTGCAGCGATAAACAACCGCGTGCATGATGTCAGTGCAGCGACCAGAACCACAGGAGTCACATCTGCGTGCACGCAAACCCAATGATACCGAGAGATTAGAGCGCTCAGATTTAATTTAATTCCCAGTGAAAACAAAGATGGGAAAACTAAACTAACAGCATGTATGATGGATTCACACAAATAAGACACACACCCTCGTAAACACAGTGTGGCGGAGTGTTGAGCTAAAAGTGCACATGTGATTCCTGTTGTCCGAATGCACAGGGATCTGTTTTAAAGATCAGTTTTTCACTTGCGAACCTACAGCTTGGATCCATTTTTGCAGAAAGTGACATCACCTGTTTCATGCATTTATGGGTCGAACTCCCGTGACACCAGTAAATGCAACATGTCTCTGTGGACGCAGTTTATTGTGTAACTTGATGAGTTGCTAAAAGAGCCAATACTGGATTGAGATCTTTCTCAACGGCTTCGTCTCAGACAGAAATACTGTGTGAAAGTGGCTGAATTATAGTGAAAAGAACAGGATGTGAGGTGGAAACAGGAACACGGTTATCTTACAAAGTGCTGCAGGGATGCGGTATTTTTAAAGGCCGGCTAGGAAGTTAGCAACGCCCTGGTTCCTTTGACAAGTAGCCAATTGGATTTTTCTGATTAAAATGTCATTTAAAGTTTATCTAAAGCTAAAATGAGGTTTCAGAAGTCTGAGCAAACTAAATGAAGCAGAGAAAACTGTATAAATTTATAGTTTTGCTAATTTTTCAAGGTGCATATTCTTTTGTTCTTAGCCATGTTAGCAGTGCTAGAGATGGCAGCATCTCTTGATCTGTTTGATAAGTCCAACTCTTATAGTTTCTAACATTTATACAACTTGTCCCCCTTTTGATGAACTACAATAACCATAGTGAGTAACTTAATTCTTTATCCAATGCAAGCAGGTCAGATGCTCAGCTGCACTTAATGTTTGCCGCTAACTTGTAAACATTAGCATGCTAACCTGCTAAACCGCGGTGGTAAACAGGTTAACAGAAGCTCAAAACAAAAACATTTTTTGTTTTGATTTAACAAACTCTTTGCAACAGTTTCTAGCAGTCTCACACAGGATTTCACAGGTTTTAAAAGTTATTACATTAGTGATTATTTTCATATGTTTCCAAAAAAAAGGAAACAAGCCATTTCCATCATAAAGTAATCTACCAGGAACTTTGGCATTGCAGCAAGTGTTGGTATAATTTGTATTTATAAAGGCAAAGACAAATAAACATGAATTTTTTTCACAGCTTTCTTCTCATTCACACATTTCCACACATTCCTGGATGTCGTGTCTGCCAGTCGAAGGTTAAGTGCCTTGCCGGAGAGCACCTCATCAGCAGTCACCGAGGGAAGGGAGAGAGTTACTCATTCACTTTCCGCAGCCAAATTTTCCCCCAGCCAGAGTCGATTACAGTGCCAGCCTGAAACAGCTCCTCGGTGCAGCCGTGCTGGCAGGCGACCATGTTGGTCCATACACAAACACTGACATTCCTGAGCCTCTGGAGGTTCCTCTCTCCTCTGCATGCCGAACTGGGATATATGATCCAGTGCTTATTAAACAGAGCTTACTTGTAATTAAGCCTCCCAGATGGGTTTTTGCTTGAGGTTCACTTTGAGCGTCTCTCTCCGTCTGTCTCCCAAAGAGTGACGAGTGAAGAGTAATGGGTTTCATAATGTGCCATAGAAAAATGACAGACTGTTGAAAAACGAGAGGTGGTTACATAGTGTTTGTGTGTGTGTGTGTGTGTGTGTGTGTGTGTGTGTGTCCTCAGAAGATTCAAGCAAACCAAACACTTCTTGTTTCGTCCTCAATCAGCATCAGTAATCACTGTCCTCAGCTTACCCCTCCAGTGACACTGCATGTAAGATACTGTGAAAGTTCAGCTCTAAACACACATAATATAACAAGCAGGACTGATTACACAATATAATTACAGCACTGTCTGCACAATAAAGACTTAAAAAAAAGAAAAGTAAACCTAAAATATTTTGGTTAAAAATACCTTCTGCCAGTGTGTTTATTTTTTTTTTCATCCGTACATGTGAATGTGCAAACAGGATCTCCAAACACACGAGTCATTATGTTACAAAACCGGGCACGAGATAAAGGTTTCCTCTGATTTATCGCCCTCTTTTGTTTGACTCTTCACCACAAAGGAGATTCTGCACAGTTTGTTTAACAGTAAACAAAATCTGACAACATGGAACATGAAGAGCAAGACGGAACAAAGCTGAACACGATGCATGTGGAGGTGCACAGCTGTGCAGGCAGCCAGGAAACCAGGTGTCCAGCAGGAGAGCGGTCCTGGATCCTGACGGCTTCCTGTGATGCATGAGCAGGCCTCCGACACCTCGCCGTGGACCTGCGCAGCCGCCGCCGCCGCCGCCGCTGCACTAACGGCTTTTACAGAAACATCTGGCAGGCGACAAGTCTGATTCTCCACTTTCTTACTTTCTTGCCAATTAGAGTTTCCCTGCACTCCACTGTGTTCCCATGCACACACACACACACACACACAGTCTCAACCTGCCGGCTCATGCTAGGTTGGACACACAGGGACGCACAAACATGAAAAGAAACCAATTTAAAAGGGCTAATCTACCCATTTTTAAACATGAAGTTTATTTTTACAGCCTCCAGCTGGACCGGCTTCGAGTGTGTGGAAGCAATCAGGAAACACAAGGAGAGGGGGAGACGAATTATGTTCACAGATTCAAATGTCACTAAGCCTGGAGGACAAAATGCAGAAATATATATAAAGGCCCCATTGAAACAGGGTTTGATCAGACTGGCTGAGCGATTGCATCTCAAATGGACGTTGCATTTTGGTTTTGTTTGCTAAAGAGGAGGTCGCTTTGCAAAAATAGACGTATTCGGTTGGAGAACGGGCAAAATGCAGCTCATGAGGCCTCAGAAACCACATCAAAGTGCGCCGAGCGGAGAAAAACAAGGAGAAGCTCGGATCATTCTCATGTCTTTGTGTCCGTTTGTTTTCATTCAATCAGGCCAGTAAATCCTGTTTAACTACCATGTGCCTGGAATTATCTGTTCTTGCTGTGTGCATTTATAAACTTTATTAGTGTTGTTGCTCGTGCAGTGATGTTTTTGTTGCGCTGTCGTGTGGGAAGTTGCACAAGAGAAGGAGCCAAACTGTCCAACGATCACCAGCGTTTGATTCAGGATTGTTGCTTGAAGGTCAAATACGGCTATTAGTACATTTTTATTAAGTCAACTCTTCTTCCAAGTAAGACAATCAAAAGAACTGTGAAAGTGGTACGACCACTAAGCGCAACAAAATAATATAAGAATCTTGCAAGAAATATTTTTCTAAGTCAAGAAAAGGTAATCACAGATAAAAGCTGAAGATATCAAACCTTAAAAAAATATCCTGTTTATGCTCCCAGTGTCCTTTCTGGATGCTAAAAACATTTACTAGTGTTTTAAAGACATGTTTTTATGGATCCCACTGCTTTTCTTGGCCATCTGCTTGGTTCACCTTGACACTGTTATGCTAACCCAGTTTAGTTGAAAACAAATAGAATTAAATGTCGGTTCTGACAGACTGTGAGTGAACAGTTTGTGTAGAGTTTATAAGTTGTATTTTCAGGTTGTGTCTCGTGTTTTTCTGCTGGTTAGTTTGTTGAAGAAACAGCCGGTGGCAGAGCTGATGCAGCAGAACGTGAGGAGCAGCTCTGGAGGAGGACAGACCCAGAGAGGAGGAGCAGCAGACCTGTGGGAGGAGATGCGACAGCTGAGGAGGTTGTTGTGTTTACCTTGAAAACTGCAGCTTATGATCTGCCAATGTCGGCTGTTTCTTTTACAAACTAACTGAAGGAAAAAAAAACACAGACACAACCAAAGATACACACAACACAGCATCTATGACTCAAACACTTAAAGGTAACCAGTGCAGAGGATGGAGTCAACCAATCAAGGCAGGTCTTGCAAGAAAAGCAGTGGGATCGATAATAATATCATCCTAAATGTCTCTGTGGAGGAGTTCATTGTGTAACAATGTTAATGTTAATGTCATCCTGAAAAAATAAAGTGTAAAAATGGGATTCTGACTATTATTTGCTGTAAGCTAACATTAGTTAACCAGTATTTGACTGCAGTTCGGCTACAGTGTTCAGAGTTGGAGAATGGCCTGTGCAGGCAACTGATGTTAGATTAAGGAAACTCTTTTATATGTCAAATCATATGGAAGGGATTTCCAGCTGGTTGCCTGGAGCTCAACTTTGTGTTAAAACTAATGATGATGCAGCGGAGAACTTTAGCAGAGGCTCTAAAGGTCACGAGAACACTGTAAAATGGGCTACTAGCTTAATGGTAGTAGAGGTAACGTTTTTATTACTAAAACTTTCAGTTTCATGCTTGCGATCTTTAATACTGACGGTTGATTCCTGTGTTTATATGTGTGTAAGAAGCCTGCTAATAGAATCATTCCTGCACATGATTCAGTTGCAGACCTTTGGCTTTAGGAAGTTGTCATGACAGGACATTTCATTCATTTTAAAGGCGCCATCATCTCAGTATTGAACTCTGAACTCTAATTGTTGTATTTGCAACATTATATCTGCCCGCTAAAAACATCAGAAGCTGCTGCTGCCAAACAAACATCTCCACCAGCGGGACCATCGCTGAGGTGTTTGTCAGGTTTAAAACTCAGTCTGACCGAGCCGATACCCTTCCTTCGCCCCGCGGATGACTCCGCGCTGCCCTCGGCGTTTGACATGTTGCTCCTCTGATGGATGTTCGCCATCTGGACAAAGTGTCCCTGCGCTTTCATCAGGCCCTCAGCAGGCAGGCGGACAGGCCGAGGGAGCGGGACGAGCATCCCGTGCCTTCGCTCGGGGAGATAAAACAACCGTCCCATGTCACCACGCAGGAGATAAAACAAGGCTCCTCTTCACAGATCATACATCAACATTATACCATCTGACGCCAGGAAGCAGCAAAGCATGCTGGGTAGATGACACATGCAGAAAGATGGATTTCTCTAATCTCAGGAGTAAACACATAAATTATCCAGGGATGTATTTAAAGTAGGTGGAGGGGGAAATTTTTTTCAATTTAGCTGAGATATACAACCTGGGTGATTTTTATCTCACGTGCATGAATTTATTTCATTTGACACCAGCGTGCAGATCCGACTGTAAACAATATAACCTTGTTGAGATTCATCGCAGTGTGTGACAGCGACATGTGACTGCCTCGCCGTCCTGCTGGGACCGAAGAGCCTGACAAGTGCCATCTATAGCAGCTTACCTCGTCAGACTGACTCGTCCTCCGGGAATTAAAACACATCATCCTCCTGTCGTTCCTGAGTTCTGCACGCCGCTGCGAGAGCATCAAGGACTCTGAAAAATCGACCGTATGGTGATTTTTCAAGAGTCCTTAATGGTGCACGGAGGAGACGCAGAAGAATCGCCGTAAAAAAAGGTCTTCATCTTTCACTTAGGCTTAGCACACCATTTTTCTTTTTTCTCAATAAATTCTGCGTCTTTCTATTCATGTTTCTTTCTCTCTACGATAGCTCACAGACGCAGGCGGCTGCATTCAGACTGATGCAGCTCGATTCATCACGGAGCACAGCGGTTTCCAGTTGCGATCTGAGAAGCTCTTGACATCAGTGTCTTGCCGTATCACCCCTCGGTTCCTCTTTGTGTTCTCGACCTCTCAAAACCGATTATAGGTGATTGTTCTGTTATCCTCTGCACATGCTCGGACCACCTGTCATCTGTCTTGCCACTTAACCAAATGTGGTTTTCATCTCTCTTCAACATGGTTTAGATTTCTCCTCTGAGCCGAGCTGCGTTTCCGAAAGCTCCTCTTTCCACGTCTGCGGTCCAGTCCTCTGTGAACTGGATTACGGTGTTTCGGATGCCCACTGGATTGCAGAAGAGGGGGGGGGGCGGGGGGGTTGTTTATTTGGAGAACTGGCACTCACACTGTCTCAACAGCCTCCCAGTCAAGTGCACCGCAAGCTTTAATTACTGGAGGTTGAAATGAGGCTCCATTAAAATGAATGACCTTCATTAAAGTGGTATTAAGGGACAGATGCCTTTGCTGTTGGGGTGAACATGCAGCATGAAGGGAGGGAGTGGGGGGGTGGTGGTGGTGGTGGTGGTGGTGGGGTGGGAGCACTTGACCAGACGCACAAGTGCCTGAATAAACAGCTCGGCAGGTTTTTCTTTCTTTCGCCCTCTTTGAGCGAAGCCCCACTGCGACCGCCATCGAGATTACAACCACCTGGCTGTGCGTCCTGCTCGCCGCCCCCCACCCCCACCCCAAACATTTTAATCATGGATGAAATTCATTTATATGTTGCGATAATTGTGCCTAATTGTTTCTTTGAAGGGGACCAAGGCCGGCAGCATCTGGCTGACATATGGCTCGGCGCTTGAGAGAGCGACTATGTGCCCGGCAGGAAACCGTGGGCCCGATCGCCTTGCTATCGTCCGTTTAGCGTGAACGAGCCTGAATCCAAGCCGTGCTTTTTGAGGTAATGAAGCCGACCTGGTGACTCCAGACTCTGGACGAGGTGCCTGAGCGCCCGGCCTTCCTCCACATGTGTTTGAACACTAGCGAAGGTGTTGTCATCGCCAGGATCGACGGGAAAACGTTTTTACTCTTCAGGAATTCTGCAGCCTTGGCTTCTCCAGCTGGGCTTCCCCTTTCTGGTTGTACTGTACATTCCAGATGGCCCACAGACCTGCTGATGGTATGCACAAACACACATACTGAAGATACACGCATTCGCCAGCCGTGCGCTCTCACAGGCCAGAAATCTGAGGAAAAAAAACCTTCATTATGGTGATTCTGCACCTCACAGTTCACATCCACTGCCAGCGTCCGCCGCCTCTGCAGGAAGTGCTGTTCCCTTTTGTGCAGCGAGATGGAAACGAAGGGTGTGGAGGTCGAGGTGGTGGACGAGCATGTAGCACGTCCAGCTTTTTAGTGTTTGACTGTGGTTGGCCTCCTCTCACAGGTCTGAGGTTAGAGTGTAATCCTCATGACTTCAGTCCTCTAATGTTAGAAATACAACAGAGGAGAGGAAATTTGTCAGCAGTGACTGTGAGGGCAAACACGCTGTGCATGCTATCTGTAGTTTTCCAGGGCGTAGTAAAGTCTTTCAGCTTGATGAGGAGCTGGAGGTTTGCAGCCTTTGATCTGCATCTCTTCATCTAACAGCTCACTGTGGCTGCTCCTTCTTACTCAATTACTCCTCTGTAAAAATTAATGATGATCCGCTGGTGTAAAAGGGCAGGAATGACCTTTTCTTTTCAAACAGTCGAGATCAATGCCAACCACAGTGACAAATACATTTGGTTTCCTGTGATAACTTCACAGTAAAAGCCAACCTGAGTGTTTTTGTAATATTCTATGCAAACCAGCAGCAGTAGAAGGAATATTTGTTCGGCGATTTAACAAACTTAATGCTGCTCTAATATGGTTTAGAGATCCAAGAGTCCACAGGAAGGCTGTTAAAAGTAAGAAAAAACAGCTGATTACATGCATGTGATGCAGTCTTTTATAAGTGAAGGCAATTTAAACTGAAAGTGGAAGAAATTAAAGAATAAAAACAAACCAAGTGGCTTTTGCTTGAAAAAAGACAAACATGAATGGTGTCCAAAAAGGGAGACAGATTTCAAGTGTAGATGAATCATGTCATTTGCAATAAACATGCTTTCTCTAACCTTTAGAAATGTTCATACAGACTGCACATAAAAAACATGCTGTCTGACTCTCACCATGCGTGGACTATCTCATAAATGCACAGCTCCTCTTTGATTAAAAGGATGTTTCCCCTTTTTTGTCTCCCTCACACACCCACTCTCATGTTAGTTACGAGGTGTGTGCTGTCACCCGAACGTGCACACGAGCCCGAGTGCAGTTATTCACATGTAAACAACCTTCACTAACAGCACCTGGAGACACAAACACAGGTTTCCACTGAAGACATGATTATTTTTCTCTTTCTCTCCTCGAGTGAGATTCTCATTCACGGTGAGAGC
>JAPZDY010000021.1:23253078-23266001 GCA_029783645.1 Ctenochaetus hawaiiensis | reverse complement strand
CACACACACACACACACACACTTCAAAACATCCCCACCTCGTCATTGAGTGTCGTTGATGCTGACATGTCACATCTGGAAGCTCTTGCCTGCATGTGCTGCATAGACATTTCTCTGCTCACTTTCCCTTTTCCCAGGAGGCCTGATCGTGAAGCTCCTGTAATGATGTGAAAAAGGAGACTGAGATTCTTCTTCCGCAGCAGCTCCGGGCTAATGAATGCACTCCGGACACGGTTCCTCTCCGATGTTACGGGATCAGTTTCCTCGACAAGGTGGAGAATGAAAGGGGGATCAAAATGGTAGCAATTTGCTGCGAGTCCCAGAGTCTTTAGCGCCTTATTTGTTTCTGATGAGCTCTTTGTGTTGGAGTCAGAAAAGTGAAGCCTATTTTATTTCAGCAAAGGTGGCGTTTGTGTTAGCATGCTAGCATCTGTGCACAAAGCATGAAATCTCAGAGATGGACACTTGAGACTCGTTGGCACAAACAGAGCCACTTTCCAGCCACCGTTTCCTGTGGAAAGTCAATGCTAAGTGTGTTAAAGTTGCAGGCGAAGGTGTTTCTCCGGCAGGACGAGAGAATGAAATAATTAATATGTCTGAAGGGTGAATGATGTCATGCACAGTGAATAAACGTCGCTGTCAGGCCACATGAGACAGTTACAGAGAGAGTGACACTCCAGGCTATAATGTTTCCCAAGCACAGATATGTTACATGCTGTAATATACACTGCACAACAACAACACGGACGCACCCGAACGTCACACACACACTCAGACACACAAACACGTGTAGCTCAGGCCATTGATGAAGGGCAGGATGATCTGCTTCCAGTTAGGTTGCACACTGTTCCTGTTTGACGGGTCCACAAAGAGATGGATCCAATTTCAGGACATGCTTTTAATGAAACTCAAACTGAAACACGTTTCTGATTGGAGAACAAAGGCTGAGAATCAAACGCTGTTGCAGCAGTGACCTGGACTGAAGTGTGTTCACAGCTCAAAACATCAGCTCTGCAGAAAAAAAAAAAAAACGCCAACTCCAAACAAGGCCCCTCGAAGCTTCCTGTTCCTGTGAGAGCGGCCCGACACACCAAGCAAGACTTTATACCTTTGCTATCTAGAATTACAGTTTGTTTTGAAAACTCGATGACATTTGGATAAACTACATTTTAGGTTGCTTATGACTTCCAGAGATGTTAAGGAGGAAAACTGAGGCTACTGGAACCTTAAAGAGCTTTGAAGATGAGAAATGTTCCAAAAATCAGCTGAATTAACGGCAATGTTAAACATATGATGCAGTACAGTTAGGTTGTATACGTCATGAATCAAAAAAAATGTTAACAAGAGAGTTGAAAGGTTGAATTAATGATGAGCATAATTTAAGTTATGAAGTGGAAGATTTCCATGTTTAAAAAAAAGCTGCTTCTGAAGAAAAAAAGCCCCACAATTTGGGAAATACGCTTGTTGCTTCCTTGTAAAAGAGTTAGATGAAAAGATTTATGCCTATTTTTTAAATATGAAGCCACAAACCAGCAGCACTTTGTTTAGCTTAGCATAAAGACTGTAAAAAAAACAGCAAGTCTGTAAAGATAATAAAATCTGCAAACCTGAAACTCTAAATTAAGTTACTGATAAACACAATATGTCTCATTTGCAGAGATTTGGAAGTCAGTCAGTTTGGAGTTCTGAGAGGAGTATTCATGTTTTATTTGAATGCTGAGGATCATTTATGCAATCAAAATCGTGATTAACAGCACTTAAAAACCATTTGAGAGCCTCCAGTCTGCAGTGCAGTTCATTAACTTCACTGATGAACCTGTGAATTCTGCAGAGCTGTGCAGAGAAAGTAGTTGCAGTTGCTTCATCGGGGTTCACATGAGCTTTTTTAACGTTACAGACCAGCATTTAAGCACATAAATCCCAGAAAAAAAGAGGAAACATTGTTCTTATGATGGCTAATTTTAGGGTTGTAGCTGCCCCCCTCATTAACCCTCCTTCCTGAGTCAATTTGTTAAATGGTTAACAAAAAAAAGTATAACAATGGCAGGAAGTGGGGTCACAGGGACTCCCAGAGGCCTTGTCGGCTGTTCCTGGTCAGAAAAGTCTCACACATTAATCCCAAACAGTTGCATTACATTTCATTTTTGCTGTATATTAAGAAAAAAGCACAACAGAGTCCAGCTAGCTGTATTTCTGTTTTGTGCTAATGCTAAGCTAATCTAGCTAGTTGGCCGATGACTTTCAAGATATTTAAAAAACCACACAATAATATAAATTCTTTAATCTAACTCTTCTCATGGAGGTCATTTTCAAAAATGTAAAACTTTTCCCTCTATTTTAATGAATAGTTTGCTTATCCCAAAAGAGCAAACCTGTCAGAGTTTGCCTGAAAAATGCTAATTCTGCTATTTGTGGAATTAAAACCGTTTTCGAAAATTGCTTCAACCTTTGCACCTCAACCACTGCACACAGGACGACATTGAGAGCACAAATCCCATTCAAATGGTCCATATCACCGTCCCAGAGGTGATCCGAAGCCCGTTCTTCCAACCCGACCAGGAGGAACGTTCATTACTTTGTCCACAGGGGAACGCTGCGTTTGGTGGTCTGCAGCCCCAAAGGTCTCTGAGCTCAGCCTGCACCTGTGGCCGGCCACGTCCAGAGCTGCAGAAAAGAAAATAAATGCAGTAAATGACTGCCCCGCTGCTTAATGGAGCCTAAGAGTGGCCTCGCTCATTTGCAGTGAAGAACAGAAGGTTTGAAATTACTCGTAGCACAATGGCTCTCAGACGGCACGCTGCAGTGTGAGTGGACGCTGGTTCTGGTGTGCATGTGTAAACCTGGAGATCGTATCAGCTTAAACTGTGTGGTGGATGAGGAAAAAAAAGGGGGGAGATGTGAGAGAAATGACTGTAAAGGTTTGATGCAGAGGTTAAATATACGGGTTGCCCACATTTGCTGGAAGAAAACAAGCGGAAAGTCCTGCACAAACATCATTGTCTGCTACCGAGGCACAAAGACTGAGGGTTCAGTGCATCAAAGACTCGTTCAAGGACATGGAGGTAAACTGTCTCGGACCCGACACAAGCTGAAACATGAGACTGAAAACGAAGTCTTTCTACATTCACTATCTGGTTATTTTCATTTTAAAACAAAGAAAAGCTGCTTTTGTCCTCTTGTTCTGTATAACTGTACTGTTTCTGCAGACAAAAGCAGAATTTTCTGGCCCGTTCTGCCTTGAATTTTCAGAGTTGTGAACAGAAGCTACATTTCACCACTTCTCCCCCCCCCCCCTCCGTTTGGCTCTGCAGACAGGATTTTATTTATAACAAGAGTGTAATTTATGAGAATCTGAAGGCCCTGACTACTTCATAACCCGGGTCGGACTCACTCATTCTTCAGCATGACAGGGCCGGGCTCCTGGAGTTATGGGATCAAGGCTGATGTCTTACAGAACGCCGCTCGAGGGAACAGGTATCTGCACTTCCTTATTTTATCAGCCCTCCAACAAGTGAACATGAGCGAGGGCCCCTATAAATCATTTGCTTCTGATGACAGCCTGGAGGCAGCGAGGCGCAGCATCTTCTGATGTCGGACATGTGTGCCATCTCTTTTCATTTCATTTTATTTTTTTCTGAAAAGAAATGTAGCATGACAGTCTGAGCTCTTCTTGTGCCTCGGTGTCGGCGTCGTACACCTGCAGAGAGCGAAGGAAAGTCTGCACAGAAGCTACAATCAGTGGCTATTTTCAGTTTAGCTTTTAGCTAGCTCAATAATCTGTCTTCTGGTGTTTCTTGTTTGATGTACATCAAATAATATGCTAATTTACCTTAAAAATAACATAAAATATGGTTGACATTTCATAAAGTGCAGGAGATTTTAGCCTGTTGGAGAAGCTAACATTCATATTAGCTGTAAATCATGTTAAACAGAGTTTTATGTTGGCTAATATATCCTCTGGACAAAAATGACAACATTAGCATGCCAACTGGAAATGTTTCTGTATTACATGCAACAAAATATTTTCTGGTATTTCTAATAGATCATCAAATTATTGACACAAAAGCATCATTACATGCTAATCTTTCAAGCTTATCTAGCATCACATTAGCTAAATAACATTTTTTTAAGTGGGATCCTTCCCTGTTTCTTCCACACTTTGCTCATAGTAAAATGTTGATGTTGGTTAAATTTTACTTTTTCCAATTATACTTGAACGTTTCACTCTTTGTGTGGAGTTCTTGGATTTTATTTCACTTAACCGCTGAAACCAAACGGGTGTGGGAGTGAACCAGACTTGTTTTATGTAAAAGCTCCATGACCTTGAATCTCTCTCCACTCCACTGTTTCTGTGTGAGGGAGAGAAAGGGAACACACACACACACACACACACACACACACATGCAAGCTGGTTTTCCAGTGTGTGTTCATAGTGTGGGCTGAGTGTGTGTGAGGGGGAGACAGACATGGTCACGGTCAACAAGACAAGAACAACAGATTCATTACGTTTGTTTGACCAATAACTTCCTGTGGAAGATAGATGTGTTTTGGCTCGAGCAGCTGTTCGCTCTGACAACAGTCACTCCCCTCACATGACGTCCCTGTGTGGCAGCGAAATTATCATTCAGTGCACAAGTATATGTGTGTGTCTGCCTGCTCAGTGTGTGTGTGTGTGTGTGTGGTCTGGGTTAACAGGTTCAGTGTGGCTAATTCAGAGGGTCCAGACAGAAACCCCCCGGTCCCACCTCACACTCTTTCAGAAGGGCCACAGACACTGAAGGCCTCTCTTCATGAAGTTAGCACCACTGCATGTTCAGCTGCATGGGCTAATGTGTGTGTTTCAGTGTGTGTTTGCATGTTTGCTACACTGAAACCTCCATCAGCACATGAAAGGTGTGTCTCTCTCTCTCCGTGTTGCTCCTCCTGACAGGAAACAGACCCTCGTTGTGGGATTCGGTTTCCTCAAACTCACACAGGACTTTCAAACATGCTGCAGAATCCAAAGCAGAAATGCAGCATGAGCGCCGACAACAAGGCCAATGTTGTGTCACCGGTTAGATCTGATGCCGCAGATGTTTAGCATGAATGAAAGAATTGAGATATTTTGCATGTATTGTAATGTGCTTTTTTCCTTTAATCCCATGCACAGATGTTTCATATTCCCTTCAGAAGTCTGTAAACAGAATGTTATAATTTAATTCGGACAGTGAATCCTCCTCTCGGTGTCATCTCTGCATGAGTTCTTGCAGGGAAACTTTTGCAGATATTACCTCTGTTTCTCCAGCGCAGCAGGAGTTTGGTGTTAGTTGTGTTTTGCATAATCACAGGTCGATGATGATCTCCATGACACGACAGCACGGAGAGGAGGAGGAGGATGAGCTCAACTCTGACCGAAGAGAGAAAAAAAGAGAGGAATTATGGTGAATCCATCATCACATTTGTGCAAATGTTTTGTCTACCGCAGACTCCTCTCTGTCATCACTAATCACCTCACCTAACAATACACCCCTGAGCAGCACTCAGTGGGACTGAAGGAGGGAAGCAGACGGATGAGTGTGGAGCAGGAGATGCAGCTTTTTCAAAATATTCGCGGAAAAAAATTAAATGAATGGGCTGAAACTGGTTTCTGGCAACTCCTAATGGATGTTTTCCTCACTGTGGGTCACGCTGAACCTCAGCAAAGGTCACAATCTCATTGAATCTGCTGTTTTGTTGTGTTTTCTGCCAAGCTGAATCTCTGCTTGGATGAATGAAGTTAAACACAACATCTGCATTGTTTCTTTTTTAGCCCTGCAGGCTGCTGTTGTTTTGCATTTTTTAAAGATCACACACACAGAAAACAACCAACCAGCTTTAACTTATTCTATCTGCTCTTTTTGCTACGACGCACAACCAGGAAGAGACGTGAGGCATCAAGCCAGCGTATACGAGGTGAAGACAGCGCCGTGGTTCCTAATGAAGCCGAGGAGTGACGGCACGCAGCAGCAACGTGCTGACAGAACAGACCAACAGGAAAGCTCCAGAGGTGGACCGACCCACTGACGGACGTCTTCAACCCTTCAGGACGAGCCTCCACCTTTCATCTCCTGCATTTTTTCTGCACAGATAGATTGTTGTTTATTGGAATTAGCAGCTAAACTTGGAATAGACTGAGCTATTTAACCCTCCACCCCCTCTCTTAAAGAGGACAAAACTGGGAAAAGGAGACAATCCTCCATCATTCTTCTGGAGCGTTTCCTGGCCAGATCTTCGCCTCCATATGCCGTCGAGTTCTCGTCTTTCTCACGAGTCTGCGTCCAAGGAACCATTGTGCTCCGCTGCTTCAAATGTGGTTCCATTTCCTGCAGGCGGTTTGAACATAAACATGAAAGGCCTGCTGTTTCCCCATCAATACACAGCTATTTGGATTTTGAGGGATCACTCGGCATGGGAAGCAAACTGATGTGAAATGACAAGACATGTTCCCAATTTACTGTTGCAATGAAGTGAAAGTATTTTTAGTTCCAGGCGTATTTAGTCATTCAAACCAGCATGAGTTGTGTTCTTGGCCACTTGTGGACAGCGGAAACAAGCTGTGAACACAACGCTGACATGTTAACGCTATATGAAAGTGATTCGGCGAATTCGTTAACAATACAGCTGCTCGCACATCCAACAGACATCCAGCAGACACATGCATCAATGTGGAGTCGTGTTTCTGGCCACATTGTGCAATAAGACTAATATTTGCTCTTCTTTTAAGTTTTTTCTGGTCTCCGTCGACTTTTAAGGGAAACATCTGTCTCTTTGTATGTGAAATGCATCACTGTGTTAACAACCTGAGAGTGTCTGTCTGCAGAATTCATCTTTATGATCTCTGTTTTCTATCTTTGTCTGCAAACACTGTTATCAGAGCAGCGAGAGCAAACAAAAACACAGAACTTGTTGGGCACAAAACCAAACAATGAGTTTAAATTAGCCAAATCAAAACCCTCATGGAGCTGAAGGGAAACTTTGATAACTTGTCCATCACTGTGACATCCCTCCATCACAGCTCATCCTCCATTTTATAGAAAAAGACAATGTTTTTTTTGTGTTTTTCTCTCTAAATAACCGTTCATAAATAAAGTTTATACAATGGGGGACGGGGACTAATTATGTGCTGTTCTTCTCCCAATTTCCTCCTGATGAAATAATCTGACAATAATAATCTACCTGATTAAATACATCGAATCAAGTCTGATTATTACATAAGAAACATCTTACAAATCAGCAAGACAGAAATATTGTAAGAATTGTGTGTGTGTGTGTGTGTGTGTGTGTGTGTCCTCGAGCCCTTTGGCCACGTGTCAAGCATTTGACCTTTTGATGTTTTTCAGTGTCGAGGCTTTTTAGGTACCAAAGTGCCGCAGTCTGTTTCCATGGAAAAGCAGCTTTAAAGGCAACATCCATCCATCACTGCCGAGAGGGCGACCCAGAATACCCAGAATGCACCCTGCCCACTCGTATTAACATTCCTTGGCATGGCACTCCTCGCCGGGCGCACACGTTACACTTCACTCTGGTCAAAAGGTGGAGGGCCAAAGGGGGGGTGGTACCTGTTACCGTGGCAACGCCGGCCAAACACAGAGGTCAGACAAGCGTGTCGGTGTCATTCCTAACGTGACAGCGGTTTGCCATAAACCGGAGCCGGCGTGGTAATGATACTCCCGCGCGGTGGGCAGGGCCGGCGTTCGGCTCTGCGGACGCTGGTCGGGCCCCAGTCTGGCCGCACTCACAAACGGGGAGGCAACACAGGAAACTGGGGCTTCCAGTAAAAACATGTAATTAGAAACACATTGACTGGGAGCTCTGGCATGATACACCCAGCAGGGAGGGATGCACGAGGGAAAAAAAAAGTTAAGAAGTCTGACTGAAGTGGAGGACAAGATCACTGGGTCACTGGGAAAGTCCCACGAGAAAATCAAAAGGTTGTACGATGAAAATAGAAAAACCGGAGAGATGGACGCTGACAGGCGGGATGCAACGTTACGGACGTGAGAGATCAGAGCGATGATGAAAACCAGAGACGCCTCAACGCCGAGTCTGACCTGTCAGACAGTTTGGGACGCGGCGGACATGTGGCAGACAAAAAATCCCACTCTTTGAAAAACCCCTGCCACTGCTGTTACTACTGTTTACAAGATGCAACACACAGTTACTGCCCCTGTTTTTGTGGGTGTGTCATTCAGGTCTGGAGGTCTCTAACCACTAACAGGAGCAAGAGTGGGCCTCGGCAGGGTCTGGGTTTCCTCAAGCCACGCCCCCTGCATGGCCACATGG
The DNA here is from genome assembly GCA_029783645.1 of Ctenochaetus hawaiiensis. NCBI lineage: Eukaryota > Metazoa > Chordata > Actinopteri > Acanthuriformes > Acanthuridae > Ctenochaetus > Ctenochaetus hawaiiensis. Next base: position 23,257,701 of record JAPZDY010000021.1, on the reverse strand, counting down.
TGAACCGTTAGTCACCGCCAACCCACCGCCTGACGGACGACGTGCATGCGTTTCGATTCTGATTCCTCCGCTGAGAATCTGACATGAATCCCACTAATTTGTTCGCTGTTTAAACAAACAACAGACGCTCAAAGACACAAAGATAGACCGACTGTAAAAGTTGTTTTTTGAGGAAACCAAAACCACACGCGCGGAGATTTACTGCGTTTCAACAGCAGCTCTGTTTGATAAACTTCACAGAGGGACGACGAGATGATGAGAAGGACTCGCAGCGCTCCCATGTCATCCAGCCAGCCAGCCAGCCTGCAAGTGCTCATGGGATTCTCACAGAGTTCAGCGCTGAGATAGCAGGGAGCCTCTGCAGGGGACGGACGTGAGAAAGAGTCCCCGCATCCACAGACAGAAACCATCAGAGGCGCTCTTTAGTGTGTGGCTTTGCAGATCCGGCGAGTGGTGACTGCGGCCTCAGAAAAAAACAGAAAAAGAAAAAGAAGGGAGCCTTAATTAGCCTTCGCTCCCAGCAGACCGCCAACCCGAGAACAGGGGTTAGATTAACAACGAGAAGCGAACACTTTTAATCAACTCTCAAAGCGTTTCCTTGCCCCCACCTCCACCCGTCTGCCCCCCCCACACATACACACACACAACATCAACAGTCCACAAACACATAATTAGAGCGAGCGGAGGAAATGGATGTTTGGTGAGAGGACGAGGGTTTCATAAATTTCAAAATACAAAAGTGCGAAGTGACAATTCGCAGATGCAGATGCAGAATAAACGGCAGGAAAATGTGCATTAATCACAAACGAGGAAACAAATGAGTCTGGTTGTAAAACAGGACAGAATTGCACTTGTATTGAAATACGTGAAATACTGTATTGAACAATGATTAATGAAGATCAACGTAAACATACTGTAAGGCACAATAAGTCTTAACATGCTCAAACATTCATTAAGGAAGTCAACGCAAACACGCACACAGTACTTTGGATTTTTCTGTCCGTCCTTGTTACAGTTTGGGACGAAGAAACAGTAAAACTTTAAGCACCAAAAGGCCACAAACTCATTCAGTTACAGTTGATAATGTTGGTCCGACAGCTTTAAAGTTTACACCTGAAAACAGAAAACTTATTCAGAAGCCAAAATGTTCAAATTGAGAGCAGATTCGAAGTGAAAATCTCTGATCTTGTATGACATTTTTCCAATAGCCGAAACAAACTACGATAGTAAACCATGCAGGTTTTCTTGAGGCCATTTATAATGTTTTTAAAATGAGGAAAAAGGAGCCTGAAAGACAGAGAATAAATTATTTAAACTCTCCCGCTGTCGTGTAAATAAAAACTTTTACTTCTGAGCTGTTTAACACTTCATAGAGTCTAAATATCAAACATGTTTGGAGGTGTGACATGTAACAGAAAGGTGTAAACATGTGGAAAACATGCAGGTAAAACGAAAAAAAAAAGTGCACTTTAAGGTCTTTGGTCACAAGATTTTCTTTGACGTGTTGCGACTGGCCGCAGACGTACAGTAAGGTGTTCAGTAAATGCTGCAGAAGAAGAAGAAGAAGAAGAAGAAGAAGAAGAGGAGGTCAGGATGTAACATTACGAACAGTAACACTGGTTAAAAAGTCCCAGAGACAGAAGTGAAACATCAGACACAGCGGCCTCCAACATATTTGGGATTTTTCTTCAAATATCCAGAACATTATCTAAACAGTATGACATGAAAACATTACAGACGTTCAGCCCTGTGTTTCAATTGGGAAAATATCCTCCATGCTTGTATCTTTAATAACAACATGTCTGCTATCTATCCATCTGTGTATACAGTACGTTACAGGCCCGTGAGACTGAGGTTTATCCGAGGAATCGTCCTCTTTCAGTCCCGTCATTTGGCTCTAGCTCTCTGTTTCCCCGTGGACATTCTCCATATGGACTTTGAGGTAGTCGTTCCTGGTGAACTTCTTATGGCACAGCTGACACTCTGCCATTGGCCGGTTGGGGTTGTGTGTGAGTTTGTGCCTGCTGAGCATCTTCTTCAGGCTGAACGACAGGTCACACACCTAGAAACAGGATTTTTTATAGTCTTATTAAAGCAAGAAAACACACTTTATGGGTTTTTTTTTTTTTTTAGCTGCAAACTTTTCCGCTCACTTTACATTTTTCGTCTTCACACACAGAAATGTTTAGTAAATCACACTCGCTCGACCTTGACCACAGAAAAAATGATTTCTCTTATTTTTCCTCCAGCAGCGAGAGGGAATGCATGCAACTTAACATCCATCATAAATGAGCCATTTTACACTGTACAAATAACTCCTTCGTCCTCTATCAATCACCATAATCCGCCACTGGCTGGTATTCAGCTGCAGTTTAATAAAGTGCTGCACGATTCACAGCATGTGTTCCCCCCTCGTACGAGTGCACCGGAGCACGTTCAGAGGAGCTCATAGACGCTTTACAGCTGCGGGTAAGTGGCAAAAATAAAAATACACGGATAAAATCATGTTTGGTTTAGTCAAAAATAAGGAGATTCCTATCATATTATTATGTTGTCAGTCCGAACATGTCTGCTTGGCTGTTCGTAAGCTCGCAGTCTATCATTACTCTTCAGGGAACTTGGACGCTTTTGTATTGATGTGAAATCATGTTCTAACTTTACAATCCAAGTAGAAATTAAATAGCGTTTTCAAACAATCTCCAAATCTGATCCGGTGTCAGTAAAATATTTGGAATTTTAAAGTGAAACTGCGACAGGAGCTGACGAGAGAGAAGGGCCTCCTCGTCTCATCGCCGTCCAGATGTTACTGGATGCTTCTACAACATTTTTTAATGCTGTTATGACAGACACTGCTTACAGAGCCCCTCCAGCTTGTCTGGAAAATGTTCCTGGAACCGTGCGATCCTTTTGTCTGACTCGAAATCCACTCCGAAATAAAATCCACATGTTATTTCTATTATCTTTAATGGTTTAGCATAGAATTATTTACATGAAAATCGCTCTTCCACAGCTGGGAAAAGGAATCCAGATGAATGTCGGATGGAGCTGGGAGACACTTTCTGGTGATGCTCCACTGACGGTGAATAAGATACTGATTCTGTGGTCTCGAACAACAACTGCAGACTGTTCTCCGGGGATATGGGCACATTTTCTGGGTTTTGGACTCAAGGCGATGCCACGGATTGAGGCTTATTAGGGTGTTGGAGCTCAGACGAGAATGTGAGAATCCAGAGTCGATGACGGATTGAACCAAGATTGTTTTTTTTTTATGATGTTCATCAAAGAATGAAGAGACTTTTTGGATGGCAGAGTCACAATCTAAGAGAGGTGTTCATGACTGAGCTGTCGAGACTGAAGGTTTTCATTGTCTGACACTTTTAAATCCGTCCTCAGACAAAATTTAGACAACTGCACCTCCCCTGTTTGTCAGTTTTTGAGTTTTTTTGTCTGAATGTCGACAGATTTTCAACACTCATTAAGTTTTTATTAAAGGATTAAGTTTATGATTTCGCTGTCAGAGGACACTAAATTTTCCAGACATCTCATAATGCTTTGGATTTGGCGCCGTGAACTACAATTCGAAGCCAAGTGGTGCAATAAAAGTATGTTGAACTACCTATTATCAGTTCTTGTTCACAATTTTTACACATTAATGCTCAGACAACTCCAACTGGAGTTCTTTGATACTGATGAAAGATTTAAAATGTGATGATTTTTAGGCAAGTTTTGAGTTAAAACCTCTGTTTTTTGTCATTTTTAAGGAGATTTTTAGATTTGGGATGGACTTCAGTGACAATGATGTCCTGTTAGGATCCACTAAATCTAAATATAAGTGTGTTTTTATTGTGTGATCAGATATTTTATCCATCACAATAAAAAGTAGAAAGTCACAGGATTATAAACTGAGTGGATTAACAAGGTAAAATCTTAGCTTTTTAAAGTAAAAAGCTCAAATATTTTGTAAAATTCTTGGTTTCCAGCTTTTAGAAATAACAAAAAAAAACCCGACAGCATCCCAGTAGTTTATTTTAAACGTCCTGTCGCGTGTTCCCTCCCCCAGTCTCTGAGAATAATTATTATTCCTGCAGTATTATAAGCTGAGGGTAATTTCTCCCTCTGATCCTCTCAATGTGTTTACGTGAGATCAGCCCACTTGGCTCCTCCAGAGGAGAGAGATCTGTATCTGCCTCTTTCTGACCCCCCCCCTCCCTTCCCAACCCCCCCAACTCCTCCCCACATCTGGCCTCGTTCCATCACACACACATACACACAGACAAACACATCAGGGGACGGCGGTGTTCGGAGGGACACTCACGTCACATTGGAAAGGTTTCTCTCCCGTGTGGGTCCTCATGTGCTCGTCCAGGCCTCTTTTCTGGCTGAAGGCCTTGTTGCACTCGCTGCATTTATATGGCTTCTCCTGCAGCGACACACACACACACACACACACAGAATTTAAAGAGGGCACTCGATCTGTCAGAGTGCAGCAGAACAATGCAAAGAAGAAAACAAAACCCAGTCAGATCACATATGGACAAAACCTGGAGAGGGGATTCGTGTCCATTATGGCGTACACCAGTGTAATGACACACACATGTGCACACACACACACACACACACACA
>JAPZDY010000021.1:23240403-23252978 GCA_029783645.1 Ctenochaetus hawaiiensis | reverse complement strand
GAGGGGATTCGTGTCCATTATGGCGTACACCAGTGTAATGACACACACATGTGCACACACACACACACACACACACACACACACACACACAGACACAGCACACATGATGTGGAACACACACACACATACATTCCCGTTCACACACTGATACCCCTCTCTGTTCACACCCTGGTGAGTTCTCCCTGTGAGTTTATGAAGATATGAAATGAAGGATTGTACAGCCCCTGCAGTAGAGAGGAAATGACCGGCGTAGGGGCCATCAGAAACACATGGATCCCTCAAAAGAGTAAGGAAAACACGGCGCAGAAGATCCCTTTGAACGTGTATCAGCGCACTGGCACTGTGGGGCTGTAGAATATCACTCGTCTGTCTCCACACCTCATCAGTTTACCGAAGAACATTTCCTCTGCGCCTTTCAGAGGTCCGTCTCAATGTCAGTCAAAGCTGCTATCTCACTGTGGGTGTGTTCTTTTCACAGCATGCGTGTGTGTGTGTATGTGGAGGCGTGTCCTGCAGTCTGAAGGGAAACAGCAGTGACACCTAGAAGACTTGAGGAGAAGTGAGACGCGTGGAGATAACGCCGTCACTCTTTGGGAAGCTGTTTTTTTGACAACACCGACTGATAGGAAGGGCTCAACCCATTTGAAGCTTAGTTGTCATGGGAACAGGGTGGAAGCAGGAAGTGAGGGGTCCTGGGAAAGGCGCTATCATGTGGGCGGGGCAAGGAGTGCCCAGTGACACGAGATACAAAAGGAGGTAAAAGATCAGGTTCATTGCATGTGTGTGTCTGTATGAAAATGCCTCTGTGTGTGTGTGTGTGTGTGTTTGCATGTGTTTGGATGTGTGTGTGTCTGTGTGTGTCTGTGTGTGTGTGTGTGTTTGAGAAACCTCCCCTGAAGGTAGCAGACCCTGTGACGATCCATGTAAAGCAGATTTCTCGTTTTTTTTTTTCCATAAGGCATGAATGGCTCTTGTATGACGAAGAAAAAAAAAACTATGGGGGTCAAAGATCAAAGGTCAGGAAACACATGGATGGACTTATGTGATGTGGTGTACCCAGAATGCATCACTATGACCCCTGGTAACATCTAACATCTGTACCTGGTGACCTTCAGTCTACAGCAGCTGTCCAGCCTCCGACCTTTGACCTGATCTTTCCTGTGGATCTGACCACTCACAAACGCAGCGATGGAGTCTGGTTTATTTACTCCGAAAAAGCCTCGCGTCTCATGTGTCATGTTAAATATGTTGGTATTTGTAAAGCAGCATGACAACAGGAAGTCTGTGCGCTCCGTGAGGCTGCAGGGTGGATTTTAAAAAATCAACAAACAACTCATTGTAGAAACTGTCAACAAAAGCTAACAGCTAATCGCTAAAAACTGGCTGAGGACTTGAGCTCATGTTCAAATATGGGAGGAAAAATAAATACTTGATCCTTAAGTTTTCAGCTTTAGTTAAAAAGATATCAGATTCATTTAATGTTATTTTGCACAAGGCTGCAGCCTCCTGATGCTACATGACATTTGCAGTTTGTTAGCGTTAGCTCACATTTAATAAAGTCAAGGTTATAAACAAAACACACAGGTTTGGTAAAGAGAAGCAGATGCATGTAATTACAATAAAATAAATGTTTTCTTTTACCTGCCATGTAAACGTAAATCAGCCCTGATTGCCGTTACCTGTAGGCAACACCTGTAATCCCTCTGCAGAGCTGCAACAATAATCTAACACAGTTGTTTGCATGTTTGCATCTTCTCACACACAACTCAGAAATCAGTTTCAGGGAGGGAAAAGTTGATTCAGTGCATCCAAGAAACAAATTGCAAAGCATGCAAGTTCACATTCATTCTAATTTGATTATATCTTTTTAAAAAAAGTGACGACACCACCAGTAAAAGTCCACCCTTATTTAGTCACGCAAAGAAAAGTTTTTAATCTTGAAAGCTCTAATTGTCCTTGTCAAAACATGAAACAACCCTTTATGTTTCGAGAACACAAGATGGAACCTTTTACATAAAAGAAGCTCATTTGTAATCATACAACATACAACCGCATCCATTTGCATCGGATCAAAACTATATTATAAAAAAAAATCTCTTAATATCCAAAATGTCAGCAGTTCATATCGGCATCAGATGTGTTCTCCCTTGGTTTGCCGGTGATGTGGTTTGTGGTACAAACACACCAAACGCATCCATCTCAAACCGTCTGTACATTAAAAGTGAGCTGCGGCTTTTTTTTTTTTTTTTAAAGCCAAACGACATTCGTTTTGCTCGGCAGTGACTTCATCTGGCTCTGCTGTTTGTAACTGCTCAGCCTATATTTCAGAGCTCAGTGAGCAAAGGCAGATCTGGGAACATTAGGAACAAAAAAACATCAGTCAGTTTAATCAGCAGCTCAGTAGAAAATTATACCTGCCTGTTTCTACTGTGAAAATCGACCTGTGCAGGATATTTTGATCATCTGTGCACAGTAACAGCAGAGCGCTGGACAAAATTACAAGAGGACAGATCATTGAAATTAACTTTGCTGACAGACCGCAACTGTCATAGTCATCGCTGCATGAATCAATGATGCAAATCTACTTTGTAATGCTTATTAAGTCTCATTTATCAAGAGTGGTATCAACACAGACGTCCAGAGAGCATGAAAAATGTCGTTTTTTGAAGGAGAACATCATTGACGCAGGAAAACGAGCGCTATCCAAACCCAGGAAATGACCTCATGACGTCCAGTGAGAAACTCACCTTTGACTCACTTCACATTAACGAGTTCAGGCCGTTAAATGAAGTGTAAATGTTTTCTGTGTCTGCGTCTCGGAGCTCTGCATCGCCATACAGTTTATTTTCTCTGCAGTTTGTATCTACACCATCTCCGCCTCCTCTGTCAGTGAGCAGTGCCGGATGATTTATGAAAGAACTTACAAATGTGGGAATTACCTCATGATTTAATGGGCAGGGAGTGTCATGTATGTTAGACACAGAGGAGACAGAACTTTTCTCACTAGACGACGTATGAGAAGTTCTTTATGCTCACTCTGCAGTTCAGACGAAGAAAACCTGAAGCATTCTGCAACAACAAAACAAGACAACGGCCATTTTGGATATTTTTTAACAGCAGATTAGTGTAAAATATCCTGTGCAGTAATGCAAAGAGGAAATGCTACAAAAAGCGATCAGAGAAACCTCCAACTTACAGCAAGGTAGCCAACATTTGGTTTGATCCAAAATATTGCCAATACCAGAATTTCTTATTCTTTCTGCTTTGACACCAAATCCTCCGCCATCATCTTGTCAATCAACTTTCCTCATTCTTGTCACATGAAAAGTGAAATCTGACTCCTGCTCATTTCTGCTGCCGCTCTGCTGCTGCTGGATGATACTGTTTCACTTAATTTAGCATCTGTCAACAGATTATGTAAAGAAAGAGCAAAATGACGTTTGGAGCAGAGGGCAAAGGTCTCTTATTGTAGGAAAGCTATCAATGTTTAGGGAACACTTGATTTGATGCACCAGCACAAATTCTTTCCATCCAAACCACCAATTTGCATCCGTTCATGCTGAACTAATCAGAGATGTTACTGTTAGTACAGAGTTAGCTGCAATGAAGAGCACAAAATAGTTCATACACAGACAATAATAACTAAGCATGAAAGGTAAATTTCGTCCAAACAGGAGCACATAAAGGTGGAAACACTTACACGAGTGTGTGTGCGGATGTGCATCTTCAGGCCGTCGTTCTTGCTGAAGGCTTTGTCACAGTAGGGGCACTGATACGGACGCTCACCTGGGGAACGAAAACCATCAGAGTGCATGACATCGACATTCATGTGTGAAACTGATACTGAAACACGCAGACTTAAAGAACAACTTGCTGCCAAACAGGAAGACATCTTAACATTAATGTGTATATGTATATTAGAGTTGGGCGATTTTGCCAGATCATCCTATTGCCGATACACGTTGCCATTTTTTCCACCTTAAGGCTTGCCTCTTTTAAGTCCGGTCTGTCTCCTGGTCAGGTTAGATAGCTTTTGTTTTTGCACCATTTTCTGCTCATCACAACGACTATGGAGCTTGTGCAGAATTGAAATCGTTATGTTGCCTATTTGGGAAAACTCCAAGTTTAACAGAATAAAAAAATGCGATTTGCAAGAGAGTTGTGCCATTGTGATGTAGTGCACACAGCTGTAGCAGCATGTGTGTGTGTTATATAACATCGGCAAGGAAAATAACATGGTTGATCATGTCCTCAATGGCCAACATACAACTGGACTGCCAACTAGCACAAGCCTAATGTATACTGCGTTTTTGCTGATATAACCAGCCTAAAAACATATCTTCTTGTCAGGTAGAAGTCAGAAATCATAAATGGACATTTATGTGTCTTTGCTGTGCAGGGAAGAGTGATGCCCCGGCTTACAGATGCATCAAGTGTGTGTTTTGCTGCATGTGTCCTGATCAGGCTTCTTGGTCAACCAGATAACTTTCACTCAAAGCCATTCCTTCCTGATGCACGCACTGACTTTCCACCGCAGAGCAAAAAGCTTATTTTGGCTTCACTTCGCGGCTCACAATCTGAGCCACGACTGGCCAACAGTTTAAGAGCACATCAGACGCAGTGTGGCTTATCTCATCCGGATCAAAAGCAGTCCAGCCAAACTCCTACAGATCCTATCTGAGCACACGCCGATGATGACAAAGAGGAAGTGACGGGCCGTCAGTCAAACAGTCCGCTGACACATGGATCTGTTTACGAGTGCTGATCCACGAGCCAGATAGGAGCAACGGAGCTGATTACTAATCTATAGAAGGGATGAGGTAACCTATGGAAGTGCTCTAAAGTCAAACTCTCTGACAGGAAAACACAGAATAAAACTGATAAGACAAATTTCTAGGTTTAAAAATTGCTTAATTTGTTTCATAGATGTACCGTTTATCAAGAAGCTAATGCAAAAAAACATCTCCTGTGTGCAGAAAACTGAAAACAGAGCAAGTAGCCGAACCTAAAAAGGTGTATTTTTTAAGTCTCCTTCCTTATAAAATGACTCTCCTCTGAATTAACATATATGCCTGCAAGTGTACACAGTAAAATTTAATGAAACTGCTAAAAATAAACCCACAGCCACACATTTGTGTTCATTCCTTCAGTGCAACAATCTAATTTCTTATCCGCTTCGCAGTAACGTAATCTCTCTTTGGTGGCTAATTGTTGAACAGGCAAGCAAGTGATTTTATTGATGGGGGAGATGTTTTGCTCCTTTAAGTAATAAGGTTAATTAGCTGTGTTTCCTTGGGATTCAAAATGCAAAGATGCTTATTAAATCAGAAAATCCACCTCGGGAGAATGTGAGAAGAGTAATATTATCTCACTGCTATAAACACAGCTGCGTTAAAGGAATGTTTCTGTCTCATACAGCGACTGAGGAGAGTCTGATTGATGCACTCGGTAAATATTTTAAGGTAATTTGCAAAGGTAAATGTTTAAGGGCCTTGAGGCTTTTATGTTAGGAGAGACAAATGCTTTCTGAGGAAAAGAGCATTGAGATGATTTAATTGAAGTATTGCTGCTGTTGAGAAGATCGACTCATGCATCCCTTTGAGGAGTCTGACTACCAATTTGTCTTTGCACGTTTTTTATTGGATTGTCAAAGGACAACAATGGTTTTATCTACATCAAATTTAAGAGAGGGGCTACGACAGCTGTCATGTAGCAGATGTCAAGGTCTAAACCCACCATAAACCCCCCCAGCAGAGGTCTTCAGAGGTGCACGAGGAGGAGCGAAGTGACACCGAGTGATAAAATGTGTAACCTCACAAGGGTTAACGTCACATATGTGGACCCACTGCACATACTGAGGCGGGGGGGGGGGGTCCCACAATCCCCTTCTGTGCCTTTTTCAGCCTGTAGGAGGCCTTTTGTTGACAAACAGGAAAATCTGAATCCCAGATGTGTTTTGAGAAAGAGGAGAGCGAATCCTGTGTCTTGTGTAGCATGTGTGGTGTCGGGTTAAGGTCCAGCCTGGCCTTGGGGAGTCCTGGGGAAGGCATTAGCGTGCTAATAGCACCAGAGCTCGGCGTGCCAGCGTACTTCTGCGGCTTGGATCACATCCCTCCCAGGAGCTGGCTATTGTCAGTTAATACACAGCACAGACAACCACACCCTGCGAAACACAGAGGCTAGCAATAATTGCACCCAAATTCACCTACTTAACCCGTACGCTCTCCGTTTTTTTTTTTTTTGGACATATGTGCCTCATCTGGAAAACGCAAACACAGAAAATGACGGTGTTTGATATCTTTAAAAAGAGGTCATTTATAAATATAGTCACTTATAGATCACAAAAAACGCTTCTGTCCTACGGTCACGGCTTTTCCCACCGTTTCAACCTGCTCAGAGCAAAACGAGAGCAACTCGATCTCTCTCGGCGAAACAGGAAATAAACAAAACGCCACTTGGAAAGGTAAGTGGTAACATTCTTGCAACATCGGCCCGCGTTGTATTCGTGTGAGGGGCTTCGGGTCTGTTCTGCTGAGTGTTACTGTAACCAGAAACCCTCCACTTATTCTCCAGATTGAGCCAGATTGTTTGGGGATTATGAGGGGTGGCTGCAGCACTGAGCCGGGGCTTTATGTGTGTCTGTCTGTGTGTGTGTGTGTGGAGATGGTAACTGATTTAGCATGTGCTGAAACAGTACACCATCTCTTTGACCCTGGGTGTCCCCCCTCCCCAACCCGGCCCCCGCTGTGGCCCTCACACTCCTTGTCTGCTAATCGATCCGTTTGGCACCCCTCATGTGTGTGTGTGTGTGTGTGTGTTGTATATGAGTGCATGCGGCCGAGTGTCTGGTTAGCAGATGGTCGGCTTTGTCGTTCTGCTGTTCGTGTTACGGAGAGCGCTTTTGTGGCCTCCAGGCTCCGGTCTGAAAGACATTAGCGCTGTCCGTCAGATATTAATTCCCGGCTTCCTCTGGTTCAGACAGACAGTGGCCCTCCACTGTCCTTTCTCCGCGGCCCCACGTCACATGCCGACAGGGGCCACGGCGGTAACGTGATCTCGGTGTGTTGGGGATGATAAGAGATCGCCTTTGATGAGCCGCAGGAACGCCCGACAACTTTTACACTTGACCTTTCCATTACAGCCGAGGTCTCGCTGGATTTTCTCCACTTCCTCAAACGGTTCCTCTTGAACTTGCCCACGTGAAGGTGCATCAGACGGACGCAAACTCTTCGACACGCGCCGCGAAACCCGATCCTCGATCCAAATTAAGCGTCCACACGGCGCCTGAGGAGGGTTAAAGTTATGTTGGCGAGGCTTTGTTCATCAGAGGAGCAGACAATAACTCGGTTCATGCTAATTTAACTTTACTAGGTTGTAACCATGACCACAGTCGAGACAAACAAAATCATCCGAACGTAAATAGGTTCAGCCAGTCCGGAGTTCAACCAGATGTCCATCTGTGGGCCGCTGTTCTGTCTGTCTGTCTGTCTGTCTGTCTGAAGCTCTTTGAAAAACATCTAAAATACGGCTGTTCATAACTGCTTTAACGAATGATCGAGACAATAAGTATCGTCCGTCCAGCGTCAGAGATGCATTTAGTGCATGTTTTAACAATTAGGGCGGCATGCACCAAAAAACAAGCCGCCTCACATGTTTTTTACTAAAAAGGAAACTAATTTATTAATTTTGTGCATCAGAGAAATTTCTATGACGACAATTCGATGTAAAATATGAAACTTAAAAAGGCTCATAGTTGGTTTTTGTGGAATGTTTTCTACAAATGCTTCGATTCCCTTTTTTTGATGTCGGTGATTTATTGACTTTAAAATGCTTAATATGGTTCAGAACTGAAACACATGCTTGTATTTCAGCGAGGCAGATCCGCTTCGACTTCTGCTTCTCATCTGCAGTCTGAAATTTAGAGCAACCACTTCTTCTGTTTCATTGTTTTGATTAAGAGATCTCTGACGTAAAACCTACAAACTATCCGTTTAAACTTAGAACACACGTAGGCTATAAAAACACGTATGTACACGTAATTAAGATAATTATTTTTAAAGCAATTTAAGTCCTTAAACTCCAGAAGTTTCGTGTTTTTAAAGCTTATACAAACAGTGATTTGATATGTGACTTAAACACATTTTAAAGTGTGAGTCTTGTGCTTCATCCAGCCTTAAATCCCAGTGAAAAATGATGAAATGATGTGTTGCTTTCATCAAAATCCGGCCCCCCATCTTGAATTCAGACAGTGTTTAGTGTGACAGCGACAGTGTAAAGCTGACACATTGTTGTGGTGGTTTCTGTTTGTTTAGTCTCGTGTTTTTAGTTGAGAGAAAGCGTTTATTTGTTGCTCATGATGACAGATGTGTGTAGGAGTTTCCCCCTTCGTCTGACTGCACATGTACACACACACACACACACACACACTTGGCGGCTGCTTGCTCTGACTGAACATGTGGAAAAATTTTAAATATTAAAATACAACACAAACACTAAATCAGCATTTTTCAAAAAAACTCCACAGCAATTATTTCTAACACGACTCAGGGGGCTCACGCTGATTACCGTGCCCGAACATGACGGGGCCCGATGATGTCAGCGTGACGGCGAGGCTCTGGGTTCTGTCAACGTTTCCCTTGGCACAAATAATTTTCATTAACCCGGCTTCGTTTTTTTTTTATTTGTAGATGGCACACATGGTGGGAAAATGTGCTCTGAGCGAGCTGTGATGTGGAGAACGACACATTCGGACCATGACGGGGCCAAAAAAGAGCATAACTGAGAAAATGATAGACACATTCATCATGACTACTGGATCCACGACGTCTTCGGCACGGCGGTCCAAGTTTTTGACAGCTCACGGTTTATTGGCTGTCAGTGATCTCATAAAGAGAGACGACGCCTGCTGCTGCCGCCGCGGTGCTACGACCGATTTGTTTGAGCTCGACACGACGTTCTGACTCAATCAAACCAAACAAAAGTCCAAGCCAAACACACACTACATGTCTTTCCAGCTTCTTAACACTCTCGGGGTCGATGTTTTCAAAATTTCTCTTTAATCCAGTTCTCGCTTTACCCAGTTCTCCCATAATGCTGCCCAGTGTTTGATGGTAAAGTGATAGGGGGGGAAGGAAATCTCCAAGGGATTCTCACAAAGTCCTCTGTGTTTAGCAGGTAAATAATCAATGCTGACTTGTTCCTGTGAAGCAGGAAGACAAACATGGTCGAGCTTTCCTGCATGCCATCCAGAGAAAACCGTCGATTTAGAGGTCTTTACCTCAGCCGGTGGCCTTCAGTGGGACACTACTGACAGAAAAACTGTCCGTCTTACAGAAGATTTTAAAGATTTTAATGTAAAAATGTTCATCTTTTAAGTTTAATGAGAGAAAAACTTAAATCTTTGGTATATATTTATGTTTAGTTGTGTACTTACGTTAACAGAAATGCTTCAAAAATGTTAAAAGTCAGAGAAAACTATAATTTTATTCAAGGTAACGTTTAATTTTGTCGTCTGCCGCTTATTATCGAGCTAACATCAGTCAGATAAAGATGAAGGAAGTCAGCAAATGTAACATGAATCAAACTTTAACACCTCGTCCTTTAACGTTTCTTTCCAACTAAGTGACGCAGACTTTTATCTGGAAGTTTAATGATAAAATAAACAAATCCCATGATCCCACGCTGCCTAATCACGTCAATAAATTACATAAATGTTTTTTTTTTATTGTCAAACGAAGACACCTCTAGTGGCAGACATTAAAACATTGTGTGTTTCACAGTGTCATTTTATGATTTACACCTTCTGCATTTATCACACAATCTGTGTGTGTGTATGTGTGTGTGTATGTGTGTGTGTGTGTGTGCACATTAAACTACTCTCCGCTGTTGGAGAACAAGAGGAGTCTTGTCGGGATTGTCACTCGGGGGAAACGACTCCCACTTTAAACCAAAGCTTTATTTTTTTTCCTCTCACACAAACACACAACAAACAAAAAAAACCCCCCAAAAAACAGCCAGTCTATAGAATGAGAGGACAGATTTACAGCCAGTCGGGGTCAAAGGTCATCCGGCTGGATGCTTTCTTGGAGTGGTCTTTTCTCTCGTTCCTCCTTTCTTTCTTTGAGGTGTCCCCTCGGCTCCCACCCCTCCCCCAGCATTCCTCTCTTTTGTTTATTCTATATAAATACAATCAGACCGGGCCCTCGCTGAAATACACCCCCCCCCCGTTAGTATGTCCTTCACACATACATGTGTAGGAAAACACACACATGCACACACACACATAAAGGAGGCTGTGTGGTTTGGCTTGTCGAACAAACACACACACACTTTTTTGACACTGTATTCTTGTCGGCACCTGAAGGAAAAGTTGAAGAGGCTACATGTGTGTTTAAAGCTTCAATCACATATATTTTAATGAGTGGAAGAATGAAGCTGCTTGAAAAATGATCTAAACACTGATTATATTCAGGAATTGATTCGCTAACCGGGGTTTACGGGCCGGTAATGGAGACGTGGCTCCAAATCAGCAGATCGAGACGCACGAGGACGAATGAAAGTTCCATTTATCCTGAAAACTACCGAGCTCATGTGACTTTAAGCAGGTCTGACGCTGGAAAGCAGGCAGATTAAAGTGACGTATTCAATCAAAAAAACCATCAGGAGGATGAGAGGGCGACATGAGAGGGAGAGAAGAAGAGATGAAGTTCAGCCGGAGTGAAGAATCGAGGGAGGCAGCCAGCAGCAGGAGGAGGAGGCGAAGAAAGAGTGAGTGAAGGAGTTTAGAGGCCAAGAAGTGTGTGTGTGTGTGTGTGTGGTCGTGCCAGGTCTCTGCACCAGTCTGTTGGTAAGGAGACACACTGGAATGTGTAGCTTTCCAGTTTAAGGCAGTTTAATGAACATCCAGGGCTCGGGTCTTTGTGCCAGTGCAAAAGGCTGGAGCATGCAGCGCTCGCTCCATCACGCTGGATTTTTCTCATATTAAAGTGTGTTTGCATCCAACAACCTGGTTCCAGACCTCAAAGAGACACACACTCCTTCCATTTCAAGTTCAAATTCAAACGAGTCTGTTGTCACGCACGTTGACAGCTTGTTTCTCATGTTGGAGAAACCAGTCGCAGCTTCTCAGACGATTTTAAAAAACCTAAAAAACACATGAGGACGCTCCAACAGGTGGGCAACCAGGACGTCTCTTTTTTGTTTTTAACTGGATACCATCAACAGTTATGAACACGCTGTGACAAACAGGAAAGTTTTTACGCAAAGTATGAAAAAGTAAGTGTAAAATTTCCCCAAATTTATAAAAAGAGTTATGATCAAGAATTTTCTGCGAAGTTTAAGTTTCTCTTCACGTAAGAAATCTTAAAATTGTGCATTTTGAACCATGTTGCACATTTCTTACTCACTCCTAGTGCAAGCTCTTGGTGTAACAGTGATCTTATGTTGTGACTACACCTTGTACATTGGTGTATGCTGTGACTGACATACCCATGCTCATTTCATATCTATGTAATGACCATCTAGCATTGCACTTTTGATATACTGAGAAAACTTCAATAAAAAAGATCTTGAATTAAAAAATTGTGCAATTTTGAGTGAGAATCCGTAAATATTGCTGTTATTAGTTGAAAATAGACAGTTTGTTCACAAACATCTGTTGCTTCTCTTTGCAGGTAATTAAACCCAAACATATATCTGTCATTACAGCGAACTGAAAACCAAGAAATCTAAAAATCACATTCAGAGTGTGTGAAGACGTCAATGAGCAGGTTTTTCATTGTGGTCCAGACACATTAACACACAAACTGCTGTCATAATGTGGTCAGACGCATCCAGACCACCTCCAGATGTGGTCTGAGAGATCAGATCTCAATGCATTTACACCAAATGCACGTTTATACCAAATGTGCACAGCCTCACAGAAGCTACTCAGCAAGTCTGGAAGTCAAACTGAGTATTTCGTGGAAAATAAGTCAACAATTTTGCACTGAGAGAGATGAACGACCATTTTAAAAATGTTTAGGTTTAGATCCACATCAAAAAAATCCAACGACAGTTTGAACTGAGCTGGAAATCAATCTGATTCTCTGTTGACATGATAACTCTCTGCTATGATTCTCCACATTTTTTCCCTGCAGTAGCTGATTTTACTGGCAGACGATGGAAGGCGGTGAATCGTGGAGGGTCACTGACCTGTGTGGCTGCGGATGTGGACCCGTAACGTGCCGTTGCTGGCGAACTTTTGTCCGCAGTACGGGCAGATCTTCTCCTTCTCCCCCGTGTGCGTCTGCCAAAAGGGAATGATAGAAGAGACATGTGGTTGATATTAGGAAAAACATTTGTAACATTCAACCCCACATCCTTCCTACATTATAAAGTAAAATGTGGCCGACTGTGATGTCTGGAGCTCAGTGTCAGAACATCACCAGAGACTCATCAGATGGTTATCAAAAATAGAAAATTTGCTTTTTTATAAAGTACCGTAATTTCCAGACTATGAGCCGCTACTTTTTTCACACGCTTTGAACCCTGCAGCTTAAACAGTGATGCGGCTAATTTATGGATGAAAATAAACG
>JAPZDY010000021.1:23228649-23240259 GCA_029783645.1 Ctenochaetus hawaiiensis | reverse complement strand
ATCTCCCAGAAGACTAAAGGCCAGTGTGCATGTATGCATCCATCTCCTCCTCCTCCTCCTCCTTCTTCCTCCTCTACCTTCACCTCCTAACAGTCCACAGTGTTTAGCTCTGAGGGCTCATACGGGCTGCACATGCAAAAAGGGAAGAGGAGCATGTGGAAACACTGCACCACCTTCTCTACCTTTGCCTCCAACCTCCCCCCTCCACAAAAGCTCCTCTCCTTGTTGAAAAAAAAGTTCCTCCTCCTGCACTGCTGTAAATTCCTGGGAATAATCGTGAGTTCGAAAGGCCTCAAACTCAGAGCGACAGTTTCAACAGCACTACAACAATGCAGGAACACCTCCTCTCTGGGCCCCCGTCCTTTCCTCCATCACCCCACTGTGTCCCTCTGACACCTCGGGTGTTTCGTTACAAAGGCTCCATCAACACACACACACAACCCTGCACAAACCAATCCACAGATATGAACACATGTGGCCCAGATGGAGCTGTGTTGCATTATTTAGCCACTTGTTTATAAAAGCAGAGAAACATCACAGGGTTTTCCACCTTCATGTGCAGCCTCACGAGGGAAACGCCGGCTATTTTTCACTTGGGATCGTTCCAAATCATCAAGTGTGGAATTTATTGGGAGTTGTAGGTAATTATTCAAACGTCTTTATATCTACATGATCGGTATGTGTGTGTGTAACTACTGAAAAACCAACCCTGTAATTTTCGTTCACGGGTGAATTCTTTCGGAATAACACTGACAGGAGCAGGATTATCTCGTACGATGTGCAGCACATACAGTACATGCGCATACATGCTGACACACACGCCCTCTCATGTAACACCAAACCCAGGATCCCTGTGGAGAAAACAGTGTGCTCCATGAACAACACAGGCCTGTTCAGATCGACGGCGTTGCTGCTCATTTAACAAGGAACTTCTGCTGCAGAGGCACATAAAACTAAAGATCAGGGTCGTGATTAAAGAAGAAAGAGAGATGATTCTATCGATCGAGTCGGTGTCATTTTCAACATCGATTTCTGTGTCTTTATCAAAAACTCTTGGATCAGATGGTTTCTAACTGCATTTGCAAACAAAAAGTCTGACAGTTCTTTCTATTGACAGACAGTTTTCCCTTTTCTGTGTTTATATAATCACAAACCAACTTTAAAGGTGCAGATCACAACCTGCTGTATCAGAGTGTGTTTGGATGATGCAGCTTGGCTTCCTGTTATCAGCTCTGATTATTGGCCTTGATTTCATTATCTCCAATTAATATGAGATAATTTAAACTTTCCATTGATGGACGATGATAAATCAGTGGACGGAGCCACCATGACATCACCCATTGGTTTGTGAAGTACCGATTTGAAGGAATTTGGCTTAATGTTTGTCACCATCTTGGTTGTCTGGAGGGATAAGTGACCATATTTAAAGAAGAGAGTGATATTCAGCAGAAAGTCTGCAATAACATCAGCCACGTCCTGAATCAAGCATATTTTTGAGCCCCGATCTTATTCAAATTTGAGTGATTTGTACAAAAAATTATCTCTGGTAAGTTGTCATGAATGAGAAATGAGTAATAAAAACAAAAAATGTTTTCTGTATCAGGTTGTAAACATGTTTATTTCTGCTGTAAAGCTGTTCATTTTGAATGGGGCTCTATGAGGATTAACTTGCTTTTGGAATCAGCCTCGAGTGGCCATTTGAAGAACTGCAGTTTTTGGTACTTGGCGCGTTAATTTCTTTTTTCAGCCTGCTTGTTTCTCTCTGAAACAAATGTCATTACGTCAACTATTTTGATATAAGATCTGTTGTTTTAGTGGTTCTAAATTCACTGGTGAAAGATTCTCAAATGTGAATTTGTTGTTTTTGTTATTTATACGTTTAACATCGTAAATTTAATGTAGTTTTGTTTTAAATTGTAGCTCAGGTAAAATGATTTAAAGTCACCTTGCATTGTTTTCATTCTTTTCAGACTTTTAATATTTCAAAAGCTTGAAGATTAACTGATCAAAAACTGAACAGCAGATTGATCTGTAGTTAAGAAAATAAATCATTAGTTTCAGCCCAAATCAAAAGCATCATTTTGTTACAGTAATGTAAACCTGGATCTTATGTTTGCCTTTCATGATGTTCAAAAAGTTACTTATCTTGCTTCGTATATATTTTTTGATTCTCATCATATGTGCAGGATCCGACATGGTGCACGAAGCTACGGGCGGATTTTTTGATACTAACAAAACATGGCTGTGGCAACTATTTGTGATTATTTTTTGGGGGCCAAAGTTTGCTGAGACAAACAGTCGGCATGTATGGAGGTGTACGTTAAACGAGACCTCTACGATAGCGAGGCCAGAGGGGCGAGGCTACCCGGCGTATGTAAACACAGCCAGCGAGTTGTCGTCTCCTCCGTGGTAACCTGGCTTTGATCAGGGCCAGATCTTTTCCCCTCGTACGCAGCGAGACAGTTCAACATGCCAACGCTCAGCCCTACTGTTCGGAGACAACCTCCGAGACGTTTTCTTTTGCCTCGTGCCAAGAATCTGTTTGGTTTCAGTCTTGATCCATAACCACACCGGACGCTGTCAGATTCAGGGCTCATAATCTGCAGCCAGATCTGTTTAGGGCTTTGAAACCCCGCAGAGCTAATGGACTAACTGCCATTCCTAATCAACAGAGAAATTGATTTCCAAGGCCTTCATAGGCGGCACGGTCAACGTGGACGTCTCCGCCAGGTTTGACGGTCGGAGACGTCGGAGGAGTGAGCTGCATCACTTTCATGAGACTGAGACTGTAAGTGAAGCAGTGGAAAAACATTGTGAACGTGCTGTCATTTCTTCCCTTTTGAATCCTGTGTGATAACAGAAGATTGATGATGGAAAGTCTGATTTTTAACTGCTATTATGAACGTTCGAGGAATGCAAAAGGTTTTTTATAAGCAATGTTCTAGCTGTTCAAATGAAAAACAGCAAAAAAATGCAGCTTGAACTCCATTTCTGGTAAAAAAAAAAAAGAAAGAAGTAACAGCCCTTGCAGACATGCAATCACCGCCTGTGATTGAGTCTGTCTGGCTCCAGCTCTTTTTTTTTATTCACCTTCTTGTGGCTCTTGAGGACCGACGGGGTGACAAAGGCCTTCTCGCACAGGTCACACTTGTACTTCTTGTGGCCGTCGTGCACCACCTGGATGTGGACGTTGAGCGTGTCCTTCCTTTTGAAGGTGGCGTCGCACTGGTCGCACTTGAATGTCCTCTCACCTGCAGCAAGGACAAGAGGAGCATTTGTGAGAGCCATTTCAAAGTCGCCTATTGTTGAGCCTCTAAACACACAGTCATCACGCACAGCAAGAGGGGAACCAATTTCACCGGGGGCAATTGTGCGGGCACAGAAATACAAAGAGGGGTGTTTCATTGCACCAGACAACCCCGAACAATGCTCTTTAGAAAGGTCTGGTTCTGTGTGTTTTTTCTTAAAAAAAAGATGTTCTTTATTGTGCATCTTGTGAAAAACTGTAAAACAAACTGCTGTGCGGGGAGTTTCACCCGTACGTCACATGGTCGCGTATAAAAAAACGAGCTTTGCATTATTAATCGCTCCAGTGAAAAGCACTGAAACGGCGGGCAGACGGCGTTCAGACAGAGTGCTGGGTCACAATCTCAGCTGTTCACAGAGTGCAGCCTGATGTTTTTCCTTCACGCCTCGGCTCTCAGCCTCCACACAACAGCCTCCATTGTTGAAGAGTAGTTGTTTCAATTATATGGAGATCATTCAATTTCCACAGAGTAGTTTGGAGTGTGTGTGTGTGTGTGTATATGTGTGTGAAAAATGCTTACAAGCCTGTGCTCATTCTCCTGTTACCAAGGCCGATGATGGTCAGCTCAATAAAATGGAACACCAGATAAAGCCGACGTCTGTGTTTCTAATCAAATGGAAACATTCACTCGATGATAATTAATGTCAGCGACGCCCTCACATAAAGATTTCATTATTACTTGGAACAGGACTTCGGTCTGATATTAAACCGCACATGCAACGACACAGACGTGGACACGCGGTGATTTATGCGCTCACAATGGAGCTGTCATGCTCCGTTTTAACTTTACATGGTTACTGTTACAACACGACTGTGAATCCATCAGTCAGATTCATCTTTAACTCAGTTTACTGTGAGTTTTGTCGTGTTTCTGGAAATGAATTACACTGAAAACCTGAACATAAGGAGGTGGGGAGAAAGTTTGTAACTGTACAAAAGGAACAATCACACATAATGGATTTCTCCTGTTTTATGCAGCATTAATGCAACCTACTCTTGTAGGTGAAATGACTTGTTTATATGTGTGTTTTTTACTCCATATCAATATTTAATGTTTAAATATTATGATTATCAACAATACTTCTTCTTAATATACACTGTTAATTCTCAGGAGCTTCAGTCCACAACTTAATGTGACCCTTCATCAAATGTGTTGTTTATGTTAAAGCTTTGAATCCAAAATGTTTGGGACGCGTTTGAAAACTCAAACAAAAGCAGGATGCAGCCATGTGCAACTAAAATTTTAACCAATAAAAGTTTAACAAAGTGCTCCTGAGCCCATGCAAAGACATATATACACAGTCTGCACATATACATTCATATGTTTCCAAAGTGGTGAACATCCCTTCATCCTTGTTTGTGATTGGCTGAACCTTTTCAGGACGCCCCTTTATACTCAGTCATGTTACTATCACATGTTACCAGTGGACTTTTTTACCTGTGAAATGTTCCAAACAGGTGTTTTTTAAAACATTTCACAACCTTCTCAGTCTTTTGTTGCTCCTCTCCAAACTTTTGTTGAACTTGTTGCTGCCATCAAGTCCATTAAAATCACATATTTACAAAAACCAATGAATTTTATGGAACATTAAAAGTGTTGTCTTTGTTTTCACACAGTGTCCCAACTTGTTTAGAGTCCAATAAACCAACAGATTTTGTTCTCAAGTGGCACGCACTGATGGAAAAAACAAATATTTAACTTCATCATCATAAATCTGAATGAAAGTGGAGTTTAAAAATGTTTCTGAGATCAACAACGATGACAGTAAAAACCTCAAATGAACTTAATCCAAAGTTTATCTTGGCTCGCAAACTCACTGACGTGTGAATTTGGTTTCTGTTTTTTTTAAACTTTATGATTCAGTTTCAGCAGCTGTTCGCTCACAGCTGTCCGAGGCTCCAAATGTACAGAACGTCTAAATCGCTCCCCATTATGACACCTGGCAGCGGAACATCACCTACTGTACAATGACGGCTGTATTCATACTGATTTTTTTATTGTTCAAGGTCCTAAAGACTAATTAAATTACTGCTATTTTGTGTTTTTATCAGCTGGTTTCTGACTGAACTTGACTGAAGATCTGCAGTGTGAAAGTCTTGTTTGGACTCATGGTGACGTCTTTTTGTAGCAGAACAGGAAGCTTTATACTGAACATCCAGTTATAATTATTATATTTCTCATTTATTTCAGTCGAAACAAGTTATTTACAACAAGTTTGTCCAGTTAAAAGTTGCTGAATCCAACCTGAAACAGTTTTACAGTACAAAAAAAAGGTGAGAAAACGGATCATTTCAGGCAGCTGTCTTCACCAAATTTTGACTTTTAAGTCCAACTGTAACTCTTTCAAAGAATGAACTAAATAGACTTGCAGACCTACATCTTTCTTTGAGATATTTGAAACTTCTTACTAAATAATTCTACTGAGTTTTAGAGAAACAAATATTTTTTAAAAATTAATCACCATTTTTTTTTAATTCAAAAGTTCCAGTTTTTCTGAAGAAGAATTTTAAACCATCTCAACAAAAGGTTACAGGTCAGAATATGGACTTTTTAAGTTTATTGCAAAACTTTTGAGAGTTCAAGTTGACTCAAAACTAATAAATTTTTAGCAATGCCTTCAAATTTTTATTTTTTCACCCTTTTTTTACAGTCTAAGAACAAACTTGACAGAAATAGTAGGAGAGTTTGGGTTCAGCATATTAAAATATTCTTGCATGAGGCTCGGTGGGTTTGAAAATCATATGATTTCACCTGAAAAATGCTACGACAGCTTTTTAAAGTTCTCACTTTAAGACGGTTGCAGAGAGCTCACATGTTGTCCAAACATAAACTCACAAAGACACACACACACACACACACACACACACACATTTATTGACTGGCATGTCTATTCTCTCACCTACAGTGAAATCACACACTCGATCCTCGCGCCCCACATACTGTCTCGAACTCGATACATAATACGAGCTCTGGTATTATATGGCCTCCCTCCTGAGGCAGCGGCAGGAAATGCCTGGAGCTTTACAATCTCTTTGTTATCTGGCTCAATTTGAGGAGCAGCGCTGCATCCTGCCAAAGCTCCACTGCAGCTCGACTGTCTGTTTCTGCCGGGTCACGTCACCAACCGGACACACGCACACACACACACACACACACAAACACACACAAACACACACACACACTCGATGACAGATAATGTCTGCGATGTCTGCGCTGAGATGTTTGACAGAGTCATGATTTTATATTTTAACAGTAATATTCACAGGGGAAATGATGAGTCAAGGGCCAATGAAAATACAAGAGTATATAAAATGTTCTGCGCTGATTTTAACTTATAAACGTTTCTGTCTTCTCAAAAACAACCTCATATTTCACAGGGTTCATGTAGTCTTTGCATTTTATGTGTAAAACATTGCTCAAGATCATTTTTAATATTTTGTATTTTAAGGTGTTTGTACAGCTTTTTAAGAGCATATTTCACTTTTCAAGCACTTTCAAGGTTCCTCAAAACAAATATTTTCAGAAACTCAAAGTCTTTATCATCACATCTTGATGTATAAATCTCACTGCAAAGATGCAGTTTACATGAGTCCTTTACACTCACAGCAATCAACGTTAAATGTCACTGTGTTTGCATTATTTTTGATTGTATGTTTTGATCACAATTACTATGACAGCTGGATTGTTTCACTTCAATAATCAAAGAAGGGCTGTTTTACTTGAATGGTTGGGTCGATAAAACACCAGATTATGTTGAAAAAACTGGCAATTTAAAAATAATATTTTTAAATTCAAGTATATTTCTAACTTTGGAAACATCACAGTTAAGATGAAGCGTTTTCCAAACTTAGAACGAGCTCTGTTTTTCTAATGTAAATTCCCAAAATTTAAAACAGAACTAAATTCAATTCAACTATCCAACAAAAGGTCATAACCCATTTTAATGTACCAAGAATATAAATGTTAATCAAGTTTGTTTCATGATTTTCTCTTCTGAGATCAGACTGACAGACTGAGCATCACCCAAATCTGCATGTGTCACTCAGAGCTACATCACATGTTCCTGCACTCTGATTGGTTCACAGTATTTCCAATCCCACCACAGAAGTATTTCGGTCAGCAGCTGTCTAAAGCGCCACATTAAAATCAAAAATAAACTTAAACTGACCAGCATTTCCTCGTGTCTCAGGCATGTCAGGCTAATAAAACACAACGCTGCTGCATTCAATTCAATCAAGAGTTTCACTACCTGCTAGCTTAGAGCAGTGGATGTTAGCTAATGTTAGCAAACTGTATATTGTTGTTACACTGCTACTTGTGTTACTTTAGCACAAACATCACATTGTCCTGTTTTAAACAAGTTAGTGAGTTAGTTTTAAAAATAACTGCCTATTAACTAATCGATTAATCATCTGACAGTTCCAGCTCTACTTATGGGTCTATGTACTGAATGTGGACACACACAATCACACACTCATACTTACTGTTGTGGATGAGTAAGTGACGCTGTAGAGAAAACGGGGTGCGAAACAGAGCTTTGCACTCTTCACACTGGAAGGGTCTTTCCTCCGAGTGGGTCTGCAGAGAGAAAGCAGAGCGGCATCAGCCATGTTTATGACGTGTGAGCGCATAGCCGCCTCCCTGCCACACCGGAGGACGTTGATGAAGCTGCTTAAACTGATGGAGGAGGATCACGAAAAAAAGGCTCCGGAGCAGATTTGGTTTGTTGACTTGATGAAGACAAGCAGCTCGAGGGGCTTTAAGTTCAAAGTGCTTCTGTTTTTCTGTCCCCAACCCCCCCAAACTCTCCTCCACATGCCCGACCTATCTGTCTGAATGACACCTCAATCCCTAGAGTAAACACGGGGGAGCTCAGAGGGGGGGGCAGCAGGCCAGAGACCCCACAGATAACAGCCACCAACGAGACCCTGATTGATTACAGCCTCACTAATAACTCCAGCTTTGAAGTGACTCTGTCTTTCAGTGAATAATCTCAGCAAACACCAACCAGCTGAATGTGAAAACATAGAGAAATAAAGTGTGAAAGCCTTTTCTGCTCACCTTCTTGTGGTTCTTGTAGACGTTGCGGTGGGCGAACTCCTTCCCACACAGTTTGCATTTGTACGGCTTGTCCTCGCTGTGGATGATCTTGTGCGCCGTCACCTGGTCGAGTCGTTTGAACGAGCGGCTGCAGATCTCGCAGGTGTACGGTCGCTTCTCTGATCATTGAGAGATGAACACAGATGCATTCTGGTAAACAGAGGTGACGCATGAAGTTAAAGGTGATTTACTTAAGTTCGTTTCCCAACCTGAGTGTGTGATCATGTGGCGTTTCAGCTGATTTGTAGAAATGAACTTCTTGTCGCATGCGTGGCAGTCGAATATTTCATGTACCTGAAAGAAAAGAGTGAAAACAAGAGCAGTGAAGTTTCTGTCTTTCTGATCATTTTAAAAAACTTTGAGAAAAAAGCATGTATAAGTTGAAAGATCACAGTCTTCAACACTAAAAATCTTGTCCATTTTGATTAGAAAGAAGATGTCTACAGACAGAAAAGCAATTAAAGTGATGAAAAGTTTCAATCCTTTTTCTGCTTCAGAGCATAGCTCTCATAATTGCACATTCAATAGTTCCCCGGCGTACAGCTACAATAGCGTATGCTAATGCCAGACAGCTCCTCTTGTCAAAGCTGCTTCTGCAAAAGCTTGTTCAGCTAAATGATGATAATGGCAGTTTTAAGCTGCTTTGGAGCTAACGAATCATTATGTAAAGTTTGATTGCTCCTCTGCAGGAATAATACTAAATGCCCACCATCTTTGATTGAAGCTGAATGTACACACCACACACTTTTAGCCAGAAATGTGCCACTTTTATAATAGCACATTATGTAAAAAGTAGGGCTCGATTCTTCTGGACATCTTTATTAAATGTGCAGAAAACATAATTTGTCAAAATCTAATGTAATCCTGACCTACATTTATAGGAACATGTTCTGCCTCTCAGATCTCAGATTGTAACAACAGACTCTGGTTCAGACGACGGTGCATGACTGGAAATCATTGCTGCTGCCATGAGTCGTATAACAGCAGAAGTGGCACATGCACACATAAGGAGGCCACATGGGAATATTACATACGCCTTTTTTTTTTAAAAAAAACAAAACCCTGGAGATCTGAAACTGGAGAACACTGACTCACAGACAGGTGAAGTGGGTTAAATGATGCACTGCAGAACTGTGTCACAACTTCCAGGTGACTTTAAAAGTTGGACAGTCTGCGAGTGGCGTGATGAATAAGGAGGCAGGGACGGCTTAACGCTGCTGATTAATATGGACGATGTTGACAAGAGAAAATGAATATGTCACAATTAGCAGCGGGGAGAATTAATGGAGAATGTTGGTTAATGAATGAAAACCAGCAAGACAATCTGTGTGAAGCAACTGGTGCAATAACCCAGAGACCAACATCGCAGAAAGTGATGTTCTGACCTGGAAGGAAAACAGTCTCAGTGTAGTGATCAATCCAGAAAGATGTAATTTATACATATTTATTATGATTTATAGATATTATAGATATTTATGTGCAATCTTTACAAAAAAGCACAAATTGTTCTGATACAAAACAGCTGCGGATTGCTAACAAAGAGCAACTTACAATCA
Organism: Ctenochaetus hawaiiensis; assembly: GCA_029783645.1. Classification (NCBI taxonomy): domain Eukaryota; kingdom Metazoa; phylum Chordata; class Actinopteri; order Acanthuriformes; family Acanthuridae; genus Ctenochaetus; species Ctenochaetus hawaiiensis. The sequence continues at coordinate 23,230,295 of JAPZDY010000021.1, read as the reverse complement.
TGCTTTTTTTTTCACTAGTCTCATGTTTTCTGGATAATAATCAAACAAATTTGAATCTATTGCATGTAACTGCACTAAAAATAACATCATCAAAGCCACTTTAAACAAAAACTAGTGTGTAAAAGTTTGTGAAATCACTAAAAATAGCAAAAAGTTTGCGAGAAGTTTGCCTTTTTGCATGTCACACTTGAGTTCTTGCAACAGTCCATGCAACAAACAGGTAAAATGAAAGTATTACAGCAGTTTTTCATTCTCTTCACTTTAGTCTATCATTTAAACTGAAAGTCACAAGTTCAATATGCGAGCACTGCTTGAAAAAGATGGAAGTAATGAGCTTTAATATACTGCAGTCTCTCACAGTGCCAGTAACCTGCCTCCTTATTTCCTCCCTCCCTCCACATTGCAGAAAGTTTCTCCCCTAAGTGTTGCATTTTGCATAAAATTACTGTTGCATATTGTTCTCATACTCTAAAAAAGCAATAAATATTGTCTAAATTCTGCACAGTTCCTATAACTGCAGCTCAAAATTAACATATCCTCCAAGGTTTCACATTTGCATCGCTGATGAGTGGAGCTTAAGTTAATAAATACTCATGACTACTGCAGAGAACTACTACAGAAAAAGCCTGTTGTTGGTGGGTGTTTCAATGTGAAACAGGTTTCAGTAGAAGACATACTAGTCGACTCTGTGCACCAAAGAAAGGGAGTGCAATCTGGAAAGAACTATCCACTCATAAATGTCTAAACAGCAAATGTAAAAGCTGTCGTGAATCGTTACTGGCAGTACACAGTAACAAAACAGATTTCTATTTGTATAAAAACATTTCAGAGCAGTATTTAAACAGTTCAAAATCTGTAATCCATCAGTTTGAGGGAGAATCCTGACGCCGAGGCTAGAACCTTATTGTCTGCCAACAGAGCCTCTTAAATTTCACAAGACCGGTGGGATGAGCCAGTGAAAGAGAAACCACCCCTCAGCTCTTTGTCACCCAGAATAAATTTGTAACAACTTGATCGTAAAGACACCCTCACGTGGAGAGGGGATAACCGAACAAAGTGAACTCCGGAGCTCAGGAACAGGAGACGACTGCAAGATTAAGACGTTAGACTTGGTTACATAAAGAGCGGAGTGAGTTGGAAACAGCCAAAAAAGAGACATCACAGTGAAAGTGGATCATGCAAAACTGGATAAGCTGGTTAAATCCTCTGTGATCTAACGCAAAGTATCTGATCGGGACAGTTTGAGCTGCTCTGGAGACGCTGTTGAGCCTCACCTTTCTGTGTTCCTGCAGGTTCAGAGATGAGGAGCATTTTCTGTTGCAGATGGTGCACGTGAGTTTCCGACGGGCGCTCCCTGCAAAGAAAAGCAAAAAAGAAACTGGATGAAAAATGACCAAACGTGACCTCACAGGGCTGATAACAAAGGGAGGCAATCATGACGGCAATTTCAAGTCAATCATCACACAGGAAGCAGAAAAATACCACACCTTTGACTGGACATTGAACGCTCCATCAAGGGCCCAGTGATCTCACCATCCCACTATTTTGGGACCCTCCCCTTTTCCCCATCTTAATCACATGGCCCACATCTGACGAGTCTGGTCCACTTCCCCCTCGCCCACACACACACACACACACACACACAC
>JAPZDY010000021.1:23200905-23222822 GCA_029783645.1 Ctenochaetus hawaiiensis | reverse complement strand
ATCCTTCTGTGGGCTACAGGATAATTTTTTTTTTTACTTTTTAGCCCTCCAGTGCCACAAAATTTAGGGGGCGTGGTCAAAAATGTCTCCTTGTTGTATTCATGTTCATCCTCAACATGCTTCACTGCAGTGAAACAGATTTAAACGGTAAAATCCTCCTGAATGTGAACACATCTTCTATAAAACTCCACACACTCCCCCCTCTGTGCGGCTGACAGCGGTGGGGAAATGTGTGCAGATTTGTAAAATGACGCAAAATAAAAAGCTACAAAGAAACTGAATGTAACGTTCACGCGCCGTGTTATTTCACATTCACGAGCCTCTTCTGTCGACATGGACACTTTGTTATGGAGTGAACGGGAGAAACAACCGGAGACACTGTAGCTACGTGGCACTTCACGTCAGAGGAGCCTTGGGTTCAGACTGAGACTTTGACAGCGACTATGAGAGGGAAAAGCGAACAAAAAAAAACATCTATAACGCTTAAAAAGTGTTTACAAAGTAGCACAAAAAGCTTCCCGCGTGTTATTTTATCGGAAACAAAGTTGCCGAGTCAGAAACAACAAACCTTTTTCACCCGCCTCGCCGTGTAAAGACCGATTCCATCCTGGACCTTTGACGATTTCAGAGAAAATCTGTCTGGCACGTACATACCCAACATTGTCATTTCTCGGAAACGTCTCCTTCAATGACAATTAGTTGGCTATCGGATGTGTCAGCGGAAGTGGACGAGCATTGTCATTTTGAATTTAGAGCAGATGAGTTTCTTCGCGAAGAAGCTCCAGGTTGAACTTCTGCTGCTCCTGCTGCAGGAAGGCAACGCCGCGTCCTGATTGGTCCAAAGTTTGTAACCAGAAGCTACCTTTACTGTCGTGCAACGCTGCAGTTTTCATTCAGGCTGCTCACACAAGCCTGCCCGTGATGAGAGCACCACTGCAAACACTGCAGGAGTGTAGTACCAGAGGTGAAACATGTAGTTTTTCTCACACATTGTACACACAAGCGTTTTAACTTTGTAACTAGAGGTGGATAAAGTATTGAGATCCTGTACTTTAGTGATAATATCAATATTAAACTGTAATAAACTCTAGTACAGGTTAAAAACATGCATCCAAAACCTTATTTGAGTAAAATATGGAAATATTATAAGCAATATGTACTTCAAAAATGCAAGTCTTCATGTTGCAGTAAAATGTTCCCTGCTTCTATTAGTGCTGCATTTTCTGTATGTTGTATTTTACTGCTGTAGATGTTGAAGGTTGAGCTCATTGTCACTCCTTTATGATGCATCACAATCTATACGTCCATTATATGTTTGTATGTGACCTTGTGTCTCTATAGAGTCATAAAAACAGCCTGTTATCAGCTTTGTGGCAACACATTTCACAGCTAATCCAAGAAATTTTTATAGTTTATTCAGCTTAAGAGGTCAGATCATTACAAATACGAAATCTTTACATATAAATATAAGTGATTTTCACTTGACAGGAAGTGTATGAAAAATTGTAATCTGTCATTGTTTGACCTGATTTGGTGAAATCTTTATGTTTTGTGAGCTTTTACCAGATTAACTGACTGTCAGAATAACTAATCATGGTTTAAAATGGGTTAAAATATACTGGACATAAACTGTTTGACCATGTGAACACACATGTTTTGTGATTAGTTTTTATCAGAATTTACATTTGGACATAGAGATGTCATATAGATTCAGTTCACAGGAAACAGCAATTAATCATGAATTTTCTTTTTTCAGTACACAACAGAGATATGGCAGATAAAATAAGATAAAAAACACAAGAGCCTAAGTTTTAATTATTCCCTTGATTAAGTGTGAATTAAGAAAAAAGAAAGTATGAAAAATATAAACATATTAGACAAGAAAACAGACAACTATTCACCCCAAAACTATTTCATCTGATCTCCCACAATCCCCTTCCCTGTTATTTTTAAGTGTGACTTCACTTCACCCTTCACTTTAAGAATCACTGACATGAGAAACAGTAATATCACAATAAATACTACAAACATTTTGGAAATATATTCCCATTACCCACGTCACATCAAAAAAAAAAAGTTAATATTTCCAATTCAGGAGCTCAAATGTACTTTATGTCTGTGTTTATTATAGGGAATGGATGTGTCAGTTTGATTATCATGGCTAAAACAGATCTGTTAATACTTAAAGGTTATCACGCAGTAAATTGTTGCATTACCGTCACTGTGCTGATACTGAAAGCATCTCTCACAGCTCGGAGAAAAACACTCACCGCCATTTCCCTCGCTCACCATTAACCTCCAAAACCTCAATATTGTGACTGATGTGTGTTTTGGCTTCAGTTTGTGTGTCTCGTAATTCAGAAACCACACTGTACCAACACGCAGCAGAACAGAGGTCTGACTGACCTTTTCAGTGTAAAACAGCCAACTCAGCAGGCCAGAAACCACAATTTACCAACAATCAAAGGCGACTGCGACAGATGGTTCGTCTGGTCTGAAACCAGCTGCTCAAATCATCTGACTCAATCCCTCCAAGCTGAACAATAAACCTGGAGATCATACCTTCCCATTCAAGCAATGATGACTGCTATCATATTAATTATAAAGTTATTGCTCTCAAATGGCTTTTTTTTAAACTTATACAAGGCTTAAATACATAGGAGGTCAGTATTAATGAACTTTGTCACTAAACTTCTGCAAATGAGCACCTTTTCTTAGCATTAAAATATTAACATCACATTAAACTCACATTTCAGCTGCAGATTTTTATTATTTTAAGGGATTACCAATCTGTGGAACATCTTTAGCCCTATGAAAACATGAAATATCCTCGATCCAATGAATGACTGTCACTGCAGGTGCCTCAAGTTTGCACTGAACTTCAACAATCTGCTTTTAATTTCTATGATCCGTGCAATTCAACCTGCAATTCAACTTAAAAATGTACATTCTAGCACTCCTAATGAATTTAAATCCTTGATCAAACATCATTTTACATCTGTTTCCATTAAATTGTTTGTATCTTGTGGCTAAAGGCTGCCAGCTCTCTGTAATTTCTTCAGTTTAATTCAAAGTATTAATTATAAGTTTAAGAATAATTATTTAGCATTGTTATTTACACATTAGCCCTTTTTCTTAATGAATAACAAATGCTACTGTCAGACTCATGTACCAGTGTAAATATGCACCTAAGGTTTTATATTACTGTTATTTAGCATCAGCTCCGAGTAAAGTTTGCATTGTTTTCTTTGAGTCTGAAAACATGAAGTTCTGACTACATTGTTTTCAGAAGGAAAAGTTGAAATTTCAAAATAAAAGTCCACAAACTAAAGACAGATGTCTGTTTTTTATATTTTGCTGACTAACCACAAACTTCAAAATCTCAGCGGCTGATGTGGTTTCAGACTTCACTGAAAAAACACAACTTGTGTATATTTTTGATTGACAATGCAAGCAAACCTCTTACTATTTACATCATATTCCTTTTTTTCTCTTTGCTCACCTTTTAATTGTTGCTTTCCACTCTGTGCAAACAGATTAGCATCATCTCTAATCACTGTCTGTTTGTGTATATTCTGTTTTCGAACGCCTCTTTAGCAAACGTCTTTTCCCTTTAATCAGCAGTGTGTCAGTGTTGTGTTGGTTTCGTTTACTGTGGTCATAGCTCGTGTTTATGCCAACGTCTTCCTGTTGTGTTGCGGCTCCATGCCGAACCGCTCCACGATTGGTCCAGATGACCGGCGCTGGTTGACACTTATGGCGAAGGCTGAATCAGGATGTTCATGTTTATCTCGGAGTCAATGGGCTGTTGTGCTCGAGTGTCTTTTTCAGGCTTCACTGTTTCCAAGGGTTTACATTCGGGGTAAACACGTCCTTCAGAAGGGATTTCTTTCCGCCTACATCACTATTGTATTTGTGATGGTGTCAACGGGGGCTCGGGGGGTCATATTCCAGGTGTATTTCAGAGAGTTAAGCCGTAAGAGAGGGTTAGCCTGATCACTGCATTGAGTGAGAGGGTCTTTGTGTGGTTTTCTGCTCCACCCTCGTCCTCTTTGGTCCATTTCTGTCCCCCCCTCCTGACCTCCCTGTCAGTGCCTTGGCCTGTCGGGGCAGCACGATTAAATGTCATGACCCCTTTTTATCCTCCGTGCCCTCTGAGGACCCTCCATCCCATTAACTTTCACTCAGCTTTCCCCTAAGATCCCAGGGTTATCCCCACCGGCTCTGATCTCCAACACCTGCACAAAAGACACAAAGAAACACACACAGAGAAAACTCCTCTTGCTAATGCCGAGACCCCATTACAAGATCATAGCCAGTAAGATGATAATCCAGATTTGGCCATTTTTTGAGATCATGAGGAGTCTTCTCAGATAACTCGCTACCTTTTGTAGAGTTTGGAGGCTTTTAGGACTTTTCACTCATGATTCAGACTCATTGAAGCGTTTAATTTTTGATCTGGGTCAATCTGAAAACAATCCTGTACTTTGAGCTGGTAATCTATGGATGCTCCTTCGTGATTGTAGTCTGGATTGGAGTCTGTTGTTCATTTTGTGCTCAAGAACTTTGCAGTTGTTTGAGATATAAAGGAACTAGTTAACAACAACATCTGCAGCTATGTGAGGTTGGTTGTGTTTTGAGCTAAAAGATGTGCACAAGGACAAAGCTAACATGTTTATGTTGCTGGTTTGTTTTTGAAAATGTTTGTCATATTGGTTTAGCCTGTTGGCATGCTAATGTTTGCTAATTAGTTCTAAGCACAACTATGGATGCTAGGAATGTCGGGAGCTTTGCAGGTATTTGGTCAGAAAACAGAGTATCCATCCAGTAGTCCTTTAGGTATGTCAGTCTGGATCATGAAGTAACCTCCGGGGCTAAAACCAAAAACTTCCAGTTCATCAAATGGCCACTTGAGGCCATTTGATGAACTGCAGTTTTTGGCCAAAGCAAGTCATTCCTCATAGAGCTGTTACTAAAAAGCCCAGTTTTAAAGCAAAAATAATGCTCATAGCCAAGTACAAAAGTCGTTTTTGGTCTTTATAGCTTATTTACCCCTATTTATGACAACTGTACAAGTTGAATTTCTGTATTACTCACACGTATGAGTTATATTAAGGGTTATAGTTATACATAATAAAAAGTAAAGGCGTCCGGCGTGAAAGGAGCCTCTGACTGTCTGTTAGCCGTCACATGATCATTCCTCGCAATGTGTATCCTCCCCGGCTCCACTCCGTCATTCAAATATGGTCACTTCTGGCTCCAAAAAACAAAGATGGTGACAGCAATAATTACAAATTGAAGACTTTGAAACTTAAGTCCAACCAACCAAAGGGTGAATTCATTTCGACACAGTCAGCTTTTCATTTACAGTCTTTAGTCTGGACTAAAGGACAAGCGTCTGACAAACTCTGCCATTGATAGAGAGGTGCCAATTGCATTTCTGAAAATCCTTCAGTCCGTTCCTGAAATAGTACAGCAAAGACTAAGAGACAGCATCTCCATTTGCGCTGGAGCACTTAAAAGAAAGACCTTCGAATCAATAACATCAGCAGCAGCTTTATTATTGTGAAGTCTGACTGAATAAAGCAGTGGGCGCACTCATCACGCAGGCTCCCAGACGTCTTTCAACATTTCTGACTAACACAGACATGTCTGAGTGAAAGAGGCTTTTCATGAATGGCCTCATAAAGTGATGACAAAGCCTGCACATGAGCAAAGCAGCACGGCGGACAATGAAACATTCAGGACTAGAATATATATACCATGATGAAGATTGTTTTTAACTAGACAAAGACATTTGAATCATCAATCCCACAAGACTAAGACTTGAAACCTGAAAGTACCCGGCAGTGGAGCCGAGCCACTCAGTGGCTGTGCTGCCAGAAGAGTCTCTGAGGGCCAAAAGCTACAGAAACCACATTTAGGACATGCTGAAGGAAAGGATTGCACTGAAAAAAATACTTTCAGTTTCCTTTTTTTTCTAAGTAAATATTTTCACTGGAGGAAAACCTCAGTTTGGCAAACACACAAATGGTTCCATACAAGATTTTTCCAAATGGATGTGTGCATTTTTCTGAAATCTCTCAAACCTGATACTGTAGATTGAGGGGCCAGACCACCTTTTGTTTCATGTTTCACAAACCCCCGCAGTCCCTCACCGCAGCTCCTTATTTCAAGGCTGTCGTTGAATAGCCAGCAAACCATTTCCTGAAGCTCCGAGGTCACTGGATAAATGATGTTTTCGTTTGACAACCCGGGTCGCCACTAAAGGAGGGTCTTCAGAGAGAGAGAGAGAGCCTTTTGAAATTACAGTACTGATGAAGCATGAGAAATTACAGGCACTTAGATGTGATTTCACGAGCACAAGAGAGCAAAGGGGGGACCACCCCTAAGCGGCTCGAGCAAGAGGCAGCAATGGCAGGGTGTACACAAACACACAAACACACAGCTTTTTATGTGGACACTGCTAATGAATACACACAAAAAGACACTCACATTCACACACTGAAACACATTCAAGTGCAGAAGTATCAGCATCATCAGAAGACATCGTTCGGTTGCTCAAATTCTCATCATGTGCAGAAGATTGTTCGTAAGATATTAAAACTGACCGCACAGTTAAATTATATGGTGGGATTAAATAAAAGTCATATTTAGGAGTCGTTTTTTTTTTTTTTCCCTCTACTTGAGTTATCCTAATGGAGATCGGCTGTGAGGGGGGCAATGCCCGAGGGCCACTGGGCCCTTTCTCCACCCTTCCCTGGGAATAGGCTCATGGTCAGGATGGGTTTGGAAGGAAGCCTCCGTTTTCTGCCTGGCCCTCTGCTAAATCAGAGCTATGTGGAGCTGGTTTGGACCTGAGCCTCAACAATGATCTATCCCCCGAGCCGCTGAAGTGGAATCATTTACCTCGCAGCTGGGTCTCCCTCTGTGTGTTCGTGTGTGTGAGATTTCAAAGCGGCGTAATTTCATTTCACACTGTTTACTTTGGAGATTTCTAAGACAGTGACAGCAGTGCATTTAATTTAACCGCTCTGCTCTCTGCTGTAGTACCAACCCCAGAGATGGCAGGAGCCCTTCATTCAGCACTGAGGGTTTTTTTTTTTAACACACCACAATGTTTCACTGCTTTTCTTTGCTATAGGAGTAACACTCAAAGCCCTCCCAGCGTGTCTGTCTGTTTGCTGTCTGTCTCTGTTTGGATTCTGTTTGAGCCTCTTTTCTCTTTTTACGAACTCTGTTCAAAAGTGTCACTCACCTCTCGGTTTAGCAGCGAGTGCATCCACACACACATATAAACAAAACATGCTCACAAAAACTCCCTTCATAAAGGAACAGTGATCATGGGAGGTCAAGTTTTGTCAATAATTACAACTGCTGCAAGTCCATGAACCATGTTTGTGACATTGTTTTACCCAGAACTTATTCAGTGTATACAGAAGCTACTGTTTTTACCTCAGCTGAGACCGGCAGTGTGATATTCCTATAATATAAAGGAATAATTTGACATTTTCAACAAGACGCAGCCAACCTTTGAGTTGAGACTTGCTAGCTGTTTCCCCCTGGTTTAAGCAGGCAGAAACATGTATGCTAAGATAAGCTAATTGATTCCAGCATACAGACGTTCAGTGTATCATGTTAGTCTTTGTATTTCAAGATAGAGACATACTGGTTTTGGGGACATTTGTCAAGTTGACGAACCCTATAAATTTTCTATGGAGATCTGGCTGTGTGGTGCATGATGGATATGGGAGAGGTTATAGACCAGTCTTTTTATCTGTGTTTATCCTCTACTGGACTTTTATTGGCATTGCTGACGAAATCTTAATCAAAATTGTGTTACTTCTTTACCTATTTCTCTTTTTTTCTGTACTGTTTAGTTGTCATATGAGACTGTTGAGGACCCAACTGCAATAATGGACAAGCCAAAGCCAAACACTGCCCACATAGCATGGTGAAGTTATGGTCTGCCCTGCTCTGATTCATTGTTGGGTTTGTTATGTTTTGCATCACGACAGAGATTAACTAGGGTTAGGAGGACGACCAGAAAGAAATTCTTCCAGTAACCCACATAAAACCAAATTTTTTTTTTCTCTACACTTTAGTTTTTGGAAGTTTTTGGGGCAGAGCCAAGCTAGATGTTCCTCCATGTTTCCATCCTTTATACTATGGGCTAAGGCTTTACATTTACAATGCGGTAAGGGGATCACTAACAATCTTCTTATCTCACTATCAACAAGAATGTTAAGTGTACATCCCCAAATTCAAAAAAATATCCTCAGAGCACTTATCATTATCCCTCCAGACCAGACAATACAGGTTGTGTTTCATACAAAACATACAAAAGGTTTACCTAGTTTTTCTGACTCTTTAAGTTAGTTAACCTCAGATCATAAATGAGATTTGTGGAGGGGGTTGAAAATGTGCTAGGGCTGGTTAAAACTGACAGTTTATATGAGTCTGAATCTCTTTGCAGGCAGGTCAAACTAACCAAACAAGGAATGAGAGCCAGGTCTTCCGTGCACTGCTGTGATTACTGCACCACTTACCCAGGCACTACATGTCTGTCTCCACTCCTTACCCTGCACTGTGCACTCACATATATACAAAACTCATACATCAAAGCCCTGCGCTCATTACCACGCAAAAGATAAACATGGAAAGCCCTGCAGATGGTTAGCTCTCGGATAGAGGTTTCTCTGTATGTGTATGTTTGTGTGAGTGTTTGTGTGGAGATCTCCTGAAGCATGCTGGCAAAATCGAAATGTCAACATGTTTTTTTTCATCCTCAACCTCTTGAGGTGACCAAAGAGCAGGATATTCTTTAAAAAAAAAAAAAAAGCCATGAACTGATTTTATTCACACATGCTAGATAACATTTGAGCGGAGCTGGCTAGATTTATTAGTGGCGGTTTACAGGGATATCCATGACGCTCCCACAGCTCTCTGGAAGCTCCTCCACATTATTCAGGGGCAACAGCAGGTTAATGGAAGCCAGGTGGAGCCTCCCTGTATTTCCTCTGACCAGAAGCGCTTGATTGACGGTGAGTTGTGGCGATGAATCGGAGTTCAGCTACCCAGAAACAGGGTCGCGATGGAAACATGGCAATCCACGAGCAACAGCTGCTTTTCTTGGCCACAAAAGAGAGAGCATTTCCATTCACCTGAGACTACACTTAATTGGAATGTGTGGATATGTGCACTGATGTGTGTCTGGCTTTTCTCTGTTCTTGTTTGTGGTTAACTATGTCTAATGGTTAAATAGCATCGCAAGTCACCCAATTCTCACAAATTTGGAGCCTGGTTTTCTGAGTGTATGCACTTAAATAAAGAACAGGAAGATTGCTGCTGAGATGGTGGCATGTTTAGTTTCACCTATGTTTTAAATTTCGAAATGGGGGGTAGTTTTGAAAATTACTCAAAGAAAGAACAAAAAGGTGCATTTTTACTAGAGTTACGCTAGCCTTTTTGCTTAATAGCATAACTATGCAACTTTTAAAATAAGAAATCTCTCAGTCTTCCCTTAACCAATGACAAAAGGTGAATTTTATGCAATAAAATCTATCTTTACTATCTTTTTTATACTGAGAGGTTTTACTGCCACAACTTGACCTTTCATTCATGATCAGAAGCTTTTGATGGCTACTGTTAGCTAATGTTAGCAAACAGAAATTGAGGAACAGTTGATTTTATGGATTACCTACTTAACTGTAGTAGTATGCAGTATTACTCTTAAGTTAAAATTCTTAAAATACTTTTACAAGTTTAATAGATAACATGGCAAAAGCATGTTGTAAGAAATATTACAAAAACTGCAAACTGCTGCTTAGCAAGTGTCCATTACAGAGAAGTAGGTGTCTTTCGAAAGTTAGCTAACGTATATTTTGCTAGCGTGAAGTTAGCTAACATTAGCTAACCACAAGCTAATGGTCAAAAAAAACAAGTAAGGTCATGGGAGCAAAATCTCTGTATATTAAAATGACCAATGGTGTGTTTAACTCCCAAGGAATTAAACTTTTAATCTGTACATTATTTCCTAAAACTTACATTTTAGCTAACATAAAACAAAAGATAAAAATTTAAATAAAAGTGTTAGCCTGTATTTAACACAAACCAAATGAAGAAATTCAACGGTGATTCTTTCTTTTAAGCCCTGAACCTAAAATCAGAAACTTGAATTTATTTTGACCTTTTCCCTGTGCATTAATGTCATATGTATATTTTTGCATAAAAATGCAAATTTCCCAATTGTCAGAATAATATGTGTCTACATTTGTATTTCATCATCAAGTAGTTCTGTGTACATAGCAGCAACAACATGTGTTTTTTATACAAAAAATAAGAACTAGATGCACAACATGAACATATAAAACAAAGGTCTGTATCTCCTGTGCTAATAAAAGGACTTTGAAACTTAATCACTGCTCTGATTGACATATAGGAGAGCAACAGTCTTTTTGAATTCTGCAGCATCAAAAATATGAATAGTTCTCCAACAAAGAAAAAGAAATGCACTCGTAAATGTGCTGATTTAATGCTGCACATCCATGAGATCGTACGTCAGGTTTGATTGCATTAATGGTGGAGAGGTATTATTTTTTATTTTTAGTGGAGCTTAGGCACCACTTGTGTGATCTGGAAAAAGAAAGAAGCCTTAAAAGTTATAACCAGTGAGTAATTCCACCTCTGTCAGTCTTCGCTTGTAACAAATCACTTTTAAGACCAGGCCATTACCTCAAATCACAAGTATCAAGTTCTCCTTATGCAATCCTAATTTAAGTGTCTTCGTCCATAAACACAAGACACAGTTTGCTCAGTTTGCTCTTTCATCTCAGAGACACAACTGTGTTGTTAACTGCTTGGCAAAAGAACATGACACCCGGGGTGACAGAGGGATTACTTGTTCTATATTTAGTGTTTTATGTACATGAATATTGGCAGGACAACTCTGTACATGTGACACACACACACACACAGCGATACAGTGATAATAACACAGATCTCCAGCACAGAACACATTTACAAGATGGGCTCTAGAGCAAACACTGGCTGAGATACATATGGGAATGTCTGAACTACGGCAACTTCCTCATAGAACTGGAATTTCCAACAGTTATTATTGTCATCAATAAAAACAGACAATCAAAAGAGAGACAAAAAAGTATAAAATAATTTAAATTTTTTTCCTAAAACATGTAGTGAATATGCAGTGAGAGATCTATACAATGCGGGTAGCTACTTTACCTACTCCGGTCAATGTGATTTGAAACTGAAAAAAGAAAAAACACACACAAATATGACATACAAAAAGCAAATGTCATGCAGCAACAAAGAAACATACAAAGATGAAAGATGATCTTCTTTGAAGTTCTGCCTTCCCTTGTGGCGACATGATGTCAAGGGGATCGGCCAGGTAACGAAGCACCTCACGCTATGGGCCACCCAGAGGTGCCACAATGAAATGTAAACATAAATATACAGGTTGATATCTCTCTCTCTACAAACAGTTCAGTCACTGCCACAGGCCCATCCGCTGTGTGAGTAGTCAGTCTGTATACACTCCTTAGTAGAATATCACTTAGAGTTAAATAAACTTATTTAATATATATATTTATAATAGATTTATTCTTTGCAGAGTCATTTAGCAGTATTTCCTTGTTTTCACCAGTTTGCTCTGGTATTTCACTGAGTGACCACTGTGTCCCACCACGTAAACGTCCAGCAGGTATGTCTTGCCCGGCTCCAGACCTGTGATGGTCTCTGTGGTCACAGCTTTCTGCAGGTTCGGGCTGTGGAAGTACTTGCACAGGACCTTTTCTGACTTCCTGCGGGTCTCTGGCCCGGCACATTGGTTTTGTTCCCGGCGTCGCTGCTCCTCGCCGTAATTGTCAGCCACCTCCTTGCGGTAAATGCAGTATTTGTTGCGATCCTGCGTGCCCAGCCAGGCGACAGTGACGGAGGAGCAGGTGCGCAGCTTGTCAAATGCCTTGATGCGTGTATCCTCCGGAAGTGACGGGAAGGGCTGCTTGCTGCTGGGTCGTGTGGTGGCCAACACCTTCAAAGTGGAGGCCCCTTTCCTGCTTCCCCGCAAGCGGATCAGGTACTTGGCTTTTGGCTTTCCTCGCAGCTGGAACTGCCGTACCCCCTCGACGTTCTGGGAGAGCAGCAGCTTGCCATCGCGCCTCACCTGCACCTGCACAGCATCCAGACATGTGTGGACAAACAAGGTGACCCTCTGATGGGAAGACACGGGAGCAAAGCGCAGGAACTTACTGCCCTTTCTCTTGATGAAAACGTCCGATACTTTGCCGTCCTTAAGCTCCACGGTCTTCTGACGAGCCTCCTCCTTGGTGCGGGCGAATGTTCCAACATATGCTGTGCTGGTGTTGGTTGCCGAGTTCACAGCAAACACATCAAAGTAGTACTGTGTGTCTGGCTTCAGGTCTGACACAGTGAAAATGTTTTTATTGCCAATACACACCTTCTGAATGTCTGATGCTCTGGGCTTGGCCGTGTACGCCCGTGAGATCTTGTTACTTGTGAGGCCTCGGTCCTTGCCAAAACCAATGTCAGAGGGAACGAAGCCAAAGTGCGCAAAGTCAAACGGACTAAAGTCTCTACCGGGCTTTGGAGCGAGCATGAAGGCATCATCAACGCTGATCTTAGCTTCAGCGGCACACATGCTTTTGAAATTGTGCTCTTTGTTGATCACCACACAGTACTGGACAGGCTGGCCCATCAGGGAGCCCGTTGGTGTCGGCTTCCAGGCCAAGGTGACAGTGGTGCGGCCCAGTGCGGTCACATCCACGCGAGGATCGTAGGGCAGCTCCGGGTAGGGCTGGTCGGACTCTGGAGTCGTGGTGGCGTACACCTTGAAGTTGCTGTCTTTCTCTGTGGACAGAAGCTCCAGCTGGTAGAGGCCAGAAGGCGTGCTGGTGGCCACATAGGACTCCACGTCGTTACCCTTGTAGGTGAAGAGCTCCGTCCCTTCGTCTACAGTCACCTGCTGTTTCTGCTGGTCCAGAGGTTCAGGTTCCCCTGAAAAACAAAAACAAGGCACAACATGAGCTCTCTGATTGACATTAAATTCAAATTTATTCAGCAATTCATAACAGAGATCTGTTATTTTGACCCTTTACAATATTTTTCTTCTATTTCCTTTTTAGCTTTCATGAAAATAATTTCCACCCATAATAAAAATGTTTAACGTGTTGATGCTGCGAGGTTACGATGAAGCTCTGCAAAGCCTCACGGACGATTAGCCCCTCACATAGCAGCCATGTTTTCACTGCAAACATCCCCGAAGATCACAGGCCGGCATTCACCCAGCCTTTCCGGGTAAGCCGCGTTACAAAGAGGCGCCTTGTAGCTTCTACGTTAGAGACGACAGCCCAAGCATAATATTATGTTTGTCAACCAGAGAGTGTGCTCAGTGGTGTACTAAAAATTAATGCCCAAAGATCTACTCCCACTCGAGACATTTAGCTTAAAGACCTGCAAAGACAAGAAAAACTCCACCGGCTCAACAACTGTTCCAACACATCATGTGAAGTCAGACTTCAACCAATGGCACAGCGAGCGTTGGGTCCTACTCTGTCATTATGCTTCCACTTACAGATGAATTCTTTTCTCTTGAGGCAAGGTGCTTGTCTTCAACGGTGTAACAGCCCAATAAATCATTTTGTAGTATTTAACCTGACAGAGACGCAGGTGCTCGTGTATTGATATTCAAATTTATGCTCACATCACACATCTGAGCTCTAAACTACCGCTGTGGTCATCTGGATTGATCTGCTGCGCTGAAAGGACGACGTCCAGATGGAGAAAGTTTCAAAGCGAGACGGAAAAAGAAGGAAAAAAAGGAAAGAGAGAAGGAAGACGGACAGACTGAAGCAGGATTTACCTTAAGAAGACCAAGACGGCTTAAGTAAAGGGATGTAATGGCTTTAATTCAGTAGGGTGACTACAGTGGAGTGAAGCCCTTCTGTGAAATTATAGACGTCAGCCTGGGCCGAGTCAGACATCATAAGTGGTCAGACTAGACACTACGGCTGTGACTTAATTAAAACCCACCAAAAACACAAAGCCTAACATCATTGCGCAGGTTTATTGTGAGTGGAGGATAGTGATATTTCCACATAACGTGTCATTAACCTCTTCCACTGCTGCCTGATGTCAATTATACCTGATCCCTCTCCGCTGGCCTCTTCTGGCAGCTCCTGCAGGGTGAGTTTCCACTCCAAAGGAGCATCGCAAGGTGTCACAGTCACAGACAGGGGTGTGTTGTCTTCTTCCACCACAAAGTAGTACCTGTGAAAATAATAGGTTCAAAGGGGCCGATATTGACGTTGCCTCATCATATTTTGGCGTAATGCAAAATAAAGTGCGGGGTGTCTGTCTGCATGAGCAAACTGAGACTCTGCTGACCCTGGTCTCTCTTGCTTTGAGCGAACAGACACTCAGTTACACAAACACAACGTCCTCATTTATTATTTAGCGTTTGCATCCACATAATAGATCATATTACAGAGCAACATCTGATGTTTCCTATCTATTTACAGTAAGTGGCCCTCCGCAGGTTTAATGTTTTCCTCTGTAAATGTTATGGCTCAGTCAGCAGGGGAAGGTGGAACTGGCTCCTTCATGCACACACATATTACAACATGCAGACAGTTTTAATCACTGGGATTATGTAATTCATTCGGGTTTTGTTTGTCTTACCTTTTGGGTGTGTCCCTGAACAGATAGCCACTGATCTCAGCTCCATCAGGGATGACAGAGGAGTCGTGGAACAGCGACTTGTCTCTGATCTGCATCTGGAAGAGTCCTTCGTCCCTCGTGGGAAGCTTCTGGGCTGAAGCTTCAAGCCCCAACAGCACCAAGAGCAGCACACTCCAACCTTTACACTGCCTCATTCTGAAAAGACACAAACATTACTTCAGTTTTATTAAAGGTGGACCATAGAGTCGATTCACTGAGTTTGATTTTAGAGGAATAGTTCCAAGTTTAGGGAAACACTTGTCAAGAACTAGAGGACAAGATTGATGCCTCTCCCTTATTACTGCAATAAATATGAAGCTACACCAGCAGCAGACTAGCTTAGTTTAGCAAAAAATCCCAAGGAACGTGGGAAGCAAAGCTAATTTGCTCCTGGATTTTTCTCTTAAACTCTGTTATCTGTGACCTCTTATCCTTTGCAGGGAGCAGACTGAAGCTAATCCAGCTGATGTTGGGCGGGAGGCAGGATTGGGTACATCGAGAAGTCATCAGTAAACTTCGACTGATGTCTGTAGTTCTATGCATATTATACAGACTTTCGATTCATTTTTATCTCCTCATTGGACTTGTAGAAAGAAATTTTCCAGCACAACCCCCCCAAAAAACACACTTATTTCTTTATATATTAGTTAAAAAAGTCAATTCAAGTATTTTACTCAGAGTTTTAGATGTGATGGTAGGTGGGTTTTTCATCTTTTGAGAGCCAGGCTAACTGTTTCCTTTAGCTTCCAGTCTTT
Source organism: Ctenochaetus hawaiiensis (assembly GCA_029783645.1). Taxonomy (NCBI): domain Eukaryota; kingdom Metazoa; phylum Chordata; class Actinopteri; order Acanthuriformes; family Acanthuridae; genus Ctenochaetus; species Ctenochaetus hawaiiensis. The sequence continues at coordinate 23,207,307 of JAPZDY010000021.1, read as the reverse complement.
ATGCTAGGCTAAGCTAACGGACTCCCATCTTCTACCTAATTTTTAATGTATTCTTGACAGTGGTACCAAAATGTCAAGATATTCCTTTAAAATTGAACACATCTTTATAATATAAGAGAAGCTTTTGTTGCTTTGGGTCAAAGCTAAGCTAGCAGTTTCCCCCTGTTTCCAGTATTTATGCTAGGCTAAAATAAGCTAATATTAAGCCCAGGCATGAGGGTTGTATCAGTCCTCTCATGCAACAGACATTTTTTTTAATGCACATTATCAATCAATGGTTCGTGTCAGTTCCAACATGTCCAAAAAGACTATTTTTGTCCTGGAAACGTGAATGTTTTTTCCTATTTTTCCTCTCATTATGGCATTAGCTTGAAACACAAAACTATTCTTAATGAGAGCCGTTTGGCAACACTGAGCTTTGGCAGCAGATATTACAACATTTTTCGAAGGGTTCTGCTTTTATTTCCTTTTTTTTACACTACATATTTTGTGTTAAAAAATATTTTCTTGCCTTCGGTTCCTTTAAGCTTTAGCCTGCATTAACATTAAAACTGTGTGACAGCACAGACACCATGAATGAGCGACTGAATGTAAAAAAAAGAGGGGAGTGAATGAGTCCTGCACAGAGAAGAGGGGGGAGATTAGCTTTAAATGCAGACGTGTGAAGGAAAAGACGTGGCTGGAAACTCCAGGGAGCCACACTATTTCATAAAATGCTAAAAAAAAATCCACAAATCCATGTCAGTTAAGTTTTATTGATGCTAATATAGAAATGTTTGGTGGTGCAGTTCACAGCGAAGCTTTGGCTCGGGACGAGGTGCAGCTGACCGTGGCTGAGGGCCTCTCACGTATCCCCTGTCTATTGATTTTGCCCCATTGATTGCAGCTGATGGGAACGCCAAATCCCTGGTGATTTAATCAGTGTAATGATGGCAGATTAGCCAGATACTTTACTGCCATTTGCTGCAAAGCGAGATGGTGTCCTTTTAATGACCCCCTCTCCTTTTCTTTGCTCACCCTCCTTTGTCCCTCCTTGATCACACTTTTCTCACCAACAAATACTCTCTTTCTCCTTCACACTTGGTGCACAAAACAGCAAAAAGTCTTCACTCTCTGTCCTTCTTTTTTTTTACATTTTCACCTCCCTCATTGCCTCCCTTTTGCCAGAGGCTGATAAGTAAAACCATGAGCACTCAGGCCTGGACACTTCTCTGCATTACAAACTTCATCTCTGCATTATCCCCCCTTTTAAAAAAAAAAAGCAGGGGGGAAAAAGCCCCTGACAGCTCCTGTCAGTGTCTCCAGTCTGAGCTCAGCCTCCCGCCGCACAGCCAAAACTTCAGAGAGCAAAAAAAAAAAAAAAGAAAAAGCCTCCTAAGTGGCACTTTGAGGTTTGACTCACACAGAGAGTGGAGATCCTTATCGCCTCAGCTTGTCTCATTCCACTTCAGAAGCGTGTCAGTCGGAACAAAGACATGTCTATTAATACCCAAGACAGCTCTGAGGTGGTGTGGTGGTAATGTGCACAGTCGTTCAGAGCTGTCTTTCATTCAGACATCCCCCCCACCACCTCCCAAATACCGGCACACAGACACAGCATGGACGCCGGCCCCTGCCTGGACCGGCTGATGCCATTACGCATGATGTCTGCTATCACTCATGCAGTTTAACTTTTATCATCACTGTCATTAGCACATTTTGAAGTGCGCCTCCATGCACCGAGCCGCTCCGCCTGCACTGACGGTGTATTTTCTGCAGAGAGATGACATCCGAATGCAGGAGCAGCGGTGCTGCATGGGACCAACGCACAGTCAACACGGTCACGCATGGAGCTGCTTTTTCACATGCGGGCCCGCACCACTCATTTCTCATGCCATAGAGTTCCTCTTACCAAAATAAAACATGAAAAAAGAAAGCTGCATCTGGAACAAATAAAGTCGGATGTTTAATTAGAAACGGGGAAGAATGTACGATCGCGACTCGAGGAACGGATAATTTCAAGGCGAGGTCACCCGCAGTCCTGTCGACTTTGTTTTCGCCGTTGCTTTTTTATCAGCTCAAAAATACATTTATAGTGTTTTGTGTCACTTTTGTGTGGAAAACATCACGTATATTCTAACTGGCAAGCTGTGGAATCTGTGTAATGGGATTAAAGGAGCTTGCGATGGTTTCAGCAACAGAGGAAATGGTGGTGATCTTCTTTCCCATGGCTGTCTCTGACACATCTACATTATCAAGAAAATGACCCTACACTCTCTCTCTCTCTCTCTCTCTCTCTCTCGATCCCTGTGTGATCTAATCAATGGCATCCCCTCGTTTGAATTACTGCTCTAACAGCTTTGACCCCGCTCTGATTTGGGGTCAGCACAAGCAAATTATAGTGAAAGCCAAAACAAAATGTTCACACTCTGTTTTACGTCCTCCAGATGCTGGACGCGGTGTTTTCAGTGACATCACAGTCAGCTGCAAAAATTAAAATCATTGACAAAATAAAAAAAATCGCTGATGATTAAAGCTGATGACGTTCAGAAACAAATCAGCTGCAAATTTCATGCACCTGATGCGCTTTTCACGCACGTGTGTGAGCACATTTTCCAGCAGGGACACATTAATTGTAAGGAGGTGGGGCAGAAAACATGCATGTAACCCAGTGTGTGTATGTGCACCAAACTGCCCCTGACCTCCCCCCTTTGTTCTCTCCTCACTTTGTTTAACCGGTCTCCCTCTCATTGCCTCCAGCTCCTTGTCAGGACGGATAAGCCCGCTTGCCTGCTGCCACATGGAGCTCATTAACAGAACGGGAGGGAATAAAAGACAGTTTAATTTCAACACAAATAAAGAGACATTTCAGATTCCACCCAACAAGACGCCTGGCAGGACTTTGCGGGGACCTGAAGCCTCTGTGTGTTTTCTTAAAGGGAATTTTAGAGGCAGATTTATGGCGGGGTCCTCGGTAGCGAGCTCCATCAGTGCTGTCACTTCAGGGCCAAACAGGGGTGGTGGAGTGAGTGGAGGCCCGGATCCAAGGATGGAACCGCACAGGACCTGGACCTGCGCTACAGGCGAGCCAAACCAGAGCAGGTCTGGTGCTTTTGGATGGCTCAAACAGCTCGTTAATGATTTGGTAAAAAGACTGTGGCGAGGGCTGGGATCCAGTAAATGGGGATTTTAATCTAGTGTGTGTGTTTATGTGTGTGTGTGTGTGTGTGTGTGTCATTGTGTATCCAAACCATCACATTCCTGCGCTCCGCTCCGTGTACGAGTCTAAACCATCAGTCAGGACCTGTCTGCTCGCCATCCACAACATCACTCACAGTTTGAGTTTCTGAAACTATCCACATCATCACAACCACGAAAGCTGGCACAACAGCGTGATGGAAAAGAAGAGCCCAGTTTCCTTTTCCTCCCCCCACCCACCCATCCATCCATCCTCCCCCCTCCCTCTTTATAGTCCATCTCTGAGCGCTGCATCCTGGAATGTGTCTGTGAGGAGGGTCAGGTCGCAAAAAAACCATTCAGATAGCATTGAGGGTGGTGGTGGTGGTGGCGGTGGTGGTGGAGGAGGAGGGTGTTGGTGGCTCTGACTGATGTGCTGGCATTGTGGCTGCGAAAGCGGTGATTAAAGATTACAAGAGAAAATGCCCCCATGGGAAAGTCATCCACCCACTGCCCATCATCCGGGGCGCACACTGCACCGGGCCTGGGTGTGTGTGTGTGTGTGTGTGTGTGTGTGTGTGTGCGTCGTGGGACGCGAGTCAAACATGCTCGGTTATGTTGTGCTGTTGGAGGAGGAGGAGGTGGGGGGGAGGCAGAGGAGGGGGGGAGGCACAGAGAGGCCGTTCAGCAGCTAGTGTGCGCCGCTCTGCCTCCGCTTGTGTCCGTCTGAGGGGAGCATAATGAGGGGCTTAGCCGAGTGGATGTGCCCGGGGGAGAGACATGGGAGCCGGGGTGTGGATATGATGAATAATTAAACAAGGAAATAATAAAAAAAAACAGAAAAACTTGCGTCCTTAATCTTCTCGCAGTGACTCCTGATATGTGGCACAAAGGCAGCGCGGAGCAGACAGTACATACACACCGCAGCCTGTCACTCCTCTGGACGCAAACGGGCTATAGCAACACTGGCGGAATTCTTTCAGCCGGAGAGTTTTCATATGCAAATCACGGTTTAGTTACGGTATGCGACGCAGACCTTCCCATTTTAAGACTTTTTTTGTTCATGATTCATTCTCCTGAGAAAGTAGAAGGGAGGCAGTGTGGCTTCACCCTGCTACTAAATACAGTTATTCAAATCCCCGCTCCGGGTATGTCTCTCATTAAAGACGGGCTGAGGGGGAAAAACACGGCTCTCACATGGACCGGATGAGGGCAAAAACAACTCCGGACAAGAGCTGAACTGTCATCAGTCTGCCGTGAATACATTTCGTTTCAACCACAGAGGCGGCGCGAGGTCAGATGGATCATATTGGAGTTTTATTATAAGGAGAATTATCCTCATTACGCGCTCCGCTCACCTCTTACAGGTGCGCGAAAGCAACCGAAAGGTGACCCAAACGAAGCGTGTACGTGCATTTTATTCACTGTGCAGGTTTTTTGTAACACTTTGCAGCTGATTGCGTGGATGGAGATAACACCGCACACACCTCACGCACCGCAAAGGAGGTTAGAAATACTGCGCGTATTGATAAATCGCCTTATTGGCTGCCATGTCACCCCTGAGAGCATGGGAACCCTTTGGAGACACAAAAGCAAGAGTTTTTTTCCCTAAAGTTCTTCAGTCTGACGGTGCCCGTCGGTGGTTACTTTTACAGCCTAAACCCTTTAAAAAAAATAACAAGAGATTTAAAAGAACATGCAAGTTCGGTCTTGATTGAAACGCGTTTGAAACTTTTAACTTCCCGGAGTTGTAAACCGCAAAAACCTCTTCCCCTCTCTCTCTGGCAGACGTTTCAAAGGCACCACTTTGCTCGGGGAGTCCGGCTCTGCATTTATAAGGAGCTTTTAAGCACAATTAGGAAAATAAAAAACCATGGAAAAAAGTTAAAGAAAGCAAGGAAGTTCTTTTTTTCTGGTCTTATAATTTCCTCAGAGGCTCCGGATCGGACGCGCCAGAAGGAAAAAAGCATGCGAGAAAACAGACAATCTTTTCTTTACATGAGACAGTCGGTCTTACCTTCCGGACGGTGAGACGGCGAAGTTATCTGAAGGATGGTTCTTGCTCTCAAAGCCACTCTGATACAACCAAGATTATGTAAAAAAAAAAAAAAAGTGCCTCACAACTAAAGCGATGTAAAAAGAAAAAAAAATGAAAAGTTGTCCTCTGCAGCGTCCAGTAGTTCCCCTCAGTTTTCACTTCTATTGTTGGTGCCTATCAAACGGATTAGGCGACTGTTCTGGTGCGTGTTTGCAGTTTTCTTGCGGATTTAACTGGTCTCTAGTGGGCAGGAGTGTGTGTGTATGAGTGTGAGTGTGTGTGTGTGTGTGAGAGAGTGGGTATCCCGAGTGCTGGCAGTGCGTCCCTCCCCTGCCGCGCCGCTGCTATTGAAACCTCCACTGGATTGGAGGCAAAACTGGTGCGAACTTCTTCTTCTTCTTCTTCTCTTTGCGCGCTCTGTAGGAAGAGTCCAAGACGCTGAACCAGCCCACTCCGGCGCACCACAAAGAGAAAAAAAACAAACAGGGACCAGACAGATTTACTCCCGAGTTTTACTGGCCCTCAAACTCTAACCATCGACTGCAGAAGAGCAGATCCCACAAACGCATCACCTGAATTCTTTATATTTTAAGAGGCAAATGACTGATTCCTTAAACTTTAAATCACATTGAGCGCAGACGCGACTAAGTGCTGCTTGTAAAACAGACTGTGAGATGTCACCAGAGCATAAATCCACACACAGCGGGTTTCCCCCCTCTTCTTACTTTTTTTATTTCCTAGCTGTTTACTCTGATGCTCCACTGGAAATTATTACTTTGGGCAGTAGCGCCTCGCAGGAGTCACGCAACCCTCGGGGCGACAGTGTGTAGGCAAGTTTTATCACGGGCCCTGATACCTGGGTGTGCGCAACACCATGTGGAACAACTTTGATGATGTCGAGAGTCTTTGGAAACATGAAGTGGATTGTGGCACCAGTGCAAAGTTGCTGATCGGCTGTGGAAATTCCCACCGAGACACAGTGTCATTGTCTGTTTGACGGGCTGAAACCCCGAGGAAGCAAATATTTATCCAAGATAAGAGCCATTGAGTGTGTCGGAACTGAATTGCCCCAAATTTATGGCTCAGTTGGGGGGGTCCATGGTGGTGTGGGTTTTGGAGGATGCTGCCGTTTCCTCCCTCAGGAGGACCGTCTCTCATGGCACGAAGCTGCAGATTTTCACGCATGAGCGGCTGCAGGTTGCATTCAA
>JAPZDY010000021.1:23177211-23199101 GCA_029783645.1 Ctenochaetus hawaiiensis | reverse complement strand
GATTAATTTAACAAAAGTTTATAAAAACTTGTTACACATCTAGTTTGTGGATGTAGAGAAAGCAGCAACATGTAGATGTTTCCATCAGACAACAGGTTTATTTTTTTCTTCATAATAATTCAGATGTCTATGAGAATAATCCGCTTTGTGTTTTCAGGCGCAGATCAAACACATGGTACTAAAATATATTTTTTTTATGTAACTAGAAATCAGGTGACGGCTGAGCATATGCAACTCATGGATAGTATTTATGTTTCTGTTGTAGTGTGCTTTGTTTTCCTTTTGTAAAAATGATGTGTTTTTTTAACTACTTGCATCACCTTGTAAATCCCCTTCACCTCCATTTCATTTGAACGGCTGCAGAAATGTTTGAAATCTAAACAAGTTTAACAAAAAAGGAATTTATTTCCAAGTAAGAAAAAACATTTTTTTTCTCTCTCAGCTCGAGTGATATCTAAGAAAAATGTTCTTAGAAATTTGGATGAAGCAGCTTTTTATCTCAGTGAGCTTATGAGGATTTAACCCAGTGAACCACAGCAGTGATTAATGTTTTATTATCAGCATGAAGCTCAGAGACGGGGGGGGGGTCAGACTTGTTTACCTTTTGGCAGAGGTGCTCATGAGCAAAGAGAAGGTTCTTTAAACTAATACTGTTTTGTTTCTTTCTTAAACTGAACTCCTACACTTTACTCAAATGCATTTTTGAGTCAGCTGTCCAGTTTTTTCTCCACTACATTTAATATTTATACCTTTATTGCAACTGGTCGACTCTAAATGCAGTCAGTGTTTGAGGAAGAAGCCCCGCCTGCCTTCTGACCAAGAAGCAACGATGACCGAGCAAAATATAAAGAAAGAGGAAGCTTCCAGCATCAACATCTGGTCACATCTGGCCACACACAGGCTTTTCTGATTTGTTTTATTAATCTGTCTGCTTAATTTTATTTTGAAAATTTGTTCAGTCGCACCTTTATTTTGTTTTTCACTGTCTTGAACACCTGAACAAATATTAAAACAGAAAGTGTTGTACACTTTAATTTATTAACCAGGTAATTTTTACTTTTACTTAAGCAGGTTTCTCAAATAGAAGTAACTGTAGTTTTACTTGAGTACTGACTCTCAGGACTCAGTCTGTCATTGTTTTTTTGGACGTCACATCACCTGTTTTACTGATCTTGTTTTACATGCAACACCAGCTCTAATCAGCAGTTTGTGTTCACCTTTATTTGCAGCTCCGTGCTTCAGATTAGTGATTTATTTAATGAAAAGTATGTAAGTACCATTGTGAGTTTCTGTTTGTTGGTGCTGAGATGTTTGCAGGTCAGTGTGGAGCAACAGATGCATGCTGGGAGTCTCTATGCAGCGGCCTCGGTCTGTTTGCTTTAGGGGGAAAACTGTGTCACCTGACTGATTTCCTTACACTTCCCCATCAGCTCAGGTAATCCATTACTGCAGGGAGGAGGGAAAGTAATATCTTACTGGACTGAAGTGCATTCGTCTGACGCTGAGCGGAGCCTGGGAGGTGTAATCTCCATCACTCACCCTCACATCCATATAACACCGTCTGAGAGGCTCTTCATCACTGCTGCTGAGGAGGAGGAGGAGGAGGAGGAGGAGGAGGTCTGCCTTTTAGCCGCCTACATACTAAAACTGAGTTCATCATTAACTCAGCGGAGCTTAAAGGCAAACATCCACTCTGTAAACATTTCTCCCATTCATTTATCCCCCCGTGTTGTCTCCTCTTAAAGTGGAGGAAGGGAGGAGAAACAATGTCTGAACTCTGACCCAGCTGAAGATGTTACACTCCTCATAGATACGCTTGTGAAAATACACAGACTGCACGCTGAAGTGACAGTGAAGGCATCATCCTGGACATTAAAAGCAAGATGGAGTAGGAGGAGAAGGCAGAAGGTTACAGTTCAAGGGAAAGAATGAGGACGAGGGGAGGACGGCGATGGGAAACCAGGACATCCTGTGCGAGTTTCACTCCATCATGCATCCACCTGGAGCTCAGCAGATACCTCCGTCAGCTCCTACAGAATGAACCTGTGAGTGGAGATAATGCAGGCCTGAAGGGTTTTTTTTTCTGTTGTTGCAGTTTTGTTGAGTTTGTGTGGTGCAGAGATCCATTATGTCTCAGCAGAGATAAATGCAGATAAACACACGGGGGATTTGAGTGGTTCAAGTCTGCTAAAATTAGTCTACAGGCCTTTCTTTAACTCGTCCGCTCTCTTTCTTCAAAAGCTCTTTTGGCTCTTGATAGAAAAAAACAAAAAAAGGACTTAAAAAAGCCACAATTGAATCCAGATGAAAGAGGACACGAGCGAGGAGCGCATGTCGTGTCAGCGTCTAACTTCCTCTCATTATCCAATAAGAGAGCAGCAGCGTCAGTGTCCAACTCCATCCTGTTATCCACAGAGGGAGCGGCATGTCGGCGGTGCCCGAAATACTCCGGGGACGAGGAGACGTAAACAAAGAGCAGAGTTTAGATTCACACACACACACAAACAGGAGTCCGTCTGACTCGGGCCTTTTTAGTGAAACTCTAGAGTGCAGCAGCTCCAGGCGAGGTATGCCAACTGTAAACACAGCCGCGAGGAGACGCAGAGGAGGAGGAGGAGGAGGACGTGCTCTCCTTCACTCTGCTTTCTGTCCACAGGCTGCAGGAGGACACTCCAACAGGAGCATTACATCATCTGAAACATCTCACACTACATGCATTACACGTTATGTTATCCAAACAGACATTCAAAGTGATAATCTGTAAGTCTTTCATGGAGACAAACTTGATTTTTGAAACTTTTTATGGCTCTAATGTTTTCTGCATTAACCCCTCAGTATATTTAGTTTTACATATTATAGTTTTTATCATTACATTATTTGTTCCTTTGATTCAAACTGCCATAAGTCTTTTTGTTTTGATGCATTTTAGACAAATATAGTTGCTCTTTTTTTGTATTTTTAACACATCAGTTGCTTAATTAGTACTGGTTGCACTCGTCACCATGGTAACAGCAGGTGTTAAATAAACCAACACTGAAGTCTTACGAAATACAACTTGAACAAAAATGCTAATTAGTGAGGTGAAGTGGTGTAAAACAAAGGGCTTGGTGGTTTTATAAGGCTGTCTTACAGAGACAATGAGGTGAGCTCCTGGATGAATCAGCTGCACCTGTGAAGCATCCGTTCATCCGTTCATCCATTCATCCATTCATCCATTCATCCGTCCATTCTGCACATGACAGTTCAACAAATGCTTATCCACCTTAAGACAGACAGAGATATGTTTAAAAATGAGCAGATGCAGCAGAGTTATGTCATGTTAAAGCACAAGCTGTGCTCTAAAAAGACACGTTCGAGATGTTTATTCACAGATTTGACTATAAAGAAAAGATATAATTCCCTCATGAGCTGGTTGAGACCCAAAACTGAGCTTAAAATGTTTGAATGCTGGCTTGACATTTACCTGATGGACACAAACACAACACCAAATAAAGGCTTATGTTGCTAAGTAACTGCTAATTGTGTAAATACATTCACCTCTTGTCCTCACTGCCCCCAAGTGGCAAAAATAATCTGTTATTGCAGGTAAAGAAGTGGACAGAATGGCTGAACTTGCATAGAGAGACTTCATAATTCAATCCACATTATCCTTCATTAGACTATAATTTGATACTTCCAGCCGAAGACCAACACAGATGCAATTAAATTCACATCAGGTTCATTAAATTGAAGCTGTTCCCCTTAAAAGAAACAGAAATTTATTCCAAATTCCTTTATAATTCTCATTTTTCTTGGCTTTTTGATACAAATAACATCGTCTCGTATAACATCGGTCAAATTAATAAATCATTTACATTTTTTTTAAACAATGGCACATTTTGACTTCACCATTCATCAAGGATCAGCCTGACTGTTGATCATACCTTAAATTATTTGCCTGTATTGGATTCAGAATGGGTTCTTAGGAGAGCTCGCACAAACCTGGTGCACTTTGGGATAAAAATCAGACCCTTTTCTGTGTATTTCTGTAACTTTCTGGCTTTTCAAACCAATTTTTCTTTAATTCACACAAAAAAGACAGAAGTTTTATTGTAAACTGCTCCTTTTTAATGCAGACATTGTGTTTGTGCGAGCAGTTTCTAAATACTCACCAGTATAATGATTCGATCCCTCCTAAAACATGCACATATAACAAACACATGCAGGTGCAACAATAAGGTTCATAACAATTTAGAATGAACAGCCGTGAATGCAACTTCCTCTGATAATCTAGTGAACAGAGAGTCGATCCTTCATTGGGCGTTTCTATGTAAAGTCTGTGTTTCTCGTTTCTCCTCCACAGTTTCAAAGAACCAGGATTTACTGTGACGTTTTACGGTTCAGCAAAAACAGACAGCAAACTGGAACCTTGCATCAGAAGTAAATCATGAATCTCAAAAGTGACCTTGTGATATCACAACGCTGAGATGTCTTTTTTTGCACTCATCATGTTGAGCGAATCATGATGATGCAGAAGGTCCACGGATGCAGGAGCTGCAGCGTCTCAGATTGAATGTTGCAATCATCACGGAGACTTGAGAAAACCCAGCGAGGTGCTCAGACTTTATTGGATTTGTGCTCCGGTTGTCGGGGGGAATTTCGACAAAAACTTCCTGACTGTCCGCTGAGGAGGATTTTCAGTCGGTCCCAAAAGAGACTTTACAGGAAAAGACCATGAAATCCTTTCAGAGAACATTCCAGAAACAATATCACAGCCTGCTGGAGCAAGCCAAGTTTATGGCTCTGATATGAAATGTTGGAGATGAAAAAACTTAGCCTGCACACACACACACACACACACACACACACACACACACACAGCAACGCGGCCCTAGAGGAAACTTCAGGGACATGAAAACTCAATTTACTGGTCTGGAAAACATATAAATTAAGTGCATTATAAAATGATGTTTCATTGACTTTATTATGGGCACATAAGAGCCACAGTGGTATTTGAGTGAATTCCAAGAATTTAAACCCAGCTGGGACCTGTGGGGCATTAGGAATGAAAACACTGCTCCCTGCTGGCCAGAGAGGGAAACTGCAGTTAGATGCTGCAGGATTTTAAAAAAAGTCTTCAATCTTTCAGATTTAAGTCAGGATGTAAAGAAAGTGTCAGCACTTTCAAAGAGAACCAAGAATGAAGAATTATAAGCACATGATAATTAAACTTTGATCAACTTAACGATTTTTCATATTAATTGTATTTCTTTCCAGAAACTTTCCATTTATTAACATATTTTGACTTCAGACAAATTTGAGCAGACGTCACGTAAATGAAAATAAATGAATGCATATAAACAGCCTCATAAATAAATAAAGATGATATGCAAATAAAAACACACGTAACTCAAACAAAAGCATCAAAAATTATGCATCACTTCATGTTTTTTAATTGATTAATGGAATATTCTTTGCACTCTATGCAAAAGGCATAAATTATCACTTTCACCTGCAGCATTTGAAGGTTTTATATAACTAATTACAGATCAGTCATGGCGTTCCGCATGAAATGAACTCAGATATTGCTCATAAACAATCTAATACAATAATGTTTTTATTCTTATGTTTGCAAGTAAATAAAGTTTTTTTATTTTAAGCTTTGCTGCTGCCTCATGAGTTACAGCTTTTATATAAAATACAATTAAAACAAATTAGAAATATGAAGCCAACTTTTGTATTTCCAATTTTAATTCATCATGTTCGTGGAGTTTAGGAACATGCAAACAGTAGGTGTAACATTTTTTGGTTTTTGCTTCTCTGCACAATGTGATGATTTTTTTTAATTAAGTTTATTTCCTTCTGTGTTTTTGATGAACACAATAAGTTAATAAATAGGTTTTCCTGTCTGTTCTGTCCATAAAGAGCTCATCTCATTCTGCAGTCAAACAATGTGGAAATTCTAAACTTCAAGTACAAAAACTTTGGTAGAGACACATTTGATTTGACTGACTCAGACTGCTGAAGCCTCAGATGAGATTTAAATTAACTACAGAACGTTTAATTACCATAATAGGCAGGAGAAACGAATAGAGCAACATAAAAGTGTAGACACATTGATGTCAGTGTTTTTTAATAACACTTAAGGTTACTAAGGTAAATTTTTCTCATGAATTTTCCCCAGTTGGACACTTACATGAAAATCACTTAGTTTTTGTTTTGGCATGTATTATGAAGTTGCATATTTGAGTATGCAAATGATGTCATGTCTAAATTTAATTTGCATTAACTTTTTATAAATGTCTACAACTTCATGTAAACTATGATAAATTATAGATGTGTGTATGTTTTGGTCACCAGTTTGTTCTGCAGGTAATGAAGCTCAAACATGATGACTGTGAGAACAAACAATGCTTGTTATTTAATAATGATATAATTTTATACATCTTAACAACCACATTGCAAATAAAATAGTGTTATAAATGATAACAACCATGTAAATCTACAACTTTGGTTTTCTTTCAAATAAAAATGATGACGTATTAACTGTTTGTTTGTGTTTACAACAGCGATAGACAAACCTTAATGAGACAAAATCAGCAAAATCAGGCTTTAATAAGGCTAATTTTAATTTGCTTTATCAAAACATCTTAAAAAACCCTCCATGAACCTGCTCAGGACGCCATCTGGACCAGCTGCCTGCCTCCATTCACCTTCTCCAACCTTCTCTGAGCTCTGAATGAATAAACCGTCGAGCTTTAGCTGCAGACGAGTCAACAAAACCGGAGGAGGGTCGGCCGGGGGGAAGGGAGTGTGTACTGTCTGTCAGATAAAGCCTGTGTGATTTGTTTGATCCTCAGTGACTGTTACCTGGATGGAGGATATTCAAGGTTGTGCAGCACAATCTGGAAATTAAAAGTTTGAGTGAAATTATTAGTTTGGGAGAGAATCTCATGTTTGCAGATGAGTCCTTCAAACACTGAGCATGATTACAACCGGCAGGAGACTCGAATCAATCCTTATATTTTTTGATGTTCTGCAGAGGAATGTCTTTCTCTTCTCTAAATCACCACATAAAGCAGCTTTAACAAAGTAAACTTGGACATACATGATATTTTTAGACTTTATCCACTGCATTTTTAACTCAGCATGACAGGAAAGTGCTCCTCGCTAAAAGCTTCACACCACAATCACATCTTTGCATGTGAGAGTAGAAACACACTTTTAGCCACTGAGCATTTAGTTTTTCTTGAGCTAAAATATGAACCTGAATCTTTAAAAAAAATCACACTTTTGATTTAAGTCTCTGACTGTACATGGACCTTCTCTGCGTTCAGGACAGATCATAAAGATGAGAAAAGATGCACCTTGTTTTCTCAATCTGACCTGCAAGAACCTTTCTCACCACTGAGTGGCAGTGTAACGTCTGATGTTCCAGTCACCACTGAAACAGAGGAGGAATATGTGATGTTTTCTTGAGTGCAGGACAGAAAGAAGCCACTTGTCCCTGGTTTTACATGTTCTATACTGGCAATACTTTCAGGAAAAAGACAAGGTTAACAAGGTTATAAACGAAAGTTTCCAACAACAATAAGACCTAAACAATGCCAGCTCAGAAAAATGAAACAATTGAATGCTTGTATGGATAAACACACAAAAACCTTCATAAAGTCTAAAGTCTAGTTGTCATTTATGCTCTACAATAAAGGAAAAATGTAGGATCGAAGTTTCTCTCAATGTAAAAGTTCAATTCTCAGATGTCAAATTAAAACATTTATCACCTGACAGAAGGATTGTGTGCAAAGACAAACTGTACACTGATTGATTTTGTGATGTGCAAAATTTAAATCACATGCAATCCGTCCTACACCTGCTGGCTGCCCACCAGGCATCTGGAGGCCAGGGACACCTGTCATCGTTGACCTCTGACCCCCAGCTGCAGCTCTGAGCTGGGGACACTTGAGATGCCCTCTGACAATGCAGGAAACACACATGCAGATGCACACACACAAACAGATGCACACATGCACACGTACACAGAGCGACACACACACCTAATTACATTACCTGCAATAATGCATTACAGTGAGGGACAGGTGCTCCGACTGACCGAATCAGAAAACACACTGCCTGTGTGTGTGTATGTGTGTGTGTGTGTGTGTGTGTGTGTGTTTGACTAAATGGGTTTCCTCTTTGTTTCTCCTTTAAACAGCATTAAAGGCATCCCCATATGTCTGAGACCCCCGTTGTTTCCTGACATTACGGTTTGTGTGTGTGTGCGTGTGTGCGTGTGCGTGTGTGTGTGCCGTTGGGTGTATTTGTGTGCAAATAGACGGTCTATGGAAAGCAGAAGGCTGCAGGCTGTTATCTGTTCATGTGAATGTTTGCTGTTACAACAGAGCTCTGGTTCCCGTGCAGCAACCGAAGGAGATCCAGTCTGACATTAAGATAAAGCCATCTCTTTCCCTCAAACACACACACACACACACACACACACACACACACACAAGCTGAAACCAGGAGAGTAGACAGATGTGATGTGGACAAATCACTGGAGAGCACTCATGGGAATACTGGGGATGGGATTAGTGACGAGAGCACTAGTCAGGAGAGCTGGAGGGCGGAGAAAATGGGATAAAAGTTGATCAAAGATGATGAAGGATCATGTAAATTGTGCAGAGGGTTGATCTTCTGAGTTAACTAAGTCACTTTAAGGTCACATAGAGCCAAGTCTGATGAGGGGAAACACACATTTCCACATAAAGCATGACAGATGTGCCTGCTGGTTTCAGGCCTCCAGTTTTGGTGAAACCGGCCACCTAATCAGTCCCTGAAAGCCTCCTGCAGCGGGCCATAAAATGCAAATTTGTGCCACACTGATACCGGCCTACTGCTCATTCCATCTCACAGAATAAAACCAATCATAGATGGGAGGGGCCTTTAGATCAACCATAGTGGCTTAAAGTGGGACGGGTAGGTGTGACCGCTGAGGACAAGGCGCAGTTTGGACAACAGATAAGCTTATCCGGGCGTCTGCTGTCACACTGCATGTCAATCTGTTTGTAAGTTTGTGATCTAATGTGGGTATAACATCGTTATCAACACCTCTGGCTGTGTGTCCGCGTTTGGGTGTGCGCATGTGTGTGAATGAGATGACTGTTTGCACAAGCTTTATCAGTCAGCAACACAAAGAGCCATTCAGTGCCCGGAGAGACACAACAAAGGGACAATTTACTGCAACAAAGACACCTCCGTCCTGGAGGCCACGCCGGGTGCAAATCTGAACAAAAAAACATCCAATGAGCTGGCATCAAAACTGCAGACTGTGATGCAAAATCACAAAAAACCTCAGGTATAACAAGCCTTGGTCTCACTCCTCCAAAATGACGCAAAGAGAATGATATATTTACATTTTTTAAAGAGTTATCTGGATGGATTTGACTGTTTTTGCTCAGATTTGGAAGCATCATCTGACAACATAAGCTTAAACATCCAGCAACATCACTGTAAAGAATCAGAAAAGCTGTAAATGTTTTATTAGGGACAAATTTCCAATGCAGATAATAGTTTCAATAAACACTGTCCACAGCTGCTTCCTCCAAAATCCAGAGTAATGACACCACTTCATTCTGAAACAGATGTTGCTGTTTGATTTTAAAATGTCATTTTTCTCTGCTGGGAGCAACATAAAAAGTCTATTTAACATTATAAAAGCACAAATCTCAGTGACAGACATCTTAAAACCTTGAAAAAGTGAAGCAAACACTCCACACAGATGATATTATGACAGGCTGTTGTAGCTAATGATCAGAGTGAAGAGTCCATTAATCATGAGAGGGTGAAACGTTACAAATCTGATTTTATTACGTCAGATTTCCACTCAGAGAGCAGGTCGAAGGCACCTCTGCCATCCGATGACATCTCTGAAACACGAAACCAGTGTTGAGTGGCACACAGGAGGCTCACTTCCTGTATGCAGAGATGGGATTATGAGAGATGGAACACACCCCGACGAGTCCCAGAATAGACTGATCACGGTTGATGGATGGCTCCGTCAAACAGGATGAGCTGATCAAGAGCCCTGAGTCAAACTGAGTAATCAGCCACACAAAGGGGGAAATGTAGATTACCTGTTGCTATGACGACTGCAGCTGCAGTGTGACAGGCGTCCGCTCTGACGGAGACCTAAATAGAGCGAGCTTCTACCAGCACGGTGAAATCTGATCTCTCTCAGTGGGCCAGGTGCTTCCTAATAACCAACAGCACCAGCGTTACCAGTAAACCTGGTTAAAATGGAAAGCGTGAGTCTCATTCATTTTCATATGATGTGATCCACATGCATGATCACATGACATGTTGATGCACATATTCATATTTGCATGTGCAGTTTGTGATCCAGCGTGCAGATCTGAACTCAGGTCGGTTGTTTTGATTGATGTGTCAGATTCTCAGCGTTGAAGAGCAGCTGGGAGTCAGAATGAGGACCCCCCCCCCCCCAACCTCCCTCCTTATTTCTCCTTAACACCACCCCCGCCTTCACTCCACCCACCCTGGTTGACCCCCCTCCCTCCCCCCAGCCCATCATCATCAGACACCAGCAGCTGGCAGCCTGCCCCATTTAACTCCCTCCAGCACTTACTGGGCCGGGGGTAATCACTGGTGCTCAGCACCATCAGTGGTCACCACACCTGCCCCCACACTGGTGGGACTGCCCCATCTGGGACGTTACGATGGGGCATTTCTAGGAGGGGTGTCTTCTTACTTTCCAAAAAAAGCTCAAGGTGCTGTGAAAAACAAGAAGAAAATCAAGACGTCAGAGTCTGGAGGCCAAATCGTGTCAGTGATGAAGTTCATGTTGTGTTTAAATTCTTATCGCTGAAACTTTTGTGCACTAAATGTTTCATAATGACTTTAACAATGGGAATGTTAATGTATATACACACACTTGGCAGACTCTCAGCAGTCACAACAGCAAACTTTATAACACGTAGTCTAAAAATACTTCCCGTTTTTTCAGGTGAGGTCTTCATGTTTCCATTGTTGCGTGGCTTTAATAATCAGGTGCTCCTGATTTAAAACAAAAGCATTGTAAAGGTGACAATGTGGGGCGTAAAGCTGTGTAGTTTGTGCTGAGATAAGCCCTCATCATTAGCGAAGACCAGATGGTAGGTTGATCATGCACGTTGCTTTTCTTCTCTGCTATCTGTGTTCCTCATTAGAAACCACATTCACACACACACACAGGGGCTGTAATCATTTATTCAGCTTCAATCTGGAGATAGAAATGACCCGAGTCTGTTTATTTTACACAACAAATAAGAGTTTACACCAAAGGCACTGGACTAACATGAGAAAACCTATAACTGCAGCCTTTACTGGGCCTTTACAGACAAGAGGAAAGTGGAACTGAAGCGTTTCTCCTTTGCATCTCCTTCAATTCCCAGCTGATTCTTGTTTTGTACATCACATCAACTGTTCCTCTGCTGAAGGGAGGAGTTACCACAAACCCCTCTGTTGTTCCTCTCTTCAGTCCTCAAACACAAATGATCCCAGTCGGATGGTGACGTGGACCCACTCAGGACACACACACACACACACACTCTTTCCCATCCACACTCACACATAAGGCGCCAGTGGTGCCGCTGGTGGGGGTCACTAACGAGCCACATCACATGGCAGGGTTGCTTGTCAGTTTTTGAGTTCAGAACAGGCGATGAGGATTCATCTCCCCTGACACGCGCTGACATAAATATACTATATTTAGCTCTTGGCGTCCGTGCGTAAAGTGACGCCGGCGCAGACGCACGCACGATGGTTGTGGACTGAATACTGATAGACACGAGCCGGAGCAAACAGTCTGGGAATATTTAAGTTTTCATGAAAAGATTTCGGCCTTTAATTGAATTATTATCCTCAGGAAATGTCACCTGAGATTTTAATTCACTCTGCTCTGTTGGGTTTGCTTTGATTAATCTGCATTTGGTTTCATTTTAAAGGGAGATAAAATTAAAATCACATGTCTCGTGTGGATGTATGACACACTTAACTTTACATTAAGCAAACGATCAGAGGAAAATAAACAGAACTATTAAAGGATTTGAGTCTAATAAAAGCCTCATACTCTGCATGTGACACTGCAGGGCAACTACATGCTCATTAAAGCGTCATTAAGGAGACACAGACTCATTTAACGCCTCCACGCGGATTTTAATGACGTTTTTTTTGTTGTAATTAGGCTCACGGTGTAAGTCACCGTACCGGAGGCCGCCTCCCTCCCTGCCCCGGTCGGGCATGTAGGCCTACTGCACTTTATGAATAATGAAAAAATGACGTAAACAATGCGGTCCTCTTTGCAGCTCGGGCTCGAGGCGAGAGGCGGGCGCACCGAGGCGTGATGCGGTCGTGACGTAGTTTCAGTCGGGGATCTTTAATCCTCTGCCGCAGCAGCACAGCCGGTAACCAGAGGAGGGGGGCAGCGCGGCGGACGGGAATGGACCGCACAGGCTAGGCTAGCCCGCACCGAGGCCGAAACAGCTCGGTCTTCAGATAGATGATCAGAATATCGCCGAGTTAAAAAAAAAAAAACAGAGATTAGGAGCAGAACGAGCAGATTATGTGCAGAGGCCGGACCCCCTCCTCTCCGCCTCAGCCTGGAGCCTGAAGCCTTTCACAGTGCAGAGACCTCACTCAGACACCGGGCTTACACCTTAAATCGCATAAAGTTGCTTCATATGACAGCCGAATTCGGTGTCCAGTAACCGGTTGACGGATTTTGTTTTTTTTACGCCTCCTCCTGCCGGTTTCCTGCGGCCAGTTTGCGTCCCGGTTCGCCCTTCAGCAGCGTCGCCGCGTCCCCGCTGTTCCTGTCAGCTGCTGCGCATCAGCAAAACATGCAGGATGAGCCTGTGGGGGTGACAGCCACGCAATTACCCCCGTCAACCGAGGAAAGGGACAGCAACTGCAACGCGGACGGCGAATCCGGAAAGCGGTCGAACCGACAAACCGACGACGACGACGACCGCGACGGCCAGCTGAGCGCATTCACACCGGATTATAACCGTCTAAAGCAGAAGATAGCTTTTCCCGATTTCAATCCACATCTTTTTTTCCCGACGCAGTCCGTCTGTGACCTTCAGCACGGCCGAAAAATACATCAGCAGTTAGGTCAGCACACTGAGTTTAGCCCCGCAGGGTCACCCCCGCCCCCGGGACGCTTCAGTCACCTGCCGCAGCGGCAGAGCGAACCGAGCGCCGCTGACCCCTGCGGCTCTCCAGAGGAAGAGGCTGAAGCTGATGCTGCGTCGCCGTCGCCCACTTCCGTAAACCCGAACAAGATCCAAATGGACTCCCCCATCGCACACCACATCAATGGCAACGGCAGCAGCAGCACCGGCAACATGTTGTCCGGGGGTCTCAGCGCCGCTTTCCCGAACCTCCCCACCCAGGAGATGCAGAGCGCCAGCGTAGGCTCGTCGTCGCCTTCGCTCCCGGGGTTCGGCACCCCGTGGTCCGTCCAGACCAGCTCCTCTCCCCCTCCTCCCGCACCCACCTCCATCAACCCCATCCACGCGAACGCCATTAACCAGATGCCCAACACGGACTCGGACAACGGCTTCTACCCAGGTATCCCCTCCTCCATCAACCCGGCCTTCTTCCAGAGTTTTTCGCCCGTGTCAGCTAATCCGTGCGCCGGGATTAATGTGCAGGGCTTCAGCGGTCCTTTCTCGCCTCAGATAAACGTCCCTCAGCAGGCGCAGAGTCGCAGGTCCCCGGTCAGCCCCCAGATGCACCCCCAGCAGGGCGCCTTCCTGCAGCAGAGGAACAACTACAACCAACATCAGGTGAGCTGCTGGAGGACATTAATCACATGAAGGTGACACAGGTGCTCTGCTACCTCATTTTTCTCTCTGCTAGTTATCCCCCACCCCCCCACCTCAGGCCTACCACAGCTCCATCCTTTTACTCCATTTGAATTAAGATAAATCTAAGTGAGCCACCAAAGGATGTTCTGAGGTTTGAGGAGCATCTTGTGATGCTTTAGAGATAAAACATAAAGAATCTTGTGTGCGTGTGTGTGTGTTTTATCTTCATAATGCATTTGTCATGTCCTCTGCAAAGGGCTGAAGTCCCTACTCTTGAGGCAAATGGAGGGTTGGGGTGGGATGGGGGGAGGCGAACAGGGGACCGAGGGAGCATCACTGAATCTGGCTGTTGTTTCCTCCTGGAAGCTGGCAGTGGGACGCGGTCACATGGCTCCGGGTCATCCCAGTCTTGTGTTTCAGTCAGTGGGAACACAAAGGCTCGCAGGGTTTGGTGTCCTGAATGGATGTTTATTGGGGTGAAATCAAGACATGCTTATCTCGGCGGTGTGTGTGTGTGTGAGTGAGTGAGTGAGTGAGTGAGTGTGTGTGTTCAGTTGGAGGACCAGCAGCAGTGAAGCTCATATGAAGGTCCAGCTTATTCAGTAGTGTCGAGGCCTTCAGTGTGTTTGCAGCCTTCGGCGTCAGGTTTCTCATGTGATTTGCACATTGGGTGTGTATGTGTGTGTGCTTGTGTGTGTGTGTGTGTGTGTGTGTGTTCAAAGTGCTTTCATGGTTTTGATGATGTTGGACTGACCTTTAACCCCTTTTGATTCGACTACCATGCAAATATATTTCCATAAAAAACCCTCAAAGACAGACAAACACATCCTGTTTGTCACACACACACACACACACATCATGAGGATCGACCAATAAAATGAGACCGACTCAGTGAAATGCATCGTCCAACAGAAGAAATACTTTTCAATATTTGTTTATTTCCACTTATATTGTGTAACATTTCCACATAAACACTCCCAAAGAAGACTTAATCTCTGTTTTAATCCAGTCGTGTTCGTAAATTATCCCAGATATTCCAACAATATTCAAACTCTGAGAAATCTGTAATTTTATTCAAGTAATAGTGTTTTTCTTTCAGTAATCCGTCACTTCTGGTTAAACACCAGTCTGACAGTGAGGAAGGAAGTTTGCAGACGTGACTAAATGCAAAAATAATTAAACTTGAACACATTACCTCATCGGAAAAGATTTTACCTGAGTCAGTCACATAGATTTTTTTCTGCAATGGCGGCTGTTTAATCTGTTAACATCCTCTGGATCTCCACTGAGCCACCGTGTTTGAATAAGTATTTAATCTTTTGTCTTTTTTTGAACATGCTTTGATTTTTTTGAGTTGTTACATTATCCATTAATGAATTCAACAATTCACATATGCATTTATTGCTTCAAAGCTTTTCCATTCAGCTGTATTAAATAGGCCCAAAAAGGTAGATGTTAAAGGGTTAACAATGAAATAGACGAATCTCATGATCCCACACGTCTTTGCGACGTCATCACTTCATGTCTTTTGTTTTCATTGTTATAATTGAAAGACCTCTATTGGCAGAAATTACATCCGGTGCTTTCAAAATGCTTTAATAACTGATTTTATGCTCAAGAGTAAAAATGCTGCCTTTAACATAAATCTCATCCAGCAGATTCAAAAGCAAACTTCATTGTTTTCCATTTTCTTTAACATTAATTATCCTGTTTTATAATTTTTATTATTATTATTATTATTAAAACTAATCTAAGCAGCGCTATCTAATATTTTCACAGTGTGTTTTCAGTGGAAATGAAGAGAAAAAAAGGCGTTTCGATCACATTTTGGACTGAGAGTGTGTGTGAGAAACAGAAAGTTGATTGTCCTCTGTGCGAGATTTTCACGTGAAAGCACGCAAGATTAAGCATGATGCGATTGAATGTATGATATGCTTAAGAGTGGACACAAGGTCTAGGTAGAGAGAGAGCGTGAGAGAGTGTGTGTGTGTGTGTGTGTGTCACTTACACCGGCGGTGTCGCAGCACACGGGATACTTAGTATTAGACTTAAAGCCTTAAATCTTCTTATCTTCCCACCCGTCACAGGAGCAGATCAAGCTGGGCTGACGTTCAGAAAAGAAAGAAAAGGGCAGGATGGGACTGAAAATATACAGAGATACAAAAAAAAAAAAACCTCAAAAAGATGTACTTGGCCTTTTTAACCTTCCATATTCCCACCCTGTCTCGCCCCCCTTGTCATGTGTTTGCAGCCCATGGTGAAGCCGTCTCCTTGGGGAGGCCATCAGGGGAACGGCTGGGGCTCCGGGGGGATGTCCTGGGGCCGGGACCACCGCAGGGGGAGCAGCATGGGCGTACCTGGCTCCGTCAGCCACGCCTCACCCCTGAAGAAGCCCTTCTCCAGCAACGTCATCGCTCCACCCAAGTTCCCACGCTCCGGAGGATCACTGGGGCCTAAGTCCTGGATCGAGGAGAACATGTTTCGCACAGACAGCAACAGCAACACTTTGTTGCCCCTGCAGGTAAAAATGTTTTGGGTTCTTGCTGCGTTTGCTGGTGGGGTTTTTTTTGTTGTAGGATAATTGGTTTTGGTGTGTGTTTGTTTGTTTTTGTGTGTGTTTCTCTGTGTGAGTGTGTGGGTGTGTGGGTGGGTTTTGTTTTTGTGTCGCAGTGTGAGAATCAGTGGCTTTGAAGGTGGGAAAGAACCGGTAACACACACACACACACACACACAAACCCGATCATTTGAAATCGGACAAAGGGAATGATGAAGAGGTGTGTGTGTGTTATGTGTTTTGTGTTGTTGTGTGTGTGTGTATGAGAGTTTCAATTGATGGAATAGAAACCAGAAGAGAATGAGGAGTGTTTTTTATCAATAGAGACAGAGAAAGCAGAGGATTCTTCAGACATACATAGCGATGTGTGGATGTGAATTAGCATAAAAAGGGCCAGCGTGTTAGCATTTCAATCAGACGAGGCGAGTTTGAATTGATTAGCTCTGCAGGTCGTACTAAATGTGTCACAAAGAGGGGGCTGGGCTGGTTTCTTCACAGGAAACTAACATCTCGTAGGTGAGAAATCCACTCAGGTACCAAGATGGCTGAAGCTCCCTCTTTGAAAGAACCAGAGGATAATCTTATTCCACGTTATATGAACCAAATTGTGTGTTTTCGTAGAATATTGCTGGAGGCCAACAGGTCTGTCACAGAGGTCAGTCGTTGGTTATTACATGCTGCTGGGTTTTTATTCTGCATGATGTAACTTTTCCTCTGAAACGAGGTCTGGATTTCTGGGTTTATCTTCTCTGATTCTTTTGGTTTTTCCACCACACTGCCAACAGCTGAGTCTCCATTCGTTTCCTAAATTAGATTTATCAATTTTCTTGGGCAAGAACAATACGAAGGCTCTGTGTTTTCTTTAGTGATTTAAATTAGATCTGACTTAATGTGACCGAGAGTCGCTGAGTGTCTCTCTGTGTGGTTAATGTGGTTTTTGGGCTTTTAGAGGTTCAGTAGATGAGTTTAATACAACAAATTTTTGCCTTTTTTTTGCTAAAACTATCACTCTATTATTACAGTAAAGGAGACAAATAACCTGTAAAAAGGCAACTTCTGGCATTTGCAAGAATCCAACAACCAATCACAGTCATTTGATTTCTGTGTCTATTTCCAAGGTCATCATATAGTGTCAAATCAACTACATTTCCATATTAAAATCACCTATTTGTATGTTATTTTAGCTAATAAAAGTCAACTTAAAATAACTTTTCGATAAATTACTATTCTTACATGTGCAAAGCATGCAAACAGAATGCCACTGACCAAAAAGCATTTAATTTATAAAGGTTTTTGGATTTTAAACAATAATTCACAACAAAAACACATTTCTTTTACAAAAATATACTTTTACATTTATAATATTGTATACTTGTGTCAAACAGAAACTAGTTGTATTTGTGATTATTCAAGCAAAGAACAGTGTTGAAGAAGTTTAATTGTCATCTAACTGGATTGTTTTTAATCGTTTTTGTTTAATTTATCTGTAGTTTATCATTTCAAACAATTTTTTTTACAGTAATAGAATAAAATTATGTTTAAATTCTCATCTAAAAACAGTCAGTTAGTCACAGACGAAGCTTTTATCATTGTCACATTAGAATTACTGCACTGATTATCTATTAATGTACCGAACATTGTATTCATTAAAGGAGACCACAGCACAGATACAGTTTGTAATACAGTGTTTTTCCAAAGGACACATATTTAATACTCACTAAAAGCCATTAAGCTGCAAATTTGCTTAATATATTTCGGTAAATGTTGCCGCTGGGTCTCCTTTCATCGATTCATCTCAATGACCTCTAACAGAAAACATATTCATTACTGTGACTCATCCAGACTGATAGAGTGATATCACCTAAATAATGGTGTCACCAAATGGTATTACGGCTGCTCGGAGCTCAAATTAATAGTGATATCACTGCCAAGAAGTACAACGCTTCCTATTCCAGGAAACAGCCAGACTCCATGGATTGTTAATTTCCATAAACAGTCTCGGACCCAGAATTTTTTAGATTCCAACTCTTTTCCTTCCTTCCTTTCTGTTTAATGTTTGGCAGTGGGCGACATGTCTCTGCTGTGTCATGTTTTAGACATCACGCAGCGGCAGACTGAGGAAAAGAGGCGCGTCTGGCTTTAAATATCACCAGTTTACCCTTGTGAAAACATACTATCACCCTGAAATACTGTATTATTCAAGTAAGGAGGCCAAAACCAGGATTCCCACAGCTGGATGTTGAACTTTTGTGTGTTACAGTTTCCTCTCCGTCCATAATGGATAACAAGTGGAGTCAGTTTTTAAATAGAAATTTAGCTCTGACTTGTGCTTTTTAATAGAACCTCAAGTGGTTTTCCGTATAAAAGTCTGTTCAAGGGTCATCGAGGGAACGACAACTACGGTATTCCAGTTGTCATTGCCTGCTCCTAAAAGAGTCGATTGATGGCAAGAGATATCTGCCATTTTTTCGTTCAAAAAAAGACTAATTGTTGTAAAATAGGTCAAATAAAACCAGTTTAAACAATGTAAGTGGGACCAAATTGGGGTTTGGTGAAATGTCAGAGTCCTCGGTTGACTCTTAGAGGCTGTTTACAAATGAGCTAAGATCTGATTGGACAGAACACTTAGCAAGTTTGTCTGAGCTTGAAATACTGTTGGACTGCAGAAGCACTGCGACTGTTTCCTGCAGGGACAACAGGAGTCTGTTCTTTTCAACATGCTTAAACTACACATATTTCAAAGAAGTTGTGTAGTATGTATCGAGCTTTTTGTGGATGTAAAGAGGAAGCTGTGAAAAGATAAATGATCTAAGGTGATCATTTCATCTGTTGGGCTAAAGACAACATGTTTAAAAATGAATAAATATCTGGAGGTCTCAGGTTTAAGAAGTGAGCTTTCTGCATCTCTGTAGCCCGTCTGTCTTCTGTCCTGCAGGCTAGTTAGCGACATCAGCCGTTAGCATCATAACACACCCAAATCTGTACAGTCAAGTCAATCAAGTCGAGTTGCATTTTTGGTAACGTGGGCGGCAGGTTTTGACGTGTCAGAAAAATGAGTGGAATTAAAAAGTTATGAATCTGGTTCTGCTGCATCGATTTTGATCCCTTTTTTTCCAATCATCCATCATTATTCTGCCTTCGTTCCAGGACAGAGATGCTAAATCAGAGGAGCTTCCATTTACCTTCTTCCTTGGCTTGTCAAGAACATACTCACTGACTATAAAACCAGTGGACAACCCAACAGTTCGGGCTTCATAGTTTTTCAGAAAAATTTCAGAAAAAGTCATGCTTAGCATCAAATAATACTGCACGAATAGTTTTTACTTGTTTGTCCAGTTTTTAGGATAAAGATCTTTAATGGAAGAACGTCGTACGGAAGAAATCGTCCCTGACACACTGAAAACAGATGTTTTTGCTGAGCACCATGAATGAAATTCCATTCACTGTCATTGTATTGATATGTTGGCAGAAATGTCTCAAGGCAGATATTTCCAAATGTAGAATATTTACAACGGATGTGAAGTCAATTTCAGTGTCTGGCATCCAGTTTTTAGAGCAACGATCACAATCTTTTCAACAGATAAAGCAGTGATGAAGTAGATGTAAAGTTACTGGAGTTTCTGGATTATTTTCTTTGCCTGAAAAGCTATTAGAAAGACGTTGTAGCTGTGATTCTGTGCTGCCTGATACAACTCTCAGTCCTCTATTTTATGACTTCCCTCAATTTTCCTTTTTTTCCCCGGTTAATGTCTCTATTGTACATTGAAGAATTGACCTTTACGCTCCCATTATGTCGGGTGTGGTACGTCAGAATGGACGCTCTGTGGTTCGCAAGTCATCCAAATATTATCAGACGAGTCCGTCATAGTTGTCCACGTAGGAGAAAGATCTCACCGGCCCACTGATGAGCTCACAATCATCATCTCAGCTCTATGAATGCCTGCTTTTGGTTTTCCTTTCTGTGGAAACAAGTCCGGAGATTCCGGGAAATCCGTCCTATAAGCTGCTCACGAATATACCTTCAGACCGCAAGAAAGCGAATAAATACGGAAAGAATGTTAATCCACATGTGAGCTACTCGATATCTTAAATCTCTTGCATGTTAAGCCAAATATTCACACTTCACAGCACACTTCATAATCACCAAAGTGTGTGAGAAACGTGAGGAGTGAGACATGAATCGTGATGTGTGTGTGTGTGTGTGTGTGTTCGTATGATATAAAACCTCACGTGTGTTTTTTTGTTTTCAGGATCGCTCCAGGATGTACGACAGCCTGAACATGCACTCGTTGGAAAGCTCCCTGATCGACATCATGCGAGCCGAGCAGGATCCCATGAAAGGTAAGATCACCTGTCCTCCACCTTTTCTTACATTTTGAAGGTTTGGTGTTGGGGGGCGGGGGTGTACGGCCTCACACACTGTGACTCAGTGCAGGACAGTGACAGGCCCTGTGTTGTGTTTTTTTTTTTTTTCACACAGCAGCTTATTTTCTCCCCACACACACACACACACACACTGAGAGCTTAATACTTGTGCCACCAGCTGCACATTTACACGACCTGCCAGCTCTGAGCTCTGATCCTGAACCTGTGCAGCAAACACAGAGCCGAGACACGACCAGAGGGGGATGCTGGTCCTTTTCTACGCTATGAATATCTATAATCACTCACATGTGCTTTAAGACAGAACAGGCTTGTGCATTTAACACATGACTTTTTTGAATTTTTGTGTTTTTTTTTTTTTAAGGAGAAGAGAAGTGAATAAGAGGACTATAAAAGGTTTCTGGGGTTTCTTTTTTAAATTATTCCTCATGTTTTGGCAGAAGCAGGCAGGGAATGTACTGTAGTGTGACACTGTCGCGGCCTCCCGGGCTCAGCTGCCGGACATCAGAGCAGCGGTGTCGAATAACTGCGCCATTCTTCCCCTCCTCTCCCAGAGACGGCTGCTTGTAGCTCATTTACAGCCTCACAGGCGGCCAGCTGCACTTTCACTTTAAAATATGATCCAGAAATAACCACGCCGGCATGTGTGTAGATGGACTAGAAATCCTTGTTTTTAAAAATTCAATGGAGTCTCCATTAAGATCTTATTAAAATCAGACTCAACCTGTGCCCTCCTTTCTTCCCTCTGAGGCGAGTTTCTTGTTTTTCCTGCCGGAGCAGATGGAGAGGACATGGGGCCGGTGTGCACAGCGGAAAGAAGGGGGATCGAGACTAATTTTAGACGTGATCACACTTTCACACACTGTTCATGACAGCCAAGAGAGGAGATGAGAGGGAAGGGTGGGCTCTGCCATTTATAGCGCTGACACGGCTAACACGGCTAACACAACAGTGTACGGTATCTTCACTTGCAGCTTTAACATACAGGACCTCATAAACCACAAAACTGGGGTTCTGCAAATTAAGAATCAGAATGAATCAGAATCAGAATGGCCTTTATTGTCATTATACAGGATGTACAACGAGATTGGAGAGCTTCTCCTTTCAGTGCA